>JAPUBX010003925.1:0-690422 GCA_028672205.1 Proteocephalus fallax
CAGTTTAAACACCGGTGTGTTCGTCGTCCTTCTTCTGATCATCTTGTTGGAACAGCGGTCGAACCGTTGCATCAGTTTTAACGCCGGTGTGTTCGACGTCCTTCTCCTGAACATCTTGTCGGAACAGCGGTCGAACCGTTGTATAAGTCTCAACGCCGGTGTGTTCGTCGTCCTTCTCCTGAACATCTAGTTGGAAAAGCGGTAGAACCGTTACATTAGTTTCAACGCTAGTGTGTTTGTCGTCCTTCTCGTTAACATCTTGTGGGAACAGCGGTCGAACCGTTGCATCAGTTTTAACGCCGTGTTGTTCGTCTTCATTCTCCTGAACATCTTGTTTGAACAGCAGTTTAACCGTTGCTTCAGTTTAAACGCCAGTGTGTTCGTCGTCTTTCTCCCTTACATCTTGTGGGAACATCGGTTAAACCGTTGCATCAGTTTTTTAACCGGTGTGTTCGTTATCCTTCTCCTGAACATCTTGTTGGAACATCAATGGAACCGTTAAATCAGTTTTAACGCATGTGTTCGTCGTCTTTCGCCTGAACATCTTTTTTGAACAGCGGTGGAACCGTTGCATCAGTTTTAACGCCGGTGTGTTCGTCGTCTTTCTCCTGAACATCTTGTTTAAACAGCGGTGGAACAAATGCATCCGTTTTAACGCCGGTGTGTTCGTCGTTCTTTTCCTCAACATTTTGTTGGAACAACGCTGGAACCGTTACATAAGTTTCAACGCCGGTGTGTTCGTCGTCCTTCTCCTGAACATCTTGTTGGAACAGCGGTGGAAACGTTGCATCAGTTTTAACGCCGATGGGTTCGTCGTCCTTCTCCTGAACATCTTGTTGGAACAGCGGTGGAACCATTGATCAGTTTAAACACCGGTGTGTTCGTCGTCCTTCTTCTGATCATCTTGTTGGAACAGCGGTCGAACCGTTGCATTATTTTCAACGCCGGTGTGTTCGACGTCCTTCTCCTGAACATCTTGTCGGAACAGCGGTCGAACCGTTGTATAAGTCTCAACGCCGGTGTGTTCGTCGTCCTTCTCCTGAACATCTAGTTGGAAAAGCGGTAGAACCGTTACATTAGTTTCAACGCTAGTGTGTTTGTCGTCCTTCTCGTTAACATCTTGTGGGAACAGCGGTCGAACCGTTGCATCAGTTTTAACGCCGTGTTGTTCGTCTTCATTCTCCTGAACATCTTGTTTGAACAGCAGTTTAACCGTTGCTTCAGTTTAAACGCCAGTGTGTTCGTCGTCTTTCTCCCTTACATCTTGTGGGAACATCGGTTAAACCGTTGCATCAGTTTTTTAACCGGTGTGTTCGTTATCCTTCTCCTGAACATCTTGTTGGAACATCAATGGAACCGTTAAATCAGTTTTAACGCATGTGTTCGTCGTCTTTCGCCTGAACATCTTTTTTGAACAGCGGTGGAACCGTTGCATCAGTCTCAACACCGGTGTGTTCGTCGTCTTTCTCCTGAACATCTTTTTGGAACAGCGGTGGAACCGTTGCATCAGTTTTAACGCCGGTGTGTTCGTCGTCCTTCTCCTGAACATCTTGTTGGAACAGCGGTGGAACCGTTGCATCAGTTTTAACGCCGGTGTGTTCGTCGTCCTTCTCCTGAACATCTTGTTGGAACAGCGGTGGAACCGTTGCATCAGTTTTAACGCCGGTGTGTTCGTCGTCTTTCTCCTGAACATCTTGTTGGAACAGCGGTTGAACCGTTGCATCAGTTTTAACGCCGGTGTGTTCGTCGTCCTTCTCCTGAACATCTTGTTGGAACAGCGGTGGAACCGTTGCATCAGTTTTAACGCCGGTGTGTTCGTCGTCCTTCTCCTGAACATCTTGTTGGAACAGCGGTGAAACCGTTGCATCAGTTTTAACGCCGGTGTGTTCGTCGTCCTTCTTCCTTAACATCTTGTTGGAACAGCGGTGGAACCGTTGCATCAGTTTTAACGCCGGTGTGTTCGTCGTCCTTCTCCTGAACATCTTGTTGGAACAGCGGTGGAACCGTTGCATCAGTTTTAACGCCGGTGTGTTCGTCGTCCTTCTCCTGAACATCTTGTTGGAACAGCGGTCGAACCGTTGCATCAGTTTTAACGCCGGTGTGTTCGTCGTCCTTCTCCTGAACATCTTGTTGGAACAGCGGTAGAACCGTTGCATCAGTTTTAACGCCGGTGTGTTCGTCGTCCTTCTCCTGAACATCTTGTTGGAACAGCGGTGGAACCGTTGCATCAGTTTTAACGCCGGTGTGTTCGTCGTCTCTCTCCTGAACATCTTGTTGAAACAGCGGTGGAACAAATGCATCCGTTTTAACGCCGGTGTGTTCGTCGTTCTTTTCCTCAACATTTTGTTGGAACAACGCTGGAACCGTTACATAAGTTTCAACGCCGGTGTGTTCGTCGTCCTTCTCCTGAACATCTTGTTGGAACAGCGGTGGAAACGTTGCATCAGTTTTAACGCCGATGGGTTCGTCGTCCTTCTCCTGAACATCTTGTTGGAACAGCGGTGGAACCATTGATCAGTTTAAACACCGGTGTGTTCGTCGTCCTTCTTCTGATCATCTTGTTGGAACAGCGGTCGAACCGTTGCATCAGTTTTAACGCCGGTGTGTTCGACGTCCTTCTCCTGAACATCTTGTCGGAACAGCGGTCGAACCGTTGTATAAGTCTCAACGCCGGTGTGTTCGTCGTCCTTCTCCTGAACATCTAGTTGGAAAAGCGGTAGAACCGTTACATTAGTTTCAACGCTAGTGTGTTTGTCGTCCTTCTCGTTAACATCTTGTGGGAACAGCGGTCGAACCGTTGCATCAGTTTTAACGCCGTGTTGTTCGTCTTCATTCTCCTGAACATCTTGTTTGAACAGCAGTTTAACCGTTGCTTCAGTTTAAACGCCAGTGTGTTCGTCGTCTTTCTCCCTTACATCTTGTGGGAACATCGGTTAAACCGTTGCATCAGTTTTTTAACCGGTGTGTTCGTTATCCTTCTCCTGAACATCTTGTTGGAACATCAATGGAACCGTTAAATCAGTTTTCACGCATGTGTTCGTCTTCTTTCGCCTGAACATCTTTTTTGAACAGCGGTGGAACCGTTGCATCAGTCTCAACACCGGTGTGTTCGTCGTCTTTCTCCTGAACATCTTTTTTGAACAGCGGTGGAACCGTTGCATCAGTTTTAACACCGGTGTGTTCGTCGTCCTTCTCCTGAACATCTTGTTGGAACAGCGGTGGAACCGTTGCATCAGTTTCAACGCCGGTGTGTTCGTCGTCCTTCTCCTGAACATCTTGTTGGAACAGCGGTGGAACCGTTACATCAGTTTTAACGCCGGTGTGTTCGTCGTCCTTCTCCTGAACATCTTGTTGGAACAGCGGTGGAACCGTTGCATCAGTTTTAACGCCGGTGTGTTCGTCGTCCTTCTCCTGAACATCTTGTTGGAACAGCGGTGGAACCGTTGCATCAGTTTTAAAGCCGGTGTGTTCGTCGTCCTTCTCCTGAACATCTTGTTGGAACAGCGGTTGAACCGTTGCATCAGTTTTAACGCCGGTGTGTTCGTCGTCCTTCTCCTGAACATCTTGTTGGAACAGCGGTGGAACCGTTGCATCAGTTTCAACGCCGGTGTGTTCGTCGTCCTTCTCCTGAACATCTTGTTGGAACAGCGGTGGAACCGTTACATCAGTTTTAACGCCGGTGTGTTCGTCGTCCTTCTCCTTAACATCTTGTTGGAACAGCGGTCGAACCGTTGCATCAGTTTTAACGCCGGTGTGTTCGTCGTCCTTCTCCTGAACATCTTGTTGGAACAGCGGTGGAACCGTTGCTTCAGTTTAAACGCCGGTGTATTCGTCGTCCGTCCTTCTCCTGAACATCTTGTTGGAACATCGGTGGAACCGTTGCATCAGTTTTAACGCCGGTGTGTTCGTCGTCCTTCTCCTGAACATCTTGTTGGAACAGCGGTGGAACCGTTGCATCAGTTTTAACGCCGGTGTGTTCGTCGTTCTTCTCCTGAACATCTTGGTGGAACAGCGGTGGAACCGTTGCATCAGTTTTAACGCCGGTGTGTTCGTCGTCCTTTCTCCTGAACATCTTGGTCGATCATCGGTGGAACCGTTGCGTCAGTTTTAACGCGAGAGCGTCGACCGTCCGGTTGCGACATCACGGTCGCCTTCCTCGGATCACCTCTACCGGGGCATAGTCCACGCCCAACGGCAGCTTATCCGCTTGGTGAGGTTCGAGACACGACAGGCGGACGAGCTGCTAAAGGCGTTCGGGGGCGGCGGTTCGGCTACTGCCAAAGACGTCAAGGTCGCCAAGCAGTGCCGCCTTCTAGGCGACCTTATTGCTGCCATCGACGAACTCAAGGCCATTCCCAACTTTCACGTGCGTTTGCTTGTGCGGCATGCATAATGGCGCATTCTGCTCACAGCGTCACCTGCACCCCCAAGACTCTTAACGCGTTACGTATCCGTTAGGATAGGAAACAGCGAACAGGGACGGCGCACAACGAGGACGCAGAGCTTTGCTGGCTTGCTCGTTTGCTTTGAACTACCATCTCCTGCTAGATGACAAGCCGATTGATTCACGCATGTCACGGATAGCAGCACGATCACCGTGCCCATGCACGTAGAAAGACTTCACGCATAGTATTCGCGCTTCATATCCGCTTTGACGGCACCAATCTGGGCATGGTGACGTGATTGGAGAGCTGCCTATCCGATTTAGAGATCCATCGCAGACACCAGTTGTCATCGAATACTTCCACCTTTCTTGTATCTGCAATGCATAGTGGTCGTGTTTAGCAACCTTGGGTTGTTTTGTGACCGATTGCATCACGTTCGTCAGAAGCCTAACTCAATGCGACCTCAGAGGGTTGGCATACGAAAAAAAGAAAAGAAAAAGACAGTCGACTGCTTTTTGCTCTAGGTTGTTCTGACACCCGGACTGGTGCTTCCCTGCCACCTCTACCAGGGCATAGTTTTCCAATTGGTAGCGTATTCCCCGGTGCCCGGAGAATTCGACCCCCTTATCGATGAAAACGCTATTTCATCAACGCCCACAACGTTTGCCGCCGACGCCGCCGCCACACCTGCTGATGTCTACCGTGGCAGTCGACATATCGATATGTCGACATTCGGCGTTGGCGGTTGGCAGGCGACCTCGGAACCTCATCCAACGGCCACGAAGTTGCTGGTTCTGGCGGTTGGAGGGGAGTATCAACACCTCATTCACCGATTCAAGCCACCCCAGGACTTGCTGCTACGCCTTGCGCAAGTGCTATTAATTTGATATACCAAATTCGGTCAACCCAATTAAGAACAGGCCAGAATAATTGGGTTTCAAGTTCATTAGTTTTTAATAATAATTTCTACGCTAATTATATCGAGTTAAAAACCCATTGGGCCATTTATTGTCATGGTTGATAACATATATACTGCCTACACGTTATTTTTATTGGTTGGACGGGTGTCGGTACTCGAGAAACACGTCCTTTTTTCTCCCTTTGTAGTAAGAAGGCACCCGAAAGCGCTCGCAGAGAGTCGTTTGTTGCTTCGCATCCGCCACGCTCCGGGTTCACTCGAATGACACGCCACAATACGGCGCCCGCACTCTTCAGCGAATCCGACGGTGTTCCCCACGTTTTTGGCACAGCCATCTCCGTAAACCGGATCGTCAAACTCCTCATTCTTGCGTCGGAGCGCAATGGGGGGCGTTTGGGCGGCCCTTGGCGCAGCCCCTCGATGCCTCGATGCTCTGTCGTGTCGTTCTGACCTGGGAACAGCGCCCTTTAGACACCCGAAATCCCGCCGTCGCCAACCTCCTATCTTTGGCCCCGCGAGCGCGTCGACCGTCCGGTTGCGACAGCACGGTCGCCTCCCTCGGATCACCTCCAGCGGCGTCTGACCCGACGAGCCTCACTGGTTTTCCCACTACCGCCCCTCGATTCCCTTCCGGTGTCGATTTAACCGACTACGGGTTCCCAAGCACCGCTTTTGTCGACGACCCCGCCCACTGTAACCCCGTCCAGATGGCATTTGAGCTATCCTCGCTGCTGTGGTCCGCTGGCGTGGCGACACAATTCATCCCCACGGAAACCAAGGATCCCATTCAACCGGCCATTGATATCCGGGCAAACTTTTGTGTGAGAGTGTGTTTGGCCTCGGTTGCCTCTCAGGTTTTGATAACGTACAAGATTTGGCAGCTGGTGGGAAGTCGGCCGGTCGGCGAGCCGGTAAGATGCTTTTGTGCCACATCGGTGGTGTCGGAGATCCTCAGCAAGCTGGGTTGGCCTCCCATAGACGCGGTGTTGGCGGTTGACCACACCTCTGCAATGTTGGGAGGCGTAGCAGTGACCACAGCGGCAGGCTCGTCATCGGCAGGCGCTTCCAACAACTTCCACACATCTGCTGGTGGCTGTGGCGTCTCCGCGTCATCGACGAGCGCAGTTGGGCAATTGGGACTTGGACATTCCTGCTTAAGCGATGGTGTTCAGTCGTCGCAGGCCATCGCCGCCCCCAAACAATCAAAGTAAGAGGATTTGATGAGCTCTGGCGCTGCTACACAATTCTCTTCTCCTAATAAGTACGTACAGAAGATAAATTGCCACAAAGAATGATCCATGAATCGGACTGTGCGTCTGGATTTGCAGCTGCAATGTAACATTCACGCGAAAACCAATCGGAGATTGTGGGGAGGCGGGGACTGAGTATGCGTGGGTCTGGGACGTTAGTTCCATTTATCATCGCTTAAAACACGGTTATCAATTCAATGTAACAATTTCACCAAAAGAAAATTTGTTCGGCACAATTACTCAACCATCTACTCATAAGCAATAAGTAAATAGTATTGAAATTGTTTCTTAACATCTTTTTCAGAAGGGGGATAGGCCGACGCCAGAGGCAGCAAATACGGTGACAGTGATATTTCTCTCTTTTTGGAACCCACGCCGACGCCACGACACCATTTATAATCATGAGGAGACGTGTCGCTTGGGTAAATATGTATGCTTGTATAAAACTGAATAAATATGTGAACTTTGTCAACCTTTTTCCATGTCTTCGTGCCTGTTTCAAGCAAAGTTCGGCCCAGTGTTTTAACGCGATTATTTTTCGTGAAATGCTGTGTTCAGACAGACACATGTGTCGTCATTCATCGGCCAGGTCTTGGCGAGCTGGTAGTTATGGAGAGATGGTTGTGGTACGCAGAGCTTCATTGGTGTGGTGGTCTGGTCCAGTTGTCGATAAGCTAATCTGAGTTGGACGGAATTTGTTGATTTTCTGGGAGTTTCGGCAATTTTTGTGTCGGCGCGGTTTCGAGCCTTTTTGGGTCGTCATTTTCGGGTTTGATGCAGTTGGGGCGACAGATTGGTGCCGTCTCGGGTTGAAGGAGGCTGCTTCCATAATTAGGGGGGATGATGTGTAAATTTTCCGGCAAGGAATGCAAAAAATAGAGTTGTGTCAATTTTGAGTCGTTCACCGGGGAAGAAGACCAAATGGGGGCGTGAGTTGGGAAGACCATTAAAAGCGTGGACGCAAGGGGTCCGCCAGTTCTCTAGAAAATGTAGACCAAACCAAAGGGGCTGCGGGAATTTAAAATTAGTTCTGACATTGGTGGACTGACTTCACCGAGAGTATACTGGTTGCTCAAATTGCAGAACGACTACTGTAGCGTGCATTTTTAAATTAGCCAATGATGCAGTCAATCCATTTAAATCTGCTGTAATTTAAAATTCTTGTTAATTCTAGGTTCACGCTTAAAATGTTTGACTAGTTTTTTTTCGTCACAGTAAATGTCACTGTAATTCGATAAAATACACATTCAGTTGAGCAATTTCACAATAATTAGTAAATTCTGCACTATTGGCCGGTATTACGAAAGATTATATTGATGATTAGTAGATCTAACTGACTCCTGGGTTCTCAGCCAAAACCTGCCAGACGATCGAGCTGATCTCTATTTGAGGTCGTGGACGCACAAACACACCACGGCCGCTTCGAAACTGTCAATCCAGGTTGCTGGTCGACTGCCGCTTAGATAAGGCGAATTCTCGAGTGGTCGACGCAAAGTTTGTCATAAGGATAATTTTGGTTCGAACCCACGTGGATGTACGCAACTGGTGGGATGGCTTTCTGGCGCCGTGGTCGCTTACTTGGATCTCGTTAGTTGATTATATATTTGAAAGCTGAGAAAACTCGACTGGCACATCGTTGGAGTTATTGGACTGGGAGATGTGTTCAGAGCACGTCGATAAACCCTTTGTTTTTAAGGTGTTGATCTCCAATCCAGCGTCTTTTGTAAAGGCATTTATTGGAATGAGAACAGGTTTAAGGGCAGTTAGGGTGTATCTCAGGTCGCCGATGGCAAAATCCGGGGTCACGTGAACACCGTTTTATTCAACGAAGACTTGTTGCATTGCCCAGACAACCACGTAGTTTAATAACACCGGGAACCGAGGGCAGCCGTGTCGAACGCCAGCGTTCAGAGGGAACTCATCCTGTTCTTCGATGTAGACACGAACTTTCGCTCGGGTGGAAAAGAAGTCTTCCATCAGCAGGTTTTCCGGGCAGGCCATCCGCTTCCCGTCCGTATTCCTGTGGCTTTTCTTTTGAGGTGCTTACATTTGGACAACCTTGCAGATGGGCGTATTTGGCTTTAATGGATAGTTGGAGAGTTAACTAGATGATCCGGCTGATTGCTCCTCGCAGCGGTTCGACGCAGTGACATTTAGGACGACTAGGTGTTTCGTCGGCTGGTCTAGTGCAACAAAATTAGCATATCTTGAAGCGAATTCGCACAAAGCTATGGTCTCTGATCGTTTAATCGGTATGATCTGCAGTCTTCATTTGAGTATGTTAGAAGCGGTCGTACTAGGGTGTGATTGATTTGGTGCACAGTGCGACCATCGTTTTTAAAAACAAATGGTGGGGGATTCGAGGAGCCTGCATTGAAAACGTCTGTGAAAAGTAAATATGGGTTCGTACGCAAGCACTGTGTTCTGGCCATGCTCCCAACAATAAACGCTACACCACAGAGGCCATAGTCGTTGTTGGGTGCGCTATGTTAGAGGCAGCCACTAGAATTTTCAACGACCACTGTCATGTGTTTGTAAGATGAACTTCGACACATAAGTCATTAAGTTTCTTCAGGCTGCTTTAGCAGACTCGTGGCGATGTAGGAGTATATATGAGCAAACCGTTTCAACGCGTAGCAGTAGTAATTGGTCTCTATCTAAAATGTTGATTTGTCTCGTCCTATTATAACATCCGACTGTGAAACCTGGCCACTGCGTGTCGAAGACACCAGGAGATTGGAAGTTTGTGGCCACTGGTGTCTACAACGAATCCTTATGGCAGAATTGTTCGACCAGCTCTCCAACAACATAATGAGGCGCTGAGACGCTACAAACCCTTCTACAACATCGTAGGCTGCACCGGTTGGCGCTGCCGAGCCGGTGGTCAACTAAAAACGTGGTCTGGCACGATCTAAAACGCCAATCCACAATCTAGATCGGCGCTACAAGAAGAAAAAGAGGCCCTCATGGCAAGCCCTATCAATTTCCCCTGTAATGGCAATCCGCATTGGTAGAAATAAATGTATTTAAATTGAATTCAGTTGCACAAATAAAAGGTGATCGCAATTCCAAGGAATACAACCGAAATTGTGAGCTCATTTTGAGTCCCGTAGCACAAGTTATCGGTGCAGCTCATACCATCTTCTCGGCATTCTGAACAAGGCCCTTTATTCGTAGTATATGCAATCGGCCAAGTGGTGCAGTTAGGTTTCTTTTGAAAACAATTTACGCTAAAAAATTCATTTAATTTGTTTGTTGGCGTACTTGGTCATACACTGAAGTAGTTATTCGTCCTTATTCTTTTTGATCTTACCAAAGGCATAAAGTCGCATTTTTAGGTCCACATTTAATGTTATTGTTGTCATAAGTTTTATAACATTCTTCATACAGTTTCTGGACCGTAATTGCAATAGGAACATCGCTTTTTAAGACCAAAATCATTGAGCATATTGGCCGAAAGTGGCAACTTTCTTTCAAGCAAGTCTTCTGAGCAAATTCCTCACTCTCATTGCTATAGATCTACAGAATATACAATGATTACAGGGAGCAGTTCGGTTTGACGTCGAAATATTGTCAACGCGTGCATCTAAAATAAAAGCCTACCAATGGTCTCATGAAATCCGCTTGGACCGCATTTATTTCCATCATTGTTTTTTTTAAACAATGCATTAATATATTGGTGATTGTTTGTATTGTTTTTGGTTTGATTGGACGATAAAGTATAGCGAAGTACGATTTTTGTATAAGAACGAAGAACCTATTCAGCAGCGTGCTCGGAAGACGATCGCTTGGTCTGAAAGTATTTAAAATGCTCAAAACAACAAAACGACACAGAAATAACACATCTGGTATTAGGAAGCGAAGACGACTCAACGGGCGATTGCCACCAAACAGGTAAATACGTGATCTTCTCCAAATACGTTTAACAACCTATATCCTGCGCAATTCCAATCCTTATCATTTGACGTTCTCCGGAGTGCTTTTTTAAACATTTGTGTGAAACTGAATTATTAATCTTGAATACTGTACGGCATTACTATCAAGCTCTAGATCCGTCTACACCCTATGAAACAAATCCTGAATCGCCAAACTTCCATACAGCTAAAACAAATAATAGTGTGTCACTAACATGAATGAACTACTGCCGCCAGTGTGATAATGTGTTTGTAGTGACCTGATTTGTCCCTTTTTGTTTTACCGGACACGAACTTTTTTCCGCCCACGAACGCGCGATCGCCCACCTAACGCTGCGCCTTTGTATAATAACAACAAGAAGACAATATTGTCCATACATTGGTTTGCGTTCTCATTCATTATCCTTTTTAGACGCGTATGTCGTAAAAAGGTTAAGTGGGTTAAGTTATCGTCGAACTGCGAATCACGACATTGGCGAGCATATCATGCCCGGAGCAATTTTCTGAACCGCCGTCAGATCTACGATGGTCCTTCGAACATTTTCGTCCCCTTCTACAAATCTCGTGCTGTAAAAAATACAGGCCGACACAATGACGAAGATAATATTTCACCTGAACTTGTATGGGCGCTACTTCTTCGACCGCTTTATGTCAATCCTCATGCCGACCATGCTACGACGCATATGACTCGCATCGATCGACACGAAAGCCAACAGCAGAAGCCTTTTTCAAACAATGACGTACTCTCCTCACCACTTTGTGTCAATTCTAATGCCAACCATGCTACGACGCATACGACTCGCATCGATAGACACAAAAGGCCAGCAACAGAAGCCCATTTTTAACAATCACTTGCTCTCATCGACCGCTTTATGTCAATTCAAATGCCAACCATGCTACGACGCATACGACTCGCATTGATCGACACGAAAGCCAGTTGAAGTAACACTCTTCATCGTACGTGAGGACGCCGTCTGCGTCAATGTCTATACACCGATGGAAGCCGATTTCTCACCATTCTGTACTAACCTCAACCACCTTTTGTCGATCCGAACGCCATCCATGCTACGACGCATACGAATCGCATCGGTAGACACGATAAGAACCCTCTTTCCAATTCGCGATCCACCCTAACTGACCGGCCAACCGAACGACGTCTCCTGCCCCTGCCCGAATCAGTCCGGAGCCGCCTGACGCACTGACGACCTCCCGTACACGAAGCGGTCGCGTCACCCGAACACCCCTGCATCTAACAAACTTTGCCCGTTAATTTACCGTCTGTTAACCTGCAACCCCACCAGCTATCCTTATTGTATCTCTTCCCCTGACGACGAAGAGTCTAAGGGGGAGCCATGTAGTGACCTGATTTGTCCCTTTTTGTTTTACCGGACACGAACGTTTTTCCGCCCACGAACGCGCGATCGCCCACCTAACGCTGCGCCTTTGTATAATAACAACAAGAAGACAATCTTGTCCATACATTGGTTTGCGTTCTCATTCATTATCCTTTTTAGACACGTATGTCGTAAAAAGGTTAAGTGGGTTAAGTTATCGTCGAACTGCGAATCAAGACAAGCTTTCCTTGTACGAATCTTGAAAATGGAATGAGTGTTAAGGTGTTTCAAAATGTTTATTAATTCGGCCAGAAGAATAATTTACAATTGAATTTTTAAAAAAAATATTGGAAAACGGCAAAGCGTTATAGATGCATGCAAAAAATAAAATGGCCTTTTACAATCATAATAATTGTAAGCGCTTTGTTGAGGTCACGAGGACCAAAACGATTTGCATTAAATAATAATTGCATGGGAATAGTTCCTGATCACCTGTTTAGATAAAACAAAATATTGGACAATTAATGAATGACCAAATTGCGCTATGCTATCGTTTTTGTATGTATTGAACGGTATTTTCTACACACTGATTGAAGAGATTAACATTTAGATAAACTTGATTATGGGGGATGAGAGGGGTCATCCAATATAGGAGCAGCGAGGAGTGTACACTCAGTGAAGTGGCGTTGAATGATGGTTTCTTGAATTTAGATCATAGGTTAATAGATCAGTACATTTTAGGCCAGGTATAGTAACGGAAGAACAACATATAACAAGGGTTATCAAATCGTCACTCAAAGAAAACGGAATGCAGATGTATTTGATGCGTTTAGAAAAATCACATTTGTTGCACACCACTTGTAGCTTACCGCAAGAAGAAAGAAGAGCCTCTCTAAAGTGTTGTTGGTAAGAGAAATAATTCTGATATCAGTTAATCAATCATTTTTCCACGCAATCTTCTTACAGGTTATATAGAATGCGGTAGTGTTAAATGATGTAGAAAGCCGACGTGATATCCAAAATACCCCTTTAATGGCTTTAGCTTCGGTCTCAAGTGAAATTTGGCTGATATCCGAAAACGTAGTCACGACGTCAAGGGTGTTTATTGGTTTATATACCAACTGAAGTGGGTCATCGGCAGTTTTTTTCAATTTTAGCCACACCGAGGGGTCAATAATAAAAGCATTTTTTTATAAAATTCCAGGTTGCATTGGACTCGTTCAAAAGGGAGTTGCTCCGGACGATAATGTAAATGCATGGCATGGCCGATAATTTGCGACAGCAGGTGCCCGTTTACTCCCGGTCCTGCGCCAGTGACGGCTTCCAAAGCCAGCCACAGTCGAAATCTCAATCGAAACTATGTGACCGCCGTTCAGGGGCGAGTTTGAAAAGATACGCGCAGGATCACTCGGCCGCGACTTCTCGCGGACTTTGTTCAGTTAACATCGTCGCGGGACGCCATCGGTGAGAGCGAATGGGGGAAGGGATTAAGTAGGACCCCGAAAACAATACATTTCTTTTTTTCCGGTAGTGCTGTCATATTGTTTTGGAAGTCTTGTTGCTTAAATGTCTATCTATTCCTAACGATCCCTCCTTCTGCAGGGTCGGCATTCCTCGTCAAAGTTAAGACTTTAGGGGTTGAGAACTCCTCCCAGGAAGGCGTCCCATGCTATGACCGAGCGAATGCGGGCGTGGAAGTAGGTGGGTCCGCGCGCGCGGGAAGTGGTGTAGAATAAAATGAGGCAAACTTTACACACCTGCTCTTGTAAAACTAAAAATCGGTACAAATAAGAAATGGCGATAGCTCCCGCGTAACAACTGGCCAGTTTCGAAATTTTAATGTGCAGATTTCATGCCTTACAAGTTTTAATAAAAAGGTCCAATTTACAAAAGTTTACCTCCCAGAGCAGTGCAAATCTTAATATTTACATTTAACCTATTCCTTTCGCACTTGATTTATGAGTAAACTAAAATCACGTTATAAATATTTCCTTCGTTTATTTTATTATAATGAGGACACGCTGTGAAAATCTTTTAGTATATACCATTTTGGGGTTTCGTGTATGTAATGAAGCGCGCACATTTTGCGTACGTGTGTAGAATGGAAGGCAGGATTGATTGTCTCAGTTCTCCAGACACCGTAACCGAAACCAATGTTCAACCTGTAAGAAACTAGTTTTTCTTAAATTATTTAACCGACAAATCACTGTTTCTTATCGCTTTGTGCCACGGGGTATTTTTTAATAATACTTACTAGTGGTGTAAATATATCTATTATTTTGGTATCTATCTTATTTTATTCGAAAGGCACTTGTTCTGCGTGGTGGTGGCGCGGAAACAACAACCGGGCAACAACAAGAAACACCTGCTACATTTGCACAGGGTCGGCCTCATGTCATTCAGTGGGCGCCCGGGACGGTTGATAATGAATGCATGGACAAAAAAAAATCAAGTTGCTGCTGCATTTACAAGAAGCCACGCAACTGGGACGACCCCTCGTCTTCTGACTCTGATTCTTCTTCGTCAAACGCCGCTTCTGGGGATGAGGTGAGGCCCAGCAAATGCACAGAACACTGTCGGGGTCACACCAAACACTGTTTCACCAAAAAAGGCAGTAGACAGCGCAAACCGATCGAAAATACCGAAATTGATCAACAGAAAGCATGTTCATCTCCTCCACCCCCTCCCACTGCACCGTCTTAAATTTTAACAAGCGACGTATTCTGTTTTACCGATTATGTGTGTTTGCACTAAAACTACACGTTGAAGTTGAGCGGGCTGTCGTTTTCGTATTTCATCTGTAATATATACGATATTTGACGGCGATAGAGACCCAATTATGTGTACTTTGTTGTTTTTATGTTCCCAGAACTTCCTAGATCTTGTTAATGCCACAACATTCTGATTCTCAGCGATGTATAGGGGTATTCGTCAGTAGATAATAGGCTCGTTACTATGCGTTAAAGATTTCGGTTACGAATGCATAGGCCACAAGCAGGTTGCCAAGTCGATTTACGCATAAAACACCCATACAAGTTAAGGCGTGCACACACATCATTGCTTTCAAACATAACCCAAGCTTGTACACGAGCTCGGTAGGCGGGATTTACTGGCGCAACCATTGAAATCGGCGTACGCAGTCATCACACGCGCCCTATCAATCACAAATGATCGGACATCAACCAGACCCAACGGTGGTGACGCACCTGGTAAATCAGGTCGCAAACTTGGATCGCATTTTAAATACCGTACCGATACTAACTTCTAAAACAAGGAAGCCGTAGTCGCTGTCGGAGTAATTTTCCGGTTCTGTGTATCCACCACCATGTTCCGAAATCGCGTCCTTTGCTTCGAGAAGCTACCTTTATGGGGCAAACAACACATACCGGTGAAACGCCTTGGCAAGAGGAATCAATTCGCTGGGAATAGTCAACCAATCACACCCTTGGTGAGTCTCCCGTCCCCTAATAAACAGGTCTACTCGGAGCCTCTATGGCCGAACAGATGGTTCGGTTCTACCACCATCTGGATACCTGCTGCTGCGTTGCAGCGTGCATTTGGTTGCGCAAGGGACTTCCCCTCGATCCAGTCAATGTAATTAAAGTTTCGACGTCCATGGATGTAACCGCTCAACTGGCGTCTCCTACCCCCTCTTCGGGCTACTGTAGATCCAGGGCCCAACTTCCCCCCATCTGGAGTCACCCAGCCTTACTTATCTGCCATTAGATCTACCTCCTTGCGGAGGGCCTCGGCTACCCCATTCCCGACGAATGGCTCAGCTCGGGCGCCTTCATCCCCATCCTCCTGGGCGGCGCCTGCGTTGGTGGCGGCCCTATCGGCGCGGCCGAAGAAGACTGGAGTGAGCAGACTGCTGTTCAAAGCGCTTCGAGAGTAGCAATCTGCGTCTGTTGGCTTTAATGTGTTGATGGTCAGCCCTACTGCATTTGCAAATTGATTTATTGGGCGGAGTGCCGGTTGTTGGGATGTATCCAAAGACATCGATGTTGGCTTTACCCAAGTTGAACATCATTTGGGAAAGGGGGCAGCCTTGTCTAACGCCAGTTGGTGTTTTCGAGAGACTACTCCATGTTCTTCGGCATAAAAACAATGCTCGTCTAGGCGAATATTATTACCTGAGGCAATTTTCTCTTTCGGAACGATGACTCCACTAACGTAGGGGCGATAAATGCATTGCTCTATGTCGTTTAGCGATACAAACAAGAACCCCTTTCACTGGTTGTGATGCTCTCTTTATGAGTCAATAGGACCCGTGTGACTAAAGGCCGTCATAATCGTATGCTATATTCGACCCATCCAGTTTCGCCGACACTTCGTTGCCTTCTACTTCCTTTAATCAATCTCAATGCGAAAATTGATTTTCTTCACAGGATATCCACCTAATTGTCTTAAGTGATCACGATACTGGCTATAAATGAAAGTCCACTGTCCTAAATCTGAATAATAATATTTTAGATCGCTTTATAGAGTGTGCGAGGATCAGGCAATGTATATTTGAGGCTGGAGATGATAGTACGGAATGAAGCAATAAACGGGTGGTCAACGTCTATTCCTCTCGGTAAACCCATGATGGAGACCCATTTCGATGCTTATCCAGAGCAGAAGGCCGCAGTTCTCAGGAGACAACCTCAGTAGTGGGAGGGGTGGTGGGCCAGCTGTGAGGAATCCGGGTGTGAGGTGCGACGCGTAGGGCTGACCTTGACTAAGGTTATTCATTGAGAACCATTTTATTCATGCGATCATTTTAACAAGAAGAGAGCCCTGCGCCTGTTTAGACACCAGAGGTATTGGGTAAGTAGGAAGCGGTTGGACTTCTGACCCCAAGGTAGTAATGGCAGTACATTCGAAGAAGCCTTGTTACACATGCCTCAATCCCATCTTCGCACACTCCATCGTATAAGAGTGATGCTGCTAAACGCCCAACTGAAGTCGAAGAAGACGCCCGTTATGGCTATCGATCAAAGAGCGGATAGTGTGCTTAAAGGTATGTCACTGCGCCCAGAGTGGCTCTATTTGGTTTATAATCGAACTGGGACGGGTCATCTGTGGTTTTTGTGTGGACTCCAATTCATAGAGGAGGTTCTTCTGGGTGATTTTAAAGCAGACAGATGAGTTGGCGATAGGTCTTAACATAAAAGGTCCCGAGGAAACATTGAATTCGTTTGGAATATGCGAAATCGAACCATTTCTCCATTCAAAAGGAATAATGCGCTGGGAATAAGAGAACGCTGCCGGAAGGAACCTGTCCGGACCATCAGCCGGCGGGGGTCTCTTGAGGCCTCCAAATCTCCGAAACGACCAAATAGGTTACACCAAAGAGACGGCTATGTATCGGATATCGATATAACGAGCCCTATCAACCACAATTGACTTGTCCCAGCACATCCAAGGAAACACCAACCAATCATAAAAGTGGAGATATTAATTTATCCATTTTGGCTCAAATTTCCCTAAATATTACACGGTTAATGGAATCGCCATAAATATCCTGACTTAAATATCGGCGACTTCGAATGTGACGACGACCTAGTCCGGGTTGATATCCCTAAAACCTTTATTCAGTCGAATAAACGGGTTTTGGAAGGCCGTCGGGGTTTCCCTTGGCGTTTTCACTGGCAGATTTTCTTCCCATCTACTACCCTTACCAGGTTTGGTCAGTCTGTCAAGCGGTTTTAGCCGCTGCCGCCGCCTGGAACCGCGAATGCGCGCGCTGAGTGTCATGGTGAGCCCAATGGCCGGTAATTACCCTGGGGCATAAGAGGCCCCACGTTTAATGACGGCCAGAATCAGAGCTTTCTTGCCTCTCTCTTGCTGTCGCCATGTCGAGGTTGGCATGTCCAAGTTCGTGTAATCTGTACTTCTTAACAATATGCCCACGCCTTTAGTTAGGACGATAAGGTAAATGCATGGCATGGCCGAAACTATGTGACCGCAGTTCATGGGCGAGTCTGAAAAGATACGCGCAGGATCACTCGGCCGCGACTTCTCGCGGACTTTGTTCAGTTAACATCGTCGTGGGACGCCATCGGTGAGAGCAAAGGGGAGAAGGGATTAAGTAGGACCCCGAAAACAGTACATTTCTTTTTTTCCGGTAGTGCTGTCATATTGTTTTGGAAGTCTTGTTGCTTAAATGTCTATCTATTCCTAACGATCCCTCCTTCTGCAGGGTCGGCATTCCTCGTCAAAGTTAAGACTTTAGGGGTTGAGAACTCCTCCCAGGAAGGCGTCCCATGCTATGACCGAGCGAATGCGGGCGTGGAAGTAGGTGGGTCCGCGCGCGCGGGAAGTGGTGTAGAATAAAATGAGGCAAACTTTACACACCTGCTCTTGTAAAACTAAAAATCGGTACAAATAAGAAATGGCGATAGCTCCCGCGTAACAACTGGCCAGTTTCGAAATTTTAATGTGCAGATTTCATGCCTTACAAGTTTTAATAAAAAGGTCTAATTTACAAAAGTTTACCTCCCAGAGCAGTGCAAATCTTAATATTTATATAGGAACAACTTGTTAGTACAAATGATATTGTATTCAAAATAAAAATCCTCCTAATTCACACAAAAGGCCGCCTCTTCACCGAAAGTATAAACTTGTGGTGGCGAAGCAGGCGGATAAAACAGTCAACAGTTGATTCTTCTAGTCAAACGAATTGTGCAACAGTTCAGCCGAGATGGCTGGGGGCGGATGATGAGGTGATGAGCCGGCATACTTTATTAATACAAGAAAACACGACTGGTCGAATGTACAGACGGAGTGAGGCCCTAGCAGGCGCCTTCCTCCATTTGGAGAATTGCCTGAAGGGTTTCCTGGGTTATCCCCTCACCAGCGTGTTCGACCTAAAACGCCAGAAGAGAGCTCAGAAACGGCATCGGATTTGATTCCGTCTCTTACATGACGATTATTCCCAACAGCTGGCACACAAGGCCGTCGAGTGGTCTTCTAGCGTCTCAACAACGCTTTCCTTGGAAGAAGATCATGACACCTCGGCGATTGCTTCAATCCATAATATCGTCCCCGGCTAACAACTCCAATTACTGTTACGTTCAACAGTACGGTGGATAAAGTCTTAGTGTAGTGTCATCGTTTCTGTTTCTAGGTTCACCGTTTCAGACGACTTGACGGGACGTCAAGGGCAGCAGCACCACGAGGATTCCAGACAGCTGGCCTACCAGCCCGTAGTGCCTGTAATCAACTTGATTGGAACCTGCCGGAATCCTAAGATTCTTCGTGTCAATTTCATACATGAAGTCGGTTCATGCACTAACAGAAGGTACAAAAATGATTACCCACCTGGAATCGAGCCCCCGAAGCCGTTGTAACAAGACACAACATCGGTGAGAGGTTCGTTATGGAGTGTGTCGCAGAACCACCGTTATCCCCATCGGCAGCTGGAAGTTCCTCGGTTACGGCAGAGGCGGCCAGCTGACCGGTGGTGCGGTGAAAGACGCGGCCGCTGGCGGCTTCGATTGCAAGCTCACTCCAGTCTTCTTCGGCCGCGCCGATAGGGCCGCCACCAACGCAGGCGCCGCCCAGGAGGATGGGGATGAAGGCGCCCGAGCTGAGCCATTCGTCGGGAATGGGGTAGCCGAGGCCCTCCGCAAGGAGGTAGATCTAATGGCAGATAAGTAAGGCTGGGTGACTCCAGATGGGGGGAAGTTGGGCCCTGGATCTACAGTAGCCCGAAGAGGGGGTAGGAGACGCCAGTTGAGCGGTTACATCCATGGACGTCGAAACTTTAATTACATTGACTGGATCGAGGGGAAGTCCCTTGCGCAACCAAATGCACGCTGCAGCAGGGATTCGCGATGGTGGTAGAACCGAACCATCTTTTCGGCCATCGAGGCTCCGAGTAGACCTGTTTATTAGGCGACGGGAGACTCACCAAGGGTGTGATTGGTTGACTATTCCCAGCGAATTGATTCCTCTTGCCAAGGCGTTTCACCGGCATGTGATGTTTGCCTCATAAAGGTAGCTTCTCGAAGCAAAGGACGCGATTTCGGAACACGGTGGTGGATACACAGAACCGGAAAATTACTCCGACAGCGACTACGGCTTCCTTGTTTTAGAAGTTAGTATCGGTACGGTATTTAAAATGCGATCCAAGTTTGCGACCTGATTTACCAGGTGCGTCACCACCGTTGGGTCTGGTTGATGTCCGATCATTTGTGATTGATAGGGCGCGTGTGATGACTGCGTACGCCGATTTCAATGGTTGCGCCAGTAAATCCCGCCTACCGAGCTCGTGTACAAGCTTGGGTTATGTTTGAAAGCAATGATGTGTGTGCACGCCTTAACTTGTATGGGTGTTTTATGCGTAAATCGACTTGGCAACCTGCTTGTTGTGGCCTATGCATTCGTAACCGAAATCTTTAACGCATAGTAACGAGCCTATTATCTACTGACGAATACCCCTATACATCGCTGAGAATCAGAATGTTGTGGCATTAACAAGATCTAGGAAGTTCTGGGAACATCAAAACAACAGGGTACACATAATTGGGTCTCTATCGACGTCAAATATCGTATATATTACAGATGAAATACGAAAACGACGGCCCGCTCAACTTCAACATGTAGTTTTCGTGGATCAATTTGTCTAGCATCTAAACCCGAAACCATTATCACTTTAAGTAGCAAATTGACAAGACCCATCATTAAATAGCGTTTAACTCACATTTGAGGCCTCTCCGAAGACGTCAGCAATGGTCGGCAGCATGTCGTGGTCGACGCTGATTGGAGCCTCGGTGGGCCCAACGGTCGACCGCTGCGGTAACGACACCGCCTTGCCGTCTCCGGCCGTAATTAGGGCACGCTTGGGGGGTGCGGAGGCACCTTTCGCCGGAGATGGGGAGTGCGTCGTCGGCGGCGGCGTTGGTCGGTGGTACCGACGAGAAAGGCAGGTCAGTCTCGCGGGATTGGCCCGATCGATATTCATGGCGAACCGGTAGCGGCCAGTTGGAAGACCCAGAGCCGCCGCATCCTCCTCTGTTTGGATCTGTTTGGAAGACATCTGGTAACCCCCTTACAACCGCAAACGAATTCGTGCGACTCTGCAACACCTTAAACAACTTGCTAGACTCAAGCGTCCATGGGAAAGACTACGTAAGGAGCGATTTTTTTAACTACGCCGGTGGAATGGGGATGGCTAGCCGATCAGGTCAATCGATGACTCACTGTGAAATGAGAGCTGTTGTCATGCTGGCCATCAGTCGCAGACTTCTCGGCTTCAGGGAGAGACGAGGGGGAGGAGGGCGCGGATTCGGAAGATTGCAGGGGAATTGGGCTGGTGTTGGCGAATCCGGCAGCTGGTGGCGACTCGTCGTTGGGGGAGGTAGTGACCTCGGGAGGCTTTGATTTATCTTCCTGAGGGAATTTCTCATCTGGAAAAGTGCAAGGAAAATTGATGTTTATTCCGATGCTGCGGCCCTATCAGTCGGCAACACCCACGGGCACACGCAACTGACAAGGGCATGCAGTGGTTTATTCCAATTAGTTATTTATATCTCCAGTTCCAGAATCCATTTTATTTGTTTTACTGTAAAAAAACGCGTTAGTCCCAGTAGCCGCAATAAACCCATTAATTGTCTACATGGGGACCATTGTGTACCCAGTATCTGTCCTACCATAAATATATGTATTCCGGACGAATTTTAGCGGCACCGGTATACTGGACTAACCCGATGGAAGGAGCCATCTAGAGACTGCAAAAGCAACCCAAATTTGGTATTGCTGCGCCGATAATTTTTCGTTCATGCCGAATAATCGGAAGAATTGCCCCAGAGCGCTGGTATTAGGCAAGCCTGCCCATTTCCCCTGGTGCAATTAAACTACCTGGTAGTCAGAGTAATGCACAACCCCTCGCAGACTACACCGAATCCAAGTGAACCCGATTTTTTTATCGGCGACTAGAAGACGTCGGTGTGTATGCATGGAGAAGCTGACAATCGTCCTACAACCACCATAGGCTGCCGTGGTTCGGTCACGTGTTACGCCGGATGACGCTACCGGAGCGGCGGGAAACTAAAATCGTGCGTCGGTACCGTCAAAACGAACGTGGAGCGCTGTAAGACGAAAACTTTCGGAATCATGTAAACAACACCAACGCAAATACAAACATAACGATTCAATGAGAACAGGAATGTGCATACCTTCCTCGCCCGACTGCCGCATTAGTAGCCGCCGACGTTTGACTGATGCCGGAGCGGGTCTACCAGCAAGAACCAAGTCCCCAGCACCACTGCGGTTGCTTTTAACCACGTCCTCCTTATCGAGGTGCTGTGACACGATATGTTTGAATCTCCTTGTCAACTGTAGGAACTCCGCTACGAGATCCTCAATTTTCGGGGGAGTAGGGTTGTTGCCAGGTTCGGAAGAGGGCGGGGATGTTGGGTTGGAGGAGGAGGAGGAGGAGTCGTGGGATTTCCCCGTTGTCGTCTGTTCAGCTCGCAGAAACATGTAGTCGTAGAGGGGCAGAATTTGGGCAACTCGTGGAGCCACCAGGTCGGCTATATCTTCTGGAGTGGCTTGTTCGAGGGCCTAGGTGGGATTCGAGGAAAAAGAACTCGTGGTGAGCGTGTAGCTTATTACAGTTGTTCCTATTGCTCTTGCAGAATAACCGTATGCCACTAGATCGGCTCGTCTTGCCAAGGATCCGCGGTACCGAAAATCTTCATGAAACCATCTGTAAAGCTCCCAGCTGATGGTCCAGCAATCGCGCAAAAAATACAGGGGTGCTGTTCGGAGTATACCAATCGGGTTAGAGCGGTTCAGAAGGCGGTTTTAGAGGAGGAAAAAGTGGTGGAAGAAGAGTGGCGTAGGAATGGTTAAGGATTGGGGGGACTAAAATAAGACGAAGAAGAACCGTTCAACACACTTCTATTAGTCGGTTTCGCCGACGGGCTGCCGCTGCAACTGGGTCACTCCAGGCGCCCACGCGTCGAACCCTCCCATTGGGATCATGTTTGAGCATCTTGTGCCGCGAGAGACCTGCCCGCGTATTGAATGATTTCCCGCACAGCTCACATTCAAAGGAGAGAGCTACAATAAACAGAATTTTAAAAAGTGGTTCGACGTTAACGGTTGAAGAGCAGCGAATAGTGAACACGCGTCGGTAGGAGGACTTACTCGGTTTCAGTAAACTGGCTTCCACACCGTCAGAATCCGGGTCGTCGTAGTTGGAGTAGCCAGCAGTCGAATCCGCGTCCGACTCCCCAGTGTCGCGATCTTGATTCTCTTCTGCACCCACCGATGAGACGCCACCATCCCAGCCCGTCTGCTCCAGTTTAAGATCCTCCAGCCTTAGGTGCTTGTAGTCCTTTATCTACAAAGACGACGAAGGTAACGCAACGGTAAGTGTGCCAAATTGGCACACTATCAATGAAACGTGATCCTATTACTTACCAAATACTTTGGAGGCTTGGAAACACGGCCTAATACTGGAGGTGCCTTTCCATTTCGCGAAGCTGTCGTATTATTTGGTCTAACTATGGGGAAGGGGAGGATTTCTTCTTCTGGTAAATCAGGTTCAAAATCCGGATCTTCTTCATCTGGCGTCTTCTTCTTTTGACCAGGTCTTCGTCCACGTCGCTTCTTTACAACGGGCTGATCCTCTTGCAGCACAGTGGTGTGTATGTGAGCAGCATGACGACTGCGAACTTCGCTAAATGCACCGGTTCCTGAGTGTCTACGACGGCCTTGGGTAACTCTGAAAACGATACGTTTATTGGTGTGCCGGTTGTAAATAGCCAGAACCTGGCCCTCTCCCTTTCCCTGTATCAATGCTGGATTTCCAAGAACTTGTATTATTTGCTCTAAATTCGCATTGGAAACGTCCTGTGTATTGATAAACTGGTTACCCTGTTGGATAATACGGATCGGGTTTTTGTTGGAGCCTACAGGTGCCAATGGATCAGCCACATGCATGCTTTGGTCAATCTTTTGCACAACTTGTAAATCAACGTCATTTGGGAGTGCCTCTTCTAAAACATCTGCTGTAATATTTTCTCTGATTGGCTGATAATCAGTGTGATACATCATCTGTTGATGTTATAAATTAATTTATAAAGCAAACGCGTTTACGAAAATGTTATGCCAAAATAACACGAGCACACCAAACCCAAAACATGGAAAACCAATAATATCACAGTAACTGAACGCCAAATATGTTTGAAAAGGGGCATCTATGAAGCGATATACAAAGATTCGTAGATCAATACACTATTTCATAAGTTCACGTATTAAAGGAAGTACAATGAATATCAGAAAAATTCTAAATAGTTGAGGCTGCACAAATACTTCAATCGTAAAATTGATATATTGAAGCGACTTTAAACTCTGTGTTTATTCGTCTCTTGCCCGACGGAATTGGTCTGCGGTGGAACTCTCCGATTACCGGGTAAGCTTGTTGACCCAAGAACAGCTGCGCCGTCTCTGCCTATGTTTGACGTTTTGCTAGGCACCTTAAGAAATCAGTCTCCAGAAGTCAGGCTGCAAAAAGCACCCACATTTTTCTCTGTTGTCATCGAGTTCGCCCCCCTCTTGAACAACCATATGATTGTCCTTTTCCGGTACTTTCTCATTTAAAATATCCATGAATGGACGCTGTGAAACGGTTTCAATTTATCTGTTCGAAAAAGCTTTCGTCGAGGAACCTTTTTTCATATCTTCCATCCTTCCGAACTGACTGGCCAACCGAACGATGCGATTTCTCCACGAAAATCAATTTTGTCATCTGTACCTAAGCAATCTTGAGCCGCCTGATCCAGTGACGACCACCCGTACACGAAGCGGTCGAGTCATCCGCAGACCTACGCATCTAACAAACGTTACCCCCTTAGTTTCTCGTCGGTCAACCTGTGTCCCCACCCGCCATCCTTATTTTATCTTTTCCCCTGTCGACGAAAATTCTAAGGGATGAGCCCTGTAGTGACGTTCAAATCTCCCATTTGTTTTAACGGACACGAACCAGGTTCCGGCCACGAACGCGCGAACGCCGACACGACTCATCTGACAAAGAGAGCATTCTTGTTTCTATGCTGGTTTCCGTTTTCATTCGTAATCATTTTTAGACGCGTATGTCATAAAAAGGTTTAGTGGTTTTAAGTATCTTCGACAACGAACCACGACAGCGCGTCACAATGATAATAACAAATGAAAACGCTTTATTGAGGTCGCGAGTACCAAAACGTTCGCATAAAAATATTGATCGGCAAACTGTATTTTAGTTCATGCTTCACCGGTGCGGGTGAAACTAAATAAGGAGTCGCCGAAATGCAATATGCCGTCGTTTTGTGGGTATTGAACGATATAGCCTACGCATTGGCCGAAGATATTTACATTTACTTAAATAGAGGGGTAATAATACAAGCAGAAACCAGTGTAAGACCCGTTAAGACTCTTCATTCGTCTTGCCGACATGGCGTATTTAATGAGAGTAACTGGCGATTTTTCGACGTGTATTAGTTGAAAGGAAAGTGAGAAAGCACTGCACCATGCAACACACCGCAGGTATTAGGCAAAGAGGAAGAGGCTTCACTTTCGACGCTTTCGTGCTGGTGTCGGTAAGAGAAATATATACGAAGCCAATTTATCAAAAACCATCCACGCAATCTTCACATAGTTCAGATAGGATGCGGGTGTGTAAAATATGGGTCGAAGTCGAAGCGAAGTCTAAAATACTCCCTTAACAGCTTTCGCTCCAGTATCGGGTAAAGTGTGCGAAAGTAAATATGATTTTTATGCATACTTGGTCAAAGCCTCTACGGCGTAGAGTCTACGCAGACATCATCCAGATTGGCAATTCTATTAATTCCAACGAAGGTGTGGACGTTGCATATCGTGCGGTTATCATATCTCGCACCACCCGTGCGGATTTCAAGAGACATCTTTCAAGTGTTCGCAATAGCCAAACTCGCCTGGTGAATTCCGCAATTCGGTCAATATTGGCAGACGAATTGTGTCGACCATTCCTGATCCCTATCAATCAAACCGTGATCAAATCAGCTGAGCGCTAATTTAGATCGGCTTACGTCAGATGGTCTTAAGGACGAAGTAATACTGTCAAAAAATGCACGAGCCGTGTGAAAAATAAGATCAGGATCAGAATAACGCGATATGTATGATAGAGAATGGGATAAGCCAATTAATGTGAAGAAATCGCATTAATTGCTACAAGATTATACCTAGCCGAATTGACTAATAGCATCCAACGTTCCATATTTGTGTCCAGTTGAATACAAGCCAATACTATCTTTTTCAGCTATATTCGCCAAAGAAATTCGATTGCTCGTTGAAAAATGGCTTTAATCTAACACTTAGTACAACACTTAATATAAGAGAAGCACAGCCAGTTATAGTACCAGCACAGAGAAGACGTTTATAGTTGCCCCTCGTGGTCGTGACGGGGAATAATGAGGCCAGCAATCATGTCCACAGAGTTGCCGTTGGGATGAAGAACAACCACTTCTTGCGAATTTGCACCGGCAACCCGCAGATAGCCGTATTCATCGACACCGACAATTGTGAATTCCTGTTCTCCACAACCAAGAATCTTCACGCGCTGGTTCCTAAAAGCGCACGAACAAAAAGCACGACCTTCTGATTCGCTCCTGATCGCGCTATCACGGGCTACGATTAGACGACTGCCAGACTAGAACAAAAGACTAGCCAGTCTTACAACTCGGGGATCATGTGCAGCGGTTGTATAATGATATAATATGCACATACTCGTGAATCCACAGGGAGGTGTAGAGCTCTTGTATTTTCTTCAAACCCCCCGCGCCTTCAAGCAGAGTGAAGAGGCTCTCCAGGTGGTTGAGGGTGCAGGCCATAACGACGGCGGGAGGCGGCAGCCAAGTCGACGGAGTCGTCCCCCCCGCCATCTTCTTCTTCTTCTTCTTGATAACATCGTGAAGACAGATGGTGGGCTTCGTGTTCGCTACGTTTATGCCAATGCCTATACGCGAGGATTGTCAAGATCGCAACAAAAACGACGTACCATAGACACACGAGGCCTGGCCGGGCCGTGAGCAAGTCGCGCTTGTCAATAGGCCACCGAGTTTAGCAGAGAGACCGGAATGCCTATCAATCGCATACACATCGTTGGGCCACTTTATGCAGACTTGGGGACCCTATGATGAGAGACGCGCAAGAAGATCGCTCTGTAGTCCTTTTATTGATTCCGAGCTTCGCCAGAATCTCCTACGTTTGTGGACAGTATTTTAGTTCCCCAGAGACTTTAATGTTGCTACTACTGCTACAACACAACCCGTATTGACATCTAGCCATCTTGGGGGCTTTGGGGATGCTTGACTCAACTTTCGCGTGACGGGCAAAGAAAATGAGCCACAAGAGACTCTGAAACAGCAGCGATAATAAAATTACTCACGAGAGTGGCCTGGGTGGTGGTAGAGGTGTCAACACCTGTGGATTTGCTGATAAGTTCTCGCAGTGCCAAAACAACAGCCATCGAGCCAAGATGCTGAGCCCAGACGAGGAGGTGGTCGAAACCGACGCCGCTGGTAATGCTGACGGGAATGTCGATGACAACAGAAAAACTCGCCATTCCAAGCGGCGAGATCCACTGGTTGTCTCGGCGACCTGAAAACGTAACCAAAACAGAAACAACTGGCTTAAGCATTCGCCATTTTGCGTTGGCACACACGCTGGAGTTCTTGCTCGTTTAAGCCTTGTGCCAAAAATATATAACATAACTACACTCCAATTGTATTCACAATTAAGAGATAATAAGATAAATAATATAGCTCGTTATTTCATTTGCAGTTTTAGCTTATTCGTTGTCCGAAAATAATGTTCAGATGTATAAATAAATTAAGGGTTTTATCGTTTTCAGGCCAGTGCCCCCCCCCCCAACCCCTGGTTGTGCGCAGTTCCAGTCGCTGAAAACAAAAGTGGATCACAATCTATTCCAACGTGGTCTCCGATCGCCCTGCGTGGGCGGCTTCGATTCGCGAAATTCAGGAAGCAGCCGGTTTCTCATCCCCTGGTAGGAGCTAACCGCACCAAAGAAGAAAAAGAAGAACTCCCCGTTGCGCGCGCGCGGTCCCCGTGGCCCGAATGAAGAAGTAGAATTACTGTATCAGAATTGGTACGGATCTTACCGATGCCGGCCGTTTGCACATTAGAGGCCAACATTAGGCCGCATCGCCTGGGCAACTTCGCGAGAATACTGAAACGGGGAAAAAGAGAGACAGCTAACCACTCGATTCCTGTTCTGTCAAAAAAGGGCCATTGGAGGTGAGACACTAGATTAGTATTTGTCCTCCATCGTCATTATCCCCCACGGTGTGTACAAAGGTAGCTTCCGCGTCGCCGTGGAGGAGGAGGTCGAAATATCAGACAAAACCTGACATGTCACAGAACTAGGGCCGATTATTAAATTCTGAATTATACAGAAGCAGTAACCGGTTTCCGCCACCCGCCCCCATATTCGACTGCTGCTATGCCCGGCAATGCTGTTTCATTGTACCCATATTTAGCCCAGACTGATCAAGGCGATTCAGAGGTCCAAACAAGACAGCTACACACCGAGAACGACAAATCACACCACTGGGAACTATATACCTTTTGCACAGCGTATAACTGGTTGGCAAAGTGGCAGCCCAAGCCGGACACCGGCCAATCACGGTAGTTTTGAGCCAACTATAGTACTCTTTCCAGTCAAACCCAGCAGGGAGGTCACACAAGTCCGAACAGACGATTACATCACCATCGAAGACGCACTTCAACTGTTTCGCAACCTCGTCTCCGCACTAAATCACAAACAGAGATTGAAGTAAAGCAGTTTTATCGTGAGTCGTTTCGTGGACACTTGAGTAAGGCACGGATAAGGCACGTAACACGGATCTAGACAAGAATGGCGTGTTGATGACTACCCAGCAAGAAAGAATGCAAATGAGCCAACCAGAGCTGTATAGGGAACAGGAGACGACTGGTTCTTGCTAGATGTAAAACCTTCACCTGTGGCTCCGTGTGGCCGCATCCGTTGTTCCAAGAAAATGTGGGCAAATCTCGCCAGAAGACTGGGCGGAGGATACGGCGCTGATTTGCAATATGATTAAACGGACAGAAACGATTTCCTGTGCATTCAAGGCTGCATTTGATTGTGCTCCAGCTCTGTTTCCAACGACGCATTCCGTAGGATTTCTGTATCTCTACGCGCTCCACGCCCTCCTTAAATGTGTTGATCAACGTTTTTAGTTCTTCGCCGACCCGGAAACGCCAACCAGTTTCTGGTGACGGCGCAAGACAGAGATTTGTGAGCTCTGTCGCTGGGTGGCGCAGAACGTGGTCGAAACACTTCAGCCGACGGCGTTCAAGAAAAGTTGACCGCTTCTCCGAGTCTGCAAAGCGACGCCTTATTGCGTAGTTAGATAGCTGGTCGCGCCAGTTCGCTTTCAGGATTCGTCGCAGACACAAGGTAACGAATTCTTTTAACCTTCTGGCGCATTCGACGCGCAGTGGCCAGTTTTCAGAGCCGGATAGCGGTGCGATCGACGCAAAATTTAGCCCAGCGGCTCATCTTCGCGTGGCCCCACGCAGCTGCTGGAACGCATTCCTGACGCTGTCGACTCGTAGTTGGGTCTCCTCCTTCGATTGGCCATTCGGGAGCATTGAAGAACCCCGGTATTTGAAGGTTGGGACACAGTCGATCAGCGAATCCTTGAGGTATATTGGTTGGGAGTGGTGTTCGGAGAATACTTTGGTTTTCAACGTGTTTATCTCAAGCCCGAATCTCTTTGCTAAGTCTAGTAATGGGTTCAGTACCGGTTGTATGGCAGTGGGGGTCTCTCAGGATAACGACATCGTAAACGAACTCCAGGTCGCCGATGAAAAAGTTCGAGATCATATGAAGCCGTTGTAATCAGCGAAGGCTTGTTGCATTACGCTGTCCAATACGTAGTTGAACAGCGCCGGTAATAGAGGTCCGCCTTGTCGGACGACCGCGTTCAAGAGGAACTCTTCCAATCCTCCATGTTCCCTGCATTCTCAGGCCCGTATTTGTTGCGGTCTCGCATCGCCGAGTGTAGGAGTTGTAGTAACTCTGGTCGTCGTGGGAAGAAATGAAGACGGAGAGCACCAGGCTGAAAGAGTAGTGGTACCTTTAACATTCTGCCATTCCCAGAAAAATGCTTGACAAGCGGCGGGGTCCCCGAACGTTTGACGAGTCCTCCCTTTCGCCCAACACGTGTCGGCAGATCCCGGAGACTGAGGGAAATCTACACAACAGCCACAAAGGATCCGATTCTGGCCTATCATCGAATGGGAACATCGGGTTACACGGCATCTGGTCGAAATAAAGAGAAGCGCCCAAACTTTCCTGATTAGTGCCGAAAAGATGGGAACTGACGCAGATGGGACCGGAGGCCGAGTTTATGGTAGTTTCCATCTCTTGTCCAAGACCTCCGCCAATCGGGTGCGAGGAATTCGGACGTAGGATGGCGAGGGCCCCCAATGCAGATACCAATTCACCCGGCGCGTCATCATCATACTATTTAAAAGGTGAAAATTTCCAGTGCGTGCATCACTGCCCCAAAATAAACAATTCCTTTTATTTTTCCCTTGCCTCCGATGTTCTAAAGGTTTGAACCTCCTTTCTAATTATTGCTATTACCACGAGTACTAGTTGTAGTCAACCTTCTCTCGAGACGAGCAGGCTGAAGAGGCATACAGAGGCTTCTAGGGACCCGCAACAACCAACACTACCTAAATTGTCGAATCTCGCACCCAAATCTCAACCTATGCCTGCTTAACACATTAAGACGTTACCGCATCGAATGAATGTGGCAGCGTGCGACTATAACCCAGCGACTTGGGGTACGGCGGAATGCGGCGGCACAACCGTCAAGAATTTAACCTGCATGTGTTCCATGTGTGTCGGTTAGGTTTTGGATGCAGATGAGGGGGCACCTCGTGGTGTAGCCCTGGAGACGCTACCGATACAATAGTCCACAGATTCAACACGGGAAAATTTATGAACACGGCATATTAGGGAAAAGCTGCATTTTAAAAATGTTTCTGCCAGTTTAATGAACCCACCATGGTAATCACCATAAAAACGTCGCCATTTTGGTCTTTTAGGCATGCGTAATTCTGTTCTCCGACAGTGGGACACCACGTCCAACTTCCGCACACCCGACGAACGCCGTCTGTTGCGTGCACCAGCGAACCAAGTGTCGTCTCGGGGTCATCCAGACTTCTGCGGTTGTGACTGCGATTCAACAGAAGCAGGATCTTGCCGCCATGCTGTACAAGGAAATCGTTGGCCTACAAGAAACAACGTTTTTTTGTACGGCTATATCGAGCTAGAAGATGAGATGATGTCATGGGCGGCATATAATGAAGATTTTTGGGGATATTTTCCGAGTGGTGCACCTTGCCGTAAAACCTGAAGAGTGGGTTGTAGTGGCCGTTTCATCATCCAAAACTCGACAAACCAAGGGGCCTCGCATGGAACTCGGGCTGGTTATTAAATGCCGGATGATGCAACAACAGCAACCGGTTTCCTCCCCCAACCACAGCCTTAAGTCGCGAGCGCAACAAAGGCCGTCGTTTAGACAAGTCGGACTCTCAATTTCTCGTAATTTCGGTGAATAACATAGCAAAGAAGCGTGTAAATAATAGAAATACCTTGCCGATTTCGTCAGTATGGAACGAGTTTTCATCGTGAAGTGACTCCAACAGCACGAGAAGTTCAGTAGACGACTGCCACACGTTGTCCTTCCAGTCTTGATCGGACAGAGCATAGACCGTGTAAATTGCGGGATCTAAAATCCTTCTGATGCGACCAATAAGGTTGTAATCCACTCGTCGACAAAATATATTCGGTGGTTTCGCTCTAGTGACAGAATGCGTAGTTTCAAGGACACGACGCGATCCATGAGGGAATTGGGCAATGGGTACAGAACTCCAGGAGAAACAAGATAATTCTAAAGACGTGGTAACATGACATATTAAATACAAACTACGAATAGTGAAAAACAAAATGACCACTGGAATTGGAATTTAATAGGTCAACGGTAGGAAAGAAATGGTCCACAACACATGCTTAAGGTAGCTCAATTAGAAAGAATTAGTTCGATCCTGTACACTTTACAGTGTAAAGGAACGATAGAATTGGTAAAATGTAATTCTTCAACGCCTTGTCACAGTAGAAGATACTAACATTGCCTGCGTCGATTACAACTAAATAAATTACATCAAAGCATAGGAATTAAGCGGCTATCTCATACTACCGGCGTCATGGGGTTACTATGAAGTTGATCTTGAATACGTTTACAGGGCACCCGAGGTGGCCTGACCTAGGAGTCGAACCCGGGTTCTTCATAAACCGAGTGAGGATGTTAACAACTACACATCGCAGCACCCATGCGAAAACGAACACTCTACGGTGTAATAGTGAATTTATCGTTGCAGAATTTGTGAACGAGAACTGTAACGTAACGTGTTTGTTTGCAGTGTGTTGGTAATGAATGGAGCTTAATTCGTAAATGGAACATCATGCGGACTTGTTTGAGGTCCAATGGCAAAGCCGGTTCTAGGCGAATCAAGTGAAGAAGGCATCATGAAATGTAGCCACGAAATGATGCCTATATATCGGATAGTGGGGGAGAATAGATAAGACGTTCTACAACGGCTGAGAAAACTGGTTTAGCTCCATCCCTTCGACACTTGCAAAAGATATGTCTTATAGTAACTTGTTATCGGTAAAAAGAAGACAAGTTATCGCTACTTGCTACAATCATGTTTAAATACAGACCAATCCGTAGCAAAATTCAACGGTTTGTGCCAAGCTGAAATTTCCATTATTATTCATAAGACGTGGCATGATTTCGGCGTCCCGAAACATTAAGAGCAAGTAAATATTCATACAATCCTTAAATGTGATAATATTTATGTAAATCTTTGAAAATATGTCATTCATGAACAAGGGGTTTCTGCCCATGCTAAATGCGATTGTATCGCATAATATAAGCTTTAGAAGTATTGGTAAGCATAAGCTTTGATGTAAACAAGAAAAAATAAAACATTTACAACGAAACGTTCAAGCAACAGATATGTTTAATCGAAATGGCGTCTACCTCGAAATAACATTGACATTCCTAAATTGGCGCGAATCATTAGAACACACAATTGAATTATGTTTCTGTATATGTGTCCGACCGAATAACCGAAGTACGACGTGGAAGTGAATAGTCTTTTGGAATATTCTTAGCATACATTCATTACTTTTGCAAATAGAACTTTGTCCGTTGCGACAGAGGCCCGATGTTATTGCCAAATCTCCATGGAAAATAGAATTGAAAGGTGTAAATCATGCTTTACTGTCAAATGTTTAAAGCACCCATAAAAATGTGCCAATTCGTGTATGCATCGGTTGTGTTTATCATACATATTCGTGTAATCGTTATACAAAGCACGCTTTGAGCTAAATAGAACGTGCCATATTATTGAAACAAGCCGTTGTTTACTTACACGAAAAGGTGTAAGGAATTCGCTGAAGCGATTCCTCTGCTGGTGACTCTTTCGCGCATTCGTAAGGTTATTCGCTAACGAGAGAAGGCAAATGGAATATGGGCAAAACTGCAATTCAATATATAGACGAGAGTAAAAAAGGGCCACATCATACACCTTTGATCATAATTCTATAAAACGATGTGACGTCACCTGCGATTAAGGTCACGGTATTTCTAAATATATTGTCATTTGGGCAAGACGGTTGAATTTTCATGTGTAATTTTAGATGTTCACCTCTACAAGGATTTAGATGCTCCAGTGACGTTACCCAAAAATTGGCGAACATAATTACGAAGACGACAAAATACCTTTTACAAATTACTCCGCTCCAGACGTTTCCACTAATTCAAGTAAAATATCACTATTTGGAAAGGAAATGGAGGCATTACGCGCACTGGTAAAAGCCAAATTCACAAATATTCATCATATCGTCGTTGCGCTCTTCCAATACCTGATTGTTCGTTTACGCTTCGTCTTCATGTCACCAGTCCACCCGCTTACTCTATGATAAGATTGGCTAGAGTCCTAATTGTGCCGACGTGCTTTTAATCAACATTTTTCACGGAGCATGAGCTAGACGATACACTACGAGCTAAAATAAAACCTGCAATTAACTCTCCCATATCTCCTCGTTTTGCAATCATAGATGCTAAATCTATCACGTTTCGTAAAATGTTACAGCCCATCGTAAAACAACACGTTTACCTCTATCTCCTTTTTGCAACACAAACTCGATGAAATTTCTTGTTTGCTGGCAGAAAAAATCCCACTATGCTCCGACGAATACGAATAGGTAGATACGCAAGCCAAGTTATTTGACTATCGTCGTAGTCCGTGAGAAATCCGTAGATCGCAACACAGCTACAGCGGCATATGCATTTTTCTCATAATTTCTTGGCGCGTTGTGTCAAGCCGAATGCCAAAAGTGTGGCACAAAATGTGAAAAGAACCCTTCTTCTTACAGAGATGGTTGTGTCGAATATGATATAGTGCGTGTTATTCCTTAGACTCAATATCTTCGAGTAACAAACTAAAACATCTACAATTTTACTAACATAATTTATTAGCAAAATTGTATTGGTTGGATAAAATTCGCATGTTTCGATGAATAAGTGTTTGCAAAATCGTTCTATTATTCGGTGCGCTTTTAAACTTTCATCGATCTTTCGCTGGTCAGCTGATGCGCAGCGCTGACTGGCAGAAAAGGTTTCATTTTTCTAGTAAGCGGCTCCCACCGTTTTACAAGGAATATGAACGATGAAATCGTCCAGTTATTTGTGCGAAAGTGCAGAGAGGCCATGGGTGATGATGAGAGACGACACTTCGCGTTGTACCTGCTCCAGCACTGTAACGGATCACCAAAACTGCGATGGGCGGATTTCGAGGAAAAAGGACAAACCGCAGGTGAAGTTCTGCGCTACTTTGTACAGACAATGAGGGATTTTCGATGATGCCATATTTCACCAGATCCAAAGAATACGGGTGTAATTGAAATTGCAAAAGACCGCCCCGTTTTACAGATGTTTCGAAATCAATTTTTTAATGAATGCAACGACCAGAATGTTTAATCGATTGATTGTGCAAGCAATCCAACTGGATCTTGTGATGGTGTGAAATGTCTACACCACAGATAAATTAATTATTTGACCAGTTGTATGTTTCCACGTGTTTCAGGTAGCTTTGAAAATAAGGAAACGTGCGTTGTTTTTTTAAATTCGGTATTTGTACATTTGTTTAGTCGGAAAGAGGTCAGGGCAAAGAAAAGGTAAGAAAATCCTGGTTAAAAAGAACAGTGAAAGTATTAAGACAAAGGACAAAGGAAAATCAGAAAGACGGAAGATGGTGTGCCATATAGTTTTGTAGGCTACACTACGAGTAACGATCCCGAACAGCATTCGCAATGTGGACAGTCGTGCATCGGGGTAGACAGGGGTGGAAGTTGGTCGTTCGGCTTGGTAGTCTTGTCAGGTTTCGGGGAAACTGCGTTTTTCATTGGGCGGTGTCCAAGGTCATACACCTCGTCATCGTTGTTATCATGGAGATAGTCGATGGTGGATGTATCAAGGTCGGACAAGAAATCCGTAAGCTCCTGACCGAGCGCCCTAAGCGAGGGGTGATCTAGACCGCAACAAAAAACGAAGGAGCCCATAAAAAACCGATAGATCATTTAATGTACCAGTTTCATTGGCTAATAGAATACCAACCTTCACTGCTGGCTGGTTTACCCTCACCAGACGCTGTAGCGCCGATATTGCTGATGATGCTGTTGGCGAGATTAGATAGGGCATTGAGACGCAAACGCAGCTCCCCGCGATCCCGAACAATTCTCGACAACAAGGCCTCTCGAATTCGAGCTCGTTTTAACTTGAAACAAGGGATAAAAATAGGGCTATCTTAGTTGGACAAAGGGGGGTTGAAACTGAACTAAATCCATTGGGTCGCCAGCTGCTTATTTCGTGAGTGTTAATGTCACGCTAAGGTTCTCAGATTTCCCAATGTAAGGAGCCAAATCGAATGGTTGGAGGAGGAGGAGGAGGAGGAGGAGGAGGAGGAGGAGGAGGAGGAGGAGGAGGAGGAGGAGGAGGAGGAGGAGGAGGAGGAGGAGGAGGAGGAGGAGGAGGAGGAGGAGGAGAAGAGACAATCAATGGAGTGGGAGATATGACCAATAATAATGGAGAATCGCCCACCTGCGCCTGACGGCGATGCGCAAACAGGGTGACGTACTCGCCCACTGTGGAAGACTCCATCTCAAGTTGGGCGACCAGTGATTCCAGGTGAGATTTCTCCTCGTCCAAGGCGACCACTCTCCCCGCCATCGTATTGAAGGCCCCCTCCAGTTGGGTGTAATTGTTCTAAAGGCGAAGCAATACTTTGACTCGTTGGACAACCGCCAGCACTCGTGGAACGTGACTCCTAGAGGAATCACATGATAGTGCGCGAATACTAGAGGTGCCCCCACTCATGTCCAATTCCAAAGACTTCCTACAAACTGCATCCGTGAAGTTCGTGCTCTTGCGAACAGAGAATACCTCATCGTTTCAAGCAACTGAGGTTTAACCAACCCACTCAGGAAGAGTCCATGAAAGCAGCCACCTCGGCGAGACGCACAAACTCTGCTACAACACCACAACCCACCGTGGCGTCCGATAACTGGAGTCGCAAACTAGCAAGTGTCTCCTCCGACTTAACCAGACTGCACTCCGTCTGACAGAAGGCCTCCGTCTCCACGTCTCGTTTCTCCACGCGGTACCGCGGCTCTTCAGTCATCACCGCAGTTGAGGACTGTTGAATGTCCTGCAAGAGATCAATAAACATAGCTTTCAGGGTTAAATACACCTACGAAAACTTATATTGAACAAAGACTACAGAGGTTCTGGTATTAGCTGTCGCAGAGGTTTTGTTAGATTGGTTGAATGTGACGGACGCATTATTGTGAGACCCAAAACCCATGCAGGTAAAATATTTCACCGCCACGGCTACTAAACATAGCTCCGTATAGTTACTCGGTACGCCTGCGCGTAGAAAGATGTTGGTTGATGCAATTCCATTGGTTATCGATTTTTCCAATAAGAGCTCGCTAACATGATACAGCCGATAGGCCGTAACTCACTCCGGGGATCTAATGAACTACTCTGTTTCGGTAGCCATGGAGCTCTTCCTCCTGGCGAGAAGAAAGTTCCTGCAGCCGTATGTTTTCCAATTTGATGGCCATTAAATTTAACTATACTGGAAAACAAACAGTTGTCTAAAAAAAGAAAACCTTGGTCACCCAACCTTCCAGGGGCGCGTCTAGGGAAAGATCTTTAAGCCCACGAAGACAAAAATGCACTGAAATTCGAAGAAAAACAAATGCCTCTCCGAGTATCTCGCAGTTTGTAGAGAGAAAACTCACTGCAGACGTTTCAACAGAGCCGACGTGGTGTGTTATTGACAATAATGCGACGCCAGTTTGAACAGACGCACACTGGGCGCTGGAAGATCTTTTCGGCTCTTCTCGTTCGTCGACGTTCTCCGGCGTTTGTGTTTCTGCGGTTACCTTATTGTTCTGCGGAGGAAGGAAATCGGTTCTTTGGTAATCAAAACAATGTTTAGCTTTGAACAGACGATTAAGAATGTCTACTTCCTTGTTGGGGAACCGGTTATTTATTTGTATAAGTCAACCGAATCCATTGTAATCCCACGTTTCGTCACCGATTACAGCTCACGATAATTCATTTATTAGCCAAATATAATTATTGGCCATCTAAGCCAAACCCCTGGATAAAAGTTAACGTAAACCCTTCAGAAAGTTGAGCTGATCACTTTAATGCCTCAGGTCTTCTTGCTGGCCTACGGTTTGCGGAGTTGTGTTCTGACTTCTGTCTTAACAAACACTAGATGCGAGAGACCATTAGGGGTCATAAAATATTCATCGACGCAGTCATTGGTGCGCCAACAACGATTATACGATAGGTGAAATCAGGGTAAGTGTTCCCGGACTTACAAATACGGTATATGCGTGCTATTATATATGACTGAGTGGTGTAGAACAAACACTGTGTCTCGAAAGGCATTTGGGTGCCTGTGCAAATAAGTGGCTTGCCATGGCTACTGCGATCTGTTCCTTCAGGCGGGAGTTCTGTTCCATGGCGCGACTAAGAGCAGTTCGCTCCGACAGAGACTGCGCAAGCACGGCGTCGCGGTCAGCCAATCGGGACTCGGCAACTGATGCGGTCTCCTGCGCCTCGCTAAGGCGGTCGGTAACCTCGTTCACCTGAGAAAAAAAACGTCAGCAGTCTGTTAATTCTATTTGAATGAATTCTAATTTCCTCGATAGTATAGCGTTAAATCAAACATGGACGCTAGCCTTAAGCTGACTCTTTCACTCCTGTTAGTACACAACCGGCAATGGATTCTGTTGGACCATCCCCCTTCTTTTCCTACCCTGTATTTTACCAGACCACCCAGTCGATTGGGTCATTTAAGACAAACTAGCGTAGTCATACCTTCGGATAGCGCTTTATTCACAACCTCTGGCCCGTTGTGACTAGAAGGGCCGACTGTGATTCCCTACTTGTCTTTTAGAAATCGACTATAAGTCGGTTTTCCTACCCAAATCTCCCTGGAAGGACGAATTGTTTAGCCGGTTATCCAGGAACCATTTCGAGGCACTGAAATAAGAACATTACCGAACGCGTGGCTTTTTTCAATCTCCAGTGGGGAGATCTAACACAATCCATGAAATCAAACGATTAAAACTACTTACAAACACATGACTAGATAAGGCATACCTTTCTTTTGAGGATATCGACTGTCTCCTGAAGCCTTTTGTAGGCCTCTGAAGCCATGATGATTTCAGGACTGAATTCAGCGCTTGGTGGCAGAGTATCAGCAGTAGAAGTGGGAACTTCCAACAGCGGCGCGTATTTGACGACTGCCGCATCATTAATAGTTTGCTGATTGCGAATTTGCTCAAGTTCACTAACTGAGAAAGTTGTCATTTATATATAAGATGAACCCACCAACTCTCGTTAGTTCGCTCTCGAGACCAGTAGTCTGACGTCTGAGGTCATCCACGGTACTTTGAAGGCGCTCCTTTTCGCCAGTGGTGCCATCAAGATCCACCTGCAGCCGCTTCAACCGACGCTCCATCTATAAATAGCCGATTAGGCATAAGACGAGCCAAACCTACATCAGACACGTACGCCCTGTATCGGTTTTCAAGGTGGCCCTTCTCGGACATTGTGTGGACGCCTGAGCATTCCAGGTCGTGGATGCGCCCTCTTAGAGCCTCACACTGACGGCACGGGTTTGACGCGGTGACAGTTGCGAGGGTGGAGGTGTTGGTGGCCGGGGAGAAGGCTGTGGCCACCTCCAGCTGTCTGACAAGGTCTTCGTTGGACCGTTTCAGATTCGCCAGGTCGGCCTCCAGTGCAGCGATGCGATCAAAGCGACCACGAAGGGAACCTTCGAGACTGGCGCGCGCATTTTTTTCCTTCTTGGCCTCGCTTTTCCAAACCTCGACCTGTGGAAGGGACATTCGTGAGCGATTATTGTCCAGTGTCGGGTTTCCTCCTTTCGCGGATTTATTTATCGCGCCTATCTACTGCTAGAGGATAAGCTTCCTTCATGGAAAAATCCATGAAGATTCTCGGGAATATTGGATGAGAAGTGGCGTGCCCTGTAGTGCCACCCGAAAATGAGGAGGTAGAAGTGGCCGCGGCATCATCCAGCAGTTCACCAGTGAAGAGCAGGGTACAGCCATACATGGGAGACAGGCTAGTTGAATCACGGATTTCGCAGCCGCCACCATGCCCGGCCAAACGTTAGCAGTTTATGACTGGTAAAAATCGTGGTTTACACTCAAAGACACGTCGAATAGTTCTGGTGAGAGATCGAGATGGGAACGACAAAGGGTGTTTATTGTGCAGACTCGGGTTCGTCCAGGTTAGGGGGGTTAATTTGGGAAAGACGGGTACGAACCTGCAGGAGGGCTTCGCCTTTGCAAACTTCACTGTGTTCTGACGCCGAGGTAGTAAGTCGCAGCTGATCCTCAAGGACACGGAATCGAGCGGCCGACTCACTGATCTGACCGCGAGCCTCCTGAAGTTCACGGCATCTGGATTCACCAAGTCTCTCCAAGTGGGTCAACTTCGACTTCAGTTCAGTTTTCTCGGCTACGAGAGCCCCCACCGTCTGCGAATGAGCTCGAATCTAGGACAAATAAAGGGTCGGGTGAATAACCGAGAAACATATTCACGGGGTGATGCGAACACCATTCCCAGGTCCTTTACATCAGCGGTTAACTATTCTAGTACGTCCCTGCTTTCAAACATCTGGACTCAACAATCCTCCCGAATATTAAATTGGGGATTTCGTTCAACTGCATAAGGAAAGCGTTCTATCTGATACCCACAACCCCCTGGGACCGCGACGCATAATAATCATAATAATAACAGCTGCAAAAAATAATCAATAACCGTGGAAGATATCAAAGGTTATTCGACTACTGGTGTCTGAGACGATTCACCAAAGTGGATCGGTGTGACGACACTGAGAGGCTGTCCACTCAGTCACAACGCCGACGGTGGAGTTTTGAAACCTCGGCCTTTCACCGTCATCGTGCCCATGTTGACACAATGTTAGCGAGGAGAAAATGAAAACTTGCACAAGTATACTCAAATTACACTCCATTTGATCAAGAACTGCACTTCAGTCTGTTCCGACCTGGACTACGATAGCCTTGCATGGCGAGCCAATTAAGCGATTTGTGAATAACTACCATCACCTTTGCAATGTACCGGTAGGCATCTAAATTTTCAAGTAATAATAATATATTAAACTTTCAATGGATGCGCTCAATAGTCCGAACATTTCGGTTGGCGCTTTTGTATACAACCATGACGTCATTTTACTTACGACGCTGCTCGATGGGAGGCAAAACCGAAACCCAAAGACCCACCTGTTCACGGGACTTTGCCAATTCGCGCTGCGTCGAATTTTCCCGATTGGCGCGATCCTCTTCAGCCGAAAGGCGTTGGCGCTGAAGCTGTTCACGCAGAACGGCAACCTGCGCCACGGATGTGTCGTGCGTCTCGTTCCGCTGCTGCAGAATCGCCGCCAGCTCCACATTTCGTTGCTGAAAAAGGACCACCACTAACCAATCTCATGGTACCCGCATATTTAAACAGGCTACGACACTCACGCGACACCAATAAAATGACGTGGTAGAAAGAAATGGAATTAATTCGAGAAGAGTAAAAGGAGGGATGTTGGTTGTTGTGGACATCTGCTAAACATATTGTCTGACACACACCGAATCATGAGACAGCGGGGCCATTTGACGAAAGATTATTAATAAGAACAGTGGTTATTAGTTAATGAAGTTTGGGCGACGTTTGACATTTAAATAATGTGTAAAGGTGGGCAGGCGGCGTGGATTTTGGTGGTGATAGAATAGAACCACCTCCTTTCTGGCTGATGAATTATTTTGCAGCAGATCTCCCCCTCTCCAAAGCCGCATCAGGGGTGTATGGGCGTCTGTCATGCCCTAGGGTATCTCCTGGTCTTGGGTCTCCTCTCGACACCCAACTCGCACCATTGGCTTTTAGTAACTTCGCACGGCGGCCACTTCGCACTCCGGACCAAACATGGTTTGAGAAGCCGGGAAGAAATTCCCCCGGTGAAGAAGCGATGAAAACCCCAGTGGACAGGGCACAGGAGATCTATACCGGGATCCAATGCTCAGGAAGGCCGTTCATAAACCATCGCACAGGCCCCCGCTGCCTTGCGGGATGCACTAAACCGTGTGAAGGCTCGAACAACGCCGGGTGGCGCTTGAAACGTACCCTGAACCCCCAGGAAACTTCATGCATAAACCTTAACGATGCTACGGCGTACCCGGGAAGCGGCGCACCTCGAGCCCCCAGCGGCCAAACAGAGGACAAACCAGTTTGCTGGGAACTCGCTAGGAACCCCGCCTTTCTGACCCCCACAGTAGGTCTGAACCCTCACACAAAACTACAAATCGGCTGCTCGAATGTCAGGACGCTTTTGAACACCGGCAGCCCGAACACGACACGACTACCGAATCGGTATTGCCAACTACTCCAAAGTTCGCCAACCTAACTGCGGTGTACGGCATATTAATATCCCCGGCAAAAACTCTAGCTACTGCCTATATCATAGCGCGAAGATCGATAACTCTGGTCTACATGGTGTGGCATTCGTAGTTGGGGACAGGGCCAACAACGCAGTACTCGCGTAGGAACCAATATCTCCTAGACCGGCTCTAATCCGCTTTCATAGCAGCCCCTTAAGGGTTTAGATCATTGGCGTGTGGCCAAGGATGGATTCAACCGTGAACTACAGGAGTTTGTCATCCTAAATCCTAGCGGGGGACTGGAACGCCTGCACCGGCCCCTCCGACCAGCCTACGCGACACTTTCTTCTAAAATTCGGAATGAAATAACGATGTGGAAATGGCGAACGGCTTGTAACCTTCACGAACTACAATAGGCTCGTCGTTTCTTATACGCGCTTCCAGCAACCAAAAAAATCCGCTAAAGTGGTATAAAACGATGGCTGCGAAGCGCATAACGCGCCAACGTTGCTTCACTTGACCAACCCACTAAATGCCTGGCCCCTCCTTGATGTCATCGCGGCGCATCTATTTGCGTCTACCCATTAGGCCAGCAGTGTCACTTAATAAAAATGCAACCAGCAACAGCCGAACTCGGGACCGAAATGCACAACAGGAAAGACAATTGGATCACTGAGAACACTCTTCAGCTATCTGTGAATGTCTGAGAAGCCCGCACGCAAGGATGTCCCGACTTCCAACACAAAGACGACAAGCCACCGCCAAAAATACTGGCCTGAGGGTTCCGGGAAATTGGAGACTGCTTCTAACAACGGGGAATTAGGAAAGCCGTCATTTGATCAGACTCGCATCCGGCAAGCGTGAGCTCCAGGAACACCTCCAGCAACAACAACAACCGTAGAATCTTCAGCGACTTCGTGCCTTTTATTTTCCTGTTTAATTAAAACTCGCGCAAAATAGTGCATGCACTAATTTTGGTATGCAGCCGTTCTGAGTGGGAATTAAACTGTGCAGTCTACAAACACTTAAAGGTGGCTTGGAGGGGTCACCACGTGTAAGACGCGAGGCGAGAATGAAAAATCTTCGAAAATGGTGAGGAAGGATTGTGTCTTGCAAGTGGTACTTAGAAAATGAAATTATTTAAAAAAACCAACAATCACAGAAATACGAGGAGACTGTCCAGGACGACGGCAATAATGCACGCAACCAGGAATATTGTGACACGCTAAGTAACAATGAACCCGTGATACCTAGGTCAAGCGATTGGTAATCCTCCTTCGTCTTGCAGGCATGAATCCGAAAAATCCGCGTATTTGATGAGGCCGCGCCAGTGGGTAACCACCGTTTTGGAAGTGAAGTCGTTAAACAAAAGAGGGGCAACCCTACAGATTTGGGGTTGTGGGAATAGGATACGACAGCGTAAGGCAGTTTTGAAAGCCGAGCTGAAGTCTGCAAATACTCCTTAAGGGCATCGAGTAAAAAAAATTGAGGGTTTGTACGACCGTGAATACTTATTTGTGGTTGATTAGCCAACTGGAACGGGTCATCAGCAGGGTTTAGTGTGTCGAGGGGAACATCTTGTGTCCCCCTAAACAAATTACTACTAATTTCAATAATTATTCATCAAAAAAATTATATTTCTAGCTGCTCTGTTGTTGGTGCCATCGCTACTCGGATTTGGCCGCCTTGACAGGCAATCAGGTGGAAATAGGCCCACATTTTCCGCTACTGTGGTCTTCTCTCGAGGCCCCGAATGCATCTCAGCGAATACAACTGCGTTTTGTTTATCTTTCTGTGAGCGTAGATCGATCTCCTCATCCTCTCTCTCAACCCAGTCGGTAGCTTGACAATTTTATTGATTCTGTAGAATGAACCGCCTGGATGGTATTTCCGTGAAGATTTTTGAGAATATTATGCAGGTTGTGGCGTCCCGATGACCACCCAACAATGTGGAAGTGGCCAACGCTGCATCATCCAGACACCTCATCAACAAACAGTGACAACACGCGGAACTCAGGAGGGTTGTTAAATTCTTGCTGGTGCAGCCGATTTCCGCAACCACCTAACAGCCTCCAAGTAGTCGCTGGATGATTATTGGCGCACTCGGCTTATTTTTGGATGCCTCACCTGGGAGTTTAATCCAGGGCAACTCAATAACAAAATTTGGAGGCTGACCACTACACCTCTAGGCTGCTGAGTATCTGGGTGACTCTAAATGACTCCTTTAGTGGGCGAATCACACAAAGGTGGTGGTGACCAGGATACACGCCTACCTCAAACAAGTAGGCGTGTGGTTTTCGAAGTACCAACAATCGAGTCTTTTATTATATGGGGGTTGCCATGGTGATACCCCTTATTTGTACTCGCATTTACTTTCTACCGACATGTGATTGCTCGTGTAGGCGAACATTGCGTTTTATTTTTGGATTGAACGTGCGCACCACACAAGCGCACTGCACGTGCCATAGCGCATCTGTGCTTTACGTGGCGGCATCGTCATCGGCCATTTGTCCTCGCCTTACGATCGCTGCGTTAATTCAACCCGCAAAAATAAGATTGTAGAGGTTCTTGTGGCCAATACAGGGTGGGGTGTCACACGAACAATACCTTGTTATCACCTCACGGATTTCGTAGATTGCTTGCTGCCCATGAACGGCGATCGGATGGCAGGTCTGATGTGATGGACGTAACGTTTTGGTTCCAGCAGCGCACCACGAGGACATATACTATACACCCGAATTCTCTGAATCCGATTAGACGATGCTATCACCCTTTTCTTAGATGTCCACTGATTCTACAGCGCTAACCTTAATATGGTGGATAACGGTTTGAAATCTATCTGGCCGATGCTGTGAGAATCCCCTCACAACAGGCGGGGGGGTGGTGGTATCATACTAGCACACTAAGTGGTGTAATCTGGTCTGGTGTGCCCGATCATCTTCAATGATAGTCATTAGAAATGACGGAATTCTTTTGGCAATTAAAGTGTGCTGCCCCGCATAACTGAATTAATATAATTTAATAAATGGATGCAAAACATTGCGATTGGAGAAGGAAGTGGGGATAGTGTGGTGGACAAAAGGTAATCATGAAAAAATGGTATCTGTGCACCCTCACGGCGGCTGGGAATGAGTTAGCATAAAAGGTCAGCGTACCTGCAATTCCCTTATCAGAATTGAGCTGGCAGAGGTAGGCGGTTGGGAATTAGCGTGCCAGGTCGTAGGTAGCGAACGATGTGAGGTAGAAGTCTCATTGCTGCTGAATGGCGTTTGTGTCTGGTAGACAAAATGGTCGGAGGGGTGCGAATGTATCTGGTATGGGGAGACTAGGGAGTCGAACGCGAAATCTGGTGCATCTGAGGTCGGTTCGGAGGCCACTTCCGATGCGACTGATCCATTCAAGTGATTGAGATGCTGGGAGATCTGAGCAACCTTCTCGATTACAGCCGAGGGCCGTCTGTAGAAGAAGACGAAGAAGATGAGTGCAAAATGGAATGGAATAAAAAGAATTCCCCAAGTATTAATATAAAAGTCTTACACTATGGTTGATTCCGCATTCAGTGGAAATTTTTGTTGATACGGTAAATTGATCGTGTACAATTCGGTGCAATTGGGAAAGGATTCGCCGTTGGGTTCTCCGGGCAAATTTGTTCGAACAGTTCGAGAACTAAAAGCAAAATGGTGGTGGATTTAAATTGAATACCTGCCGTTTTCATGAGATGGGTTCTCCTACAAATAAGGAGGAACGAAACAGTTACAAATATCCATAGGTAGCAGCCAGAGCAAACGGGTGCGTTATAAAATTCTCAAAATAAGAAAACAAATAAATGAAGAAAACATTAAATAAACAGAAAACCCAGTCGAAATTATATGGCGATTAAGTGCATTGCAAATCTAAAAAAATCGTTGCTTACTAATTGGAGGCCATGGCTACCAATGCCATGCTGGATGGAAGAAATTGGAAAATTCTCTGTTTGGTGGTTTTGGAATTCACGAAAGTTCTTCAACTAAACACGGTCTAAGCATTTTTCATTCTAACCTTCAGTTTGGCTATTTGCAATTTTTCTTCGCGGGACAACTGGTGGTTTTCCATCGTCAACGAAGGCGCGGTTACGATTCAAAACAATAACAAAAATAAGGTTGCTGGTTATTTTATTGACTTATCATAAGTTGTTTAAAATATAATGAAACTCTATTTATCCTCGATTTAATTTTTATTTCAAAATTACTGTTATTTTGGAAAATTATTTTTCGATTTATTGACAAAGGATCAACAATTATATTTCGTAGGTTAATATGACGCAGGATTAAAAATCCTTAATACTTATTTTGCAAAAGACTGCGACATTTATAGGCATATCCTTTTGAGCCGAGCACCCACCTTTTCGCAAGAATATAGAGGCGTTAAGAGCAAATGAATCAAATTAACCGAGGACATTTTCGACGACCCGTATGAGGTTGTGAAAATGGTGTCGAATCCTAACAGGGATGCCGGATAAGTTTCGATAGTTGTAATTCGGGTAATTCGCTCCCTGATAATGAGTGTATCGCTAATGTAAGCGTCCTTGATTTTCCTTTAATTTGTGATCTATGAGTGACCGAAATATTTATGCAATTTTCTCAAGATGCTGTAGGATAAGGGTTGTAACGCGGCCGGTATCGTTTAATTTATATGCGTGGACAAACCGAAATTATTTTAAGATTGAATTTTACTCACAAGGTAAGCCTTATAAGTTATGTTTGGCGTAGTTTTGTTGTGATTCGAAGTTACACTATAACTTAAAACCACTACGCTTTTGTATGACATACGCGTCTAAAAAGGATTACGAATGAAAACGCAGACCAGAGTATAATCAAGATTATTCTCTTAATTTAATCATACAAAGGCACAACGTTAAGTCGGCGATCGCGCATTCGCAGGTCGGAAATCGGTTCGTGTGTGTTAAAACAAAAGGGGGTCACTAAGGTTTTACTGGCTTAGTCTAACTGCATTCATATTTAAAACCCTTATCAAAGCTTTAGTTTCTTATTTCATAATTCCATTTAGCTTCTTTTTTCAGATTTTAGGGTCGTATTGGAGTTCATAAAGTCCTGAAAAACATATAAACGTTTTTCTTTATAGTAATTGATATATTTGGTTGAATTTTCTCCAGTGGATTTTTGGTTGGAAATATTGTTTATTTTAACACAGCACTTTCAATCATTTTCATCGGTTCATCCAGGTCTTGGTGACCTTAGAATGATTGATAATTCCACTGCATTGCGGATCGTTAACTGCGCAATTCAACTTGGCTCGATAGAGGCGTCTGCAAACACATGCTACCCAAAATGTCACTGTCTCCCGTTCTCGCTATGATAGCAGGTCTCTTGGTCGCTGTTAGCAACGCATACCCGCAACCCATTACGATGATGCAGCCCATGTTTCAAGGATACCCAGGCAACCCCATTGCTTATAACGGCCATCCGCCCATGTTCTGGCAACGACACCAACCACAGCGCTACATTCAGACACCCCATTATCCTCAGATATACCCAAGTGGTTTCCAGCCAATGGGACAACCAGACTTCATTAGAACGGCGCGAGGTTCCCTGGTGGCGGCTTCCGGTGAGTCTTGAAGTATTTATTAAAACGATAAATTAGTTATTGGCAATAAAATATTACTCGTAATTAAAACATCGTATTATTATTAATGTATTGGTCTGTCTACGTCTATTAATAGAGGGTTTTTACTTTCTCTTAAACTGTTCTTATAAAATCGTGATTTTTTTCCCAAACATTTTGCACCAAATGAATAAACATTTCCATTTTTGTCGAATTAACTTATGTTCCCCAAACGAATTTTTAAATATTACGTTTATTTTGTTTAAATTAGCCGTAGTAAAAGTGGAATTTTCCCAAAGGCACGAACATTTTTTTACTGGGTCGGATGTAACGTCGTAGTGTTTAAGAATATATGGCCAAATATCGTCATTTTTTTCATCAAGATTGGGTCGGCTGTGACGCTGGCGGAATTCCATTATTACGTTTCAGTCAGAAGCGAATCGCCAATTTCGCTGGAATTCCTGAAATAAAATCCATTACCTATGTGCTGGGTGAGGATATAAGGATCTCAAATTTAATTTGACAAGGAGAATTCCCAAAAACAAAGAAGATCAGTTATTCTCACCCTTTTCGAATGCGAGTTGTAGGCTTTTTGTATCCATGCAAATATTTTTAGCCAAAATATGCTCATCATCAATTTGAAACTATTGGAGAGGACACTTCGAATTTCAAACATTTTAGATGATTTTATAAATTGAATGGGTGTGTTCCATTCACATTTTCCGAAATGTAAAAGATTCATTTTTGGAACCCTCTTGATGCTACGAAGTGTAATCTTGAATAGCTTACATTTGAATCTTTAGGTTGGAGAAAATTAATACAATTCGCTAAGCACTTTTATCCGTTAAAACAAATTTGAAATTACACATCATGAAAAATACTCGGTTCATTAATGTATATAATCGAGGGTCAGAGGTTCTCGACTGTCGATCTTAAGTAGTATTTTTTTTCTTTAAAAAAACATCAACAGGTGTTTCAAAACGCTTTGCTACGAAACCCAGTAATACGGGATTCTTTATGTTTCAAATACACATTTAACAATAAATTGTCCACATAGAAAAAATAGGGTGCTGATAAAAGGGGGTGATGTTGCTGTCACATCACTTCGGTAGCCGGCTCTGTCTATCCATGTCGTCGTTGTCAATGCCTGGTTTGAAGGGCGTCCGCGTTTGGCTGACGTCGGTGAGGCGTTTCTCGAGAAATGCTGAGATCTCTTGGGCACAGCCGTGTAACCGACTGCCCGGGCGATTAGTCGACGTCCAGTGCTTGATGAGGAGACTACAAATACAAAGAAAGTGTATTTGAATTTTGGTAGCACGTAATTAAACGGCTACTACACACAACTTTGCGACACTTCCCCCAAAGACCTTACTCCACTCATGCTACTCACCACATCCACTAGCCAATTTCTCCGCAACCACAACCAATACAGGCACATACCACCATTGAGGAAAGTTGCTTTGCAGAAGAGGGGGCCATCCTGCTTTTATCACTTTCGATGATACGGAATTCCGTATTATTGCGCTGAAGACCCTTTGGCCCATTTAGACGGAGGCATTTGAGAAGCATGCACTCCGTCCTCCCAACCCTTCTTCATCTTACCACCTCCCTCAACTGCCAAAAAGACTACGACAACACGCTCCATCCTTCCATACCACGGATCAATCTGGTGGTTACCCATAGATAGGACCCAACCAATTATTTTCTTGCAACACGTCTAATGCAATCGAACTCTTTCGTCAGTCGCTATCCTTCGTGAGCACAGGTCACTCATCCCATAAATGTCTTGTAGTTCCAATACGGTCATTTGGGGAAAACCTCTTATAAAATATGGGATCTGAATTAATAACCTCCACTTTGTGGGTCACTGAAGTTCAGAAAAATGTTGGAGTGGAGTGGGTAGGAGCACTTCCAGACAGGTGGGAACATTACTCACCGTAATTGCGGAATAAATGCGCCGGGGCCTCCAGGAAGGTTCCCTTGAGCGAGCGCATCTCTTAGGCCCTCGAGGTCGTAGGCGCAAATGGCACTGGGAGTTGACCGTCGCTTCCGTGTCCAATGGCCGTGCTCCTTTGAATTCACTGGCGACAAATGTGATGTCTCCTGAGATTGGATTGTCTTGCTGAGAGCGCACCGCAACAGAGGTCTCGCTGCGGATAACCCGGAGATTTCGGCTAGCAGTCGCTCCGCAGCCGCTAGAGATATGTTTTCAGGACAATCTACGGAAAGGGCCTCCGCGGAAACAGCCACGCCCGCTCTGCTCGCTGAAGGGCGCCCACGTCGTTTGGCCTGTCCGTTCACAACCACGGGTGAATCTTGAAGTTGTTTACGCTCGGAAGTTGACAGGCGTCGAGCCACCCTGGTCCGTGGCTTCAAAGAGGAATGAATGTAGGCCTCCTCTTCGTCCTCGTAAAGAACCTCTTCCTCTTGAAGCGACATCGATTTAGACGTTTCCAATAAAGCCTCGACAAAAATGGTCTCCTCCACGGGAACCTGGTCTTCTTTCCATGTGTGCTTCTTCAAGTCTTTTGTGGATTCGTTGTCGTAGTCCTCGAGGTAACGCGGACGTTTACCAGATCGACGCGAAGAGTCTAACACTGAATCTGTGGAGTGAGGAGGTAACAGGCTGCGACGTGATGGACGTGAAGGCATACAACTTCCGCGTTTCTGTGACGATCGTCGTGCAGCATCGATTGGGGAAACGTCACTTTCAATCTTCATCGAGCCATTAAGATAGGTTTCAAGGTGTTTGGTGCTACTGGATAGTGTAAGCTGAAACGAGACAACGAGAAGTGAAAAAATGGCGGCTAGTGATGAATGTGGAGTGGGTGGTGAAAACAAGTTTGAACGCACGGATTTGTTCAAGAATGACACTTCTTCATCAATTTCCTCTTCCTCAACCGTAATTTTCTCTTTGACGATTATTTCTTCTTCTACTGCTGCTGCTGCTGCGTCGTCGTCCATTGTCATTTGATCAACCTCCTCCTCCTTCGCCTCGACGATTTCGTCGGCTCCAGGTGGAGGGAAATGTGTCTTCGATTGATCTTGTACATTGTTCGCGATAGCCCTACATCGGGGACAAAGTGCCGATCCTATCCGAAGCAGCTCTTGGCGAGCCGTAGTTGCGGAGGTGATGTGACACGGCAGAAGGGCATAGAAGGCGCCATCCATGGGAGGAGCACGACCCGGTGCGGTGGAGGCGGCGATTGAGCGGCGAGAGCGCGCATTCGAAAGGCAGTCTGTGTGGAAGGGACAGGCACAGCCTCCGCAGAGAGCGAATGCCACCGTAGACGCCGCCTCGGGATTGGAGCTCGACGCGATACTGTGGGTCTGAGAAGACCTGTCGGCGCTGACGTTATCTGGAAGACCACTGTAAGCAAACAAACCAATGACCACAGACAAGTGTGAAAACAGGAATCCGTGTTTAAAACCCATTATATGCCTGCTGATTCTATGGGGGACAATAAGTTACGTTCCCGACAATCTGCACGTTATTGAACTCGCCTTCAAGTGGATTTGACAGCTTTAACAAGCGGGGAGGTAGCAAACAGAGTGTAAAGACAACCCCGCTTCCCTAATCTTACCGGCAGGCGGTGCAGCGAGCCTCGGGTAGCCTGAATCGTGACGCGCAGCTGGCAATAGCAGCGGGGACACCCCGACCACCGCGATTGGCTCGGCGCGCCGACCGCTCCAAAGCCCGCACGAGTAGATGCAGCTGCGAGGTCGTGGTGGCACCAGCCACACAGTTCCTCCAGCGTTGGTAGCCCGTCGTTGTCGTGAATGTCGTCAGGTTGTTTGGGATCTTCGACGACGACGTGGGGAGGTGGTCAAGCATGTCCTCGGAACCACAAAGACTGCCATGGGTGACCGTGTTTGGTGGACACACGCGCAGAGATCGGTCGTCAGAACCTATTATTTAATCAAAAATGTTTTATATAAACTAGCCTGTTGTAGGAGGGTAATTTAATCAAATAATATGGCAACAGTGACCCATTAAAGGCCCCCATTCGGTATTCGCTTTTCTGGATTTTTTGCTACTCCAACCAACGTAAAGATCGACTTTTAGTTTTTTTCAATCCACATCCTCAATATATAAAGCACGCGGGGGGGGGGCATTCAGAAACACGACAAAGCCAGGGGTTGATGTGTCGTCGTTTGTGCAGCCTTGGGAATAAGGGTACATGGGTGACGACTAGTCAATTAAATGGCTCGAGAACCCACAACGATGGCCTCGCCGCACAGAAAAACCCAACTAACCAACCCACCGAGAGGAGCGGCAAGTCGTTGGGGTGAGACAGAAGAGCCGATATCGAGGATTTTGTAAGCCAGTTTGCGTAACCGAATCGATTGGTCGCTTCCATTGGTCGCATCGTCTTCCTCTGCCGCCTTGCAGCCTGAGGAGACGTCTTCTTCGGGTTTGACTTGGCGAGCAGCATATCTGCGAAAGGGTGAAACCCAAGGGAATAAATGTAAACATTTAACTGAAAACAAACAGTAAATTTAAAAGACTTACACCGACTTAGGAACGCCTAGTCTTGCAGCAACTCCGTCAATTGTTGATTCCAACCAAGATAATAAAATCTCCTCCGACTTGTCATCATCCTAAATCCCAAAACAGGACTAATAGTATTTAGTTAGTAGAACCATCAATGTTTGTTGGACTTACGCAAGGAGAAACACTTTCGTCAAGGTTGTCATCGTTGGTTATGAGTAGATCGGACGGGCAATCGGCGATAATTTTTACCAAAATGGGCCGCAACTGACAAATTGATTTGCGCAGGTGGGATTCGCGACTTCCTCGGGGGTTCAGAGACGCCTCGAGCCGGGAAACAGCCAATCTAGCGCCGTTGTATCGATCCTCGTCGTCTGTTTTGTCGGTTACAGGCAGCAGAACGGACCAACGGGGGGCGTTTAGCAGAAGCTGTTCCACCTGAACCACGGCTGGGTGATCCGAATCAGCCTGGGGTCCGGCACGCCGAGCCTTTCAGATAGAAAAATATGCACAGGAGCTTAACGGATGCCTCAACGACTGCCTGCTAATAAAACAACAAACTATACCGATCACTGACCACCAATGAACTAGCAATGTCGCCATTGAAACACTTGGTTATTGACAACGTGAAATTGCGAGACGGCCAAAAATAACCACCCACAATTGCCAATAAAAGTATTTTTGTATATTTTACCAGAATCTTGCTTCTGTTTGAGGTGTTTAAGTAACTGTAGAACACGCTTTACCGACAAGAATTACCAGAAGGCGTCTGTACTTATCGTTTCATAGCGCTTATATGTATGTCCATGCATTTAAACCAATACAGCCAACTTATTATAGGCTATTTATACACGATAGAGGGCCCATGGACCAATGAAAGGCGAACAAAGAGCGTAGAAGACGAGACGTTTCTTAGAGATTTAGTAAATTTGGCGTCCGCAGAAGAAACTAACTGTCTTCCTGGACGCTGCCTCCTTAAATGGATCTTCTGCGCCAACGAGAGATTTACTGATGGGTCTAGCCCGTCTGTGATGCTGTTTAGCGCCCGGCTTGTGACCGCAGCGAATTGGTGCCGCCTGTGCGAGTTGAGTGCCAAATTGGATCCATGAACCCATGGAAGGCGAGCATGAAGAATGAGCCAATGCTCGTAGGGTTAGGGCAAGCATGTCTGTTGAATAGGCCAAACATAAAATAGGTCTTCGTCTTACCGGCTGCACGAGCTGTTGCATCTGCTCCAAAGGAAGGATATCTCGGCGTGGGGGTAAATCAATGGCCAACTGGCTCAAAAGGGAATCGCGGTCGAGGATTCGTGGATTCTGCCACTGCTGGTCACATTCGGCCTCTCCTTCGGCTTCGTCATCTTCGGCGCCGAAGAGCGTCTCCATGGCGGCGCCTAGGCGAGCGGCGGCTTCGGCGGCACTCGAGCCAAGTGTCGCCGCGACGTCGACCTGGCGACTGCGGACGTGGAGGCCCGGAGGCGTCTGCACCGACGACGACGACGACGACGTGGGTGCAGCGGTGTTGGTGGTCATCTCGTGTTGGGTGTCCTCTATTAACACCGCCGGGAGGGACATGACGAGCCAGTAGCGTCTAGAAGATGGGCAACGCGCAATCAATGGCATAGGACTGACCGGTGGATTACCCATTTACTCAATCCATGACACAGCAAGTCATCGGAATTTAACGAACTGTTGCCTCCTCGATTTTTCTATATTAGACGATGCCCTCGGTATCAAAACGTCCCGGCTTTCACATGTAGTATTATAATTGTTTAACGCGGAACCTTTTTGGTCGCCATGACCCCAATTAAGCGATTATCATGATGATTATACAGATTTAGGTGACCTGGGGAGCTACTGAAAACCGTTTGCAGTGCAAAGGCGACCCGCCCGTTTGATGATCAATGTGTACTTGGCGCTATGCGGCGACTTTGTTCACCCGTGTACCAAAAGGCATCAACATTGCGAAAGTCAAGCAGTCGGAATCCTCTCCACATATCTCCTAAACCGGCGTCCATGGAGTTTCCCGGGATTATTTTGACAAGTGCCACCCGGAAACTACCTCGTCGATGTACTGGGGGTCGTGAATACGAAAGGAACAATACAGGGACTCAGCTAAAATAATATAAGACCCGTGGTGTTACTCCTATCGCAAATAAACTTCGTTTTATAATATTTAGTTGCCAAATTGCTGATTTCAATAGTCCCTCTTTAAGAGGTGGGATATTCGGTGGGACTCAATCGTCCCGGGATGCTGTCATGGAGAGAGCAATCCAGAGTAGCCCATGAGATGATACGTAGACAATGATCTATGCCCGTGGAACGATCCTCAACTATCTAGGGATTCCATAAACCTACATATATCATCGGGAGGTAGTAGTTGAACGTCACAGCGCAAACACCAAACTGCTTACCGGTAGATACGGTCTTGCCCAAGCGGAATCATTGAGCAGCTTCTAGCCGTGTCGATCACTGAGTACCACAGCTCTTGCTCCTCGTTGTTCAAATCTTCGGCGAACGAAGCGATTGGCGGTCGTTTCGGTCTTGCCACATCTCCGTTGTCTTCGGAACCGGTGGCCTTTTGACTGTCTGAATCAACACCATCCACCACGATTGGCGAATTAGGATTGGAACTAGTGAGAGAAAGTTCATGAAGTCAGCTAACAAAACCTAATTGGCGCGTTATGGATAGAACCTTTCAATGGACGCAATAACATGTTTTCCAAACTTTAGATACGTGGAGGATTTTATTTATCTTTCTTACAAACTCACCTCGTGGCTATTCTGAATATTTGCCGTCGTCGTCGTCGAGAGAAAATTCTCTGCCCCAAACTTTCACCAAATTGAAAAGACAGCGGAAAAATTGAGGACGAACCGTTTGAAAATGAATGTCTCAGATGTAATTGTAACTTTTTGTCTGTTTTAAATTTTTATGTTCTTTTATATGCTAAAGCGATTAGCATCATTAATATATTCGAGGCACCACGACGAAAAAATGTTGGTGAGCGTAACAACAAAAAGGGGCACACAAGTTGCTGTAATTAGGCCACACCAGCCCCTACAAACCACAAGAGCAAAAGCGAGCAAAACAAATTCCCTCCCGACACCCCCCCAGCATTTATAGGCCGATCCAGGCAGACTGAATGAAATCTGTTCTACGAAAAAGTGGATCTTCATTGGTGCCTTGTAGAATGTGCTCGATAGCAATTGAAGGCTAGGGATGCGCACCTCGACCAAAAGCGCCACCGGTACTGTATTATTCATAAAAATGACGTCAACAACTACACAAATCTGCAACGGATATAAAACGAACCCGCGACCGTAGTCAGCAGCGTTTTTGCCCTTGGTAGTCTTTACTGTCTTCTTGCGCGGTTTGCTCATGCTGTTGCGTAGAATGGGGGGCGTCCCAGTGAGCCAGTTGTCACAACTCGAGATAAGAGTAGACGGCGAGAAGCCATAGAGCGAACTGGTGTTGCTATTGCCCCCATAAAGCTTGTATCTCTCGGCCTGGATGCTGCGCAGATGAAGTCTCAGTTGCCGCAAGGACTCGAAACCGGATTCCATGGAGTCTCGCAGTTGTGGCTGCATTAACAGCTCGTCCATTAGAGAGGTGATGAGACTGAGGCGATCTTTCAATGGCCAGGAGTAAATCGGAACTTGAAACGAAACAGAGTAAGTGAACGAAGTTTCGGTTTAAGGAGACAGATTCGGTTAAGGGGTGGGAGGACCGCACCTGTTCTCAGCTTCTGGAGGACATCAATTCCACTGGTTCCCATCATAATCTCCACACTGGGGTCGTCACGGGGTCGCGTTCCTCCCCAGATACCACCGCGCCAGCCACCGGATTTGGCAGGCGCCGTGGCTACATGCAACCACAGCGTCTCTGCGAGCCCGGCTCTATCGATCGCAGGAAGCGAGGCGGCTCCCACGGTGCAGGCGGTGGCGCAAGCTCGTACGGAGGATGAGCGGACAGTCGCTCCCTCCGCGGTGGTGGTAGAATCCGCAGGCGGCACCACCGAAACGAGTGCAAGAGCCGCTCGCTCCGCGCGGGAGATGACAGACCCGAAGGACAGTCCCGCTGTTGGGGGAATCCCGCAGAGCTCGGATTGGCGCGCGGCTTCGGCGGAAGCGCGGTAAATAGCGGCGAGAGGTGGACTGGTCGAGAGGGTCTCGGTGAGCATCGTGGAGTACTCCTGCGATGAACCGAGACCGGTGAGGACACTTGCACAAGACAGCGGCAGATCGGCTTCGAGGGTGGCGATAGCAGAGACGGCGGAGGCCGCTGCAGCCTCTGCAGTTGGTGGAAGTTGCCGACCATTCGCTTCGGCCTAAAGCATAAATCATAATCAGTGTCCAGGGTCTCACAAACAGTAAGAAGACTGACCAATACATCATCGCGCCACCACCATAATATTATACGACGGATGCATCCCGTCCTTACGGATGCGTCACCCGCAATCGTTTAACTTGTTAATGGTAACTTAAATCTCTAAAATAATCAGAATGGCTCTGCGAACAACGTCGGACATTGCTGTGACAATAGAGGCAGACTTCAACGGAAGGTAACAGATATCCAGCAAATCAAGTTAACCATGTAAGTGTACTACCAAGTTTGTTAGAAAACAGGAGCAAAGTAGAGAATATCTGTTCTACCTCTAGTCGTCTAATTGCGGCGAGGAGGGCCATCAAAACATCCCCGAGGGGTCCCATAGGATCTCTGCTGAAGAGGACGGCCTCAAGGGTGGTCCAGGACATCATCTCCGCGCCGCGCTGGCCCAGAGTTGGTAGGTTCAGCATCTCCCCGAAGACATTGTAGAACTCAAAGACGTGCAGGAAAACCCCGAACTCATCCAAGGGCAACCGCCGGGGCCGAATGGCCTTAAAGGAGGGTAGTGGGACAAGGTCGGAAAGTTCAAGGTCATCGCGTTTGCGCAGAAGGGACCAGGCGCGCTCGAGTTCGACCCTCTCTAGGCGAATCAGGCGTTGGGCATCCCAGGTAGAGTTGGTAGTGGATGTATTTGATTTTTGATTGGGCGTAGACGCTGAGAGATTACCTGTGCAATATACATACTGGCTGCTATTGTGATCAAAAATTTCTAATGATCAGGAAAGGGTTCTCCTTGGCACCTCGCTTTAAAAAAAATCAGGACGGAGTAATAGATCAGATCTCGTGGTAATTGGCGGTCTTTGGCCCCATAGGGCTCCAAGTGGCTGGCTGCATATAGCCGCCGATGGTCTGAACATCTGTTCTGTTCAACTACCAACTGGAACCCTGCAGCTTTGCAGGACGCGTCTCTACACTAAAATTCGGGAACTGGTGCCGGTGAAATTACCGATATTGGCTCAACTCAGAATAACTTACTTTCGCTAACGGATTTTATCAGGGACTGTGAAGCAGCGGTCGTCCGTTTAGCGGAACTCGAGGCCATTCCACGTGGTGGTGTCAACTCTGGCCACTTTGGTTCAGGATTGGCAAAGATGTCGCTCCACTTGAGCGCTCCTTGTGGATGTAAATTAAACAGCGTCAGAATTGACTTCTATAGCAATGAAAACGAAAAGACAAGAATAACGAATATTTTAATAATAGACCAAACTACGCATATATGGGCATGACTTACTCGGGGTACAAAAATCTGACGGTCCAACTGGCCTGTTTGACGGATGAAAAATTTTATTCGATCCCGATTGATGGGGTTTCGATTGCTGCGTTGCAGAGCTGCTGTTGGGAGAATTAGACTAGAAACTGTTGGCATTTCGTCGTCTTCTTGATAGTCACCTCCATCTTCCGAGGAAGTACCCAGACTACGAACGACGTATTTTATTTGATGGGGGTTTGGCATAATCAGTCGGGCTTCGGTGTTTTCCTAATAGCGAAATTAAATATTAGGTTCACTTACTCGATCATCCGATGACTTCAAGGTTTTGGTTGGGGTTGAGGGTAGGATAACACGTTGGACAACGACAAAGTGATTTAAACTACAAATTCCAAAAAAAAGTGAATTGGACGGACATGAGCCTTGAGACGACGCGAGTGCACTGTCTTAAACTTGAAAGGAAGGAATGACAACGAACCTATTGTCCGGCCTCTTGATGGACAGTTTTTCGCCAACGAAGTATCTGGGAGCGGTGAAAGCAATCAAGAGGTCAACAAGATCGGTAAGCCGTCTTCGTTTAGCATGCAACATAATGTGCAGAAGACCTCGAGAAAGCCCCGTTCCGAAATTAGACAGTTGATTTTCATCTGACTTTTCACAGACCTGTGCCTCCGTATAAGTAAGTTGTCCCTTGCCGCAAAAGTTGCAATTCCAAGTCAAACTGTTCAGAAGGATTGTCCTCTCAAAGAATTCACTAAGGTAAAGTGACAGGGGAAAGTGAAGATCGTAGGTGTGGATATTTGGGTACATGCATAAAAGTCCGCAAAAAGGACTTACTCATAATCTCGGAAGATCTCATAGGTGATAGGGGAAAAAAATATTTCTTCCTCGGGATCTAAATCGTCTGGGGGTTGTTTCTTGACAAATATATCCCCATTCAGCAAGGGCATTTTCTAAAGAAAACAACCGACGCATGTAAAAAGAAGATGGAATCCAATTTAAAAAATACGAAGAATAATAGGACTAATGGGTGTGATAATATTGTAAAGCAATAGTCAGTAATATTAGAAATATATTCTTAGGTTTGCACACGTATAAAAAGTCCAAACCAAATAGCTGTATTCTACGGAAATCGAAATAGATGCTTTAAAATGAGCCCCTAAGAATGAACCAGTTGGAATGGGGGGATATAGAGACGTCGCTTAAAGACAAGATACCATCAACTAAAGCCGGCCTCGAAAAATGTTTGCTCACGACTATCAATGACCTCAATGATGACTCGATAAAACAAGCGTCATTTTAATTCAAACGGGAAATTTTCTATTACGTTTGTCTTTAGATGTGTGGTTTCACCGCAGAGGTGACTGTTTAAATACAGTCTCTTCGCTGCATTAAATTAATACGGAAATATATTACAGTTTCGACAAATGAAATGACAACAGAATACACATAAATGATTTAACAAGATCGGCGCAATTATCAAAATAATGCTAACATAAGATGGCGTTTCAAAGGAAGGTTTATGCGTTCGTGTTTTTATTTGATAAAATAAATACTTGCATGCGGATTTTGTTTCGGAAGCGATCGTTTAAATAATCGTAAAGTATTTATTAATGGCGGATGAACCTATTTTATTTCTTTGAAAATAGCCACATTAATTCAGGTTCACAGTTCACATTCAAAATTATGTGATTTTAACCCGTTCGTAACTAAAAAGCACATCAAATGCATCTGAGTATTTACATGATTGTAATGAGAAGGAACTTAGCACGTGTGACACTTCTCAAGTGAGAGGAGAGCTAGTCCTTTCATGGATGAAATTAATAGCCATGTACAAGGAGGATGCGTTGAAAAGGGAGAATGTATTTGTGTATATGCATGGATAATAAATGGGCATATGTGTGGATTCGAGGCAGGCCTTTGGTTGAAACATGGCGGATCCTTATAACAGGTAAACTACGAGAGTTGTCAATATGTTGTGAAAAGGGGCGCGTGGCTAGAGATCGGTCGATTGGTTGAGTGAATATCGGGGCATAGACATTTTGTATTCATAGAGAGAGTAAGTAAAGTATACCATTAAAGAGGCCAAGAATTCCGTGGACAAGGGGCAAAGCAGCAGAGTTTACGGGCGCATGCTGGATTAAACGTCTACTTGAAACTCGCCGAAACCTGGCTAGATTACTCGGCATAACACATTACGAATTTATCTCGTTTTATTTTGTCTCAGGCAAATAAAAGAAATTTCAATACAGTCTTCAAAGTAAATTTATAGCCAAATATGGTTTAAAAATTCGTATAATATATAGTTCGCAGGAGGGTCTCGGTAGTTATTTTGTCTATGCCAATATATTGGTTTCAAAATACATTTTCGGGCAAATATTTTAACTGTGTAATATAAGGATTGAACATACGATATAATCTTGAAGCCATTGATTGTGATCCGTGATCTGCTTTTCGAACCCTTTCTCACGGCGGAATTCGATGTTACATGACTCCCATAAATCTTTTTCTGCGCAAGTTTTGGATGATAACAGGGATGTGTGATCAGTCTATTATTGCGGAAGCCTCGGCCCAATTTCTTAAGTGGCGAATGGCCTTCGAGTGTAGTGCATTGTTTTTTGCTGGTTTTAGAGAAAGGTGTCCGTGGTTGCTGACTGTCGTAAACCTCTTCATTCAGCCTCGGTATCCGCTATCAGGATTTATCACAGACACCAGAGATCGAATACGTCTCAATCTCCTAGTGTATTCGACGCGCAGTGGCCATGTTTCACAACCATAGGTTATGATGGGTCGGATAGCTGAGCAATAGACACGAATCTTAGTCCGAAGGCTTATCTCGCCCCACTGGCTAGTACGCTGCAATCGGAACGCATTCCTGACACTGTCGACGCTTAGGCTGATCTCAACCATCGCTTGACCGTTCGGGTTTTTTGGTAAAGCCCAGGTATTTGAAGGCTGGGACATTATCGATCGGCGAATCGTTGAAGTAAATAAGTTGGGAATGGTGTTCGGAGAATTTCGGGAAAACCTGGGTGTTCGCTAGGTCGTTTATTCGGCTTAGAAACGGTTGCATGGCAGTAAAATTGTCTGCCAGTACAGCGATATAGTCAAAAAACTGCGAATGGCCGATGGAAAGGTTTGTGGTCACTTATGCACCGTTGTAATCAGAGAGAACTGGTTGCATTACCCTGTACACAACGTAGTTGAACAGTTCGGGCGAAAGAGGTGAGCATTGTCGGACGAAGGCGTTCAGGGATAACTTTTCCGTCTCTTCGATGTTGGTGCAGTCGCCTCGTTTAAAAGAGACTTAAGATTGTTTATGTTCGTGCAACGCCGATTTTGGTTTTCATGCACGGCACTGCAAATACCCCTGTCGGCGCTCAGGAAACGTAATCGCAAGAAAGTAATAAAAGCGAATTCCTATTCGGACTAATTCGACGAGCCGCGTCTTTTTTGACTACGACCTCCGCCAAAAACCGACACCCCCGTGAAACATGATGTTCAGCAGTTCATACGAATACGGGGACCCCACAGCCGTGTTGTAACCTGCGCCTGGCACGTTTATCCAAACACCTCCTCACAGTTTCTAAACGGGCAGAAGGAGATTGGATTGCCTGTGGATATTTCAGAAAGGAGCATCCGGGAAACAATCAAAGAATGCTTGCGGAGTAGCCCAGTAGAACAAGAATTCGAGACAAAATAGAGCTTGCACTGATCAATTTTAGACTCCGATCCACCATCCAACGGCCACGCTGACAGCGAATTCTTTACCCGCATAAGACATTTCGTCAATACAATTCGTCCCACTGCTCCCAGACTACCTACACAGCCTTGAAACATGGACCCAGCTCTGCACGATTGTTCCCATATATTTTTCAGCTTAACTGGGTGCTTCTACCTCAAGTATTCGTTAGATTTGACTTGTTAAAAACAGCTTTTGTAGAGATGATACACGTAGTTGGATAACCCACCTTTTACCGACCTCAACCGAAGGACACGGTGTCGACCTCAAAGACAAAGCAAACGGTTAACCCCCAAGAACACCAGCAATTTAAGACAATACATCTTTAAAAAGACCAACAAAACCCATGATCACGTTGCCAGTGTACATTTCCCAGAGGACCTTTCCCAGTTTCTTTGTTAAGCACCGTCTACTGAACTACAGTCCCAAGGAAGGAGCTCAGATATCATAACTGCTTGAAACACACTGAGTTTATATCCGTACCTATAACAAGTTCTAAATATTAATCGCAATTACTGAAGAAACTACAAACATTTTTTCGTATTTTTCCAACCGGATGGCATGACCATAAACCCCTGAAATACATGGGTTCCACTATCCTGTCTTACGGCCAAACGAAGTGCATATCGGCAGCGCAAGGAAGGTGTTCCATCGACTGCGTACTAACTAGTTGTATTGAACAGAGAAACATTCGCGTTTATCGAGTTGCAATTCGTTCAATCTTGACCTACCTTTGCGAATCCCTTAAGCGGACAGCCGTGACCTGATCTCCGACATGGAAGTTACATACGAATGAATCGGTGTACGTTCAATTTAACAATTTGAATTATTTAAAAATCAAAAAAGTAAAAACTGCAAAAACGGTGATCGTTGTGACCTAAGTTTACGAAAATTAACTTCCTAAACCCGAGTTTCTTCAATGACGGTTCATTGCGAATTTAAATGTTGGGTCACGAAATAGTCGTGCGTATAACCGTTTCTTTACGTGGAAATCGAGGTTTGCAGGATGGCCCAAACGGACAGGAAGGACTCCATGCGCAATCTTCTCCAGGGAATCGAGGCGTATTTTGAATAAAATGATGACATTTTTTTAGATACAATGCAAAACATCTGCCTGAGTTGGAGAAACATTTAGCTTGGCAAATAAAAGAAGATGAATACGACTTCCAGGCAAACCTTGTTATGCTGAGGCTGTAAGTCCTCATTGAAATAACTATATGTTCAGCTATCAATTCAACCCGGAATTGTTTTGTGTTGATGCAGTCCGACTCATTTTGCTCAAGGCTATCGGAAATCTACCATTTACTGATCTTACTCTTTGTAAATATCTTATACAGACCGACAGAGTAAATCTGTAATTTTATTATTTATTTCTTTTAGCTAAATGAGGAGCCTATATGCCAAATTCTTGAATTAGGCACTCTACTAGAAACGTGTCAGTTCAATAAGTTCTGGGAAACATATAAAGACAACAAGGACGTGGTCGGAAACATTTTGGATTGGACCAGCAATGTCCGAAGCTGTATGTTCATTATTTCCTTTCCTCAATACGAGATATCAGTAAGAAGTAGTCCAGTTAAATCACGATTTCTGGGATGTGGTTTAGTTGAATGATACAAAAATACGACTACCAGCTGATCCGGTGTCATAAATTAATGGACAGTGCAATTTTTCACCCTAGTCATCGCCTACGTCATTGATGCCACTTACCAGCGCATTTCGAAAAGTCTCCTCATGACTCTTCTCGATATCACCGCAGAGGAAGAATTGGCGCCCGTCCTTCAATCACGCAACTGGAAACTTTTACCAAAACAGGAAGGAACCTCGGAAGAGTGGATTTTCATCTGCAACCATGAGGCCTCGGTTAAGTCGACCAAAATCAAGGAGAAGGTTACCATTGAAGCGATGGCACGGAACGCCAATGCCTTCAAACCGTCTGTTGGCGAATTTTTCATCCAGTCACCCTCTGGGAAGAACCAATAAATTCTGTTTTGCATTTATCTTGGGAAATTAGGCAATTGTCTTAAAATCAGGCGGCTATATGCTGCAAGATAAACCGACCTGATTCATGTTGTGGCTGTGCAAGCACGGGGATTCGACCCGGTTCCAGCGGAGCGCAGATATTTGAAGGCTGAAACATAATCGACTGCCACGCCGTTACAAGGATCGAATCATTCAGCGTACTTATTTATATTCTGTACAATGCAATATATATGAAAACCTTGGCAAAGAAGGAATGACTGAATTGCGATATGCCGCCGTTCTTGTACGAAGGGTTAAACAGTCGGGAAATTGAAGGCCGGGGAAAGTTACTGGTGACCAATAAATGGAATTATACAGGCGTGGACAAAGATTTTTATACGGCTAGGGCTTAAACCGAGTCTCCTAAATCGGCGAACTAGGAAACAGGCGACGACAATTACCGAAGAGGGCTTTCACATGATAACCGACTGTTCGAGGCATGGCATAAAGTGTCACGGCGTTAGGGGACCGAAGGGTAGACGTGTAATAGTTAAAAAGGAATGGAAATAACACTGCGGCTTCGTTTCCAAATCTTACGTGTTGGCGACATGGAGCTTAGGCTGGGTGAATTCCAGATAACGAGGCAGCACCCAAGGGCATCTAAGTCGCGGGATTATTGCAGGCGCGTTCGCAACGCCACTCGTCCGACCAATCGATGTCGAGGGCACAAAGTTCAACCAGGTCGGGCGAATAAGTGACACCCCAGACCATTGAAGGTCTAATTTTTGACGGGTGACTGGGAAGATCGAAAGAAAATCCATTTAAAAAAATTGGCAGACCACCAAATATAACCCGGTCGCATCGGCCTGGAGGTAGCAAAAACGGACTGCTGCCTCATCATCCGGAATCTAATAACTAGCCTGAGTTATACGCCAGGTTCCTGTAGTTTGTAAAATATAAGATTGTTCACAGCGCCTTTTAGTACATCGCATTTATTTGGCAGGGAGGATGAGGCTTCATTTCCGACTCTTACGTGTTGGCGTGGGTAAGAGAATTAATTTTGAAGCTAATTAATCAACCATCCTTCAACGCCATCTTCACATAGTTGAGAAAGAATGCGGGAGCGTGAGATAGTGTTGAAAGCAGAGGTGAAGTCCAAGAAAACTCCGGCATCAAGTGGAGGGTGTGCGAAAATGTAGCCACGGCGTCCAGAGTGATTCTATTTGATATATAAGCGGTCATAACAGTTTTCAGCGTGTCCTCCAATTTAGAGAGGTGCTACTCAATCACAAGACAGATTAGTTCGCGATAGGTCTATATACTTTACAGGTACAGGGGAACCAAAAACTCAGCAGTCTGCCTGAGCAGTTTTGGAACCCCTTGTGTCCCCGCGGAAGATAAAGCCATAACTCAGAGGGGTCCATTCGGTATGTATGAAGATGACTTCCTTGGGGCTCCCGCCAGAGGATGAGCCGCCCACGAGCGGCGGTAGTCTGCCAAGTCAGAACAGAAAGTGACCCAGTTCTGTTTCAAATGACGCATCCCGCAGGTCTGGTCGCTTCACGTCATTAGTTGGCCGTCGGCCCGGCAGCGACATCCTGTGCATCTCGACGACGAAAGACACCTCTGTATTTGGGCTGCACAGAAGTCGTGGTGGCCGAAGACAGCCCGCTGACCAAGCTGGTTTAAATATCCGACGAAGCATGCTATGGTTGGCTGTTGTGGCGATGTTCCAGTTCTGTGCAGTGTAAAGATCTGTTGGTCGACTGGTTTGATGCCTCTATAATTGGAGAACTGCCTTTTCGTCCTTCTTACGAATTGGGAGGTGCTCCAGTCGCTCGGGTGGATGTGATACTGTCGAGCACAATTCAACAGTTGGTCCTGCGTGAAGGTGTTCCCGAGGCTGCCAGTTCCGTCATAGGAGCCAAACACTAAAATCAACTTATTTGAAGGGAAACCAAACTTCGGTTTGACGCCGACTACACTCATCGATGAATGTTTATGTTTTCATTTACATGATCCCGGCAAATCAGCATTTTTTGAAGTCTCATCGAACGAGTTTCCCGTCTCAAACATGCGGTAGTGATGATCCTAGGATCACGCTACGGGGGTGAGCCCACGAAATTAGTTTCCACTTAGAAGTATAGTGTGATCTGTATCATTGTATAAACTAGTGTCCGAAAATCCGAGGAATCTAGGCGTTAGTAGTTGTGATGAAAACGTAATATGGCTACTTCATTGATTGAAAACACACTTGAATTCTTGGAAGCACATAATTATAAATTCTGTGACGTGCATTTCCCATTTCTGGTTAATAACTCCACCATTTTACGACCTAGATTATCTCTTTTTTTCAATTATTATTTTTGAATCCATCTAATTCCACAATTTCGCAGCGCCACCTGAACCAGTTAACTGCATGGCAGCTGCATAATCCATCTCTTAACCAACACGGGAGGTTTCTGCCACCCGACAGTCGCAAATTCGCTCGGTTACGGGCACACAGCAAACCAAACCCGAGATGCAAACCAAACCGAAGAAGAAAAGGCGGGGTGACAATGCGAATTCATTTAATCCGTCTCCATATGTTCCCCCAACGGCAAATCTAAAGACAAAAAAAGTGAGAATTGTAATTCACTCCAAGGAGAAAAAACAACAGAGCCGCACCCCGACACATACCTTCGAGAGCATCCTGGAACTCCTCTTCGTCCTCCCCCTCCTCCTCCACATCTTCATCATCGTCCTCCGAATACTCTTCCGACAGATCGGCCGTTGTAATGGATTCAGCAACAGAACCTGTCTCGCCGGTGCAGATGTTGGGGTCGCGCTCCATTAGACGTCGATGACGATTCTTCTTTTTGCTGGAACCGCAACCTGCTGCCCCAGATTCGAGCGCCGTTTCGTGGACGCGCTGCACCAACACCACCTGGGGCTTCTTTTCCTCCGAAACGGCTTCGTAGTCAGCGTGATTTATGTTGGCGTTGCGGAGGTCCAAGCTAGAGAGAAACAGACAGAGGGGCATATATAAATGTGGTTTTACATTTAAGTGCCTGCTTCAAATCACCAAGGCCTTTAATGGTGGTGGAGGGGAGTTGAAACCCGGAGTAGATCTCGGCCTTCGACCAGACTGCTGCCGGAATATGTCGAAAAATATTCACGGTGAGTTTGAAATACCGACAACTGCACGCATATGGTGTGCCCACCTGTCAAGCAGTTTACCTGGGTTGTTAAACTACCGCTGTCGCATACATCCACTCGGAGTGGAACTGTACTGTAAGTTAATTAATAACAGTGGTGCAGCCGCAGAGATAATAATAATAATCGCTTTATTAAGGTCACGAGGACCAAAACTTTCAGCATTAAAATTTACAATAAACAAAAATGTTACAGGAAGTGACGATTATAAGTAGAAAATGCAGAATAAGTTAAGAAGAATAAAAGATTTAGCATCAGGGTAAATTTGCAAGAAAGGCCAATTTAACCTACGCAGTATAAAAAGTTTGGCAAACGGGAAATGGCGGCCATTGAAAGGCCCTATCCAAAACGCGCGCCAATATTTCTAAATTGGGGGCTAGCCACTAGTATTTATACATGGCATAGGAAAGGCATCGAAAAATAAGACGAATTAATTATTCATACTGTTATTGCGCTGGAAGAGACATCTAGGACATTACCAGAACCGTAACTAGGGCAGTTGACTGGGATAAGCTGGCTTTATAGGCGCCATAAACATGGATATTCTTGGTTTTATTGGCGTCCCAGTGTCGCCGGAGAGGTGTAAGTGGACGATGCATCATCCTTACAAACCCGTTTCACTAGGGATAATGCAGGCGGTTTAAGCGACCCAGCAGATTGGAAAGCAATATACGCCACCTACCCCATAACGGTGTCACCGATTTTGAGGATGCGACCCAGGTGGCATCGCACGAAGACGGATTCACCATCCTCGCCCTCAGCACCAATGTGGGCAGAAGGCACTACCCAGGCCCCCACTGGAGTCCATTTGGATTCTGTAATACCATCCCCAGCAGCAGCAATCTCTTCCTGCTCCAAGTCCATAATAAAGAACTCAGTGAGATTGCGGTGATTAGAAATGGCCGTGAAGGGGTTCGCATAATATGTTTGGACGTCAACATCACGAACTAAAATTGCAATGCAACCGTAACAACACTGCAATGCACAAGTGCTTCCGAAGCCAATCACAAAATATTCCAAATAAGCAGCAACCTTGACGCCAACCAACTAACATTAATGTCGTGTAACGCTACGAGTTTCATTGACTAGGCAGTTATCAAAATTACCAGATGGATAATTAATAAAAACTATTGTAGTTATTAACGGCTCATATATGAGAGCCTTGTGGTCTCAATAAAGTTACATAAATAGCGAAAATAATTGCTGAGAAAAACCAAACAAAAACGACTAACGAACCGACCTTGGCAGGTGACGGGATCGATTAGGTGGATCTTGTCCGTCACCTTGGTCACAATGAGGATCTGGTTCCCAAAGCCTATACGATGTGCAAAGGCCTTCGGTAGACATATGGCATCATTCTACAAGGTTGAGAGGGAAAAAAGTAGGTTGTTGACAATAGGGGCGCCAACTATACTAAATCTGCTATTTTCGTCATGGAAACATCCACGAATCCAGCTCATACTCTAGAAGGAGATGAAACAATGAAAAAACCCAACTCTTCTTGACGCGTTACAGACACCATTCCCGGCCAATTGCGTGGTGATCATGCAAGACAGGTTTTCTACCAGATGCACAAAGCGTTTGGGTCGCAGTGACATAAGCCTCGGGTGAGCACTAAGCCTGGAAGATGCTAAAAGTGGGAAGTATCAGACAACGCGAGCTATCCAACAAAGAAATAAGGTGTGGCTATCTAGACACAGAGAAGCTGTCTACTACAACGCGGTCGGCTACGAAGTTTTACAGCGTCCTGACACGGGGTTATCCCAAACTCATCTATCGCCGTAAGTATGCCCATGTTAGTGTTGTCGCATAATCAGATAAATATCTGATTAGGTACCGTCAAAGCGGATGGGGAGCGCTTGCCCGTAGAGCCTGTCTACGAAACCACAACTCAACCGCATTTTGCTCTGAAATTGTGTGCGATGGCCGGGATTTATGGGTTTAGACTAGGATGCATGGTTCGTCGGGGAGATGATAAGATATATTACGGGTGGAGGTAAAGTGATGATGCTTGGATAGAAAGACACACCTTGCACACGGGCACCACCTCCATGCAGAAGGTAAACTTGTAGTTGAAGGTGTTGTTATGTATATCGTGGGATTTGAGCTGCTGAGACGTCTGCGTGCGACAGGGAATCACTTTAGAGACAAATTCGACAAACGTGACGGCGCGAGCTCGTGTAGAAAAGAAAAAGTCTAATCCACCTTAAAGATTCAAAGGAGAACAAGTCGTAAGAATGCATACGTAAATCGGTTACCTGTGGAAAAAGTCAAAAACAGAAAACAAGTTTACGTGCAAAATTAATAATTACCCCGAACCTGCTTCACGTTAGAATATTTTCTGGGAGCGCTTTTTCGAAGAAGCAGTTGTTCGAGATGATGCAGAGTCCGTTTATGGTCAACCTATTGAAAAACAACCAAATTTAGTAAAAAAAACGTGAATTACCCGTTGGCGTATTTGAACACATGCATTCCAAAAGTCTTTGGCTTCATGTCGTGTGCAATCAGAACATTGTTGAGGGTGCATTGTAAAGTGCAATATTGCCTTTTGTTCAACAACTGTGTTAGCATAAACCTCTCCACGAACAACGATCTATAACCCAAAATGTTCCCAGAAAGTACAACTGACCTGTATAATTAGTCGACGGGAGTGCGGCTCAGTGAATATGAATGAAGCCTCCTTCAATTTATTTCCTTTTCCCAGCCCCTTAACTCGTTTCAGACAAATGGAAAGCAATTCTGGAGATTCTAATGCGGCAGGTATCCATTGGGCTGGAGGATTGAGAAACCTACAAATAGTTTGTCAAAACATTCGAACAAACCGATCGCATTTAGAACAAAATGTAATTGTGTGCTGTTTGGGTATATCTTCCGTAATGTCGCACTCTGAAGTGAAGCAGGCACCACACATATTGGTCGGGTTCGACTGAATAGAAACGCCACATTTGCAACACAATCTAATAAGCATAATTACAAGTATTAGAACGCCAATTACATAAATCCACCCGAAGCAGTTGCCATTTTCACGTGAAATACCGTAGATAAATGCCGGAAAAGGTAGACCAATTATAATACGAAGTAAACGATAAATTGTGTTTTTAATAAACTGTAAATCCATCAACACCGCCAAGGGGAACAAAAATATAACGTAGTGATTAATGTATTTGAGCGTTATTTTTTATATTATTTTCATGATTCGACTTAAATGCATATAATACGTCGATTCTTCGTATCGAATGTGTTGGCGAAGGAGAAGAAGTGTGAAGTCTGACTCCTAGCTCCAGATAAAATGCACCTTAAGCGTAGAATCAAGTGATATGGCAACTATTTCATCTGAAATTATTCGGCGAATCCCGAGTGCTCTTATGGTGCGAGAGGCAAGGATGAAAGTAACGCCCCCCTGAAGCGCACGTCTGTAAGGCTCGACCGCTTGTTTTCGCCATCAGGATAGACATGGTTTGGATATGTCTCTGAAATAATCATGTGTGGTGGTTGCTTACTTTTACTAGTAATTGTGTTTTACTATGTTAAGTATTGTACCGCACTTTTAAGAATATTCTATACTCCAGATCTATCCATAGGAGACAAAACGCACGGATATTCAAAGATCGCAAAACAAAGACTGATAAATCATTCGGTACTTGTCATTCGTGTGGCAAATTGCATTCATGGGAGCAATGTAAATTCCGTGATGCGAAATGCTATAATTGCGGCAAAACCGGTCACATCAAATCGGTCTGCAAATCAAAGGTTTGTGCGATTACTAACGATTCAGACGACAATATATCCGACATGGCTCTGATGAGTCCCCGCAGTCAGAGCGGTGGCCATATTTCCAATGAACTCATGAATTCACATGGAAAAAAGATGTCCTTCATTGTTGATACCGGGAGTGTGGAATCGCTCATTCCCATCCATGCATTGAAGAAGTTCTGTCCACGTCCATGTATACAGAAGACCGACCAGTCAATTATTGGTATAACTGTTCATTCATTGAAAATCATTGGCTTCTGTATGATCCCTATTATCCGAGATGGTACCAGATTCCCATGCAAATTCTTGGTGTCGGCAACGGGTCCAGCCATTATCGGTTTGAACGTCATGAAGCAGCTCAAGTTTCAACTGCGTTTCTATTCATTACCGGCAGTTGAGTCCGAGGTGAAAGATCTGGTCCAAAAGTGCACCAGAGTGACTGGTGGAATGAAAATTCCCAAGGCAACCTCGAGGTTGCCGGAGATCCCATGTTCTTGAAGCGGAGGATTATTGCCTTCGGCTTATGAGACTCTGTTGAACTGGCTCAAAACAAATTGGTGGAGCGTAACATATTTACTCCAGTGAGCTGTTCACAATGGGCCACTCCCATTGTGACACCACTAAAATCCGACGGTTGTACACCCAGGATATGTGGTGATTACAGGATGACACTCAATCGCCGATTGTTACAGAAGACATGCCCTACTCCGGAACCAGAAGACATCCTCGATGAATTCAAGGGGTCGAGTGTCTTCTCCAAAATGGATCTTAAAGATGCCTACTTACAGATTCCACTGGATGACGAATCCAGTTTGCTGACTGTTATTAATACACCCTTTAGGTTACTCAGGTACAACTTTCTACCTTTTAAGCTAAATGTTTCCCCGGCCTTTTTCCAGGAGTGCATTAATGGCATATTGGATGGCCTTAATGGTATTGAAGTTTACCAAGATGACATTTTTGTCCATGCTGTCAGCAGGCCGAGAGACTCCTCCAGCTATTCCGACGTTTTGTCTAGTATAATGCGGTATAAGCGGTTAATCCGATTATGAAGCAACCACTGTTAAAAGTCCGGTTGTGTTATTCAAGCGGCGCAAACTCAATACATCGTTCCAATGCCTTGGGTCGGGAGAGGTCACCTTTTTCAAAGGGAATGATTTTCGACCGTCTTGCGGTTTTATTCTTGGAAGAAGTGGAAATCGTATGGTTACTATCCTCGATGTTACTGATTCCTATCCTTCTGAACCAGCTGATTCGGCTAATACGACACCATCCGTTCAAGATCAAAGCTCGCAAGCTCTACCTCGGCGCTCTGAGCGTCTGGGTTTGAAATCGCCGGTCGACTACCGCATGCCATCGAAGCGGCTGCACCCAGGGGGATGTGGTGGTTGCTAACTTTAACTATTAATTGTGTTTTACAAAGCTTAGTATTGTACCGCACTTTTAAGAATATTCTATACGACGTGGTTGCACGTGTTCTCATTCTGTAAAGGTCTCGGTTGGCTAATTGAGTTATACCGGCAATACAGACAATTCGTCTATTCTATATTAAGGGTCAATTCTACCCTCCATACAATACTATCGCATCAGGTTATGAATTGGTTCTAGTAAATGGACACCTTGAAAAGCCACGTTAGGGAAAGCTAACCGTATAATCGTTATAACTTTCACATTACTGTAAATAGGTTCATAAGGCTGCGCCTACTTCTCGAAAATCCACTCATTGAACGCATTTCAACCGACTAGAAGAAACTTCTAATGAGCTTACAGCTATTGATAGCATATTAGGTCTACTAAACGAGTCGATTTTACAGTAAACAGATTCCAATCGCCGATTTCAAATCGTGATACTTTTGTCTCGAGAAAGCTAACCAACATGAAGCTCAACAAACATTGTTGGTTAACACAATGCGAAAAATTTACTTTGAAGTGATCGACGTTATACTCTTCCGAGGAGAGGAATGTTTTCCTTGCCATTGCATTGAATTTGGGATTCGGAATTCTAAAAGGTTCCGGTACTCATGTTTGCCAAAGTTTCCCCATACCGAAGCAACACCGCCGAGTCCAGCAGAAAGCCCCAGCTTCGAAAATTCCTCGGAATGATGTACTTCTACCCCCGTTTCATCGGCGACTTCGCTGAGATGGACCCGCAATTAACCCTAATGATCGACGGCGGAAACGGTCAGATTAAACTATCACCAGAACAGAGTACAACCGTCCAGAAGTTGAAGGCGGGTCTCTCTGTTGCTACCTTAGTGGCTCATTCGCGTCCTGGTGCTCGAATATATTTGATGGTGGATGCTTCGAAAACAGCTGTTGGCGCCGTACTCAATCAAGTGGAAGAGGATGCGCGACAACCACTCTTTTCTAGAAGTCTTATTATTAACGGAACGTACATTATTTGCTGCTTACCCAACCGCAAAGCACTTTCGCCATTTCGCTATAGGCTGCCGCTCAGGAACACGGAGTTTCGAAATTGGGCCCAACGACGCAGCTCTTATCAACCTAACTCTCCCTAGGTCACAGCGTTCTCTGCTCTGCGACAACACAAAAGCGTTTCCTCGACAGCTAGTTCCACAATGCATGCGGCCTCACGTTTTCGAAAGGGTTCGCCATCTTTCGCACCCTTGTATTCGCGCGACCACCCGATTAGCAGCCGAAAGGTTTTCTTGGAAGGGATGGCAAAGGGAAATCCGCCTGTGGACACGAGCATACCTTCGGTGTCAACAGGTAAATGTCAATCGTCACACCACGGCGAAGATTGGCACGTTCGATGCACGATTTAGCCACGTTCATGCGGACTTAGTCGGCCCGTTGTCCTCGTCACGGGGTTTCTGCTACTTGCTGGCCTGCGTAGATAGTTTCAACCGTTGGTGCTAAGTGATACCGCTCGAAGACATTGGCGCAAAAACGGGTGCTATTGGAATCAACTTTTTTCCTGGAGATGTGGGAATTCCTTGGATGCATGCAGATCCGCACGCCGGCGGAATTAGTCTACGGTGCAACTCTACGCTTTCTGGGTAAGCTTGTTGACCCAAATACAGCTGCGCCGTCTCTATCTATCTCCGATGTTCTGCATAGGCGGTGGTTGTTTGCTATGTGCGTTCGGTCTAAAGAAACCAGACTCCAGAAGTCAAACTCTCTGTTCGACCCACAGCTGCGAAAAAGTACCCACGTTTTTCTCTGTTGTCATCGAGTTCGCCGTCCCCTTGAACCACCATATGATGGTCCTTTTCCGGTACTTTATCGTTCTTATAAAACCTTTAAAATGTCCATCAATGGACGCCACGAATGAATCAAGAAAGCATTTGCCGAGGAACCTTTTTATAACACTGTTGCAAACCCCAATCCGTCCAAATTGACTGGCCAACCGAATGACGCGATTTCTCCCCCGAAAATCTATTTTGTAATCTTCTCACGCACCTGCCTGAAGCAGTCCGGAGCCACCGAGCCTTACGCATCGACGAAGCGATCGATTCATCCGCGCACCGAATTTGCCCCTTAGTTTCTTTCATCCCCACCGGAACACATTGTTGCATATCTTCCCCTGTCGACGAAGAGTCTATGCAGAAGCCCTGTAGTGACCTTAAAGCTCCTTTTGTATCGAACACACGAACCGAATTTGCTTCACGACTCGCGAAGGCGATAACAACTGTGAAATTTGATTCTTTGACAAAAAAGAACAACCCGAATTCTATTTGGTATGCGTTCTCATTCGTTATCCTTTTTAGACGTGTATGTCATAAAAAGGCTTTGTGGTTTTAAGTATCTTCGACAAGCGACCACGATAACATATGCGTTGTTTCTAAATTGACTATTATACACGACAAGGGATCGGCAACAGTCTTTGTCAAAAGTCATAAAAAATATGCATACTAGGCGTGATTTATTTCTTGGGATTAATAATTCCGTCCAGTTGTGTCTAAAACAGAAACAGGTGTTTATAAGCAGGTTGCTCGTTTGAACCAAATGATTTGGGGTTATTCGCCGTTGCTTAACCAGTCCAACGCCCATAGATTTCTCGTTGCGGTTCCTGACAGTGTAACGCCCAATTATTTGACAAGCTATCCTCGTTGTTTTCGAATGGACACAATTTCATGCATGAGTTTATGGATGAACTCTATATTTCTCAACTCTCTTTGCACTGAATGTTTATCCTCAATATTACTTACTATCTGGTCCATCAGGAGTGGGGAAACTCCCTGGATTGAACCCATTATTATACACCCCTCAATGTGTTTAAAATGTTTATTCTATGATTTCTTGAGACTATATGATTTTTGAAAATTTTTTGAAATGAAACGAATTAGTCGAATATTTGTGGTATGTTACAAGAAGGCGTCTTGGGCACGCTCTTATTAAAACCCCAAAAGAAACGTACTTTAAGCTGTTGGTTATTGCGTTTCAAGAATTGAATTTCGTCCTGGTGTTTCTTCTCTTCAACCTGTCGCTGTTCAGCTGCACGTTTTTCAATTTGCTCACATTTCGCCTTTAATTCGTTAACCTGCCTTTCCAAGTCGCGTTTATAGGCCTCGAGGTCCAAAATCTGCACAAACCATGAGCTTTTATTTATCAAACAGATCAAAACGAGGGTATAGATTCTCTGAAATTTGTTATCCAATTGTGCTGTTCAATATGCATTAGAATAACGGAAAACCACGTAAAATTATTGATTAAAGCACTAGAGTTATTAGACGAGCTATAAAGGTGGCATATATAAATTCGACTGTCAAATATAAACATCTACCAAGCGTATATCCAAGATTCCCATTATAATTACAATGTTACAATACATTTGAAAAGAATACAAAAATATTTAGTGTCAGACAAGGTTTATGGCGATTTTCGGAAAATCGTGGGTTTCGCTGTAGTCCATTTCAGTATTAAAGATACCTCACCTTTTTGTCAAGTTCTGCTTTCCCTTGCTCGGCTTGTAGAGCTTTTCGCATACCGAATGCAACACTCGACTCGTACAGTGTTTGATACGCAGCAATTGTCATCCGTATTTCATCTCTCACACGAAGGAGAAGCAACCCTCTTTCCGTGCAGTTAATTGTCACCTGACGAATAAGCTCATCGAATACCTTAACAACCGTAATTAGTCATTTTTACAACATACTTGTGAATACAGCTCTCGACGAACCGGACAAATGCCAGTTTCTCGAGCTTGTCGTTGTTGCAGTCGTCTATCTAATTCCTCCTGTAGATTAACAACATCAAGACGCGTGGCTGGAGTACTTGAAACTTGTTGAATCCATAGCTTTTTATTTTCTGTCCATTCCCTGTTAACATTATTAGCAGCCATGTAAGTAACTTACCGAGGCGGAAGGATTGAATTTAGGATTTCATCATTTTGTGTAGGGGTTCTAACATGGCAAGTGCCCATATCACATGGTTTTAATCCCGTAGATGGAACTGGGCCAGCTTCCTGAGTTGCCAATGGCGTTGATTTAAGTGCAGGTGCCTAAATCGTTATTAAATGAAATGGCAAGGCTACATTTGGTCCCTTTTTGTCGAGATTTTTTGTAATCAAAACGGGAACATCGTATTTCACTAAGGAAACGTTCGGTGGAATCATTGTTATATATTTGACTGCCTACAGGTACTTGTCTCCAACACATAGTACGTTACAACAAATTCAAGGTCAATATAGAAATTATTAAAATACGACATATTTATGCATGCGTAAAAATAGAACTTATAGAGTTTATTTTTTTCACGATTTCGCATATACTTTCAACAATAAACCAGCCGAGTAATTCGCTACGTCATATTCTTGCAAAAGCTTTACTACTAATGAATCAGCGTTCTTGTAAATAACATACTTAGTGTCTTTCGTTGAATTTTTTTACAGAAAACAAAGATATACGTTTATTTTTAAGTTCAATTACGGTAATTTTCTCTTCCATCCACGAATCCCATATAAATTCTTACTTTCAGTCGGAAGAGAACGTTAACAATTCGAAATTTACACATGTATTGGCGAACACAAGTCAACAGAAACTACGATGCATCCATATCCGATGAGCTCTTCTGGTAGACTCGTTTAAACTGATGGTAAAAAGACGATGGTGTGTGTAGATGGGCGATAATCGCATTCTGTGCCTCTTCTGTAGTAGCTATATCTTCTTCTCGACTCGAAATTCGTTTAATCTTCGAGACAATCTCCGTATCCTCTTCACCGGACTGTCCCCGTTTCTTCTTTCTTTCATCATCCATGACACGCACCCTCTGTAAACCATAAATAGAAACGGTTTCAGCAAAAAGACGTACAATCGATGGTAAACGAACATGGCGAAACATACGGCAATCATTTCCTCGTCAGCCCGTGACTCGTTTTGCTTCATTGAAGTGGACACACCAACCGGTGCGAACCTGGGTTTTGCAAACAGCTCCAACCTGATACCTACACCATGGGCGGTGGACTCTGCAACCTGAATGTACACGGTCACATGGTCGAAGATTCGGTAGAACTGCGATTCGCCGTCGCGAATGATCCCCAATTGGTCACAGGTCACGGTTGCTGCTACACCACCGGCCGCTGGCATGCTGCTTCTCACAACCTGCGTTTATAAAAAAAAGTGATTTATGTGGTATAAACAAGCAGGAGGGTTTACAGGCGCACGCCGGACTATTTTTCGGTTGCCTGACGTCGAGCCGAACAGATTACGTATGCCAACCACTAGGAAATCGGGCCATGAATGTGGAAGCCGACAACCCAACAAACCTCGCAAGTTGTGTCAGCAGGCAGCCAGGAGACGATGCCACGTTTGTCCTCCTTGGGAATCCACGCGGTGCGACCGTCAGCATGCCTCAAACAAACATTGCCGCGAACGCCGTACCTAAAGTTTGACGAACAGATAAACTGCTGTCGATTTTATTCGGCAGTAGTAGAATCATATTACAACACACACACACACACCTCGGTACATTTACGACGAATCCATTGTTTCCCCTGAGCTGGCAGATGACACCGTCTGCGTATCGACAGGGGTCGTCGGCGGGTCGGTCTCGGAAGAAGAGGGCCTGGAAGAGCTCTATGGAGGAACGTTGAGCCCGCTGGGCTGCCCAGTGGCGTTCGTTCATATGGCGACAGATGTCTGTCAGCTCGTCGTGCTCGTAGAGGTCGTCCTTGTGAATGGTGCCGCCGTGGCTTGTCGTGGTTTTCAAGATGGCTTTCATCAAAACTCGATGTACCTAAGAGAAAGGGTAATTGAAACGCAAATAACTACTTATAACTGTTGAGAACTCATGTGTAACAAGAACGACATCAAACACACAATAAAGGCATTTTAAACGGAGAAAGAGTTACTATTGGACCCTTATTCAGACATATAGTATGAAACTTGACGAAATCCTTACCACCATGTCTGCGTAGCGTCGAATGGGCGAGGTGAAGTGGGTGTAGAGGTTGAGGGCAAGGCCGTAGTGACCAAAGAGGTCCCGCGTCAGCTCCTCGCTGCCGGTGGAGAAGTAGAGCGCATTTGTCATGGCGCGAGTGGCTAGTTGACGAAGTTGATTGTTAACCTGTGGAGCAAAACGTAAACAAAAACGACCTTGGTAATGACGTGGAATTTATCAGTTTATCCAATGACGTCGCTTTTTGCTCCCAGGACTTGAAAACCGACAAGTGAATTTGTAAGATAGAAAAAAAACTACAATGGAGCCGACGGTGGAAGGTGTCAATAAACATACGTAAAATAGAACTCGCCATCTTCAACACACTGCTGCAACATAGCTGGCATGATACCTAGACATTAAGGGAACCAGGGTCAAATAACCCAGGCGAAGCTCCCTGTGGCGCAAATATAAAAGGTGGCCGTGTGTAATATTAAACCAACACACGGAGGCCACACGTCGAACGGAAGCTAATAGAATTCCACGATATACAGCAGCCGATTTCTGTCACTCAGCTATTTTGGTAGACTACCTAAGCGTCCCTCTACATGCTACTCGTCGCAAACAGGCAGTGCCATCTCTACCTCGGGATCTCCAGCATCCACTGCCTTGGCGAGAGACGCTGCCAGCGCCCTGTTCGAGTCCACCTCGAGTTGGAAGCCGCGAGAGGCAGCACACCTCTTCAGCTCCTCAAAGTACTCGGTTCTCGGGGCGGGATGGCGCCGCAGGCAGGATCGCTCGGGAAAGGCTTCAAGACAGGCCTTGGCAACCCAATGGTTGGCGAAGATCATAAGCTCGGCTACCGTCGAGTGCATCTCAAGCGGTTCCTTGGGCACGATGTCCTTGAGGGCGCCCGTACGTTCCTCGGGGTTCTCGAAGAGCATGGAGACCTCAACCGCCTCGAGTTCAAGGCCACCGCGCGCCACACGCAGATGACGGATGTCCGAGGCCACACGGACCAATAGACCAATTGCGGCGTGTAGCTCCGTCAGTCTGGACTCCATCTCACTCTAAAAACACCGACAACACAACCTTAACAACTGCTTTAAGAACAAGGGTCTGTTTCTTAGTTCGCTAGTTCAGGGTTGACCTCAAACTCTATCAATAGCTTTGAGGATGACTGTATCATTCACATCATCGTCTACTGTCTCCCTTGCGTCAACTGTTTCTAGTCACCATATCTTTCAATGTAAATAGCTTCGACCAATGCGAAAGCTGCACCGTACAATTCCCACAAGAACGGCTGATGCATATGCCTGTCCAGATTTTAAACTTCACCAGAAAATGCGAAGCAGGAAATCAAAGGCTTCTAACCTCGGGAATACCCGCCATCTCGGGAATCAGTTCACGCACGGCCTTTTCACCACCGAGAGCCTTGAGAATCCGAGGTCCGCTGGATCCACTACCGCCACTATCTGTCGCGAAGCCCTTGACGTCATCAATTATCTGTGCAGCCTTGTAGGTCATCTTGTAGGCAGAGCGGATCACCGTTCGTCCATACCAGACTCCAAGCACCTCCAGAGTTTCTGGCTCAAGCTCCCAGATAACCGACACCGCGTACCTCGAAAACAGACAAGAGAGGGTGAGAATGAATATTTGGAGATGTGAATCCGACCTTCCACAATTCCCTATACATGTTGAGAAATATAACAAAATCCAGCTGTCAGATAACCGACCGAACTGTCCTCGGGTAAAAACGCGGCGTACCTGTCAACCCCGGACAACAGAGAGCATACGTCGCCGCTCAGTATGCCCGGTAACATATCATATCTCCGGTCGGCGAGATACACCGAGGTGGACCGACGGCGGGCTTCGGCGTCTAGATTGCCGCCGACTCTGACGAAGTGTGTAACATCCGCGATATGCACGCCTAACTGGAGGACACGGCCGCCGCCGCTGCCCCCCTCCACCCACCTCACCGAGAGAGCGTCGTCCACGTCCTGACACCCCGGTGGATCGATAGAAAAGACCAGCGCTCCCTCAGCGCGTATGTCACGACGGCGGGCGACCTCCGAGGGATCCACGCACCAGTTTCCACGGGAGGCGCCGCCGCTACCGGAGAGGTGTGCGATTTCTTCGAGCTGGGCGGTGGTGAAGGGTCGATGGGCGAGGCCATGTTCGACGAGAATGGTCTGAGTTTCTGTCTCGAGATCGCCGATGGGACCAAGGGACTGAATAAAATGAGCGCTGGGGTAGTTGGAACTGGCTTCCCATCGGTCTAGTCGAACTACGAATCTAGTGAAAGGAGACGTCAATTAGTCCACTACCATTCAGATGTCTTCAAGAGTAAGCGTCTGTCTACAGATAGTGCCGACCGAGGTGGTCCATAATACGTCCTACTGATGACGGGTGCCACAATATTAAATCGCAACCCACACACACACACACACATCGTCTTTGGGTACGTGCGAACAAAAATAAATGTGGCCCACCGATTCTTGGCGAGTTGGCTGGGGTCTGATGTGTATAGGCGCACTCGTGGTACGCGGCGGTCCCAGGGAGTGGCAAGGATCCAGCCGGGACTCGAGGAATGCGTCGTGGTCACCTCCTTGGTGCCGCCTGCAGGAGGGGGCACCAGGGTGCAGACGTAATCTCGCCAATTGCGCGTGATAACGCCCACGACGAATCCGCAGGGCAAGTTCGTCGTCGTCGTCGAGGTGGTCTTCGATGTAGCGATGGATTCTGCGGCACTCTCCGGTTCGCCTGTTGAACCCGCAGCCGCCTCACTGATTGTCGTGGAGATGGCCTCCGCGACTCCTAAAATAACAACTGTGTTACTTTGGGCAAGAATGCAACAAAGCATGCAGCACTTAACCACATCCGGCCACACGCAATGACTACCTGCCAATTGGTTTTCGTGCGACAATCTCCTGTTAGAGGATAAAGCGGCATCATGGGTGGCACTTGGGAATATTGGACAGGCGGTGGCGTCTCAAGAGCCTATCCTGTGAGTCGAACACATAGTGACTCACGAACAGAGCAACGGTGCTTACAGCAACACTATCTGGGGAATTCCTCCGTTTTCTAATTGACTACCTACCAGCCAATACAAACCACTGGAACTGTTTTTATCGCGGGTTGATTAAACGGCATAATTCCAAATCGATTTTGTTTACCTACCACACACAATAGAGCGCAAAATGAATATATCTTCCAACGACGATTTGCTTGTATCGCTACTACAGTCGCAGCAACTTTAGACTACACCATCTAGTTAAAAACTCACGAATGGAGAAACCCAGGTGCTCTGCATCAACAATAACTACCACTTATAACCACATAACCCATACATATGGTGCCCCTGGAGATATTGGTCCGCTTAACGCTAATTAAACGAGGGCATTACTAACAGAATACACGATAACAATCGATACTTACCGACTTCAGAGGGAGCTAGATTGCTTGAAGCGCCTGTCCAGTTTTTCCGAGGTAACAGTTTCACCGCAACAACATCACCATCAACCGCGCGATTCCGGTGACAGAGGCCATTGACGGCTATCTCGGAACGCGAGGCGAATTCAGTATTTTTAATGTCCGCTTGGTGCTTCAGGGCACTCGCACTAAACACAAAGCGAGAAACCCACAACATCAACCGCCGGGCTTTTTCCTATCGTCCAGCTTACATTTTGATGATCAAGAAATTATAAGCAAGAACTCTACCGCTCTAAAGAATTTTAGCTGTCAGTAAACTGACTCACTCTGTGAGAACTACGACAGCCTCGGTGATGTAGCGGAACCGTGAGACGCGTAGAACGCCACGAAGAAATTGTTTCGAGCGAATGCCAGCAATAAGAGCGGCCTCGGGCAAGTGTTCCGGATATACGTCGCCGACGGCAGGGGTTTGAGGGAAATTCGAAGCAGCATCATCCTCTCGTATGAACGAAGAAACGGTTACATCGTGGGCGATTGGCAAACATTCCTTCGCCTTGATCGAAGCATTAAGCGACGCGTAGAGCTGATGCACGGTGGCTAGCGTTTGATGGTAGGTATCCAGGTAAGTGGAGAGATCCATTACCAGGATGTCCCCTGGTGATTGAGGAGACACCTTTGCACATGCCAGTACCACGTCCTCATTTTCGGTCAGCAAAATGACGCTAACTTTCCTACAACAGTGGTTTTTATACCACTGTGCGGCGATCCAGTTGAGTCTGGTTGTGTAGTCGGTGTTGGATTCGCCAGAACGAATCGGACGAAAGCAGTCCTGATGGAACTCGTTGTCGAAAATTACACATTGCTGGGCAGGGTCCATGAGACAAGTGCGTATACGATTAAATACCGCTTTTGAAGGAGCGTGTTGTTGGGCCTGACAGTAAATAAATGGTTATGGTTCAATAAGGAATTACGTAGTTCAGGGTAGATAACGTGACAACTATCCCTCGAACCTCCAGGGATTCAAAAATCTCCCAATAAGATCGCGCATAAATACCATCAACAACTACAATGTGTTGAAGATCCGCTGGTAGGGAATAGCCTACAAATAAGATGAAAAAAGAAGAATCATACCATTTTGGCATGTCGTGGTTGGACATATGCTTAGGTGACACGAAACATCCTTCCTTAAATAAACCTCCCTTGTGATGCGCGCTTCCTTTCCTTGGGGGGTTATATAAGTAACAGCTTTCTCTGATTTCAGTCGAGATATAACAAATGGGTCGCACATGCTTTATGAACGTGTTATTCGGAGTCGACAGCACGATTTTCTGTTTTGTTGGAAGAATTATTTTTAAGGTCAAAAGGACAAATATGATGCAATCGGTCGTAATTGTAACCAAATGGTTCATATTCATTCGAGCATTTATTTGATTGTTTTATGACTAAAGTATATCAATGAAATTCGTTGAGTAAATGTAGCAATATAATTTGGATGATGCGTAGTATCCAGTAAGCTTATTAAATCAAGTCTAAACCTGGGTATAACCCCGTGTGAATGGGGCTATGGTTGCAGCTTCCTTGTCGGGAGGAAAGAGAATCGTTGACGGGATCCACAGGGAATTGAAGCTGCTTTTGGTCTGCTGTTTTCATCACGTCAACAATGACGAAAACTTGATAAAAATGAACAGAATGATCCTTTTAATCTCGCAACGGCATCAGAGAGAATAGCTAAAATACGATCACCTTGATGGAGCCATCAAAGCATGTATTGGTCAGAGCTCATGGAAAACATTGAGATCTCAACTATTACAAGAGACTTCTGAAAAATCTTCCGTCTCAGTCGTTTTGTATACGACAGGAAGAAATCCCTTTTCGAAAATCACTGCAACAGGAAAATTCCAAAAAGGCACTACGATGGGTCGAAAACATCGGTTAACTCCTGAAACGCTTAAGAGAATACTATCCGGACCAGATCCCGTTACACAACGAGTGATATGAGACATTAGATGCGACCAAACAACCCTGTCATCAAGGGTTTATGGTATCCCACCAGAAGTTTACAGGAAATAGTTGTCGATCATCCTTGTTCGTCTCCACGAACGGCGCCCAAAGTCCCTTAAATTCGCATATGACCTCAAATTCTTGGAGATGCGCCAAGTAACTTCGAACCGCTGCTCAGTCGAATAAACGAATGATGGTGCTCCAGTCAGTAGCAGCGATCGAATCAAGAGGTCAGGCGACAATAATTAACACTTGAAACCCCACTTTAAAGATTTAACCGGGAATCTTCAAGCCAATAACACTGAAGTCGGGTTGGATATCTACACGTAAAAATCAAAGTCTTCCGTATGTTCGTTGAGCACTATTCCTAGCCTATCTACTTCAACGATTCCGCTATTTTGTATCACTTTAAACGATTAAATGTTTGCCAAACGCGTGAAATTCGATGATATCGTTGGATTTCATAACTGTAAGCTATGTTCACACATTCGACGGAGGCCATAGATATGTTATAAGCATTTTCGGCCACGTGGAATGCCTCCTTTATTAAGGGCGAGTGCGAGCATCTCCCGTCGCTCTCTAGAAATACCCCAAATTACCTATTTATTAAAATAAAAAAGAAGTTTTAATCAATACAAATCGATTTTAGGGCAACGGTAATTGTAATCGCTTTATAAAGGTGACGAGGACCAAACAGTAATAATGAAAACCGTATCTGAGTAACTAAAAATGGGGATAAATAAAGAATGAGAATATTACGATATGTCGTTGTTCTTCTGAGAATAAAACGTTGTGTAATGTCCTCGTAGGATCGAAGACCTGGAGAAAATAGGGATGAGTATGCACCTTGATACTGAGACAGAATAGAGCGAACAGGAGAGGTTATGAGGGAGGATTTATTATCGATAGACGAAAATGATAGCAATATAATGTCTGTAGTAGCGTTGTTGTGGATTAAAGGGCAGACCTAAAATGATATATAAAACAAGTTAAGTTACCAGGTGTGGAAACTATACATGCAGCCAGTGGCGTGCGTTACAGAGCCCTCCCTCCACAAAGCCACTGTCCTCAGTGGCTGGAGGAAGACAGTTCGATGGTGTGGCTTTCTCCCGCCATTTGTTTCTTTGTCGGCTTAGTGGAACCGTGGGCCATTCTATTGTAAATAAGGCCGATGTCGGGGTCGTTGGATTGCAGATCAGCCCAATTGTTTGCGGAGGACGATACCGTTAACGTGTTGACATCTACGTCGGTACAGACGGGGCAGCTGTGGGGTTCGCGTATCGGGATGCAAGAGAGAGCGTCGGCGTTGAGGTGTTGTTTTCCGGGTCGGTGGACTACTGTAAACTCAAAGTCGGATAACATTTCTTGCCAGCGTGCCACCTGTCCTTCGGGTTCCCGGAAACTTTGGAGCCATTGGAGCGCCGAGTGGTCTGTCCGTATGATAAAGGGTTTTCCTTTCAGGAAGGCGGCAAACCTTTTCGTGAAGAAGACCAGTGCCAACATCTCGCGACGGGTAGCACTGTAGTTCCGTTCAGCCTTGTCGAGGGTGCGGCTACCATATTGGATTACATGTTCCTTGCCATCGTCGCCGGTCTGTGCAAGGACACCGCCAATGGCATGGCTACTGGCGTCCGTGTCCAGGATAAACGGAGGGCCGTCACGGGTAAGTACGGGGAAGCTGAGGACTGGGGCAGCGGTGAGGGCCTCTTTGAGATGGGAAAAAGCGCGGTCGCAGTCGGGGGTCCAACGAAACGGGCGGGACTTCTCGGTTAGTCGTGTTAGTGGGAAGGCAAGGCGGGCGTAGGTTGGGATAAAGGATCTGTAATAGCCGGCTAGTCCTAGGAAAGACCGTTCTTCATCGCCGTTAGAGGGAAGAGGCCAGTCATTCACGGCCTTTACCTTGTCAGGGTCTGTTTGGAGACCGTCGCGGCCTACAATGTGACCGAGGAAGCGGATTTGCGGTTGTAGAAAGGCGCCTTTCCGGGGGTTCAGCGTCAAACCTGCTCGTGCATACCGCGATAACACCTCTGTTTGATTCCGCAATAGTTCCTCGACTGTGGCGCCCCACACTATTACGTCGTCTAGATAAACGAGGCAGCGGGAAGGGTACAACCCTTGGAGTATTCTCTGCATCAAGCGTTGGCACGTTGCTGCCGCGTTGACGAGGCGCATAGGGAGTGTGGTAAACTCGTAGAGTCCGCTTGGCAGTGTGAAAGCTGTTTTCGCACGGTCTTCAGGGTGTACTTCAATCTGCCAGTAGCTGGAGGAGAGATCCAGAGATGTAAAGTACTTCTGATGCGCCATGACTGCTAACACGTCATCCATACGAGGTAGGGAAAAGCGTCTTTGGTTGTGACGGCGTTAAGGCGCCTGTAGTCGATGCACAGCCTGAGGGAGTTGTCCTTTTTCTTTACTAGGGTGACGGGAGCGGCCCACGGTGAGCTCGAGGGTCTGATAATGCCTTGCTGTAGCATTTTGTCGACGATTGTGTTGAGTTCGTCGCGGATGTGGAAGGGTATTCTTCGCGGATGAAGGCGTTGGGGAATTGCAGAACCTGTGTCTATCCGGTGTTGTACGACATTGGTCCGTCCAATGGCCTGGTCTGCCCAAGTGAAAACGTTTGTGAACGGAACCAACGACTTGTAAAGGGACTGGCGGTCGGTCTCTGGGATGTTGTCTGGTAGGATCTGCTCAATGGAAGAGGGTTCAGTTGGTGGGGGGTTGCTGACATCTACACCACTGAGGTCGCATGTCTCCTTCTCATCGGTCAGGAGTAGGCATTCGGGTGTTTTGGAGAAATTAATGGCCCGTACATGTTTCCTCAAGAAATCACAGCCAAGGATTGCGTTCCACTTGATCTCGGGGGAAACAAAAAAACGGTGGTGGAATGTCCGGCCATTGAGAGTGACGGGAATTGTAGCAGAACCGGAAATCGTAAGGTGGGAGTTATTTGCGGCTACGACTTGTATTTGGGGAAATTGGGAGAGGATAAGTCGTGAACCACGCAGCATTCGTTCATTGATAATGGAGACGGCTGCAGCAGTATCTACTAGGAAGCTAGACTTCTTACCCAGCATTCTGCCTGTAATAGTGAGCGGTTTAAAACTCGTTGAGAGTTGGGTTAGAACGGATAAAGGTACGTTCGAGTTACCTTTGTTATGGCCATACGCTCTGGCGTTTCTGCCGAATTGGGAGCAATAGTGGAAGTCTGGGTTTCTGCGAGAGGGGCGTGCGTACTTCGTGGGAGGGGCTTCAAGTTTTGGAAACGTGAACGTCGGTTGTGGTGGAGTGGGGATAGCCGGGGGTGGGTCTCGCAGTTGCGGTGTATTGACAATTGGGTTTGCGAAAGCAAGTGGGAATTGGAGCTGGGCCGCTGACGCGCAGGCGATTGCCTCCTTAGCGTTAGACAGAGGGTTCCTCGTGAAAATGTGTGCGAGGTTGGGGTCGCGGATTCCACGTAGCAACACGTTTAACGTGAACTCTTCGTTGCCCAGAGGCGGGTAGGCCTGGAACGAGAGGTGTTTAAGAGCGATATAAAAGTCGCGCAGGCTCTGCCCGTCTCGCTGAGTGCGATTGAGCAGTTTGAACTAGGCGTCAGTAGTGCCCGAACTGGACTGGAACAGCTGCTCTAGGGCTTCCAAATACTGCCCGTATGGGGCGATGGGAGAGGGGGCGAGGCCGTCTACTTGGTAGGCCACGTCAGGGGCAAGGAGCGCGCGAAGGGCCAGCTTGCGATAGGGTTCTGGTTCGAGGTAGATACGGGCGTTTGGGATCCATTTTCCGAAAATGTCGGTCATTTGAAGGGTTGGCGGTTGGAGGTGTTGTAGGTGGAAAGCTGCCTGATAGTCTGGTGTTGCAGGAACTGGGTGTGTGGGTTTTACGGGACTGGGGGGCATTAGATAGGGTTGGCGAGTGTAGCCTGTGGAGTAAATAACGGGCGGGGAGAATGTTGTTGTGGGGATTGTTGTTCCTTCGAAGGGTGGGGTCTGGGAAGCATCTTGATAGGGGTGATGCTCAGCTGGGTGCATATTGATGAAGTCGGTATAAGAGCGAGAGGGCGTGTGAGTAAGAAAACGCGGTATCTTTCACGTTTAACACCGCCATCACCAAATGTAATGTCCTCGTAGGATCGAAGACCTGGAGAAAATAGGGATGAGTATGCACCTGGATACTGAGACAGAATAGAACGAACAGGAGAGGTTGTGAGGGAGGATTTATTATCGATAGACGAAAAGGATAGCAATATAATGTCTGGAGAGAATCAGTAGCGTTGTTGTGGATTAAAGGGCAGACCTAAAATGATATATAAAACAAGTTAAAATTCCAGGTGCGGAAACTATACATGCAGCCAGTGGCGTGCGTTACAGTTGGAGCCTTCGCATTGGTCGTTAAGATTAACAGTAACAAAACAAGAATAGAGCCACTCAATACTTGTTTACTCAAATCTCAAATTTTCTGATGATTTTTTAATAATCTTCTTTTTTTAATAAAAGGAACATCGTCATAAAATTCGGTAATCGAGAGGAAATGAACATGATTGTGGGAAGAGTTAATAAATCGACTAGCGCTTGAAACATCCGAAAATTCGTTTATAAATAAATAACAGAATAAATAGACTAGAATAATTAATATATTTACCGTAAGTATTGATAGATTACAACTTTCCGTATATACATCTTACATCTTGTTTTTAATTTCTCTATTGGTATACTGTATTTCAAATCCGTGTTTGTGTGCTTCGGAGCATTCCAGTTTATTTTCGACTTGTCTAATTTAGTTTGATGTATTCTCAACCGTCTTCACCAATATCCGCAAAATATACAACGGTCCAATAATATCGGAATTGGCTTATTTCACATGTTATCTGATTATTTATAATATCAATAAAAGTACGTCAATATTGTAATTTTCCGTGACTCTGCATGCTTCTTTCGTCGCCGTTATGAGTCTGTATATATTTCCTGAGTTATTAGTGTGTATATTAATGCACCGCTCTCGTTGAACGGTGCAACAGCCACACCAGTTCAGTGTTTATGAAGTCACCATCGTCGCTTAATTCGATATTTCGCCCAATCTACATAGTGTTTAGCAAACAGTACCATTTTTGTATTTTTTCTCCATAGGTTCTTAAAAAAATGAGCATCGGGTCATATAGGAATCGACTCATCGAAGTGTTCTCCAGGTTCGGCATGACCCAGCAAGCAAACAGTTCCGATCCCGATCATCAAACTCAAGAGCTTTTAATCAATATTGGCGCCAGTATACCCAAATCGCAACTCCTCAGCGACATTTCTCAGCTTACTGACTCCTTTCTCGGGATACAGTCGTTGTCGACTGGCGAAGCTCTCGGCTATCTCAGTTTCGTTATTAGCGCGCTTTTTGATCTCGTTAGTCATGGAGACCAGGATATTCGCATGGCCGCTGACGAAAGTATCAATCAAATTGTGAAGGTAAGTCCGCGGAACTCTGTTTGGTTGTCTTACATTGACGCATTGACTGGTCTGCAGTATCAAACAGCTCACTTGAGAGTTTTTTTCGAAAAATGCATCCGAAACGGAACCGATATTCCTTTCGCTATGCTAAGGAAAAAATTTTTTCATAGACTACATTCATTTGTCAGTTTTTTTGGGAAAATTCAGATTTTCGTTAAGTTCACTTTGGTTGAACGTGCCTTTTATCAAGGTTGGCCAAATTTACTCTTCCTTTGAAAAATGGTATCGTTTACCAAAAGTTACAGTTGCTTCTAAGTCGTTAAAATAATGCTCACCTAGTTGACTCTGGTAGTGTACGTTAACAGTTCCGTGGTTGTTTCAAATACAATGATCGTTTTTATTATCTTGAGGTTCTTTAAACAAGCTGTTTCCAAATAAAGCTGGAAAAGGAATTAAATCTTCTGCCGTTTCGGAGATTATTGTGTCATTCTTATAATCGAGTAGGTTTTCAAACGAGCATTCACCTCTCTTGTCCAAGAGAACGAAGGGCGAACCTCCTAACATATTCATTGAGTTATTAACCATAAAATTTCCGCAATATCCATTATTTCGGGGGTATTTCCTTCCATTTCCTTGTAAATATTTTACGTGCATAAATATTTCTGATGATGAAAACTGAACCCACCCCTCCATACCCCTTTATTAGCTCGTTGACGTCCAACTTGTGCAGCACGTGATTTGTGAAATATTTCTCGAAATCAAACGCTGTCTTCACGCCCGTTCGTTGGCGTCAGCACTCCGCAAGTTCGCTGCTTGCATCGACAAAATCAACCCTAAGAAACGCCGGTAGGTTTTAAATAGCCATAGGAGATTTGTTTGTTTGTTTGCAAAACCCAAATTTCACTGCACAAATTCGGCAGAGAGGTCACGACTGAGCATTACTACTTCTTCGAGGTTCTGGGGATTCTGAACTCAAACTTCTCGGACGAAAAGAGCAAATCAGGTTTTCTCAGAGACGCCATAACAGAAACACCGCCCGGTCATTTATCCTACTTCTTCGTGGTCTTTGGGGTTCTGTAGTCAGCCTTCCCAGGCGACTCTGGATTGTTCCTTTCGTAGTTACCTCTGAGGAAGGTTCACCTCGACGAGGTAGGAGTAATAGCTGGGTTTTGTTTTAACGAATCTTCGTCGCTCATTTAGTCGGTTTGTCGCCCCCATTCTTCAGCCTGTTGTCTCCTGTATTTAGAAAGGTCGAGTGGTTTGTCGAATTAGGGATGAGGTATCGTTTCCTTTTAGTATGTACGCCATACACACTCTACCGGCTCTCGCGGGACTTATTACTCGCCAAGAAGAGATGGTGTGGGAGGGACTCTCTGAGACAATCCAGCCAATCGCCACCTTTATATTCCCATATACGAGCCAATCGGAACTCATCCAGGTAAGTACCCAAGCTGAACGTTTTTTTCAAGCTCATTTTTATCCTAATTCAACGTTGCTTCAAAGTGTTCCTGTCTGTCGAGCCAATTTTACCCCCGACGTAGATGTTGGTTCCTGACAAGCGGGCGTTAACATAGTGTGATCGCAGTGCTGTGTTTTTTACTTGGTGTTCTTGGCATTCGCGCTATTTTTAGACACGTCACGGTCGTCTTTGGGGGTTGAAAGCTACCTTACCACAGGCTCTCTTTTTTTGTAAATAGCTTCTACTGAGGAGTCTTCTGGAAACAGTCGAATCCAGCAAAAATTACATCCGACGATCAGCGGCCGACATTATTGCTGCGTCGGTTGTCTACTCAAGACGGCCGCACGAACTCTCTTATCGACTGCTTCAGCAGCTAACAGGTAGTTCAATGGTTTTATTATTGATCTACAACCAAGCTGCCTGGTCGACTACTTTCCGTAGAAACCTCGTTGGAACCTCTTTCATTCTAAACTCCATGGTATTCCTTTTTGATCTTACCAGGTCGTGTCTTCGTTCTGAAACAGCGTTTCGTGTTAGAAGAGGCCAGCGGGACGGTGACGACGCAGTCGAGACTGCTTGAAAGGGCGATCGCCCTTCAGGGCTGCCTGTGGGTCTTGCGAAATCTGGCCCACCTCTTTCCCAAGGTGCCCCAGCCCTGTGAAAATACGCCAGTTGATGGTCGTAAACCTGGCGGCCTGGGTAAGACTTTCAAATATGGCCGATTCCCTAATTAAATGTCTACTAACCCCTTTTAATATTTTTTGTTCAGTTTCATACTTCTAAACACATGTTTCAGACAAATTAGGTCCATAGACAAACAGGTTTTGCAATGGGTTTGCTAGATTCTTTGTGGAAACACTCGAAGGATGTTCCCTAGACAAACATCGCGCGATGGTACAACCGTTGTGGCCAAATGAAGCCTCTACTTGTCCCGCAATGTTCTCTAGGCCAGCAGCAATCGAGATTCACGTACCTCTCTGCGCCGCTCTCTGAAATCAGTTCCTCCGTGACTACCCTATGGTCCCCCGAGACCCTGGAGTGCTTCTGGTGGTGTGTAGTGCGCCTCGAGTGTCTCGAACTCGCCTGCTACACGGCCGCCCAGTACACCTCGTCGTCGGCGCACAAGATGATCTGCACGGCGGCTCTCGAAGGCCTCCTGGAGGTGCTCACAGCTGCCGAGGAGGTCTCTCCGCAGATTACCACCCTTCCCGTGGACTTCGAGGACGTCCTCCGCAGCTTCTTCAAACAGGGCCTGGCCAACACTCAACCCCTAGAGGACTACGTGTCGTGTGCGTCGGCTGCTCTAATTTTATTAAGAGTGTTCGTCGTCGTCGGTAATCCTGAACAACGAGGTCCCAAAATCGTTGACTGGGGGCGATGTCCAAAGGGTTTTTACGGTTCCTCGGATCGTCGTAGAGGTTGAGGAGGGATCAAAGATCCCGATGGGCTCCAATAATATCGCCGCTGTCACATCGTATCTCCCACAAACCTACATGTCTACACTTGTGCAAGAAGTCAGTGATTGGTGTCGACAGGCATCAGTCCACCGTTATCAAGAAAGCTATGGTTGATAGATACGGGCGTGTTTACTGCGCGTGATCTGATTCACCGCACGAACAATACATTTATGAAGACGCCGTTTAATGGGTCAATCTCAATTGGCAATAGCGTGCAGTGCTTGCTTGATTAGCACAGCTATCTACTGCCCCCGGATAAATTAGCTGCTTCATGTATGTCGTGGGTGGTAGCTGCTCACGCTCGACGACCATGCCGGAGCAAATTTCCGTCCTGTTTTGGTTCCACCGACACACCCCGTAGACCGACTGCATGGTCAATCGTTCCGCGTCCGCTTTGACGGTAACAATCAAATCCAGCGTAAAGGGCCACAACATAGTGCTGACTTATCATTCATTGGTGTTGGATTTCTGCAGCTTCAGGAGCGTCAGACGCCGATGAGACTGCGTCTATTGCGTCCCAGATAGCTATTGATGCAACGCCGAATGTCAACGTTTCTTCCTCGGTGACGGTTGAAGACGATGCAAACCACGGCGATGTGCGACTAGTGATGCGTCCACTTTTTCAGACGCAGCCCTCGAATTCCAAATCGGCAATAAGTGGTAAATATCTATATTTATCCAGCTAGCAATTTCTTTGTAAATTGGAAAACATTACATCCAAATCGACACATGCACTTTGTACACGTCTCTCTCAAGTAGACGTTTCTCCTAAACCGCTTTTGCGTTCAAGGTGACGATTCTACTTTGTATATTTGTATTTTCCATATGGAGGCCGGTGTAATTGAGCCAATTCACACTTCTGCAGGCTGCCATTGGCGCGCGCATGGCGTGACTAATTTAAAATTTCTCCTGTGCGAATCGTCAACATCTTTTTTTCCAGAGGGAATAGAGGAGGAGACCACTGACGATAACCCCACCAAATATACACCAAATACGCCTGCCACCACCATTCTCCATCCTCTCAGCGACCCCCTCTACGGCATGTGGCCACCGTCGATGTCTGGGGACGAAGGCGATGAAACCAGTGAAAGCGAGGCTCGTTGGTTCTTGTCGCTTCTGGCGAGCCGTTTTTGTCTCCTCCCATCAACACAGACGCCGGGGCCACAGATGGCCTCGGCGCAGTCACTGGCAGTTGCGTGTCTTGCCAAGCTGGTCTTCCTGCGCTCAATGACAACCACGACCAACGTCGCCAAGCCGCCGTTTGCCTACTTCTTGCCGATTTGCTCTGATGACCAACCCGCGACAACCACTGGAGGTACATTTCCGAATGGCTATTCTTAGGTATCTATTTGGGCCTTAAATAATTCTACCTTCGTATTGGGCGAGGTCACGCAATAATTACTACCGTCTGATATCGTTCAAAGTGCCCTCGTTTCATTTCAGTCGATATGACTATTCATCTACTCAAGTGCAGCGATCCGCAGGTGCGTGGAAACGCCTGTCAACTGGTTGGAAATCTTCTACGCTCAATGGCCATTCATATTATCGCCTGCCCATCCCTCCTGTTGGATCAGCGCTCCCCACCAAACCTCGTTCCCCAACTCTCTTCTCTCATCTTCGCACTAGATGACTTACTTTCGCGAGAGGTACGACTGTGACTAGCTTCATGCTTCATGTAATTTGGGTAGAAGACATCCCAAGAGATCTGTATTGAAGGCGAGAGAAACCGGGTCAAGCTTGGCTACTGCAACTTTCTATGCGAATTGAGCCAATTATGCACGAGTGGCTGTCTTCTGCCAGGGTATAATCCGGCCAATTAGTTGCCAGTGCCATCCCCTATGCTACCCGAAGAGGTAGAAGAGCCATAGATTGAAGAGGCGCGCGTTATGGATAATACCTTTCAATGGCCGCCAAAAACGTTGTATACTTAGAGGGTTTAATTTGCCATTAACCTCGTTTTTATTTCGTTTATTCCTGTTAACTTATTCTACACCTGCTATGTACAATCGCCACTTCCGGTATCATTTCTGTTTGTTGTAACTTTTAAAGCTGAAAGTTCTGGTCTTCGTGACCTTAATAAAGCGAATACCATTATTATTATTAGATGGAACTCAAACTAATTTAATTTCTGTTTCCGCCGCCTGGTCCTCAAGTAACAGGGTTACAAGCGAACACCACTGCGCCCACTCGAATGGTGCGTCTATCTCCTCCTCCTAGATGATGAGCCGGCAGTTGCTTCATGGATGTTTGTGCCCGAACCGAGGTTGTCTCGCCAACAGAATTAGGATGCTGACCGGTACACCATCGGACCAGGCTTTTAGGGAAAATTGAAGTTTTTCTTGAGGATTTGAGCATTTTCCTCGTAAGCAACACAACCCACGCCTCGCCGAATAACCTGTAGGGGTGTTTGTGGCTCTTTCCAGAAATCTGGCATCGCCTATCGCATGGCCGTGAAGGCGTTGCGACTGTGCGCCAACCCCCTGCTCCACGTGCCCGCCATCGAGCTTCCGGTGGCCCTGGTCGACTGTCTGTCTCGCCGTCTCTGCGGCTCCACCCGGCATACCTACCGCCTGGTGCGCCGCGAAACCCTGCTTCTCATCAACCACCTTGATTGGCCACAGCTGGGCTACCTGGAACATCATTGGGTAAGCTGGAAGCTCACGTTTTGCATTCGTTTTGCCGCCTAACTTCGAGGGAGGGTTCAAGAAGCACTAAACCAAAATGCTGACGTTTGTTGTTTTTTATTGGAAAAACATCCTCATGTATTGCGCAGGTGTGGCGTTGACTGGCGTAAGCTAAAGCCACCATTAGATAATCACCCCAACCGCAAACACATAGTAACAGGGCTGTGCATTTTTTTCGTGGGGTTTGGGGTTGTTGACTGTCGTGGCGGTCGCAACAGCGGGCTACTGAACACCTGTGTCGCGGACGTAGAACGCTTGGGCCTGTGGTCTGGCTACAGAGTGCGCTGGTGGAACCAAAACGGGATCCCAATGTGGCTTCCGGTCGCCATGCATGGGCAACAGCGGCTATCCTGGACATCCATGAAGCAGCAGTCGGTTAATCCTCTTTCAGGAGGAGATGCAAGCCGCCGCACAAAGCAGACAAGCGACGACAAAAAAACTGTTCGCTGAAGAACTTTCAATTCCATGAGGCAGATTGGACGCTTCTTTGGTTGGTCACTTATTCAGGAGCCATGCGTGGTATGGTTGACACCAAGTACTAGAGAACCAAAGGTAGTTCTCCCTGGCACCACGTACACTGGTTTTACGACTTGCGGATTTTATTTAAAATTTTCTTACTGCGGTTGACTAAATATATTGTGCCCCACCCCCCAAAACCCTATCATTGCAGTATGGCAACTCAGAAGGAACCTATCAGCGTCGTCTCGTTGCAGCCTCGCCACTGTCCGCCGTCGCTCGCATTGAATCTCTCCGTCTCTTCGCAGACGCCGATAGATCCCTCGGCAGGATGGCCTTCAGTGCCTTCATGACCTTGACAACTAACGCGAGTCTCTCGCCGGCCAGTTGCGTCGCACCTGTCAGTCACTTGTGCTCCGTTCTCAACGCCGCCCTGCCCCGGGATTCCGCCCTCTCGGGTAATTCTTCATTCCTTTGAGCTCCTTTTTATTCCTTGTTAGTAGATGGTTGATATTCGTGTTTGTTTTAGGTTTGGCGGTCGCCTCGCAGTATATCCCGCCAGCCGGTGGCACAAGCGTGGCATTCTGTCCGGAACTCCGGTCGCCGGTCAGAGCCCTGTCTAGGGAGGTTTGCCTAACAGGGGAGACGGTCTCCGTAGTCAGCAGTCTGTCCCTGATGAAAATCGATCGCCAGTTGTGCGGTCTGCATCAGGTCTTCCGGGACTTGACAGATGCCCTCCTTGAGATGCCGCCTATAGTCGGTACCCCAGAGGATCGCAGCATGATCGTGAGTTGGTTATTTCACAGCGATGCAGTCAGGAGCGTCTGATTATTTGCAAGGAAGGCCCCTGGGATAGCAGCCAACCGAAGAAAATACACGAGCAGCCTCATTTATTGACGAGTGTGATTTGGTATTTATGCAGGTATTTCTGTGCGATTGGGAAGGCTCGGTAAATGGGAGAATATGTTGGCGTTAATGTTTGGCGGACGCGAGTGACGACCGAACCTGTATGCCATGTGCGTGGTCGGTCTACTTTAAGGATAAACTTATGAGGAAATAATACGAGTAACATGGTATTCTAGGGCCACTGGAAATTGATGACCAACAAATTAATCCAACAAAAAGAAGGACCAATTATGTACCAGAGTACAGTTGAGAACGGTGTGGGGTATGTCTGGGGCATAACTAATGCCTACACAGTGATTGGGGGAGCGTGGTGCTTTGTCCACATGCAGGTGTGCATGACTCTTAAACGGCATCGGTGGACACTCTGGAAACGCGGAAAAGAGGGAATTGACTAAGATATACAAAGGGGGGGGGTGGAAATATTTTACCACCGAGGCCTGCTGTGCCGCATGCAGCTACCCGGTAAGGGTTGGGTGCAGGTGTCCAGGAAACGATCACTACAGTGACTTGACTGACCCCCCAAACCAGATACTACGCCCTTGTTGACCACACACCTCGTTGTCGATCTCCGTGTATCACTACTGTTGACGCGAGTAGTATTGGGCTAACCCTTGTTGTAAGGCATATCTTGGCTATCTTGCCCATCTTTTGTTCGAGTGGAGGTCTGCGCCTTTAGCAGTGGCGTCCGGCAGTGTCGGAGCGTACATGTGCACAGTTGGCTTGTCTTTTAAGACGCTAATTTAGCACGAGGCAGTTTGTCTGTCTGTTTTTGTTTTGTAGCACTCGCTAGTTTTCGGTCTGACCGAACTGCTCGGCCGCCCTCCCGTCACCGTCAATCACCACCTCTGGTACACGCCCTCCTCCGCCCACGGACAACGCCCTCCTCCTCCTCCTACGGCAGCCGACAGTCCTCCTGCGCCGACGCACTCGTCGTTGGCTCGGCAAGCACTTTTCCAAAATCAGCGCAGATCAAAGATCGCCCTGCTCTGTTGGCATTGTCTTTCGCTGCTCACTGCCTCCCCCCTCACTTCCGGTGACCTGCATCTCCACGCAGAACTGCTCATCCTCGTGTCGGGATGCATACTTCGTGAGTCCACCATTTGCTGTCGACGAGCAATTATGAGATCAGATCGGATATGGTGTAGTTGGCGACACCATGTCCAGCGCCTCCCGAAATTCCAGCAACCGGAAGTACTGTCCAGTGAGATGCTAAACCTAACGAACGTAACTTATGAGATGTTCGCACAAAAAAGCGGTCTATGCTATCTAGGACTGATTAATGGGGATTGTTGATGTATATTTGTAGATTGAAGACCTGAAAGAAAATCAAATTATTTTGAAAAACCTACGTGAAGCCGGATTGTGGGAATGATAACGAGGCAGGCTTCCAGAAATACCTCGTGTGCTGTAACGTAGTAATTAGCAAGCAAATACTGTGACATTTCAGAAAGTCGGCATCACTCCAGATCGCTGGTGACTTTTTTTATTTGGAGTGTTGCCCGTTATTATGACGCATTTACTTTGCCGGTATTTTTCAGGTTGGGGCCTGAGCAGTCTGATGGAGGGAAGCATCGTGGTTGGAGGGACGATGCAGCTGCACCCGGAGCACGCCTTCACTCGTGTCTCGCTAGTCCTGCTGAGCCACATTGCCAGGTGAGCGCGATCCGCCCTCAAACCATCCCAAACGTCGCTAGCCCCGCACAGTGCTCTCGTATTTTATGACATTTATCAGAATTACTACTACTTCTTCGTGATCCTGGACTCTCCATTCCCACGAAATCCCCAAGTTGGTTGAACTGCTTGACTCGGTGATTAATACGATCGTTGGGGGTGGTGGAGCGCTCGCTAACTCCACTTGAACGCAATTGAACAAGCACAAATTAAGCATCAACCGAAACAAATTCAACGCAAATAATCGAAGGGACGGAGGTTTAAGTATGGGTTTAAATAATTTAATTTTGTTTCAGTTGTTGTTTTTTTATCAAGTTATTTTATCGTGTTAGCAAATCATCGATATTTAGATGAGAAGAGGTACAGTGATGGGGGTTTACTTAATGATTTGATTCCTCTTATGTTGCTTTAGTGTGTCCATTGCGTATCAATATGAGACCGCTACTCCCTACTACTGGCAATCGTTTTGCCAAAATTCTGTCGGATTTGATTTGGGGTTATTTGAACATTAATTTCGATTATCTCCAAGGCTCCTGTCCGCGTTTTGGCACGTCTTCCAGGAGGTTAAACCCACCAACCAGACATCGTTTTTCTCCGGCCTTGCGACTGCTTCGGCGACTCCCATCAATTCTGCACAAATAGGAAAAAGCAGTGATTCCGTCTCACCACCAACTGCCAACCAATCACATGAGTCTCTTCGCGTCTCCCCGATTATCCAGAGCGCGCTAAACTTCACCAAGGTGGACGTGCGGTTTGTCCAACCCACGGATACTCGAGGTCAGAATCTATTTTAGTCCTATTCAGACCAATTTACACGCGCAACACCGAATTTGGACAGGAGATATTCTGATGTGTTGCGATAACCCTCGTGGTGGCTCGATTGCGTCGGGGTTAACATCAGCGCTCTCGACTCCCAGGCCAGGCTACCTTGGGTGGCACTGAGGACGCCACGTGTAAACATATCCCCGAGAAACTGCATGGCAACCCCCCACGAAGCCGGTTGTTCCTCTTCTAGGAGATAGCCGCGCAAATTTGGGTTTTGTGATAACGCCTTCAGACAATCTCGTGATTATTTGATTGGTTTAGCGGGGGTGGTCTGGTCAATATTATCGGATGAAGCATGAGGTTATGACCCGTAGAGAATCGCGCCTTTTTTAATAATATTAAGACATTGGAACACTCAAAGCCTTTATTCCCTCAGTGCCGTTAAACGAAACCAACCTGACGACAGAAGCTTCAACAAACTCGTGTGCGGATTGTGTACAATGAAAGTGCAGGAAATCCGGCCTCGATAATGTGCTTCGCCTTCCTGTCCGCGCTCCATCTTATGCAACTATTATTCCCAACCTCGGATAGATCGCAGAATTAGCAGTAGCAGCTAGGGATCGGGTGTGGGCATTTGAAGACGACGTTCGCGGCGTTCACAAGTAAAATAAAAGGACTTTTTTTTAAAATCGTTTTAGACGACGAATACGCCCCCCCGGTAGTCGGCAGTAGGAACGCCTTCGGCCATTTCGCCCAAGATCCCCACATGATGGACCTCTACCAGTCGGTGAAGGCTTCGTTTCAGTCCTTTAAGGTAATTCGGGTAATTTTATCGATTTTTGTAGTATTATATAGTTAGTTTTTAGATAAACCGAATAAGGACTCTGCGACGCGTAAAGCTGTCTCGGATATAATTGTTTTAACTCTGCAGGCGCGTGGTGTGTACCGCTCAAACTGGTTATTCCAAAGAGCAATAGTAAAGTATAATGTATAGAATGTGAGATTACTAAAATAGCCGATTTTGTCATCGTCTTTGCCAGTCATCTGCGAATCTGTCTGACATTCGAGACGACCGTACAATCCAATTGCTCACATCTACTTTGACGGCGCTCTCCCGCATTCTGGAAGGTCTCCGTTTCGCCGAAGTGGTTCCATTTGTGGACGAGTTCCTCGTCTACCTTGAAGTGACCTTCCGTTGGGCTCCAACGCAGTCCCTCGACTCTGCGCTCAATGTAAGTTTCATATCTACTCTTCTGTCTTGCTTGTAATAGCGCCTCCGCACATAGTTATCTTCTTCTTCAGCTGCTGCGGGCTCTTTTTGGAACCAACCTTTCCAGCACCTGGAGCTCTTCTCTGGCGACCCGATTCGAGGCAAGCCTGAACAGTGATTGTGGAGATTCCACCAAGTCTTCCTCTCAGCCTGGTGAGTCGACTACTCCCGGATTTCAACACCAACTCACATTTAATCCGATTCTGTTATAAATACTCTTCTTTGCGTCGAAAACCCTGTTGGTACGTCCGTTTATCGCTTCAGGGGATGTCCGTGTTGGTGGTGATTTTGTGGATTCTCTGTTGAAAAGCATTCGTTCCACTTATTGCGAAACGCGCCTCCATGACCCGACGACGACTTCCGGAAACCCAAATGCTCCTCCTCTCCTTCTTGACTCCCTCTTCGCCTCGCGGCAGCCACCTCAGCCGGCCATGCTGCGTCCCGAGTCGATTCCTACAAACGCCCAAAAGGTAGACGACTACGCGTCTCAATCATTGTTTTAAATTTATTTATTTACGACTACTTATAACATATGAATAGATTGGTTAACAGAGCGTCAGGCTTACGGTTTGTCCTGATTCTTCATCTTTCCTCCATTTAGCCAAACCTTGCCTATTACACCCGCTTATTTGAGCCTCTGATGCTTCAATGTCTTCATCAGTATGCCTTATCGATCGACCTGTCATTGCAATCAAAAATTCTCCAAACCTTGACGGTCCTCATTGAACTCGGTGTCAATTACTCTCAGCTAGATGAAGAATTCGTAAGTTCCACGTGAGAACCCTGGGCTCTTAAGTGTTGAGTGATCAAGCGACGCCCATTTTCATCTCCTCTTCGGGGCGAGACCTCAGGGAACGTCAACGCCTGTACCATATTCCCGAAAGTTTTCTGCATATCCCCTTGCAGGAAAAGACAGCCACACGGGAAAACCTCGCAGTTGTAGGGGTTGCTGTTGCTGTTTCATGTGTTGGTCCGCTACTATTGCGTCCCGGAACCCAGTATCTCGTAGAAGTGGTGGTGTTGAGGAGGAGGTTGTTGTTGTTGTTGTTGTTGTTGTTGTAGTTTAATGTATTTGCTTGTTTAACGTTCATCCCATCTGTGTTCTTGTTGCCTCCAATCTCAGTGCTTCCTGGCGACGGTGATTGCCCACTGCGAGTCACTGCAGCACAGCAATGCAAACGCCTCCTACATCCACCGCGCTTCGTCGACGGAATCCGCACACTTAGTGTCCAGCATGTTCCAGTTCTTTGTGGCCTTGACCTACGAGCGGAATATTAACACGGGTAGTAGCAGCAGCAGTAGCAATCACGCGACTGGCTCCAGACAACAACAGAAGTCTGTTTTTACCCTCTCAGAGGTACATTTATTTGCTGTTTAGGATTTGACCGTTTTTAGAATGGGATCGCAGTAGTGTGGTTTCACATTTGTTGTGATATTACCATAAGAATTGAATCCTACTGACTTACAGAACGTGCATGAGATAATTGGGTTTCAAATTTTAAATGCAGACTGCATTCAGTGAAAGGAGAATTTCGCCTCAATATAACTATGAGATCCCGACAAATAAGGCGTGTTTAAGAGGTCATGACGTGTGACGGTTCCTTGCACAGGACCAAATGCGCGGATAATCAATTGTTTGGCAGTGGGGAGAATATTACTTGTGGAGGGGGGATTATGCGAGCGATCGGTGTTGCAGTCTCTGGGTGATAGTTTGTTTGGGATTGTTAGAGAACGAGTTGGGTGTTCTGAACTCGAAGATGGAGACGTCGGTTGGGTTGTCTGTTCGGCGTCAATTATTTATGTCCTCGCTCCCCCCTTCTACCACTCCCCCCCTCCCCCAAGGTCGTTCACCTGGCGGAGATGCTTGCCGCTGGTGGTGTGGACGTGAACTGCGCGGTTGTTCCCGCCCTTGCGCCTCTCATCATTGACGTCTACGTCCAGAAGGGTGCTCTTTACCGACGCGCACTACTCGCCACCCGGGACCCCCTTTCCACGCCAGAACCCCTCCCCAGGCAGCTTTCCCAGGAACTAACGTGAGATTCCACCACGCTTTTGAGGTTTCTCAAATGTCCCTGTGCGTCCCGGAAAGGTTGCGCTTGATGGAGAGACAAGTAGAGCGTGCGCGCCTAGTCAGCACAGACTGTTTTGGACCCGATTTCATCGCCTATGCCCATAAGGTCAAATAAAACCGTGCATGGTCAACGCGCCGTAGATGCGGGCGGAAACAAGCCAGAAACATCGACTGAATTTCTTACCCTACTATATTGCTATCCCTGACTTCTCCATCTGAACCTCGACGACAGTAAACCTAATACACTGTGAGCATTCGCCGCACGTCCTCGTAGTCTTGGGAATAGTGTGCAACTGTTGCGACATTCCCAGCGTCAGGAGTGACGCTTCTAGCCGATGAATAATCAAGTGCGTTCTACAAGGCAGCAGCGATTTTGGGTGTAGAACCGAACCACTTTCCTTGCATTTCCGGCTCCTGTACCTGTTTGAGTCGACCACCTGCACACTCAGCCTGCTTCTAAGATACACAGCCGCCCGTGACATCAAAGACCGGCGAATCCCCAGGCAGACCCCACAACCAGAAGTATTTCTCAACCTCGAGTACTCAATAAATCACGTTTGCCCGTTCTCTAGCAAGTGGAACACCTACCGAGAGAGCATCCTGCGTTTCTGTCTACCCAAGTTCATCGTACATCCGGTGATCTTCGACTTAGTATGTGTCATTCTTGAGGACTCTACGCTGACCGATTTCACTCTCGGAGTCCACAACAGCACCTCCCTCGACTCCAATTGTTCACAAACTACCATGCATGTATGTCATACTAGTGCATTGCACTCGTGTTGTACGGAACCACACCTGATGATTTAAATGAATCAGAACAATTTAGCTTGGGCCTTTGAACAAATATCCATTGACCCAGTTACCCATAGGGAGCCTCCATATTAAAGAAAACATTATAGGTTTTATTTATGAATTAGCGCTTCGATGGTGGTCACTTTATCCCAAAATCACCTTCGACATTAAACATGGTTATTTACGTATTTAGCTGGTTTTATATTCCGGAAGATGATGCAGCGTCCCGTTTCCACAATTAACCGGCGCACCTGCCTTATGTTTTTTGTTAACTCGCTACCGCGCAATTAAGATCTGTCTCCATACTTTGCGACGCATCTAAATTATAGAACACCGATCATGCGTTCGGCTAGCAGGAGGACATTTTATATTGGGCTTGCATTTCGCAAAACTATGCAGGCTTGGCGACACTATGTCTGGTGCAGTGACGTGATGTCGTGTAGCGTAGGTCAGCATCCTCACTGTTCGTGGTTTACTGTCCTACCCACACATTTACCATTTTGCGAGCGTTGGTGTAACTCAGCTGGTTACCCAACAGATAATCTCTCCTACGCTCCATCATGTATGTTGCTAGGTGTGTCAGAGCCTGCTTGGCGCACTGTCCGAGAATACCATCGCCCTGGATGACCGCTCTGCTCTCGACGCTTGCCTACGTCTCGTCTCCCGACTCCTAACTTCTCAATCCACGGCAACTTTGTTACATGACCAGCTTCTCCGGCAATGCATTACCGTCTGGTTCGCCAAACCCTCCAGGAACATTGCATCCATGCAGGTGGGCACTTCCAGCATATATTTGAGGGCCTTTTTTGGCGGCGATTCGACAACCTGCTTTCTAACCATCTGCGTCCCTGCATTTATTCTATTGACTTCCCTGAAAGGAGCAACCCAGAGAGTCAAAACGGTGCAAAACATGCACGAGATCACGCATTCAATCATTTAGAGATACTCGCGTCAAGCATAGCGTTTACCATTATTTTCCACAACCCCTCTGCTACACACACTTCGTGAGTAGAGCCGAAATTAAATTGAGTCGGTTAAAGAGGGTCGCTCCAATATCCATGCCTTTCTTTTAGTCCCTTCGACAGTTCCACCGCTGGCTTGCCTCTAAACTTGTTTGTCTTCGCTTAATGTTGGGCCTAACTGCTGGGAATCCACACAGACTCCAAGTGGCCATCCAATCCAGCACCTCAAGTGTTCCAGCTCCATCCATTATCAAGTGAGCAGTTCTGTTAAATAGTGATGACTAACGGGCAGGCGTTTGTGCGGTCACACTCTATGGCTAGGCTTAGGGGCGACTTGGAGGCTGTGAGGTTCTGGTGGAACCCAGAGTTTCACTCACCCGAGCACTCTTTGTGGGCGTTCCGTTTCGGCGTTCACAGACTGTTTTCTCACTTTAAAGATTCTGTTTTTTTTTTACTTTTCGCGTCAATTTAATTTTCCCTTGGTTCTGATAGAATATGCCTGATACCAGATTGTGGCCTAAATTACATTAAATTCAATTCCAGACTGTCGTCAAACAGTCTATTGCATTATTCTTGTTGGATCGGTTCGTGGCTTGGTTCGCGCTTTTTTTAAAACACTTGTTGTAACACCGCCATTTCACTCAGCAAGCCCAACCAGACCCCTGGGGTTTAAGCCTGTGCCCCAGGTGCGCTCGCAAAACTTTCGGTCTACCAATGAAGAAAATAGGGACAGAAACGCGTGACAAACGTCTGTGAGAAACTCAGCGAATCGTTAAGGTAGTCCGCAACATGACCCCCCTCCTAAATCCGAGCTCGTTGAATCATAATGGAAAGAATGAAGATGCGGTGGATTAGCTTAGATCGGTGGAATTTAAGTCGTCTCTCGTTTAGTGGTTGAAACTGTGCTGGGGAATCAGATGGGTGCTGTACCATGGGCACTCAACAATGCATTGATCAAAGTCAATCTAGTGGGTTTTGGCCCCGTCTACCCACAGCTTGGTAATGTGCATTGCCTTCTGATTGTCCTTAGATTTTAAAATATTAAGTTGGTCCTCATTTTTTTATCCTGTCAGACATGTTTTGAAGCTTCAATGCAGAGCCATCAGCACTCTAATCGACCTTCTACCGGTGTCAATTGACGCGATTTTCGCATACCCTACTCACACCGTCGTAGCACCCTTGGCATATCTCACGCAGCTTCTAGTTGGCCTGCAAATGGAGACCTTTGTTTTGGACAAACTCGGTGCGTTTTCTCACATTTTCTGCTCCTGTCTTCCTCCTAATGTTTCCAAAAATCTTGACCCGTTAACATAATCAAATATCTGCGGTAGGCCACTTTAGACAGTTGAATGGAATCGGCCGAGGTTGTGAATTCATCAAACCAATGCAACGGCCTTTAGGGCCTGACCAGCGGTCAAGCGTCGTCAGAAGACACGATCAGGCCCAGTCTACTGATCACACTACAAACAACGTTTTGTGTTTTTATTACCCGTTGACAAAGGTCGGTGGGACTGATCGGGAGGATTTCCCGTATTCGCATGAGGCCAGTGACATACCGATGGGCATCCGCTTGCCTGATCATCTGACTGTAGCACAGTCTCTTGCACCGTTTGCCTTGTTGTATTTTGCAATAAAATCATTTGTTTATTTCTTTTACAGGCCTTGTTTCCACTAACAAGCAGGAGGAGATTGCGTCCCAGGTACGAGATCAGTCTATTGCGTGCACAACCAGCCTCTAACACCTTTTCTCTCTTTCTCGTGTTTAAGGTTGGCCGATTGGACAAGAGTATGGCGATATTCGGCCGGACGCAACCTCTGGTAGCGATGTTGTGGACGATGATTCGCCACGACGTTCTTGGCGTGGAGCATCCACCCAACGTCTGCAGAGATCCGGCAGCATTCCATCTTGCCTCCGAACTCATTTCTATGACGTCGCCGAAGTCATGTTGTCGCAAAAAGGTTTGTTTCCTAAAAGAGTTAGTGTGGATAGCGGTATCAATTAGTGAAAGCGACCCCTCAGCCGTTTCTCAAACGTTTCTGGACTATCTTATGATGCAAGGAGCAACCAGAAGCGATGTAGCAACGTCATAACACATAATTATGGACATTGTGCCCCGAAAGTTCTGGGCATCTTTGAATCAATCTTCCTGTAACACGTACATCACCACCGAGTCACCTCAGCAAGGCTTCCTATGATATTTTTCGCATTGTAACCTTTCTTCGTTCGTGCTTTTCAAGCGTTACTCCCAATGTAACCCACTTGAAGCGAAGACACGTAGTGTTATTTCACCCCCCCCCGCCAGAAAACATAAAAAAAAACTATTTTGAGCATATGACTTTTTTTGCAGGGTCATTCCAATGACGCCCCCGAGTTGCCTGCCCTCGTTGGACTTCACATTTCTGGTGCAAAGGTTTGTCTGATTACTCAGTTGCCATTTCAGTCGTCAACAAGAGCTCTCGCAATTAGGACGAGTTGTGCTCGGTACGCCACGGCTCGCAAAAGGAGAGTAACCTAGGGTAACCCACTGGCCCTACAACAGTAAAAACCCGGAAGGGAATATTTTGATTTCTCTAAGAAAGCGCCAAAACGTTCCACAAGAAATCCTTAACGACGCTGAAATTATCTGTGTTATAACTGTGTTCCATTTGTTCACGTCCTTCAAGTATATTTCATTGGTCGTCCAGTTTTTTTGAATATTTAGGGTTGCAATTCTTACTCAAAAAAGACAAGCGACGTTGTTAGACTGAATACAGCTCTGTGAAGCCCGATTCATCCGCCTTGTCCTCGGCCTGGTGATGTTTTCGAGATAACAGCGATTACGCCATTTACTACTCCACGGGACGCGACAATTTAGCCACTCCGTTGATGAATAACACTTACGAAAAGTGTAGTGGCAAGTAATGTGGCGGCGGCTTGAATCCACGAATCGGGTGTTGAGACTCCCCTTGGACCGGCAAAACCAGCAGCTTCGGCGCCGTTGGATGTGGTTCCTCGTTCGCCTGGCCAACGCCTATTTTCGACTTGGTGGGCATCAGCAGTTGCGGTAGCAACGGTAGACATTGTGGGCGTTGATGAAATAGTGTTTGCGTCGATTAGGGCGTCCAATTCTCCGTCCACTGGGGAATACGCCACCAATTGGAAAACTTCCCTGGTAGAGGTGGCAGAGGAGCACTGGGCTAGGTGTCAGCACGACCTTTAGCGCAAAGGAGTTTTCCATTGTCATCAGAAACGACGTGCGTCCTAGCTAATTAGAACGCAGAAGTCAGACAGGCCATTTATTACCAGTCATAACAAGCTCCTACCTCCTCTCAGAGCACACAATTTTCGTGGCACTAATCTAATAAAGCCGTTGTCTATGCCGTCGCAATCGTTAGTGCGTTCATCGCCTACTAGAGGTTTTACCGGGCCTATCATCGTCTGTACCTCGAGAGTGTATAAATACTTTTAGGGTTGTTGTTTGTACAGCGTCTCGAAGAACTCGAATGCTTCGTTCGTTGCGCGAAGATGCCGACTACCTTGATAGCTGGGAGGGAAATTGGGCCTGCTGCCTTTGTTGTCGACAAAGTAATGGCAGATTGTTCCACTTATTATAAATTCGTCTAGGAGATGACGTTTGTCGCGAACGAGGAGGAGTCGGTGGCGGTTGGTCGATGGAGGGTAGTGGATGCCGTCCTCGCAGAGGCGCTTGATCCCGAGGTGAAGGACTCCGGTCTACTGGCGGCCCGTCTCGTAGTGGCTGCCGTAAATGGCTCGGACAGCCAAATGGCTCGGCCTCTCTGGCATGAGAGCGCCCTCTCGTTGCCCCCTCGCTTTCTGCAGCACCTTATCCGATTCGGGTTTCAGCGAACCATGCAAACCTTCGATGCGGGCTCTCCGCCAGATGGCCCTGATAGTAAACTTTCCAAATCGGAAGTCAATGCTGCCTGGCAGTTGGGGTATGTTAGGTCGTGTTTTGCGTGAAACTGATGTGGGCCTGAGAAATTTAAATTGTTGTCATTGGTTAGTCGTTGGACTCCAACTACGCCGAGATGTCTGTTGGCACTGTGTCCCTGAACCCAAGGTAAATCCAGACATGTTGACCCCGAACAACGAGCATGATCAACTAGGTAGGTACACCGAGGAGGATCAAACGGATCTTATACGAAATGACCTACCTCTTGTCGTCACCAGTTAATGCGCCGCGGAAATTCACGAATCTAACCTCGATTGTCATTTCTTGGCAACGTTCCTCAATCGTTTTCCTGCTCCCCACAACATTCCAATGTTAAATGTTCTAACAATGCTCTTGTGCGTGTGTTCAGTCCTCGTAACAAAGTACCCAGAAATTGCCATATATCCTTTCTTTAGAAAGTCCCTTCTCTTCGAGAGATTGATCCCTGTCCAATCGATTGGTATGTTTACCTGCACCATCTCATGCTACTTTATCACTACCGCCTAGTCATCCAACGCCTCCTTTCCCTCGCGTAACCCCATGTAAAATGTAAAAAAATCAGTTGACGCGAACATTTTTCTGTGTGGCTCTACGTGGTTGTACGCAGCTGGTGTTACACCTTCCTGGTGCTTTCAACGCTTCCTGGTTGGACTTCGCCCTACACTTGACAATTCGACAGGATTGCTGAGCCCAGATATTTGAAGGGGGGTGGGAGCAATATGGAAGTCGCGTGAAAATTCCTCACATTATCAGTTGGAGAAGAACCAAGCGTGAAAAGGGTCGACAAGATGGGCAAGCAGGCCTTGTTCACTTCGAGTGGAGATGCAATTTTTTCTCACGGGTTATCAGGTTTTGTATTGCGATATCAATGTCTGACCTTGTTGTTGTCAGAGTGTCCAGGTTGGTCAACCAAGTGGTGTTCGACCCATCGCTTGAACTTACTTGCTGTCTCGGGTATCAGTATCTTGCACCACCACCTTCACGCGACCAACTTCTCCGCCCCTCGGCCAACCATCACCTTAAATCGCAGCTGCTACAACTTTTTTAGACTGCCGCCATCCCAGCCTCCAGGAACAGCGTGCCCTCGCCGGTCTTGCGGCTGCTGTCAACGATTTTCTTCGTCTCTCCGATCGTATTCCCGTTCCGGCACTTCTGTCATCTGACGAGATCAGGATCATTGTTGCATTTATATCCAGTTTCACAAAGGTAATTGCTATTATCTTTCTCTTTAATCTATCTTTATTTGGCAGCGAACTATATCTACTGGGCCCATCTGTGTCTTTGAAAGTTGTTTTAGGTTGTTTTTTGTTGTTGCTGAGTTGCTCTAAGTTGCTCCCTTAGTGGGCGCGTCCGGCGACAATGGTGCCTAGGATCCAGAGAACCCTGAAAAGTTCGGAGTAATACTTGGTTGTTGTTGTTGTTGAAGAGTATCTGCGTTGGTTTCGTCCAGAATAGATGGTACAATTTCGGTCAGAAAAGGGTCAAGGTCAAAATTCAACGTCACTATTTCTCGCTCCGTTACCCTAATAGACTGTGACCAATCTGCTGTCGGCGATCCCTGGATCAACAGTCCAGCGGTGTCTCCTGAGTCTACCGCTGCTAGCGGTTCGATTGGCCCTCCTCCTCCTCCTTGCCGCATCCACTACTGGAGCCACTCTTTCTAGCGTTTTCTTCGAAGATACATCAATCAGCGGGGAAGCGGCGCCTTTGTCGGTGTTGTCTGCCTTCTTAGAAGCCATCAGCACATCAGGTAGGACACCTTACAATCATGCAGCATACGCTTGTCGTGCGACCGGCGGTCATTCTGCGCCCCATCCCATTGGTAGCGAAATGAGGAAGTGATTCTCGCGTCTCGATGGGTTTTACCGTAGATAATGCGCACCGTTGTTGCAGCCGAAGAAAAAACCTTGCCGCCGGTTGGGGCGACAGAGAATGCCTGTGTGCCTTGCCGGCGCATGAAGAAGACTTCTGGGAAAAAGACTATACGGAATCGTGGGCGTGAAAAAGCAAAATGGACAAGATGTGTGTGTGTGCAGCTCTAACGTTCTTTCGATGGCCACCAAAACCAAGCCGTAAGCAGAGCCGTCTTCCTTTTAATCCAGCAACCTGGATACTACACACCAGAACAATCACACAAAGATGGGTTTTACACCAATGACAAGGGTTTCAATGAACCCTTAAATCCGTGGAAATGTTACGTGGGGGCCTTGGGATGAATAATGATGACCACAGGAAACACTTTCAGTTGAATTAATCGGCATTCGCGCGAAACTATCGAAGTGTAAAAAGTTTTCCAGCTGGATATTTTTTCCAATGATCTTTGATACTCACCTGTCAAGGCAGGCCGTAGCGGCGTTCGCGCCTACAAACATTCAACAAATGTTTTGAAGTACCTGTTAGATTCCAGTTACGGCATTAATTAATCGGTTGATATCCTCCTTTTCAGCTTCCCTCACGACCCAAGTGACCCTTTCCCCAAGCCAGCTCCTCTCCTACCCGAATTTCTCGCCTAATCTGGAGGCCGTCATCGATAATATCTGCTTCCTGGTGGTCCCCAGACTGCCGGGTCTATTTGGGTCGGCGCCCGCTTCCCTCCTTACCCGATACACCGAGGTCTTGAATGGTTTTGTCGCGGGTGGTTCGTCCACAGAGTCTGTCAGCATTTCGTCTTCCACGACATTATCGCCACCTCGAGTCTCCGTGGCACACGTTGTTGGAAAGTGTCGCCTCCTCCGCACCGACTATTCGCAGCCGCTGCAGATGCGTTCTGGTGATATCGATAGCCAATACGCCGCTCTATTGATTGGTAATTTAAAGCGGAACTATTGTTCTCGCAGCTCCTTTCTGTGACTCGTTCAGTGATGAATGCACCCATTATCGCCATTGATGAGATGGGAGCCATACGGTGGAGTGCGGTGGTAGTAATAATACAAAAATCGTTAAAATAGTGCTATAATTGATCTAATTAGTCTATGGGGATCTTGGACTAAATATTGCAGACAATAGTCTACCGGAGATTCCTCATCTGCGTCTACTACTTGTAATATGCCCTAATGTGGTTGCCAATTCTGGAAATGGGCAGTATTGCTTGCCATGTGTCTTAGAGCTTTATATGTTAAAACAAATATTAATTGATCTGTCAAAATTGCCAGAAAGCCGTTTTATTAATGACATTTCCGGAGCCAGAGGATGAGTTGGCTGGATGGGTTTCTCGGCTAATAAAATGTTCGCAAGAGTCTCTGGCTCGGCTCTCGACCGACGTCTCTTGCGACACCACCAGGTTTTCGCGGGGCGCCGATGAGCCTCTTCCTCCACCCGGTCTGCTGTCGAGAGCTGTGCGCGACAACAATTTCTGCGCCGAAAGGACACATCTGACAACCTGAAGTCCTCACCCCTAACCAGAGAGATATTTCTATCACCACCTGCTAACCTAGACCCGGGGTGTCATCCTGGTATCTGTAATCCATTTTCAGCGGTGTGTCGTCGACCCGAGGTGATAGGTCGTCTTCCATATCCACGCGGGGGTCTTGCATCAAACGTCGCCGCCAGCCCACTAAACCCGGACACCGTGGGCGACCTTGACCGCGACGCTCTGGCCGATGCGACCGCCTGGCTTCTCTCGTTGGGCTGGCTCAATGCAAACATGTTCGAGGCTACCTGGGCATCCCTTTTGGCCACCGGTCATCCTCCGCCTCCACAGTGTTCGGACGCGGCGGAAATGAATCCTTTTGGCGAAAACCAGGAGGTATGCGGATATATCCATCAGCAAATTAACGACCCACTTCCTCACTCTGTTCGTCGGAGAGCCTGAGTTCGACTCCCGGGCCAGGCAATCAAAATAACTCGGGGATTGCGGCATGCAATTTTATCCAGCGACCAGTCTCCAACTGGTTGCTGCATCCTGAACTTTACCAGTATGAATTCCACTTGTGTTAGTTACGTATTTGATGATGCAGCGGCGGCCACCTCCACATCCTCTTCGGGTGGCGCAACAGGGGACGCCACCAACTGTACTATATTCGGAAGAATCTCCATAGAAACATCAATGAATGCGGCTTATCGTTTAGGGTTTTGAGGAGTAAGAATTACTGGATGGCTACATGTGGAAGGGAATGATGCTCCGAAGTTAATAGTTAAAGAGGAATGGAGAAATCACCGCGGAAGAGGCTTTGGTTCGGACTCTTCTGCGGTTGTGTCGTTTAGAGATATAATGTTGAAGCCAATTTATCAACCATCCTTCCACGCATCTTCACCCGGGGTGAACTCCAAAAATATTCCTTTAACGGCTTTCGCTCCGACATCAAGTGAAGAGTGGGTGGTGTGCGAGAACGTGGTCGCGGCGTCCAGAGTGCTTCTATTTGGTTTATAGGCAAACTGGAGCGGGTCTTCAGCAGTTTTTAGAGAGGAGGTGCTTCTCAACCACCCAGATGAATTGGCGATAGGCTTATACTAAACAGCTCCCGTGGAACCATTGGCCGGTTTCGGAATTAGTGTTATAGCGATATCTCTCCATTCCGAAGGAAAAGAGCATTCCCATAGCGAATAATTGACGAGTCGGGTGACAATTGGAAAGGTCTCCCGGTGACCGATTTTCAGAACCGCGGGTTGGAGCCTGTTGTCGAGCTTTTGATATCAGTGAAAAATTGACGACATGATTCGTGGGGGGGGGGGGTGGTGGAACCACTGGTATTAAGAGATCCAGCGTGAAGCGCCGCGAAATGGTCAGCCACCATTCACGACATTAAGGTCTAGGGGTACACTTGGTAGATATGAGCCATGGGTTCCCGGCAGTCTATGTATATTTGTTTCAGAGGTCGCCATGTTTCGATGTTGTGAACATCTATGATATATGTAGATGTCTTTTTGCATCTGCGGTGTCTAGGAAATGATAGAACAGGGCCACTGCCACGTCCTGTGTATAAATGCACTTACGCGTTTCCTCCTGAATGCTGGTCGACTGGGGCCAAACCCTGGCGACCCTCTCTCCAGTTTTCCCCATCACCGACCCCGGCTCTCTCTTCTGCCACCTCTGATGCACACTCGGTGGGTTTTGACCATCCGTCCCAAATGGTCCACAATCTCGTCGAGTTTCTTACCAAGTTTTTCTGAAATTCCTCGTTTAGCCTCGGCAGAAAAATCGGTCGAGTTATGAGTCAGCTTTCGCAGGAAATGGAGGCCTGGATTAATGACACGGACTCTAAGCATTTCTTCGCCGAGGGCTGTGAAGAAAGCGTGGGTGGATTTGATTGGCTTACCGCCAACATTGACTCAACCTCCCCAGCTTCCAAAGACTCTCCTGGGGGTTTCCAAGTCTCCATTGGACACATTTGTCGAAGGATCATGCAGTCAAGTCATAGCGGTGAGTTATTAAGTAGAACACCATCAGCAACTCGAGACAACAACCACAGGACAGCCCCCCGAAGCACCCGGTGACAAAAATCAGCCAATAATAATAATTATTAAAATTGTAGTGGCTTTATTGGGGTCACGAGGACCAAAACATTCAGCATATAACAAGACACTATAACAAGTAATGGATATGAAAATGGTCTTTTAGTTCCGGCTTCGCCTGCTCCGGTGAAACTAAAAATCGGGATAAATAAAGAATTACCCAATTGAGATATGCCGCCATTCTTGTGGGTATTGAACGGTATCGTCTACGCATTGTTTACACTTGAACGATGATCTCTTGGATGGAGAGAATTGGCAGGCCACAAGAAAACGAGATTATTTTAAAAAGCCTACGAAGGGTTAGAAAGTCAAAACATTTAAGGCCGGGGAAAATAACTGGGGAACAGTATGCAATAAGGGGAATTATATAGTGTCGGACAATGGTTTTCTGTTCCACTTACTCCACTTTCGTTTCCTACCCGTCTCCTATGTGGGCTGTAGCAATAACTTAATCAAATTGTAACATGATTTCTGCTGTAGACCCAGCGGGTTTCCAGGGAGACATGATTGTTTCCTGCCTCCAGTCAATGCGCCTCATCCACCAGGCTTGGTTGCGGCCCTACAAGGCCCTGTTTCTTAGCCGTTCCAGGAGTTTCCTCCACACCGCCGGACCTGAAGCATCTGATGGCGGCAGCACCGATGCCTCTCGACAACAACAACGACAAGAAGTCTCCCAACCTCCGAAGCGCAGATTCGCCAAGCTATTTAAGCGCAAAAGGAGCAACGCCGGTAGCGCAAACGCCGACACCTCGAGTCTCCCCGCGTTAGCATACGAGGAGTCAATTCTCCTGTCGCTGCAAATGGAGGCTTCCAACGAGGAGCTGGCGGGAGAGGATCAGGGAGAGACGCCGGGCGCCTGCCGACCGCCTCACCCCCCTCTTGCGGTGCTCACCGCCGTCATCAAATCAGCCGTGGCCATCAGCGATTTATTCACCACCCGCGAGCAGTTTCTCTGGCTCATTGGTTGCCTTCAAGCAGGTGGGTTTACAGGTCGAATACAGTTAAAATAATCGATGGTCATTAAATGGCTTTTTCACACCACCCCGCCCCCCACTCCAGTGGGCCACAGCCTACCGGCAATCGAGGAGGGGTTTGAGGCGCCGATCTATGTCTGGCTAACAATGGGTCTGGCACGCTGCACGGCTGTCCTCGAAACAACCCTGCTTTCTCCTCTTGAGACCAACCCCACTTCCGACCAAGCATCGCCGTCTTCCATGGCAGCCCCCCAGCAGCACCAATCAGCGCCCATCCTCCTCTCTGCCAACCTTGAGCCCGCCGTTTTGCTGGTCAGTGCCGCGATCCTCTCACAGTCGCAGTTTCCGGCACTGCAGGACGCCGGCCTTCGTGGGGCCTTGGACCTCCTACAAGCGGCTATTCTAATCAAGGCGACCGGGCACCCTGCCATTCAACCGCTGATGGCGTTGCATCCACCCACGGGGTCGCCACTCTTGAATAACCTGCTCATCAGCGTCTGTTCATATCTGGAGGGTCGTTTGCGATGCATTTTTAGTTCTCGCTATTTCGCAGCCGTGACTCAGCGAGGACCCTCATCTTTATCCTCCGCGTCCGTTCCCGCCACCGCTTCCACGTTCCTCAGATTCCCGGGGTCTCTCCCTAAAGCTTCATCGTATCGGCTGCCTCCGGATACTTCCGATGCTGTTGTTCCTCCCAGTGGTTGGTCAATTTTTCTTTTCGCTGTTTCTTTGTGCCTCTTGTAGTGTAGCACACACGCTTTTTTTTGTAGACGCCGTATTCTGGTCAGGAGAACGCCTTGCCCAGCATCAGGCCACGGTGCTGGCTACCGCCTTCTTCGTTGTGGAACAGTTTTCGACTACCGCAGTTTTAGACGATGCATTGGGTGTGGGCCGAGCACTTCTGGGGGTTATGCAGCAGCTTCTGAGCCTCGCTGCTACCACAATGCTACGCGACACCCCCCACCGCTTCCCCCCACCTGCGCGACTGGCTAAGGTATGTGTCCCTCTGTATCATAATCGCCCAAATACCGGCACAGGCACGGCGTTTACTTGGATATATATATAGGGTCTGCTTCAGTCTGCCGTGAAACATTCCTTCCCATCTGTTGCCAGCAATCGATCCAGCAGTGTCGGGAAAACGACTGCGACCCAACCAGTTGACGTTTTGTGGTTTCAGGGTTGTTTTTAAATACCGTCTATCTTCCTATTAGTTAACGCTCTCCCTTCTCTTTCTCTGTCTGCGTTGCCTACCAAGGTCTTCTCGGTGAGGTTTTCGGGGACATTGATGTCTGCGGCATCGGCGCAGCCCGTGCTGGTAGCCTGGACTCGCGGGATACAACGTCTCCTTTTGAGTGGTCTTCTGCCACGTGAATCCTGCGAGGTAAACCAGTACATTTTCCCCTTCCATCCGTCGACCACTCTTTCGTCTACTTCACACCTCTTTTATGCCTCCTCTGCCCTTTACCACCTACCCATTCCTTTGCATCCGTTGATCACTCTTTCGATCATGTCGCACTATCTTGCATTTTTCCCCCATCCCACTAATTATCCTCCCATTTTTGCGGAGTTGATTAGACTTGACTTAATTTTCCTTCCTAAATGAGCCACCAAACGGTTTTCCATCTTGCAGGCATTGGCGAAACTTGCGTCGGACCGACTGGTGTCTTCAAATTCAACACACCTGCGTCTCCCTGTGATTAGTCTCCTGCTGACGTGTCTCTACGCAATGAATGCCGAGCAGCTAACGACTTCGATTTCCCCAACATCCGGTAGGTTTTCAACCAAAGAATCAATTACTTTCAGTACCACTTAATTTTGGTCATCGACATAACCACTACAACGTTTGCTTCGCATAAAAACAAGGCTGATGTTTCTCCAATAGACACAAGAGGCGACGGGGCGGAGTCCGCACTGGGAGCCTCACAGGAGTACTTCACGCTCCTGTGGGAGTGTCTTCGTCGGGAGCGGCGGTTGCGAAGCCAGCGGCAGCGTGAGAACGGCGCTGGTGATGGGGCGGCTTTTGCGCCGACGGAGACGCGTTGCGTTGGCTGGACGCTGCCCGCGGTCATCGGCGACATGGTCTCGGCGGCGGCGGCGGCGCTCCTCTTGCCCTCGCCCTCTACGGAGGCTGTGCTTGGTGAGGTTGTCAACAAAACGGTGACGGAGATCGCGCGAATGGACCACGCGGCACCCAGTCTGGTCGCACGTGCCCTCTATCAGGCAGGTTACTCAAGTGTTCCCCCTCCCCCCACCTACCATTGTCGCCACCGACAAACGCACCTTTAGTGGACTGCGCGGGTCAGATTGTTATCAGGATACTCAGTTCCTCAAAGAGGTAGGAACAACGCCGTGGCCTGGTAGATATTACGGTATATGGGTTGTTCCTTTAAGTGGACTCGACTTAGAAGGTTGAGAGCTGGATTTCCGTCTATCGAAAGGCTCGGAGCCATTCCGGGACGCTGTTTTAGCCATTTCGAATCTCTGGATGGATCGTGCAGCAATTGCACCCGGGCCGAAGTTTCATAGGGCTTCTAGAGCCACTATGCTGTCCGTGGACATTCTTGCCATCTTGCCGCTTCTGATATTGCCAAACCAGTATAATAATTATGATATTCACGAGGTCCAAAGCTTTCAGCATTAAAATTTACGACAAATAAACATTTTACATGATGATGCGGATGCGGAATCAGTTAACAAGAATAAAATAAATAACAGCGATGAAAATGGTGCTTCACAGTGTCAGAATGATGCGATGCACCGACGTCTGTCTATTGCACCCGTTCCGCGTTTTGCCTCGAAATATTTTACCATCCACCCCCACGCTTATTTACTATCGCCTGTTGTCTTTTATTGACAGATTTTCTTGAGCTTCATGGGCACACCTGGTGGGCGGAGTCTGGTCCACAAATGGCTCATGCTCTCGCTGCCGGCGCTGCTTCGAAGGCGACCGAAGTCTCACGCATTCTGGGCCTCCACGGTGTGCCTTCTTGCGGCAGTACCTCCCGGAGCAGTCAGTGGACAAAATAAAGATTTGCTGGATGCCATGTAAGATATAATCTCTTAGAACAGCATTTGCGATTCGTCATCGCCAAGACATTCTTTAAAGTGAATGAGAAAGGAGGAATTGAGTGTCGCAGATGATAAAAATCATTTCCATCATCACATCGACATGGACATACCGAAAGCGAGCAGACGATTCTGGTGGACTGCCAGGTGAACCCACTTGATGGGTGTAGCACCACCGCTGATTGGGTTGAGGTCAGTCCGCTGGCCGGGGTCACCGACTGCTCGCGGGGGCGTCAGCATCTCCACAGAGTTGCATTCGTAACCGGCCACAATTAGAATGCGCCCAGCGAAGAGAGCGATTCCGTGGTCGTGGCGTCGTCCCCAGCGCCATCTAAAGAAGAGGTGGCAGTGGCCGCTCTATCATCCAAGACTACAGCAGCACCCCAAACTCAAGCTTGTTCAATTCTTGATGGTGCTGTCAGTTTCCGCCATCCTCATCCAACCGGTCTGTCGATTAAAGGCACACGCCTTTACGCCCGGCTTATGATGGTAGCCCTAATTGGTGGTAGAACCCAGGATAACTCACGACCATGCTGACAGCTACACCATCGTATATGAAGCGTGTCGGGGGTCCAGTTTGTAGTTGCCTGTTAAGGTGACTCCTTCGGGGGTCGTTTTGGGAGAGCCGAGGCTGGGATCCTCTGTTAATCGAAGTGTTCGGGTTAACTCTGGATTTTTTTCCACAGCCTCACAGTGTGTCTGAACAGCACCAAACTAGTGCCACCAAACATCAACGAGACCGACTTCTCCACCGACTTCTACGCCCAGCTTCTCACATCCTCGGCAACGGTTATCCTCCTCGCCTCGAAATTCGACGGGAATGACGCGCTTGACAGCAGCTTCGGGGACAAACTCCTCGACATCTTTCGCCTCTATGCCACCGAGGTTGTGGAGCAGGAGGCAGAAGAGACCAACGAGATGAATACGAATTCGGGTAATGAACGGATCATCAATATGTACAACAGTCTAAAACAGAGGAAGAATTCGAAAACCAACTAATCGATGTTTGAGGATCCAGCAAATATCTTTATAATCAAGCATATCCTGTCATTATCTTACATCACTTTTCATAAAATTCCCTTTCCGTTCTGTTTGACTGACTTTAAGACGTGTTCTTCTTAAAAAATAAGAGTGAAGGATGCTTTTAAGCTTGCTTAAATCGCCCTAAACCAATCTGAAGGTCTATAAATCCCGACATTCGGAAAAAAATGTGCATGTGTGTGGATTTTGCTAATGCAATTTATGTTGGCAACAGCAGCTCTTTGTAGCTGTTACACTGGGGTGGCTGGACACTCAGAAAACCCCCCAAAAGTTGTCTACGAGTTAGCCGACCTTTCTTTCAGCCAGACGAAGCGGATTTTGTGGAACCCTTGTTTTACGAGACCCTAATAAAACCAATTATTCTACCGAAACAATAATAATAAACCTCCCAACGTCTGTGCTGTTCCCTTTAAGAATTGAATTGGCTCACTTGAGCTGTTAAATTAATAGTTGGTGAAACCGTGTTGATAGCTCGAATTTAAGGAATCTTTATTTCGCGCGTCAGAATGGGGTATGGCTGGTATTGTAGAGGGCACCTGTCTGTTTTATTTGAATTGAACTCTTGAAGAATGAGACAGGTTGGAGAAATATTTTCAAGGGTGGGCTTAATAATAGTTATGGTATTTGCTTTACAGATCGAAACTTTCAGCATTAAAATTTGCACCAATAATAATTAACACGAACACAGGAAGTAACAAGGAGGTAAATTAAACGCCCTACGAAGTATATACAGTTTGACAAACGTGCAATGGCGGCTATTGCATAATACTATCCGTAAAACAAATGGATGAGGTTATTGAGAAGCACCTCTCTAAATTGGAGGAGACACGTTCTAGTTTACTTATCAAGTATGCTTGGACTTCACCAAGGCTCTCAACACTATTTCACACTCCCGCATCCTATCTCAGCTGTATGAAGATGGTTCATAAACTGACTTCAAAATTATTACTCTACCTGACAGTAACACACAAGAGTCTGAAACGAAACCTTGCCCACTTACTATAAGGACCTCATTATTTTCAATCATAGGATATTTCGTGTTTCTTTTTCAAATAATACACACATTTTGAACGGAAAATCATCATCTGTTTATTGATATATTTAGTAGAGCGTCTCAAATTTGTGAATGATAAATAATGTTTTGCAAATCCCTTTCCCCGCGTGCAAGTGTAGCACGCCAGTATTGCACAGTACGATAACTCTATAATTCAATGGGCTCACTTAAGCCAACTCACATGCCTATATACTCAAGTAAACCCACTCACATAGAGTTTGTTCACCCGAAAACTCCCGTCTTCTTCTTCTTGACTGTACCTACAAAGCAAACGGTTACGAACTATACCACATACAGAGTAGGAGAGACGTTTATCCAGCCATTTTAGTGCACTACTACGATAAGCCCTTGTTGATATAACAAATAGACTTCAGGATTTAAATATTATCTCTTTGAATCACAATTCAAGTGAAACCGGCTAATGTAATCCGGGATTTCTTCTCCGGTTGCAGATAGGTCTAATGCTCGATTATAGTGAAGGGCTGTACTAATTAATAATAGGTCAGTTTCGCACTCGAGAACATCGAATAATAAAGATTAGTAATACTGAACACGGAAACCAACTTGCAGTCGAAATTCGAATATTTCTGATAATCATGTCATTCATAGAAGCATAATTTGTGGATAATTATTTGCACGATATATGCTGTAATAACAATTAATGTATTATCTTTAATATTCGCGTATATCTACGAAAAATTGTATCAGTTAGCCTTTAGCTGAGCGCGTAATCGATCAATTTCGCCTCCCTTGAGCTGCCAGAATCAATAACTTTCATCAGCGCATTATCAACCAATGGTTTTGTTTATGTGTGACTAATGTGTTTGAAAGCTGGATATTCCCTTCGGACTAGTACCCAGCCTACATATGGTCGTCGCGAATACGGCGCCACAGACGCCTACGCCATTTGTCGGCATTTTCCGAGCTGTTCAGGCTCTAACCATAGTCCTGGGAACGGGGTACGGATAACGTCCGAACGTGCGTTGATCGAGGGGCACCTATTACCCTTTCGTCCGGCAAGCGAGCAGGGACGCGGATGCGCCTTTCTGGCAGTCGAATCCTGGATAAGATCTCCTCATCAGCCAGTCTCTGGCTGAGATCTGCCGACACATATTCGACACGCGTTTGAGTGTCCGGCCACCGGAGACACCTGATTTGACCCGCCTGTCGAGCGGTTTGCTGCCGGGTGGTGGAGGTGGTGGTGGCGTTCGGCGAGTCGGCCAGTGAGTTGAACTGCAGCCACATAATTGCTGTCTTGATTTCAGCAGACACTGGAAACTCCTCAACCGATTGTCTTTGCCTCAAGGGACATCTTTGATTCTTTATATATCCTACTGTGTAATATTTATAGCTCTTCCTGATTAATATATTTGCTAATACTTTCGGTAAGATAGTCTTTTAGTGACGAATTTGACTTATTCAATTTATCCAATTAAATAATTTCCGCTAAAAAACGCGATCATTTAGCTGTCATTAATGTGTTACCGGAACGTTGCCCCTTTATCAATGCCTTTGGTGACGCAGAAAATTACAGCAACCTCTCCGTTAAAATAAGACAACTGCTTAAAATATATATGGAAATGTTTTTGGCCGAACGGAAGGCGGCTCCTACCACTAATGCCGCGGATCAAATCGTCACCAGCATCTCAGAATTCCTGTTAAACCAAATGCCCCATGTCAGCTTCGACTCCTTGTACAAGGTATATTAATATGCATTTAGAGTTGATCTGACCCACCAGGATGATGGGTGGAAGGTCGTGGATATTTGGCGAGCAATCAACACTCCTCAATCCAAGTCCTCTAGCGACCATACAGGCGATATCCTGCAACGGCTCGCACCACTTTGCCCCGACGGTGTTGGTGGTTTCTGTTCTCGCACCCCGGCAAACGTTTTTTTTCCACTTCCAAAGCTAGTTGGGATGGGACACCAGAAGAGATCCTGCATCTTAGTATAACGCTGATATTCTTACCTCCAAGCGGTTCACTTAATTATATCCCTCGCATAACTGCGAACAGTTGAATGAATATATGTCTGATACCATCGATATTTAGATCTAGGAGTCAGTGAAGTAAGTTGTAAATGTAGTAGTTGCGATCACATTCACAGGTTCTTATGTATTAATAACGCAAATACAAGTAATACAACCGGCATCGTAAGTATTGCAGGAAAAGTGAGATCAGTCTTTCATTGTTTTCAAAGTTCCCAAACTCGGAAGGCCGTTTCGCTAAAATGCGCTCACGCCCAATCGATACACACGGGGAACCAATTCAGCGCATGTTATATGAAATTAATTTTATTGGCAGTGTTTGTTGGAACCTGTACCAACACAATTGATGAGAAAGGGGATTTCGCTTATCGGGACGCACAAAAATAGCAGTTTTTCATGTACATGCAGACACAAACATGGGGAAAGATTTAAACTCAAAAGAAGACGATTGAAACGAACGCGCGGTAAATCAAAGCTTCATATCAAAAATGCGTGCTGCACGCACTAATGACCTTGAAGAGAGCTTAGGCGGTGCAGCCGAGGGGAGGGGTTTAGTAGAAGCCGATTGGGTTGGTTGTCGGTTGGTGTTGTCGTGGCAACCGGTTGTCACACCGACGACTAGTGGGGATGCGTCGGCGCCATTTAAAATTGACGAGACGGTCCGACTGGACGGCTGAAGGCGCTCACAGATGGCCAAGTTGGTCTTGCGCACCAATGAGGAGAGATTCTGGTGGATGCGTTGACGCATTGGATCCTGAAATAGCATACGAATTGAACATGGTATTGAAACCCGTGAACCAAATCCAACGATACAAGCTCTAGTCGTTTTGGTGGACGAAATCTACCGCTCAGAATGATTATCAAATTAACTACCATCTCCTAACTTATTTAAATGTCATTTTTTATCAGTAGAGTGGAGATCGTGGCCCCTGGATAGAACAAATAAATATAACCAGGGAAAATGATTATATCTGACGATCAAATGAAAGGAAATTAACTGCATAGAGTGGCTTGCATAAATTAACCGATCCCATGGACGAGAAAAGACGAGCCACTCATGACATCGAGGTTGCTCCTAACTCTTAATGGCCGTTTGACTACTACACTCAAATACCCGACAAAGAATCGGAACAAAAGGATTTGGGGTCATGAAAACATGCGGCGAAGACACCGCGAGTTAATAACTCACCTCGATGCTCTCAAGCCGAGCAGGTTGCGGTTGCCTATCCCGGAGCTTTACATTCTCCGCGGCCTCCCGGGCAAACTTTAGCGCTTGGAGATGGGAATGCGGAACGGCCAGATTGGCCTGTTGCAATCGCGTGCAACGGGAGGGTGATTTGTAAGCCGCAGATGCTATCTGAAGCATCGTGGGTGGAGAGGCTTGGAAAGAGGAAGATGAGGAAGAAATCTTCGTGGAGGACGTAGATGTGTCGTCATCGTCGTCGTTTGCGAGGGTGGCTTCTGTGGCGTCATCGAAGAGAATGAATGGACGATTGCTTAGTTTCTGGGAATGCGGGAAACGCTGACCCAGTGGTATTCTGAAAACATGGAAGACCGAATAATTATCAATCAACCAAACGTGCAGACAGTTACCGTGGTTCAACAATAATTTGGTTCAGTTCCTGTTAAACGCTAATTGTTTGGGTTGGTCTTTTCAAGAAGACCAAGAAGGAGTGGGCGGATACCGATATTAATAAAGTAAAACAAGTCGTAGCTAACTAAAACAATTCCTATTAAGCGGTTTCACTGAGCCGAATATGACACATTGATTTAACCCCCATCCGCCACTGCTCCATCTATCCATTCAAGGCAATCAACAGTACCTCTTCGTCATACGTGCAACAGGCTGCAGAGCGCATTCTTCGTTGGAGACAGAAGTTATCGTCTCCGCTTCCTCCTCGCGTATCACCAGCCGATCTTCATTAGGAAGAACCTCCTGCGCTTCGCACTGATTTCCAGACCTTTTGTCCGCGTTACGGAAAAGGAAGCTGCGATGTTGAACTGCACCGTTCGCTGCACCACGCAAACGCATAAAGTACCGCGAGCTTGATGAAGAAGAAGAAGAAGAAGAGGTCGAGGAGGAGGCGGACATATCTGGCGACCATGGACGACGCCGGGACATTTTCGTAGACCTTTTCGAAGACAACCGACGCCTGTCTCCTTTACCTACAAAAGACGGCACTAATGAGTGAGCCGAAATTAGGAGCTATTGCGTTTTAAGCTGTATGAGCGAGTGTTTTCATAATTTACAGATGGGTTATTGATAATAGATTGTTATAAATCAATTAATTATTCGATCACCTTTCGCTGTCCAAGTAACCAGTGTTTGTCGAGGTTCCACGGCCACAGTTTCACTTTCACCACCCCCAGAACAGCTGGAATCGTTGACATCATCGTTTTTCGGCCACAGAAGACGCCGAGGACAATCTACTTTGTAGGTTTCATCATCGGGTGGAGTCGGCAGGGATGGTGGCGGTTTCATTTTGGTCATCCGAGAGACCTCAGTAGAGCAGGAAATAGGTGCCTTGCAACGTGTCTGTTCCCGTTCTGCAAGCACTACAAAAGGTACGAATCGCTGTATTGTGCATCCCGTAAGGATAAGTAACACTTATTATGGAGTCTATCATGTAATTTCCCAGACTAAGTCTCAATGAGCTGTGGCATACCTAATTAATTGAGACCATCATGAAACCGTCCCGTCCTCTAGTAGGAGTCGACCGCGTAAACGACCACGGCGACACAGACGCCAGAAGATCTTTCCACACTGCCCTCAATCTTTCCGAAAATGTCTCAAAGCGGAAAACTTACAGTCAGGCGAGACCGTCCCACTTGTGATGAAACATCGGTGAACCGCGTTTAGACGATCCTGCGCGTCTGGGATGCACAAATAAGCCTTCATCTCATCGATATTGTCGGGACTGGGCCCAAGTTCGCCACCATCATTGTCTTCTTCTCCTTCTGCCTCAATCTCCTCTGCCTCCAAACCTGTTTGATAACTACGAAAATAGTTACGGTAATATAGAATACACTTCTAAAGTCCACACAAGCTCATAGGATATGTTCGCGTGCTTGTCCTAAAGATATTTTTGAAGCAGATGTTCTTCGATACAGGCCGCCCACTCTCACAGACTCTACGAAAGGATTGGGTGTAGCAACTTCACGAAAATGACATCTTCCACCTCGAGTTAGTGTCGGGTGAACAGTAAAAATGTTGCGTAGTCGCGCAATGCTACTGAATTAGGGTTGACTGTGAAATTGGAAGTAGTGACGCGACATACCCCACACCACCGTCATCGTCTCTTGAATTGGTGTCAGGCAACCAGGAATCGTGTTCCGGTCTGGAGGGAGAGGAAGGCCCGTCCTCGGGATGCGACAGTGAGCTGGACGTCGGTGGAATCACCTCCACACCGAGATGGCAAAACTGATGACGACTTTCAACGCCGGCGCTGATGCCTTCGTCTTCGCAGGGGCTGTATCGATCGTCGTTCGGCAGGAGGGAGACTTCATCGACGCTCTCTTCAGCGAAAATCACCTCTTCGTCGACCTCCTCTTCACTGACGCCACCTTCTGGAACAAGAAGTGGAATGATCCACACATGACACACTATGGGTGTGGCTCTGGGTACGTCACCTGTCCACCTTATTCCCGCGACACTTGTTCAAAATGCATACAAAATGCCTACAAAATCTATTTCACCATCTTCCAACCTCTACATAGAAAAGCTTAATCACCCCTGAATCGTAAAATATTTCGACTTCAAAACATATTATCGATCCCTCTATCTTTATATGAACCAAAAATGTTCGTATTCATACAACAACAGGCGTAATAATAATAATAATAATAATAATAATATGAATGGTAATCGCTTGATTGAGGTCACGAGGACCAAAACGTTGAGCATTTAAAATTATTTAATTAAGAATGCAACATACGAAAACTGTCTATTCAATCAGATTTTCCCAAAAATATAAATACGTTTGTTTAATGGTGGTGGCCGTCTAGCACACCAGGCCCCACACCTGGTATTGAACCTACCTCTTCGAAGCTAGACCCCAGAAAGGAACAACCCAAAATGTTTCTTTAACAACTCAACAATCCCATTATTGCCCCAGGATTCGGTGAATTCTGGAATAAACAACTGAGCTGTGAAGAGCTGTGAAACAGTTAAAACATCACCAACAGCAAAATACCTATATCAGACTGCGACCGCTCCCATTGGGATGTCGTAGAAGAGGTCGATGATTCTGTCTCAACCTTTGAGTTGTTATCACCTGTACCATAGCAACAGTAGCAACACCTTGTTGGAGACGGTGGCCCTTGATTGGCCCGGGGTACATCTGGAGCCGATTCCAATAATCGTGGAATCGGCGTCGGTTTAGCAGCACCGTGCCCACTACTGCAACCATCTTCCATTCCCCTGGAATGATGAATATCCTTAGTCGGTGTATAGGTGGCTGGGACTTGACAGACTGTACAGACGCGCCCTGAGGCGCCAGGTCGGAGGGTACCCTTGCCAGGACGGTCTGGGGGCTGATCAACCGGCGGTAGTTGTTTCTGTTCCCAATGCTGGACGACCTCGGGCGGTGGCCGATCGAATGCGTCATCCTCAGAGAGCTTCCGTTTAAGACGAGCGTTTTGAACATCGAGTTCACACAGTTGGGACCTAAAATGCACGGTTAAGACCAGGGTTGGCTCGGTGCTTTGGAGGACACGCCTCCCACCGCACATTGACTAAGACAATTTTGAAGGGAACCCCAAAAACGCACTGCAATGTTGAAAGCAGAGCCGATATGCTTGACCCCAGCGATTGCTGCTTGTGATGCGAGGTCATAGACAATTTGGTGTAGGTCGGTAGCCCGAACAGCGGCCTCGAAGCCAGAAGTAGAGGAGAGGATTCTCTGTCGAGAGTTGGTGGAGAAATAGTTACAGCTGGAACTGGGTGTCTAGGCGTTGGTGGCGGCGTTGGTGGTGTTGGTGATTGAACCAACCCTGGTGAACTGGGCGGAACGGGGTTTTCGTCCCCGCCACCCATACTAGTTCCATTACGTCGGCGAATGAGAAGCTCTTGCATCCGTTGGAGGGGCGATTCACAGACAGTTGAGGAGGGATCAGTCTTAAAAAAGAAACAGAATTGTGCGATTCGATATGCTAGCAAAACTGTAAAACTGTGCGTATCATCTGTGTGGCATCGATACAGTTTTTGCTCCAGCGGTGTTCGCACCACAACTCCGCATCAAGCGAACCACCGAGTATACGGGATATTGGATTATACCTGTGCTTCTTTAACAGTATGGTGCACTGGTGATACTCCTGGCGGCATCGCGCTTATAGATGGCGGCGATGGAGCTCTATTGGGTGCAGACGTCATCAGTTTCTCGAGACGCGGGCTAAGGCGTCGTCCACCGCCCATCTCCTCTCCCGGTGCCACAGGGTACACCCCCAGCAGAATCTGGCCCCGAGAGCGTCGATCTTGTGTAGATGAGGAGGGGGGTGATGATATCTCATACCACCCGTAGACGTACTCCAGAGCACCTTTGTTGGGTGAGCTGGGCAGAACCAGAGAGGAGAGGTCAACACAAGCGCTTCCGAGATGGTGCGGTTTTGGGTCGTCGTGGCGACGCTGCCAGATGTCAATGACAAGACCCTGTAAGCGAAGGCGAAGAGTAAAAAGATACAACACCACCTCTCGGAAATGCTCTCGTGAAATGGGAAGGTCAGAGAATATATAGAAAAACAACAAATATTAATACAATACCCCGGGATTGCTCCTACATCGTCTACACACGGCGATTCTTGGGATAAATGGGTACACCTGAGACTAAATATTCTGTAATAGCTTCTCTTGGATACCAGCGTCTAGCCCGCTTATATTTGCCTGTTTAATTATAACATTTGCTTTACATATAGGGTCATTAAGAATTGCCGATATCAAGAAAGAAATAAACTGACAAAGAAACCTTGTGTAACTGACCCTTGAATCCGGAGATATTAGGGACATTGGAAGACAAGCATATCGCTGGTAGTTCCAGACAGGAGACATCGCTTCATTTGAGATCGACGTCACGGCGACCCGCTGAACGTCGTCGCATTCTCCTTGGCAGAAGGTAGTATTCTTGGCGATGCCAGATTTCTCAGCATTAGGGACCAGAAACGTTGCAAACGTCTCGAGTTTGGGCGGAGCCTGTACATTCTCCTCTGCCGTAAGACGCCTAATTTGGATACAAGGAGACCAGATGGTAACAGATGTCAAGCGTTAGTTACGACCTAAGCAATTGGATGATAAATAAACGGACTATCCTTTCGTTAATGCTGATCAATTTAATGTTTTCCATGAGGACTATTAATTACATGTATGCGCCAATCATTTTCATCACATATATTGATTGGTGAAATCACCCACACATGACCCAACCGGTCAGCGCGAAGTCCCGCTGTTCTCACAACTCTGCCTGTGTTGATTCGAAGCAAACCTGGTGTTTCTAATATCATCAGGCGTCTAGGTTTTAGAGATAATGATCATTGCAATAAATCGTTCGACCAATGAAAATAAATTGTTTTATCCAAATCTCGCATTTTCATTAAATTCCACAGGACTGGCGTATTCAAACACACATGTGTATCGCTCGGCTTCATGTAAGCACTCAAATTTAAATCGATGACCCACATTGATATTTAATTGTGAACGAAATAGCGGCAATCCAGATTCTTTGGCGGCAATTTTCGGAGGTTGTGTACTTACGCTTGAATCGAAAGAAGCCTATTGGCTCTTTCGATGACGACGTAGGCTGGAAAATGCAGCGTATTGGGTTTCCGATTGGCTTCCTTGGAGGGGCTTGGTAGTAGGCTGGCCTGCTTGACGAACCACTGTTGGCTGACGTCGCTGGTCGGTAGCCAGGCAAGAAGACCACTGCGTCTATTACCAAGCAGCAAGGACAGTTGCTTGGTGTCCATGAGAGGGGAATCCATCTTAATGCAAAGTTTGGAAAATACGGTAATTCACAGCATTTCGATAAGTCAGGTAAGTGATAGGTTTCGAGCGACTATCTCCTGCTAGAAGACTAGTCGGCTTCATAGATGTTCTTTTTATTATTTTTATTGGGAAGGTTGCCAAGGTGGTGGCTTCCATAGAACCACCGCATCATCCTTTACACATGGAACTCAGGCAGATTAAATTCCGGATGTTGCAGACGGTTTCTCCACAAAGCCTTCAAGTCGGCAGATTGCATGCAGGCACCGCTACACTCGGTTTAATGCTTGTGGGCTTAACAGGGAGTAGAACCCATGGTCACTCACGAAAAAGTAAGGATAACGAGCGCTACACCATCCGACTGTCTTATCCCAGTGCTATCTCCCTTCTTTTTTTAACTATTACACGTTTAGCCTTCGGCCCCCTAACGACGCGCCATGCCTGCAAGACGAATGGTGATTCTCGGCAGCTCGGGCAGCAGTCACTGACGTACTCGTGTGGTCTTTTGACTTTTAACCCTTCTTAAAATAATCTCGTTTTTTATAGTGGCCTGCCTATTCTCTCCATTCAAGAAATCATCGTTCAACGACAATTCAGTAGTTGTTCACAAATAGCTGCTCGTATTTTAAGTGACCCCTCCCATCCCCTCTTTTCAAGTTTATCTAAGTGTAAATCTCTTCGACCAATGCGTAGACTATACCGCTCAATACCCACAAGAACGGCGGCATATCGCAATTCGGTCATTCTTTCACCGGAGCAGGCGAAGCAGGAACTAAAATACCATTTTCATATCTAGTACTTGTTATACTCTCTTGTTTTATGCTGAAAGCTTTGGTCCTCGTGACCTCAATAAAGCCACTACAATAATTATTATTATATTTGTTGCGACCGCTGAAGTGGTCGATCTAATCAATAGTCCGTTTATCGCGAGTTTTATTCGATATAATATAAGACCTTACCACGGCAACCGGCGTACTGAGAGATTTGCGTGATGTCAGCTCAATGGAAGCCGCGACCCAGGCGTCTTGCAGGTTTTCCGTGGAGTGTCTATAGAGAGGGAACACTGGCAGGGGGTCCCTTGGCGACCTCTTGATACTACCTGGCCACACTTCTCCCGGCTGCCCCGAAAATCCTTTGGAGCTTCCAAATGTCCAATAAAAGTTGCCGACTCCTTGCTTATGGCTACGCGTTGTTTGGCACCCAGACGCACCGTCCGCGCGGAGAAATCTTGAGAGTGGCATTTGAAGAGATCCAAGGAATCGCGGAGGTGGAACTCTAAACAGAAATCCAACTTCTTAGACTTACCCAACGCGCAGGACCAACACGCAGGACGTAAATGGGAACCAAGGAGACGTTTCCAAAAGGTCAGCCAAAAATCACCTCCCATACAAATCAGGGGGTTATCCATGATATAAGTAAAAGGAACCCACCGCAACTGTTCCCCTGAGGATGGTCTTAGAGATTCCGAAGCGCTGGTTACCATGGAGGAAGTGGCGTAGGAGGAAAGGTCCTTCTTTGACATCCACTGGGCCCATATCTGCACCTCCAGAACAGTCCTGATGAGGTAGTTTCGAAGACGCGGGCCAACTGGTGCACAAAACTGCAACGTGTCTTCGAACTAAACACATCATTCGCTTTATTAAGGCCATAACGACCAAACCTTTCCTAATAAAATATATAAATACTAAACACAAAAAGAGTGTGAGTTCTTGCTTTATATATTCTGTTTAAACTAAATATCAGGGTATGACCGAGATGCGATTTGCAGCCGTTCCCGCGGGAATTAAGCGAATAACCTTCGCATTTACACTGATCCAAGAATAAAAGGGATGAGAGGAATCATCGTATATATTCGAGGCAAGGAGGGCAAGTGAAATTCCAATGAAGTTCATAGCTAATCCCATAAATCCGTTTTAAAGTGCCCATGGAGGGTAAACGTTCACAAAATGTGATTCAAGGGAAAACAACATGAGAACATTATCTAAAGGCGGGGGGCGATTTATTCATTCGCAAAGGCCTTGATACGACTTGAGCTAACGACACCATTTTGCGATACCCAAGTGTTGAAGATAAGGCCCAAGAATTAGTATGTTGAGCAGAGTTACGCAATCGACGGCGATTCAACATCTGCTCTGAGGGAAAAACATGATGGAGACGCATTTGGAGGCCATTGTTCTCCGAAGACAATATGGCCATCATTCGGATGGCCTTGCCAAGCTGTTTGGAAACCGATTTAGTCTTACAGGCATGGAATAAGAGACGTCGTCCGCATATTTCATGAGAGCGATGACACTGGACAACTATAATTTAGACATGTAAATCAGCATCTGCAGCATTGTGTTGCGTTGTTTTCACTTCCTGCCTCGGGCATGCATTGCACAGTATAAACTTACACCAACGCAGGCCGTGCCTCGACTTGCATTGATCGACGTCCTACGGGGAAGAGGGTGTGTAGCAGAAACCTGGAAGTTTGAGTCGAAGAAGGATGCACGCGCGAAGAAAGAGCCCTGAAGACCGAGCTGACGGCAGGCGGCCAGTTCCGCCGGCTCTAAAAGACCCTCCTCGGTGGGCAAACAGGCCGCTGTGAATCTCAGCGTGAACTGCTTGTAGGGAAACTTAGCTTCATCTAAAACAATCCGACACAAATTCACACAGAATTATACCGAGGTGCAGACCTAGCACGACCCTCACCGTTGATTCCGATTTTGGATAAAAATGTACAAAATTGCAAACAAGGGCTGTTATTTAAATCATTTCACCAGAAAAGACTAGATTATAGCATATCGCAAACATCTAATATGATAAGCTATTACTATCGTCTTTAATCTGTAAGTCCAGTGTGCCTAAACAAAGCAGATTGAGGGCGCTGTCTTTTTTAAACCAAACTAACTTACCAAAGCCATCCTCCCAGAGCGTTTCATTCGTAATGCCTTGATGTTTGGAATCCCCCAAACAGGAAGATGCCTCTGCTCTTCCGGTGGAATCGAGAGGCAGACGGATTCCCAAGCGCCGCAGAACATCGAGTCTAGACGTATCGGCGAGGGAGACAGCCTCGTCAAGCACTCGCCGTCTGGCGGTGGGTGTCGCGAAGGTAGCGGAGATTTCAACGGCACCTCCGAGACGACAGACGCGAGCGGGGAAGGGACACGAGGTTTGGGGGATTCCTGCAGTCGGTTGGAGTAGGGCCACCCAGCGCGGGCTCATCGATCCACCTGTCTGAAGGACGTCTGATAGGGCGACGCGACAGCTGGCGAGAAGCCGGCTAGGCAGGCTTGGTTGGAGGTCACTTCCGCGGTCTCGGTAATTCAGGTCTAAGTGTGTTTTTGATATAGGTGCTTAAATGCTTAAAAAGTTCGCTTTGGATTCCCGAAGCTGATGGGAGAAACCTTCAGTTGCTGCAATTTTATGTAACCCCCCACACACCTACCAAGTTGTTTTATTTATGTTGTACACCATCTATCTATATAAATGAGACTTAAACTCGAAAAGCGTTGTCATCGAGGATCCCCGAAAATACATATCAGATTAAATTGTTTCCGCGCGTTATGGAGAGGTAATTTCAATCACCATCATCACATGTTGGCTAAAATTTATATACTTCCGGAGTTTAATTTGTCGTCCTTGCAAATTTCGTTTATTTGTATTAACCTATTCTTAATATTAATAATCGTGGGAAAAACAAAATTTTAAAATAGAAAAGAAGAATGCAGAATTAATCAAGGGATTGCAAATTGCTACCTTATTTTTTTTAAAAGCAACTTCTTGTATCACGTTTATTTGTTTTAAATTTAAATGCTGAAGGTTTCGGTCAACGTGAACTTAATATAGCGAATACTATTATTATTATTACTATTAAATGCCGAGCTGAAGATTGCCTTCACCCCATAATCCCGCTGCCCCTTATTAAGTGTTCGTCTGTCGACGTGAACTAATGGAAGACCTACCCCAGAGACGATTTTGGCAATTCTCGCGTAACTCCGGCATCTCCCCAGGAGCCTCCAGTTGTTTAGCTTCAGACGACAGACACTCAGACCAGACGTCAATTTGGACAACCAGACAGGGTTTGGAGACACGGCCCGCCACCCAGGCTTGTCTGTCGGCCTCTGTGGATTCCAATTCGAGACTGCCTTGAGCCAAAACCTCGCCAAGAGTGAAAGCGGCGCAATGATTGTCAACTGTCGTGGTATCCAACGACAGGAGTGTTGTGGTGGCGGTGTTTGTGGCAGCGGCGGTATATTCCGAAGCCAGCCTTCGATTCGTGTCCTGCAATGTGCAAGTTAGAACCTCGTTTGAACCGCTGGGTTCTCTTAGAGCAATACGGGAACCTGATCGAAACCATATTTAGCGCGTTCGCGTTGACTTGCATAACATGACACATGCGCTCATGCAAGTTTTTGATTTCCGAAATGGACAAGGCGGGCGACCGTAATCGATGGCGGGTCCGAAAACCATTATTGCATGGAGGACTAGAAGCAACCGCGTTTGTTCGCGTGTCAAGCATATCCGTTGTCAAGTCGATTTTCGGTTCGTAAGCCTTTAGGCAGGCTTTCTACACCTTAGCATGGTAGGATATCTGTAGCAGTTAAAACTGACAATTCGTAGGCAAACAATAATCTTTAAAATGTGTACCTTTAAACCGTTTGATTTCGTGTGGATCCACGACAAGGGGAGCAGCACGTCTAGCCTGGTGTCAATCTGATTGGAGAAGGTCGGTTTCTGTAAATCTTGATAGACCGCAGTCGCCAGTAGTTTTGGTGATGGAGCGTGGTGCAGTTTGTCGGTTTGCGAGCAAGCAGGTTCCGGGGGAAGGAGGAGGAGACAGTGCATCCTGACGTGGACTGGCTCCCCCTCAACGGCCCCGCAGGCTCCAAGGCCGGTCAGGGCGAGGAGGTGGACGTGGAGGTGAACGCCGGTGCGCGCCGTGGAGGGTGTAAAGGCGTGCGAACTAGCCAGGGTTGTGTTGTGTCCCGGAGAGGACGACCTCTCGGCGGAGTGGCGGATCACGTCGGTGGCGCCGCAACAACGACAAAACAGTCCATTGGGACAATCGTCGTTGTCGCTTGTCCTCCGGATTGTCGTCTTGCATCTTGAGAGAACGGAGTGGAAATGGTAGAATTGTGCGATTGGGTGCAATGAGAATTCATCGGACTCAACCCACCTAGGGTGATCGATGAAAGTCAGGTAGCTCCTCAATTCGGCATTAGGCAGAGAGTCCTGTTTGCGCCAGAGTCAATCGGCTTTCAAGATGAGACGCATTGGTAAACACATAATTTTCTACATTTAAACGTCGCTGTTCCCCTCAAGCCATTTAAACGTTAAATTCATCTGCTTATTTTATATTTATTTTACACATTTTGATTAGTCGCTGCGATAATTACGCGTCCTTTCAATTTCCTCAATCTTCGTTGTGTCCCAAAAGACTGCTCTTTTGACTATCCTTATTTTGGTTGTCTTCCTGACAAGAACGGCAACCACCATCCCCGAACCCTCTTTTTCCGGATCGAAAAATCCCAACTCACACCCAGCTAGAAGAACAGATAAAGGTGGCAATGCGGCTGATGAATGGCCGATTGTGTTTTTATCCAGGTGACTGCCGCATATCTTTAACGTGTATAGGCCCCATCTACCAAAAAGGGAATGTATCATGGGCAAGATTTTAAACCCGCGATACTCGTGTGTGGTTGATGCGAACCAATACAACAATAGACTTCGTGACGCCCATTCAACAATCCACTACTCAGCAGCAATAAGTAGGACATTGACGTGTTTTGTCAAGTTGCCCACTGTCCAGGAGGAGGCCTGGATCCCGGTGACGTCCCCATCGACCGGCCAGGTCAACGGTCACCTACACACCCGTCTCTCCGTCGGCACTACAGCCCAGATCTCCACCCTCCTGGAGGCTGAGCGTTCCACCACCAGCTGCTTTCGATAATCCCAGGCTCGCAAGCCCGACGTACCTATAGGAGAGGTTTACTTCAGCCCTTGCCACCAGTTGCCCGGAGGACACGTCGAACAAGGACAGGGGATGCTGGTTCAGGAAGCGTCGCCATTCGTCGTCCAGGCCCTGGACGGACGACGAGGTGATTGGGGGTGGCATGAGGGTGTGGGCCAGTAGTGACCATGGCAGCAGGCCCCTAGCAACAAGGACCTCGCGGAGAAGGGGCGAGTAAACACGAACCCAGAGTTCAAACGGGATGCCGGAGGTAATTTTGTCAGCAGAAACAATTTCGTTCAATTTATCTATTCAACAAGAGGGGGCTTGGGTTGTCATGAGGCTGATGATTCAAACATGACAGGTAAGAAGGCGGAGCTGGTAGGTGGGGACTTACCCTGGCCCAGCCAAAACAGGAAGGCCCGACTGTCTAGATGGCTGGCGTTCTTGGTCAAACATGCCATATTCGTCGCCTGTTGGGTAAATGTGTGCGAGTGTGTTCGGTGCCAAAACTCCTCCCTCAACGGGCCCTCATGAATTTCCACATCCCGTGTGGGCTTTTCTGCGTTGTTCGTGCCATTTGCCGGACTCCCAAGAAACCACTGGCAATTCACAGAGGTATCGTGCTGTTCAGTGGCTTGTTGGTTTATCGGTGACGTGGAGTGTTGAAGGGCACGTAAGGGAGTACGGAGAAGCGAGGGGGCATCGCAATCTGGAGAATAAATAGGCGTCATTTGCGTAGCCATCACTGGATGTCAGGAAAATCGGAGAACTGCGATTGGTTACCTTGTCGCAAGGTGTACTGGATAAAGCAATCTGAGTCGTTGGTAGGAAAGGCGCCTCCGAATTCTTCAGTTAGCGTTTCCGATAGACTCGGCACGAAATCCGTCAGAGAAAAAACTCCGATATCCAGGGTATGGTTCACTACATGTATAGAAAATTAGTCTGACATTATTGTGTTCATTTGTTCTGGTACACCAATGCTAATATAATTAGCGTACTTCCAGCAGCGGCTTAAACCCTAAACACGAATTGACATCCTGCAAAAACCCGTAATAACGGAGGGCTCATCAATTTAGGATAAATAATTATATTTTTTAATAATTGATAAGCTCTATAGTGAGGCCACGAGGACCAAAACTGTCAGGCTAGTTTTTACGTGCCAAGAATAAATAGTCATACATTGAAAAGACAACCATGGCAATCAGATGGTCAGGCAGGACACCATATAAAAATTCCGCTTCGAGGACCTTAGAGGGCCAGTTGCCACGCCCTTTCACCGATTTGTTTTCATGCGGCTGTCCTCTCCTCTTAGAAGATGAGCTGACTTCATGAACGACTGATGGGAAACCCTTTCAATCCCCCCGAACTGTTACATTTCAATCAATTCCACTTCTAATTCTATTTATCCAAAAGTGCACGCAGACCCATGCCGTGTCCAGCGGTGATGTCGGGTCACCCGCATATACACCACCACCACCCATTTGTAAACAATAACGCCCACGCATCCTCCCGTTAGCCAACTGTCCCCGATCACCCCTAACCTACCAGAATTCAATAAATTTGTCTGTTGCTTTAATTTCTCTCAAACACCTTCGCCTTCCTACAATGCTCCGGTTACTGGGGTTGTCTGGCCATAACAATGACACTTCCATGAATATTCTTGCGAATATTGTACATGTGGCGGCGTACCCTGCAATGCCAGCCGAAGAGGTGGCTGCTGCATCCTCCAACACTTAACTAACAAATAGGGGCCCCCTGTGAAACTCAGGTTGGTGAAAAATCCGTATCACGCAGCATGCTTACCACTAAACCACGACGAGTGTCCTTGATGCCAGCCTTTTGAAGGCTTACCGCTGGATATTTCCCACCAACTCAGCGTTTGGGAGGCGGATTTTGCGAGATAATAGTACGAAGTACCAGTTAGAAAAGCATTTTACCGGACACGTGGACATTTCCCTCGGTAAAGGAGGAGGAGCAATCGTTGCCATTCTCTAGGGAAGCTGAGGAGAGGCAGCAGCCACGCCCGGTAATCGGGAGAGGCCAGCGTACAAAATCGATGCACTTCCAGTCAACCGGGGTGGGTCCACCAGGTCCCTCCGATGCGGGGCGGCGGCGGCTGGTGGTGGTGGTGGAACGCTCAGCCTCCAGGAGGGTGGAGATCTGGGCTGTAGTGCCGACAGAGAGACGGGTGTGTAGGTGACCGTTGACCTGGCCGGTCGATGGGGACGTCACCGGGATCCAGGCCTCCTCCTGGACAGCGGGCAACTTGACAAAACCCGTCAATGCACGACTTATTGCTGATGAGTGGAATCATTACTTTCGACTGGCGGCCAGTAGATCAAGCATCTTCTTTTGATTTATTTTTTCTGGGTGTTTTGGTGATAAATTTGAATCTATTGTGTTATTTCGTAGTGATGGACCTATTAGAGGCTGGACCCCGAGTAGAGACATAACGGTCGCAATCTAATTTGTGCAACAATCAAATGGTTCTATCTTCGCTACAATGTATACATTTTAATGGAAACAGATAAATGATAGTGAATTCTACTTACCCGAGACGTTAGCAGTGCTCCAACAGTAGCGGCATGTGTCGAAACGGTATTGGCTGGATTGCCAGTGCTCGACTGGTAAGTTCCAGATAGTACCTGAGTTTTGACCTTGGCAAGACCAATCATTTCATCCTTAGCGCCTTTACCGCCGGTTTGGCGCGTCCAAACCTCAACTGCGACGAATGCCATTTGCAGGCGAGACATCATTTCCTGTATTGGGTTAATTTAATTGCAAAATAATTGTGAATTGAAGAGGGGAGTAGAGTGGAGTATCCCGTGCATGGATGAAACAGGAGTAATATCGCGAGTGGATTGGAATGGACGCGGTCAGGGTGTGGTATATGAGATAGTTGTGAGACTTAAGTAACAAATCTATTACCTCTGTGAATATTCCTGACGTCCTCAACCCGAAATAGTAGGCCGGATTCGAGCCCGAACTCCAAGCCACCGCCGATTGGAACCTTTTCGCCTTGGCAACCGACATCGCGGCAACTGCCGGACAATTCGTGCAGCCTCTAAGGGACTCCTCTGTACACCATGGTGTTCTGACGACGAGATACGTATGCATCACTGCCTGGCCCTTCTCAGGGGGTAGTTTGAGGGCTTTGGCCTCACAAACATTCAAAAGTACCTCGAGATGAAGAGGACTTCCCGGCGGCCCGAGAAACAGCGGTGAAGGACACCGCACAACCTCGACGGGCGAAGCAACCACCACCTTGGAGCGCCCCGCCCCTACCAAGGCGACTTCTTCTTCTTTCTGAAACGCAAACATTGTAAATAGTAACTTATGCCGTGGAAATTGACCAAACGGTGGCGACCGCGTCATATCTATCTTCTCTACTGAAATTGGGTTCATGGAAACCAAGTTATTCCGACCTACCGTGGTGACATGTTCCACGGTTTCCGGATGCGTGGACGCCGCTACGTGAACAGGACAACTCGTGCTGTTGACGGGAAATGCGGATTCGCAGTCTCGTTGGGGCCAAACGGGTTCCACGTTAATAAATACGAAACACTGGTGAACAGAGAGCTCGGTCGACTGGGCGCTAGCCAAGTTAAGGACATCGTAAATCCGCTGCGCTATGGTCGATACAAACTCCATTCGGACGCGGAGTGTCTTCGGGGTGACCTTGGTAGTGGTTATAGTTTGGGTTTCGTTGAATGCACCATTAGGTGTGCTTGAGCCCGGGGGTTGGTGTAATGCTGCCAGCAGAGCGGTATAAGGCAATTCGACGGAACCGACAAACTACAAATCATAAAGACACATTAGTTTCAATTGAATTGGTATTACACCTGTGTGTATCATGGAGCATCCGCGGATGAAAGCATGAATAAGAGGCTCACAATTTTCTTCGGCTCATCGGGTATTGATTGTTCTGCTGAATCGACCAATTGTTCACCTGAAGCCGGTTTGCAATACAGCTTTATTTTGATTGGACAACCCACATGTATTGTATGAGACTGGGGTGCCAGAATCAGATGGTCGGCACCAGAAGGCTTTCTTGGTGTGAAGATCACTGATTTATCCACTTCTGTAGTAAATCTAGCGGCGGTGGCGGCCGCGGTTATGGCGGCCAATGATGCCGTTTTCCCGTGTGGACCGGAAGGGGTGCTTCGACAGAGCGGGAATCGCTGCAGCCACCAGAGGTCGTCGGTCTCCAGAGGACAGAATCCCTCTTGCGGATTAACGGCTTCATCCACAAGATCAGCTGGCACGACGAGATTAAGTTCAAAATCCCAATTCGCAATGGCAGCGGCGATAAGCGTTTTTCTGGAAAATGGAAAAGTAAACTTGATCATCGAGCTGACAGTGAAATTGGCTGTCCTTTGTAAAAACATGTTTCTCACGTGATGCCCAGTTGAGGGGGGTTGGTCTTTTGGGTGTTGCTAATGACAACCCTCTTCTGTGTAGAGATCGGGGATCTGGCGCCACCCATAACATTCGTCGTTCCAGGTCTTCGGGTTACCAAAGTCTTGTTTCCGGGGGCGACACTTTTAAAGATGGGTCTTGGTCTAACCACCACCCCGTTTGTTTGATAAGCTACACTTTCTGGTGAAAACTGAATGTTTTTGGTGGAGAAGTTCTCCATCAAAGCGAGACTAAGAGCAGACCAGACATTGGCCGGAAAGGACACTCGACGAAATCCCAAACAAACACCAATCGGAAGACCTGGAATCAAAAACAATCGTATACAAATATATAAAAAACCTTTGTTTTTTTATGTTATTTAATTATCCAACAGTAGATTATTCCACTCTTAAGTGCTACTAGACATGAGAGAAGCTGTTTCGAAACTCCCTCCACTCTCCTAACTCGGCTATTATGATAAAAACGGGACAATTGAGACGGTGATACCTGGGTGATCTTGTGAAGCAAGCTTGTTTGCTTCGAGCGAGGAATTGGCTGATTTAGTGTGTCTAAAAGGCTGCGGTGGTGAAGGTCGGGTGTTGCGTGGAGGCACGATTGTGAGTAGTCTCTTGGGTGGCGGAAATGGGACGGATTCGAGTTCTCTTGTGTTGGAGGTGGTCGCGATGCCCTCATCAGCAACCGCTGGATCTCCACCTCCTCCTCCTCCGCCATTGCTTTCGTTCGTGTCTCTCGACACCTGATAATTGGAACAAATATTGCATCTAGATACCCAGTCACTTGTCACATTTTCATTGGCTTATTCTACATACTCCTGTCATTGTTGCCATCAACCTTGTATAAAATGAGTGGCTTTTGTCCCCTGTCTTGGTCTATGAATAAACCTGTTTGTTTTTTGTATGTTAGTTGGGGTAGGGTTTTCTCTCTACTAAAGTAATAACAATAATTTGGCCATTTATTGCTCGGATCGCAAAAAAACCAAAAAATGATTGGACTAAATGAACATCCTCAAATGCAGATAGGGTCTTATGAACTGTGCACGCAATTACATCAAATGACAAAAGAGACACCCAACCAGTTTTCGTTTAATATTCCTGTTCGCGAATGACAAAATAATCCTTAAATATATTTTAATAACCACCAGCGAAAGCTGAAACAATTAAACCCACTTGTTCATCGGGGTGAAATTCCTCGGCACCATCATACATTATCTATATAATAAGAAAAACAAGGTTTTTACGTAGATTTTCTTCGAAGAGAAACCGGATTTACAGTATTCTATCCGACATTACTAAAACGACGCTCAAACCAATCACAGTCTACGTATAAAAATATCAGTAGAGAGACAAAAACGCGGAATCTGGTACACTCACCTTGCGGGTGAGAGTCTTTTCGATGATAGACTCAAGATCACTATCCGTTGAAGAGGAAAAAACACAGACATCATCGTCATCGAACTCATCGTTGTCGATGCAGCAATGGGAAGCTTCTCCAAGATAGAGCTGTTTCGCATGATATTGATCCAGGTTTTCTAGAGTGACACAAGGCAGAAATTTACGTTTTACCATTAATAATGGTAATGGAAAAGGCAAATCGGAACAAAGGCGAGGCATCGCAATGCATTCGAAGATCACATGCATAATTGGTTGTTTTGTATTAACTACACAGTAAGGTAATCATAAAATGAAAATAAATAGTGTTGAGTCCTACCTGCGATTGTTGCAATGAGGGCGTCGTGGTCCACAAGGGGAGAGGGATGAAAATCGAACCGACAGCTGGAGTCGTCATTGGATGCATTATTTGTAAAATCGTCAATCTGGGGTCGGAGGGGCGATGCTGTGTGCCGGATCGTCACTTCACTACGCGCTGACGCGAACAGGTCGTCAGATGACAAATCGTCGGGTCGCCTGGATACGCGAAGGATTTGGTGGGGGGGGCAATTTCGTATGTTAAAGTTACAATATATTAAATTAGACATTTCGATTGAGCCTACCAATCCGCTTTCATTGGCGGGGGGGTGTGCGTTGGAGTAGCGGACATGGTACACGCTGCCACTGTTTTCGCGTCCAATTCTGAGCGGTAGACTTGCTCTCTCAAATGACGGCTCTCCTCCAACGCTGATTGGATACGCGAAAGCACCTGCTGGCTCAAATCCCCCTTGCAACCAGCAGGCCTCTGGGGAGGGGCTGGTTCAAGTGCAGGTGGGTTCGGTTGGACCGATGGAGAAACCGAAGGCCTTTGTGTCGGAAAAAATTCGGGATTTTCTCCGCCACTTAAAACCGATTCGATCTACGAAACGGAGAAAAGGAATTTAAAATTAATTTAAGCTATAATTGCGTGAAGACACCTAGAAGCAGATGCAGGGGCAGTTTGAAAAGCGAGAATAAGGAACACATGTTGAAGAGGTGTTAAGGAGATAAAGGAGACGCTAAGCAAGGAGGGGAGGCGGAGTGATTCGAGGTGGTGGTGGTTATGAAGGAATGCTTTCGTCGAAAGGCATTAGTGGGTCTTTTTTCGTGTCATTATTTCCAACTAGAGGTTGTGACACCTTCTTGGATGTAGCGGCGTCCCCAAAGACGCTGAAGTGGGGGCAACATCAAACAGCACTTAAACAACACACAAGTCACATAGGCTGGTTCAATGCTGAATAGTGTAGCCGATAGTCGGGTCTGGAGGCTTTGAAAACGAACGACTCGAGGCAAGGATGCTCTTGAGCATCTATGAAGGAAGATAACGGTAAACAAACCTCAACATTTACGGTGGCGGCTGTCGAATGTGTTATTGTGGGCGGCGTAACGCCAATGACAGGAGTTAGGTAATGCTGCGCCAGAAATGCAGGGGACGAGGAGGCTCCTTTAAGAGCCGATTTGAGTTTTGGTATTTGTTGGTTGGGTGGTCGGCTGGCCTCGTTTCTCTTCGGGACCTTTGGAAGCCGAATCACGGGGATTTTTGTGGATTTCAGCGGCTGAAGCTGTGGTGGTTTTTGGTGAAGTTGGTCTGGAACATGGCCAGCAGTTGCCATCAAATTTTCAGCAGACACCGACGCTGGCACTTTAAAAAAGGCGGTATTATAGAATTATGTTTTTTTTCGAAAAAAACAGTTGATCCATCCCAGAGATTAGAGAATATTGGAAAACATGCATTTGAGAGGGGGATTACGACGACTAACAATATCAATAACACATTGGCTCCCCGGTAACGATCTACCAGACAATTGAAATTTTCCTCTATGCTTTAGAGTGGTCGTAGTGGTTGAATGCATTAAATAATGTGAGGGTAATTTGGTGAATTTTTAACAAAATATCGACGCGTATGACTTACTGGCACAGGACTCCAATTTGAGACTGACAGTCAATTCTCCGAACTTTATTCCATCTGCACCGGCAACAACAACAACACTAAAAGTATTAAAAAAACATTTAGTATTCATTCTAATATCGTCTTCAATATTATTACGAATGTTAACCGCTGTTCTGTGACATTTCTGTAGTTGAACTCTCGAGTAGCCCTTCGGTGATTACGCGCTTGGAATTAAAGAATGGTCTGAGAACGCGCTCAGTCCCGCGGAACTGCAAATATCAGACATAACCGTGACTGTCCAGCGACCCCGAAGGTTACTATTTATAATCCTGGAAACACCGATAGTAGAGTTGTTCTGTCTATAAAATTTTAAAATACCCAGAAGCCACAGCATTCTGCGGGTGTGAGTCCGCATGCGATCGCTGTTCCAGAAAGCCATTGAGGACATGCCAAATGCCACTTTCCAAGAAAGGAGACACCACTCGGTAATTAGTTGCCTCGGGGATAGCAAAACGAACCGAGCTTGGAACAACTGCGACAGATTCTCATTAAATTCAATTTAATCAAACGACAATAAATTTGCTCCATTGTTGGTCAAAAGAATGATGTAAACTCGGCTAGACGTAATAACATGGGTGCTGTGGCACCCTTAACCGGAAGAATACCACCCTACTTGTGTATTTCACGATCCTTTGCAAGTGTTGGAAGGTTTTCAAGCCGAGCCCGTCCGACAATTAGACCGTTGGAGTCGTCCACAACATCGAGATATAGACTGTTCATATCTATTTGTGAGGATTGTAAAAGAATCATAATCACTTCATTCGTCCAAACACAATGGAATAGTATTATTCAACTTACCGGAGAGATAAGCGTGCAGTTTATGCGCGGGGACACAGACCTGGTACTTGGCAGTAGTCCTAGTAGTTCCTTGTTTGTGGCCAGAGCGTTGGGCGATTCTTGGGCGGAATTGGACCCCAGTGCCCTGCTCACCCCACCACACCACCCTGACAGATAACTGTGGTATCGGCGCCTTAGTCGTGGCGTTGACCTTGACGCCAGTGAGGGGGTGCACACCCGTCCAACGGAACAGGGACACCTGGAGGGTCAGGTGACCCAGAACGCGACCCCGTATGCCTGGTGGTAAGGGAGTGTTGGTCGATATGGCACGACAGGGTTGTGTCATTGCAAGGATGATCGGTGAGCGTTATGAAAATATCCTGAATGAATCAAAGGTTTTTAGAAGTAACAGGAATAAACCGGAAAATCGTAAAACAATGATTCTGGATTATAGTTAAATCAATATGTGAAGTGATTTATGAAAAGATGGTTATTATGGACGGATATTAAGAATCGTCAATATATTTCCTAATCTATTTCATACTGAATTGCTCGAACAATTTTTGATGCACCCGAAATACATCTAATCCAAAGATCTTCTTTGATTAGGCGGCGATTTCCACCAAAGGATGAGCCGGGTCCATTTCCATAAATATTCTTGGAAATATGGAACAGGTGACGTCCACAGCGCAACTAGGGCATCTCTAGCTTTTACACAAACGCGCGTGTCGAGCTAAGTTGCAGCGGAGAATCGAGTGGAATAAGATAAGAACCACACTGGTTGTGATGTAGATCAGGTGCACAAAAATGTGCCTATATATGCTAGGGGTTACGTGAGAACCGTCGAGGGTTTGCATTCCCGGCTACCCGTATGTGGTTAAACGCCGATAATTAATGCGGGAGTGGCATAATCGACACACAATACACAAAAACCAATTAAAAATATAAACAAGGGCAGCCTAACATTTTAAAAATCTAATTTTGGCATAAAAATTGGTAGAGATTAGCATTTTATGGGATATGATAAAATAGAAACGGACAATATATTTGACTACTTAATTAATCGCTTTACATATTGCTTACGTAACAATCAATTCTCGTCAAAATAAAGTTTTAATGGTCCAATTATTTCAACATAAAGTCAAAGAAACGTGAACCGTATCTAAAGGCAACCACAATCAACCAAAATCAAATAATTCAAGGTTACAATAGTTAACTCAACCTACGAAATTGACTTACACAAAGACTTTTATTCAAATTAATCTTTTGAACGATAAACCTTTTCGATCTTCTATTGGAAAGAAAAAAACCCAAGGAATGTTTTATCTTCGTAAGAAAGTTACGTACAGCAGTTTGTTGCATGCGGGTTCGTCAAAGGCAGACATTATAAGTAGGATCAGGACATAGATATATAATAACTAATGATGCATAAACTTGGATACAAAATAGGGTTTAAATGAAAATTTGACGAGACTTCATAACGGGCAATTGCCTTGCATTGGAAGAAGTGATTTTTTTCAATGGGGTCGTTCGGATATATGACTTTAATAAGGAGCATTACGAAACGGTTTAATGTTATTAACTTGAATCTTTAGCGATGGATTAAATGTGCCTTTCTGAGCCTTGTTTTATATTGTTTGATACATAAAAAGGATGTATATCTAAACCCGTTGTATCGTTACTGAATTTGTGATTTTTTTAGACACGCCTTTTCCGATCACAAGCAGTGCGTACACAAAAAGGAAGTATATCATGCCATTCGTGTAAACATTTCGTCGAAAAGGGAAGAGATACAAACGTGGCTTTATAAGGTGTCCATTTACTAGAACCAATTAATAACCTCATGTTTTCGTATTATAATGAGGGTAGAATTTACCCCTAATATAGAATAGACGAATTGTCTGTTTTACCGGTATAACTCAATTAGCCAACCCAGACCCTTCCAGAATACGAACACGTGCAACCACGTCGTATAGAATATTCTTAAAAGTGCGATACAATACTTAGCATAGTTAAACACAATTAATAGTTAAAGTTAGCAACCACCACATCCACCTGGGTGCAGCCGCTTCGATGGCATGCGGTAGTCGACCGGCGATTTCTAACCAAGACGCCTAGAGCGCCGAGGTAGAGCTTGCGAGCTTTGATCTAGAACGGATGGTGTCGTATTAGCCGGATCAACTGGTTCAGAAGGATAGGAATCAGTAACATCGAGGACAGTAACCATACGATTTTCACTTCTTCCAATAATAAGACCGCGAGACGGTCGAAAATCATTCCCTTTGAAAAAAGTGACCTCTCCCTATCCAATGCATTGGAACGATGTATTGAGTTTGCGCCCCTTGAATAACATAACCAGACTTTTACCAGTGGTTGCTTGATAAGCGGATTAACCGCCGCATTATAATAGACAAAACGTCGGAATTGCTGGAGGAGTCTATCGCCATGATCATGCCTGCTGATACCATGGACAAAAATGTCATCTTGGTAAACTTCAATACCAATAAGGCCATCCAATATGCCATTAATGCACTCCTGGAAAATAGCCGGGGCAACATTTAGCCCAAAAGGTAGAAAGTTGTACCTGAATAACCTAAAGGGTGTATTAATAACAGTCAGCAAACTGGATTCGTCATCCAGTGGAATCTGTAAGTAGGCATCTTTTAGATCCATTTTGGAGAAGACACTCGAGCCCTTGAATTTATAGAGAATGTCTTCTGGTTCCGGAGTAGTGCATGTCGTCTGTAACAATCGGCGATTGAGTGTCATCCTGTAATCACCACATATCCTGGGTGTTCAACCGTCCGAGTTTAGTGGTGTCACAATGGGCCACTCCCAACAGCTCACTAGAGTCAATATGTAACGCTCCATCAATTCGTTCAGAGCCAGTTCAACAGAGCCTCGTAAGCCGAAGGCAATAATCCTCCGCTTCAAGAACATGGGATCTCCGGCAACCTCGAGTTTGACTTTAGGAATTTTCATTCCACCAGACACTCTGGTGCACTTTTGGACTCGATCTTTCAACTCGGACACAACTGCCGGTAGTGAATAGAAACTCAGTTGAAACTTGAATTGCTTCATGACTTTTAAACCGATAATGGCTGAACCCGTTGCCGACACCAAGAATTTGCATGGGAATCTGGTACCATCTCGGATAATAGGGATCATACAGAAGCCAATGATTTTCAATGAATGACCAGTGATACCAATAATCGACTGGTCGGTCTTCTGTATAGATGGCCGTGGACAGAACTTCTTCAATGCCTGGATGGGAATGAGCAATTCCACACTCCGGTATCAACAATGAAGGAAATCTTTTTTCCATGTGAATTCATGAGTTCATTGGAAATATGGCCACCGCTCTGACTGCTGGGACTCATCAGAGCCATGTCGGATATATTGTCGTCTGAATCGTTAGTAATCGCACAAACCTTTGATTTGCAGACCGATTTGATATGGCCTGTTTTGCCACAATTATAGCATTTCGCATCACGGAATTTACATTGCTCCTGTGAATGCAATTTGCCACACGAATGACAAGTACCGAATGATTTATCAGTCTTTGTTTTGCGATCTTTGAATATCCGCACGTTTTGTCTCCTAGGGATAGATCTGGAGTGACATACGGGATCAGGCATAAGAGAAATTTTGACAATGTTCGAGACATCTTGGAATTGTTCGCATATAGCACGAACACTCTGGAATGTGGGATTCTTGAATAACAGTAATTGCATTTGCATATTAGGATCATTGATGCTTGCAATTAAACGGTAGCGCAATTGCGTATATAATTGAGCTTCAAAGTTGCGATTTGCGGCTTGAGTCTGAAGTAGAAGTATAAAATCCCGGATGTTTTGGTCGGATATTCGCATGAGAGTATGGAATTTGCTTCGTTCAGCAGCCTCAAAAGCTATAGGCTGAACATCCTGAAGAATAGCTTCATGGATCTTGGCGAGTGGCATTTTAATGGGAAGTTCTTCACCAGAGCATAAGCGCCTTTTCCAATGACGTTCAGAAAATAAGCCGCTTTCTTTTCTTCAGCGAGATTATCTTGGGTGATGGCCCAAATTTCGAAACGCTAAATGTAGTCCGACACTTCTCGGGAAGTTGCATTAACTGATAACGAGTCCAGGTTCGTTTTTGACATAATTGCGACGCCAAATGTGATAGGATTGTATGGGGGGTTGAATTAACCCCTAATATAGAATAGACGAATTGTCTGTATTACCTGTATAACTCAAATAGCCAACCGAGACCTTTCCAGAATGAGAACACGTGCAACCACGTCGTATAGAATATTCTTAAAAGTGCGGTACAATGCTCAGCATAGTAAAACACAATTAATAGTTAAAGTTAGCAACCACCACACTCAAATTAAAAAAATACTCGGCGTTATTTTTAACAGTCGGTTATCATGGAGTTTTCATGATTATGCCGTCTTCGGTAAATTTCATCGCCTCTGTTCTTTAGTTCGCCGGTTTAGTAAACCTGGTTTTAACTCAAGCCGCATTAAAACCTTTGTCCATGTTCCCCAGTGATTTTCTCAAGCCTGAAATGTTCTGACTTTTTAACCCTCCGAGGATTTTTAAAATAATCTCGTCTTCTAGTGGCCTGCCAGTGCTCTCCATTCAATAAATCATCGTTCAACGCCACTTCAATAGTTGTACACTAATCGCTGATCGCAAATTAACTGACCCCTCCGCTCTTTTCAAGTCTATCCAAATGTAAATCTCTTCGTCCAATGCCTACAAGAACGGCGGCATATAGCAATTTGGTCATTCCTTATTTGTCCCGATTTTTAGTTTCACCAGAGCAGGTGAAGCAGGAACAAGAGGACAATTTTCATATCTAGCACTTTTTATACTGTCTTGTTGTATTCTGACCGTTTTGATCCACGTTCATGACATACTGCTTGTAAAGGGGCGAGTATATTGCAGGGTTAAGAGGGATTTCATTCTCAATGCAAGGACAGACAGGAATGGGGTTTGGATTGTTCTGTCGTGGGTAATGAATACGAGTTATTGACAAATCTGTCATATTCTGCTTCGGCTCTTGACTCTCCACTTGAAGCTGCTCGACGGCTATTTTCAGTTGGCGGACTTGCTCCCCCAATGACTTCTATGTATCTTCTTTCGTCTTGACACGCGAAGAAGAACCCGGTCGACGTTCAGTTGTCGACGTTCTCGTAGGTACGGTTATTACGGCCATTTCTGGCAGGATATTTTCGGTCATCTGCTTCACCATTTTCCTCAATAGAAAAATAATTAACACAAGTATCAATGGTTTCAGAAAGCTCACGATAGCGTGATCGATCGTCCCGAAAAGTCCGCGCTTCAGCACGGGGATATTAAAACAAAGCTCTTACTCGAGATGAGAACTAACAAAGGTATGTTAAAATATGTAAAAGGTTACTAAAACCCTTATTTGGAATTAATTACGCTAGTTATCCTCTACACTGCTATCCGTAACACCCACATACGCCACACAAGCGGGGAACGAAAAACAACAACAACAACAACAACAACAACAACAACAACAACGACTATCAGTTTTAAAGGGAATCGGTTAAGTAGAACAGACAAATAGACCACCTACCCGAAGGGTGGATTTTAATAAGTCTCAATAACAACCCCCCTTGGTTTTAGAATGCAACAATTATAAGTTGTCAGTTAATTACAATCGTTTTCCAATACCCGTCTTCTTTTCTCTCATTTGGGACTGCATGTCAGATGGTTCCCATGTGCGAATTGAATCAAAGTAGGTTAACAACGATCTCAGACAAAGACCCCCTGTCTTTCAATGCAGCATCGCCATTTTCTTTTGAATCCCCGATGGTTAATTCCGTAAAGCTGAAACCTTGGCAGTGTCGATTACAGGAATAAATGTCACAGTGTCCTAGGCGAGAGCTAACTGTTTCGAATTGTGAACCGCTACATTTGAATTCGAATGCACCGTCGATGCCTTCTTTCTGTTCCCTTGAACAAATATAATAATAATAATAATACTGTTATTACTAGAATTAGTGGCATCCTTAGTAATAGACGCGGTGGAATTATTACCACCACCATAATTGGATGAAAGATCATACGTAGTTATCACAATTATTCGGAAGTTGTAGCATTTTACAACGTCCTTAACCGTTACCTAAATCGCAACGAGGATATAACCGTCTCATTTTAAGTGAGATAGCCGTACGCGAGTGAAACCTTTGTTACTTTATACTTAGCTAATGATGGGACTATTTTACCTGAAACTAAACTCTGAACGTATGTACGTTCTCGGGTATTTCTTATTCGATAAAGAACCTTTTGATTTCCATTTAGAGCCGTGGTTCTCTAACTGTGTGTCGCAGGTGTGTCGCGAGATTTTTGAAAAATATACAAAAATGCCGGGGTTTTTGAACTCCAGCGCACAAAGAAAAACCAAGATAATATTTTGAGAAGCTTGCAACTGAAAAGAATCATCAATCGAGCAAGATTACAAACTATCTCAAACTTCCTGAAAAAGGACTTATTGCAAGTTACAAGGTCGCTCAACTATTGGCAAAAAGAAAAAAAGCACACTCTGATGGTGAAACAATAAACACACCAGCGCTTGCTATTGTGGTTGAAACGATTTTTGGACCTGAAGCCGCCGATAAAATCAAGAAAGTTCCTTTGTCAAATGACACAATGTCTCGCCGAATCGAAGATTTATCATCCGATTTAAAAGAGCAAATTCGTGAAAATTTCGAAAATGAAGTCGAATCAAGGATGCTGTGGTCTCTTTCAGTCAGTTTTGAATCAAGCTATTAAAGTAGTGAACTTCATAAAGTCTCGGCCGCTTAATTCAAGAATTGTCGCACAACTCTGTGATACAATGGATTCCGACTTTAAATCTCTGCTTTACCACACCGAGGTTCGCTGGTTGTCAAAAGGAAAAGTTTTGAAGCGTCTCGTTTATCTCAAAGTAGAAGTAATTTCATTATTGGAAGTCGAGGAAACAAATTTTGGATTCGATCTTCGTGATTAGATTTGGTGGCTCAAAGTTCAGTTTCTCTCTGATCTGTTCGACAAACTGAATTCTCTCAACTTGAGCCTCCAAGGACCATCAGAAAACATTATCTCATCGACATGCAAACTGAAATCGTTTGAGGAAAAACTGACGCTATGGAAAAGCAAACTTTCGAAGGGTATTTTGGAATGCTTCCCTTCCGTAAACGAATCTCAGTTGAAGAGCAAAGTCGCTGATGACATCATGTCCATACTGACAAGTCTTCAATTAGTAATCCAACATTATTTTCCATCACTTAATATCGACGAATATGACTGGGTGATCAACCCGTTTGGAAGCAACCAGACATCAAATCTTTCGTGTGAAGAGGAAGAAGAGCTGATCGAGTTGAGAAATGACAAATTCCATCGACTGGGATTCGCCGAAAAAGGTTTGGACGAATTTTGGCTCTCCTTGAAGCAGTTGTTTCCAGCTTTCAGTTTGAAAGCAGTCAAAATCATCTTGCCGTTCGCGTCTTCATGGTTTTGTGAATTCGGATTTTCAGCTTTGACTGAAATCAAATAAAAAAAGAGAGCGCGACTCCTTCGACTTGACGACGAAATGTGTGTTTGTTTGTCAACATTAGAGCCCCGTTTAAACCTTATTTGCTCTCGAAAGCAAGCCCACCCATCGCATTATAAATATACACGTTGAAAATAAATTTTAACTGGATTTTTTTACTTAAGGTGTGTCGCGAAACTTTTCAGATATCCCAAGTGTGTCGCGAGTAAAAAAGTTAGAGAAACACTGATTTAGAGGGTTGGGTTGAAAATGTAAATTATAGGTACTATATTCCAGCCACCACAGTGAGTGAAATCACTAATTAAGTTCTGCATCGCACCACAAAATGGCTAACCTCCATTCATTTGTTAGATAAAATTAATTAAGACAAAAGGCTCAGTTAAATAATTTATCATTTCAACACAAGTACAGGCAGAAATTAAAAGCAACAACCATTCATTCCAACTATTTAATTCCAGCCATTTCCTTTTTCTAAAACAAAATAACCAACAGTAATCAATAGCATACTAGTCTCTCGAAACCAAACGCATTTTAGCAGGTCAAACATCAAACGACAGTAACGGTGTGCTAGCATGTATCGGAAACCCATTTTTCTGGTTTTTTAAGGTTAATGTACGGCAAATTATAGAGTTTGGTTTATTCTTTAACACCGCAACATCTACAGGCTTACTGGATCATAATTATTTGAAAGATGTACGATTTACCTTATGCTCGGAGACAAAATCATGTTTCGATTCCTCCTCGCGGATAAGAGCATCGTAAAGAAGTTTTTCCTTCCTTAGGTAGTTAGCCCCCGAATCGGATCGGTTGATAGTGTTTTCAACATTGTTGCCTGGATTGTGACAAGGCTCTTCCCAGGTGCCATGGAAGTGACCAAACGGGTTGTTGCCCGGGTGCCTGTCCTGAGCTTCAACCAAATGACCCCGTTCGTTCGCGATAAAACGCGTGGGTGCTGTTTGGCGTTTGGGGTGCTGCAAACCAAATTAAAAAGGACAAAATAGATGGAATAAGCCTACTATCATTATACAATAAACACCTTGTAGCGGTAGTGAATGATAACTACGAAATTAATGTTTTGCCGTTGGTTTGAAAACGAAGGTGTGCGTCATTCGTTAACCGGACGGTGTGTTGATTTGTATCAGATTCATCAATCGTACCAGTCCGGGGCAAATCACGTGAAGAAAACATCGGGAATTTCAACCTCGACCATCTCTTTACATATATCGAACAGTGAGGGAGAACGGATAAGACGTTCTAACCGACGCCGAGAATACTTCGGCTCATTTATCCTCGTTCCTCCGACACGCGACAAAGGTACGTCTTATCGTACCTTGTTATAAGTAAATAAAAGGGTAGCAATCCCTAACTGTTAACCGTATGTAGACGAAAACCCTTCTATTAAATTATAAATAACGTTTTGTTAAAACTTCCAATAAAATTCGAATCGTTTTGTAGTAGTTGGTTTTTAGTCTCGAATACTGGGGTTTTGTTTTAATGGAACCCAAATGATATCGAAACTGGGACTTTTTCTACCCATGAGCCGCGAACAGGTATCTGCCACATTTTTCTGCATTTTCCCTTGACCTCAGGCTCGAAGTGTCAAAAAGATCCTGCCAAGAAGGGCCGTCTCATCCAGAAAGTTGACCGTTTCCCTCCCCAACGGTCATTAAGGACGACGACAAAACCCCGTCGAAGATGGACCAACTCTGCGTAGTCGTTTCCCAACTGGCAACTTCTGTGTCGATTATCGAAAACGGAACAGCCAAACCGTAAGGATGGCTACACCACTTTCCAAGCCTAGGGACATCATGACAAAGCTGGGGGGGGGGTCCGCCGTCTTCACTACGCTGGACCTAGCTAGTGGGTACTGGCAGATTGGGGTCAATCCGAAGGATCGCCACAAGGCAGCCTTCGTGACTCCACGTCTTGCCCTTCGGACTCACTTACGCCCCAGCCATATTCCAGGGAGCCATGGACTCTTTATTTAAGGTTAAGTTCGCGTCTGCCTATATGGACGACATCATTGTGTTCTCGAGGAAACGCGAAGACCACGTACGGCACCTCCGGGAAACACTCCAGATACAGCGGGAGGCCGAGTAAAACCCTCGAAATGCCAGTCGTTCCAAACCACCGTAAAATATGTCGGGCATCTCATCTCGGCGGAAGGGGTAACAACAATTCTGGAATCGGCGGTGCTCGTACTCCAATACGGCCGGCCAACGAACGCGCGGGACATCCGTCGGTTCCTGGGGTTCGTCAGTACTATTCCGAGTACATCGAAAAGCTAGCCGAGATAGCCGAACCCCTAAACCGACCGGTCCGGAAGAGAACGCCGTTTGTGTGGGGGCAGGAGCAGCAGGAAGCCTTCGAAAAGCTCAAGCGGATCGTAAGCAGACCCCCAGTAATCGCCCTTCTGGACTTTGAACAGGAGTTCAAGATCAGGGCCGACGCGTCCGACACCGCGCTGGGGGCCGTACTCGAACAAGAGAGGAAAGGAGCACTCGTCGCGATTCGGTTCGCCTCTCGAACATTGAACGCAGCTGAGCGGAATTATTCCGCGACCGAACGCGAATGTCTCGCAATCGTCTGGGCAATAAAAACGTTTGGAGACTACGTACACGGGCGGAGGTTAACAGTGGTAACCGACCATAATCCCCTGGTGTACCTACACCGATCTAAGGATGTCCACCACCGCATAGCCCGGTGGCTGATGGCCCTCCAACGCCACGACTTTGGGCTACAGCACCAAGCGGCGAAGTTGAACGTTGTCGCCGACGCGTGATCCAGGATGCCCAACCCGGAAGATGCCAAAGACCGCAAGAAGACCGCGCGGGCCCAAACTCCCCGGATCCCATCAATGAGTCAGACCCAGGATCCCACTTCACCGGTCTAGCTCACGCCGAGACAGAGTCCACCGAACCGATGGTCCAGTCCGAGGAAGAAAGCCTCACCCTGGTGCCCGACGCCGTACCGGCCGCTTACAGAGCGAATCTACGTGCCTCCGACCGTGCGAAAGGCGGTACTATCAATCATACACGACCAGAACAGACACTATGATTCCGCAAGGACACACGACGCTGTCCGTGCGCGGTTCTATTGGCCCGGGTTCCTTCAAGACACAACAAGATACGTCAAGGAATGCCGCAGATGCCAAGCAACTGCCTTGCGAGGAGAAAAGATACCTATTTGCCCCCTCGAACCACGAGAGCCTAACGAGTTGGAATGGGACATTACAGGACCGATTACGGACCCTAAACAACTACACAACGACCGAGGGGCAAACGTGAACGCGCCGTCGGCGTGAAAAGGACCTACACCAAGGCCAGTGGGTCCTGGTTATGAATCGCGCGCGCAACACGAAACTCGACGACCGGTGGATAGGACCCTTCAAAGTCATCGACACCCCGCGACCCGAAACCGTCGTCGTAGAATTCGACAACGGTGTACATCAAACGCTCCATCGAAACGATGTGACGGTTTTCAACGGGCTGCCCGGACCAGCGAAGCGAAAAACTACCAAACCCCTACGACTGGCGGACTACGTAGAAGGATCGTCCTCCGGGGACGAAAGCGAGGAGGGCGGGGTAAAGATTGAGGGGGAGGTGGTTTCCCGGACGCAACAAAATAGATTTTTTTATTGTACATATATATAACGCATGCTTTCCCCTACAGGACAAGTCAACGCCGTCAAGGTCGAAGACGGGGGAGACCGGGAACTCCCTTTTGCAGAAGAGGCCGAAGAAAACTGATCAGCGAGGAGATAAAAGGGGGGGGTCTCGTCTGAGGAGGAAGTGATGTAGACGAAAACCCTTCTATTAAATTATAAATAACGTTTTGTTAAAACTTCCAATAAAATTCGAATCGTTTTGTAGTAGTTGGTTTTTAGTCTCGAATACTGGGGTTTTGTTTTAATGAAACCCAAATGATATCGAAACTGGGACCTTTTCTACCCACGAGCCGCGAACAGGTATCTGCCACATTTTTCGGTATTTTCCCTTGACCTCAGGCTCGAAGTGTCAAAAAGATCCTGCCAAGAAGGGCCGTCTCATCCAGAAAGTTGACTAGTGAATTTCGACCGTTTCCCTCCCCGACCGTCATTAAGGACGACGACAAAACCCCGTCGAAGATGGACCAACTCTGCGAAGTCGTTTCCCAACTGGCAACTTCTGTGTCAGCACTTCGGAACGAGATCCAGAATAAGGACCAGTCGTCAGTGATTCCTACCTCGGCTAAGGAAAGAGAGCCGATGCCCGTTACCCCAGCTCCTGAAGAGGAGCCGACGCCTTACACCCCTGTTAATTCCCCTCGACCTTACCCTATCGATCCAGCTACTATTCGATCCTCTGCCACTAATGTCGTTCCTCTATATTGCGCAATAAACGCTACCGCGCACACCGTAACAAACAACACCGTTTCAATATTATCCAACAACAATAAAAATGGCTTAATAGATAAATAATATTCATAATAAAAAAACATGGAGCTTACGTCGGGAACTTCCTTTATTGGACCATTAAATTGCATGTGCTTAGGGAGAAACGCATCCTCAAACTATGTTAAAGTTATTAATCTAAATATAAAATACACACCTGCTGTGCGCAATAATTCTTGGACATTCCTTGCAAGTATCGGTGTTTGATTAAAATACGCGGTACACAAAATAATATTGAAAAACGCTGAATAAATGTTGCTATGCCAATCATCTATTTCCGGTCGATTTTAACAATTTATGCCATCAACCGATAAATGGATTTTCGGATGATTTCACAATCAACTTTACGACAGCTGCTTATAGATGTTGTTAAATAAAAATAGTTTTACAGGAAATCGATCAATTGCACGACAAATATGCGGACGATTTGGCCTATACCATTCCCGCTGAACAAGGGTTCCCAACCGGTTAACCGGATAATTAGTCAATGGTTGAGTGGTTTTGTGAGAACTCCTCTGCAGAACACATCAAAATGTGTTGGCGCCAGTCATCAGCAAAGCACGTGTGGTCCCCACACAAGTGCCGTTACCTGCATTGACTAACATATTTTGTTCGTTGTGCTTGAGTTCGAAGGCCTGTTCAAACTCAAAATTACTCATGAACAGCATTGAAAAAAGCCACGTAATCAACAGCCTTCTTAAGCTCCTGCGGATTTAACAACTCTACTCAAATGTAAATAACGAGCGTTTTCCTCCGTAGGCGGTGTGTATTTTAAGTAAGTAGTTTAAGATGTGGACATAAAATCGCAACGTGTTGTAATTGAAAATAAAAATGGGAAAGACACTGTAACATGTAGCACAAAACCGTTTTTGTGCAAAAAGGAAGTAATGATGCATCCAATTTTACGATCTTATAATGGGTTGAGAAATAAATTGGAAATTCGCGTCGAAAACGGATTACGAATAAGAATAGAATCGGGATTGTTCTTTTTGTAAAAGAATAAAATAACAGATTATTGTTCTGGCGTTTGTGCGTCGTGGAGCGAATTCGGTTCGTGTAATCTTTAAAACTTGGACTCTTTGTATGTAGGGTAAAAGATCCAATAAGGATTTCCGGTGGGGACGAAGGTTGACAATCAGGAAAATAAGGGACGAAGTCCATGAGATTCGTAGGTGTTCAGATGGATCTACCCCTTCATGTGCGGGTGGTCTTCAATGCGTCAGGCGTCGGTGCTTCCGGACGTCTTCAAACCGGGGCGTGAGTAATCACAAAATAGATTTAAGCTGAGAAATCGGCTCGTTCGGATGGCCAGTCAGTTTTGGCAGATTGGGGATTGAAACAGTCTTAAAAAATGTTCCTAGACAAATACCTTTTTGAGTCGATCAATTGGATCAATTAGCGCCAATTCATAGATATTTTAAAGGTTTTATTAGAATGGGAAAGAACCGGAAAAGACCACATGGCGGTTCAAGGGGACGGTGGATTCGATCGCAACGGAGAAATACGAGGGTGCTTTTTTGCATCTGTGTTTCGACCTGGGAGTTTGACTTCTGGGGTCTGCTATCTTTAGGCTGAACGCAGACTCTGCAGAACATCGGAGACAGGCAGATACGACTCAGCTGTTATTGGGTTAACATGTTTACACGGTAAGCGGAGATATGCCCCGCAGACTAATTCCGTCGGACAAAAGCCGACTTCGGGTTCATAATTCACATTAGTTTCTAGAAGTACGAGAGGCAAATTGTCTACCAAAAATTCTAGGTCATCTTCAGTAATGAGAGAGAATATCTGTGTTTTATGGATTTGCTCAACCATGCCATTGGCCACGGTATAGTACGAGAACGGCCGTTTCTGCGCCGATGTCCGATATCGGTATCAGGTAGCCCCGGGTGAAACGATCTGCGCAGGTCAGCAACTAGCAGAAACCCCGAAACGACGCAATGGTCCAACTGAGTCCATATGAACGTGGTTAAATCGGTTGGCGCCTTAGTGTGACGATTAAATTTTACTTGTTGACGCTGAAGGCATTACTATGTACAAAGGCGGACGCCCCTTTGCAATCCATTCCAAAAAAACCCTTCACAATTATTCGGGTATTCACGCGAATATCAAAGTTCGAGAGACCGTTAACCCTTTTTAAAACCTTACGCAAAATGTATTGGTGAACTAGCGGGCGAGGAAACGCGTTAGTGTTGTCGTAGAGTAGACAACACTTGGCTCGAGGGAGATGTCGGTTGATAAGAACTGCATCGTTGGGCCCCATTTGTAAACCCTCGTGATGCTGGGCGTCGGACATCTTCTCGTATTCGATACCCCTACCGAGCCGAACGTGCGTCAGCAACCTCATTATCTGCGCGGCGGATATGACGGAATTACAGGTCGAAATGGGATAGGAAATTGAGTTAACGGATCTTGTTTTCGTTGTAGCGAGACGGCCCGTTATTCGTGAAAATTAGAATGGCTAAAGTGCTTTACGCTTAGGTAAATGCCTTATCATTAACGACCGACGGTGTTGTATCGGCGTTCCGTTGGTGATAGGCATTTCGAGAAAAACGCAAGTGGTTGTCGCCCATTCTCTTCACCTTGATTTAGTACGGTGTCGACTGCTGTTTTCGAAGGATCCACCATGAAATATATTCGGGCATCAGGGCGCGGATGAGCCAATAAGGTAGCGGCAGTGAGATCGGCCTTCAAATTCTAGAAGGCTGTACTCTGTTCTGATAACAATTTTATCCGACTATTACCGCCGGAGGTCAAAGGAGTTTACAGTGAGGCAATCTCAGCGAAATCGGCGATTAAACGACGGTTTTACTTCAGTATTCAGAGGAATCGCCGAAGCTTTGTGCTGGGCTGTGGGTAGAGAGCAACCGCTGTTACTTTCGCGTCCAGTTGCCGAACCCCCAGATCATGACCCAGAAAACTTACTTCGGTTCGGCCAAAAGGTAATTTCTCTGCGTTCACCACGCGTCCGTGTTCATTCATGCGACGAAGAACCAATTCCGAAATGCTGCAGGGGCTTTTCTTCGTTTTCGCTGGATATGAGAATGACGTCGATGCAAGCACAACAGAAGTCTAGACCAAGAAGAATTTAGTCGATGAAGCGTTGGAAGGTTTAAGAAGCGTTCCTTTACCCAAACGGCATCCGTAAGAATTCAAAGGATCCGAACGATGTGGTTTTCTGGATGTCCTCAATTGTTGAAAAATATATTATTTCTATGTAATAACGAGACACAAATGTGTGACACTGGATAGCGGTTAAGAACTGTGACCGCGTTCAGGGCTCCATAATTATCAAAAGGATGCCAATCCCGGGTATGGGCTTCTTAACCATACGGAGGGCGAATGACCATTGCTGTCGGACGGGCGAACGGTCCCAAGATCAATCATTCGTTCGAATTGGACAATGCGTCTTTTAAATGGTTCTAGACGACGACAATACCGAACGTTGGCGAGCCCTGTGGTCTTAAGATGATGGGCTACGTCATGTGGGGTCTTCATTCGGGTTCGATTAAACTTTTGGCGATCGGGAAATTGTTTGAGAAGGGTCTGGTAGTGGGAGGAAGAAGGAATAGGAGTGAGGTGGTGGATCGAGGTGGTTGCCGTGTTTTCGGAGACTTCTGGCAGAGGCTGATAGATAAAAGCATGAAAAGGAAGTTTGTACCTAGGATAGCATGGAGGACATTAGACACGATGAATGTGAAAGTTAAATTCGCCCCAGTCAAAGGTCGAGACGAAGCGCACGATGTTACTCCTAATGGCAGCCTGCAGTAAGCAATTGTTATCCGTGTGTAACCGGTCAGACATGGGGAATGACACTCGCATCAGGGCCGGCGTCCAACATGAAGCGGCGGCCGCGTTCGACGTCCTTCACAAACAGGATTCGGCAGTGTGTGTACTTGGCAGGCGGAATTAAAGCCGCACAATGTGCCTGATAATTCCGTGAACACGGAGAACGGCAGCGCTTTGCGTTGGAACCGAACCTGATGAAACCAGAAAAGCGTGTCTTTTTTCTTGCTTGTGTTTGCGATCTATGTCTTCCGTTGACCACGCCAGCGGTCCCCTTTCACCTGTGGGCTGTCAACTTCGCGTAAATGGTAGAATATAGGGGAGAGTAGGCTGTTGTTTATCCAAGAGCACGCTTTTTTATAGTGTGGACTTGAAGAGGTAGTGTGTCTTGAAGAATGTCAACCATACACAAATTTTGACCGGCTACCTCAACATCATGGTCCTCCTTACTCAATACTCCCGCGTTTTCTGCGTTCCCTTTTCCAAGGGACCAAACCCACAACAACTATAAGACATCAAATTTAATTGTTCAAAGAAACTTTAAATGTGTTGACAAACGTGTAAAAAATGTGATGTCTCAGTTGATTGGTTAGTATTTTTAGTATTTTGACTGATATTTGCGTCGAAAATTGTGGATTGCTTGTTTAGCGTGAATATTGGAATACAGACGGTGTCGTGCACGATTAACTCCTGGTAACCTCTCCTCTTTTGTTATTGTCCTTTAGATCGTATATACAACCCTCAACGTTAACAATTCATGCTAATTCTTATCAAGTCATTGTTTGCCGCATCACATACCGCAAGTTATAAATAAAACATCATCCGCGAATTACCTGCTCTGCTTCATCAAGCTTGCTTCGAATCACATTTTCAGGCTATTTTAGCCGAAGCACCACAAAATGAACACAACGTTAATGTTAATCATCGGGCGTCTCAAAGTAAATATTTGGTTATCTTCCCGTTTTTTAAACCATTGTGTCGTAAAGATTCTAGCAAATATTCTTGTATGCATGAATTTTGTGCATTTGCTTCGAAACTGATTTTCGTGGATTTCGTATTTTAGCCGGGACACTCTATCGCCCAGTTCGTTGGACATAGATATCGGAGTAATTTCTTCGGTGGTCGAATAGATCGGTCTCCTGAAATAACGGAGTTGGAAAATTCGATCAGTACAACGGCTGCACATTCTCAAAGCCCAGCAACCGTAACTACGACACAAGCGCCTCGAACCCTTTCTCCCTCCGTTACTTGCTCCGAGAGACGCATCATACCGCGTCAAGTATGGGTCGAAAGTCTTTGCGATTCAAACGACCGATATCTGGACATTGTTGATCTCCATCCCGATGTATTTGCTGTATGTCCTCGAATCGACCTTGTCCACAAGAACCTCTACTGGCAGGCCCACTATCGTGTTGTTGTAAGTTATTATATTCGTTTGCTATTTTGATTTATGGAAACGTGGTCCGATAGTGTAGCGGTTAGCATCCTCACTCTGTTGGTGAGGCACCTGCGTTCATTTATCAGGTCAGGTTACCACGTTTGGCACTTGTGAATCCACCATTCCCAACTAATTTACCTCAACGATGTGCCGATCATGTCCCAGTCTTCAAATACCTTGGGTCAACAATATTCCCAAACAGCCAAGCGAAGGTGTAGGTCCAACTACGAGTCGACAGCGCCAGGAATGCGTTCCAACAGCTGCGTACAAGCCTGTGGGGCCGAGCGGAGATAAGCCCTCAGATTACAATTCGTGTCTTTCGCGCCGCCATCCTCCCCATCCTAAGCTAGAAAAAATAAGGCGGCATATCGCAATTCGATCATTCCTTATTTTTCCCGATTTTTGGTTTCACCAGAGCCGGTGATGTAGGAACTAAAAGACAATTTTCATATCTAGTACTTTTTATACTGTCTTGTTGTATGCTGAAAGTTATTGTCCTCGTGACCTCAATAAAGCCATTATAATTATAATAATCAATTGCGATATGTCGCCGTTCTTGTGGGGTATTTCCTACGCCTTGGTCGAAGAGATTTACACTTATATAGACTTGAAAATGGTGGCGTGGTCAGTTAATATGGGAGCAGCGATTAATGTAAAACTAGTGAAGTGGCGTTGTACGATGATTGGGAGCATAGGCAGACCACTCGAAAGCGAGATTATTTTAAAAAGGCTCAGGGGGTTAAAAAGTTAGAACATTTCAGGCTTGAGAAAATCACTGGGGAACAATATACAATAAGGGGAATTATACATGCGTGGACAAAGGTTTAATACGGATAGAGGCCAATCCAAGTCTTCTGAACCGGCGAACAAAGGCGCAGAGGCGAAGTCTTTTACCGAAGACGGCATACACATGATCACTCCAAGATCACGGACGCCGAGGAATTTTTTCAGCTCGAGGCGAAATTATCGAGTGAAGCGATTTAAGGAGTGTCAGCATCCGCTCTCGTGGAGATAGGCGCGCAAATTTTGATTGGACCGTAGGAATTAAGGCCAATAGACGCTGCTTGCACAACTAATCTTCACATTAAAGGCGTTAAATCTCTTTATGTAGGACTGGCGCTCTATCACAACGCGCGCTGAGTTGCTCCATCGTAGCCGACGAAAGCCGTGGCCTCAAAAAGGCACCGGTAGGGCTCGCCATGGAAACCGGCGAACGCACATTTTCCTCGGTGGAGGCCAATGCAGTGGACCGCGCGGGCCCCAGTCCTTCTTCTCTGTCCTGCCATACGCCGTTCGGGTGAATGGTCTTTTAAGCATTCTATCGGCTAAACAAGCACAGGTAATAAGGTGACCCTCTTTAGAGGCTTTTTACGACCACAATAGGTCTATCGTCCGCTTATTTTTTTTCTCAGGGTGATCTCCACATTGTGGAAAACTTCGCCCTATCAGAGGAACTTGAGGTTGCGGCTCTTGAAGTCTACAAACTCGCTAACAAGCGCGCACCCGAAAGACTGCGTCTTCAATCCGCTACAAACGCCGCCAACGATGACTTGGCCCGTCGTCTAGGTTTGGACTCCACCGAAGACATTCGCAGACCGGCGGCACGCGATGAGATGGCTCCTCCCCTGGAGTCGCTGACGGACGCGTTGGCTCGAGAGAACGAGGAGTCGGAGGAATTGCTTGATATGATTCGCGGGGGGAAGGCAGCTCGCGCGGCATCGGTGGGTCTGCTTTCAGCCGAGTATCTCCGGAACCTGGTGGACCAGAGAAACTGGGGTCCCTCGGTCCTTTTCATTACCGAGTAGGTTCTACTACTGTTTACCTTGCAGAGCCACAACCTTTTATTTTTTCGTGCGGCTGTCCACTTATTTTGTTCTTAATTTTTGCGGTGAGAGGATGAACCGGCTGCTTCATTAAAGTCGGGAACCATGCGAGGCCATCGGAAACTAGATCAGTGCTGGTGGCTTTCCAGTTCTGGCTCCAACCGCGAACTCTGTAGATGGACTGCGAATCCAGGCCTTCCATGTCGGCTTTTATCGTGCCTGCCCACGTTAGGTGGCCTCCCCACCGGCAGTGCCTACCTTGACAAAATGACTGCGAGAGGCACCTGCTTGAGTTATGTGTGATTGGTGGGACGCTGTCGATACGCACTTCTACTTCCTCCTTCACCTGGCTGTTCGGCAGGGTAGCGGAATCCAGATATTTGAAGGCTGGGGCATAGTCGACTGGCGCATCGTAGAGGTAGATAGGCTGGGAGTGGTGTTTTTCGGAGCACTTCGAGAAGACGTTTTTCTTCAATGTGTTGATATATAGCCCGACTGCCTTTGCAAAGCTATTTATACGACTGAAAAATCCAGGGCCACTTGGACACCGTTGTAGTCAGCGATGACCGGGTGCAGCCTTGTATGACGTCCGGGCTTAAAGGAGATTCTTCGCAGTAGACGGGAACTCTCGCTCGTGTGGATGAATAATACGAGTTGAGAAGATTCACCCGTTTGCCTGACATACCGCCCGCATGCATTATTGCTAATAGCGACTTCCTGTTGACTGAGTCGAATGCAGCGCGTAAATCAATGAAGCATGCCACAATAGGTAGTTGATATTTGTAAATATGTTCTCGTGTTCGGCGGAGGGGGATGAAGATTTGGTGCACGCATCCCCGGCCACGTACAAAGCCTCCTTGGTTTTGGTGGGTGCGGGCATCTCGTGATGCGGTAAAGCGGTTGAGGTGGAGTAGTGAGATGACATTTGCGGCAATTTCGATAAGACTGATGCCTCGGTAGTTGGAACAAATGAATTTCCCGTCCTTATTGGGAGCGGGAGTAGGATGGAAGTAACTCCAGTCACCTATAAACTCCTAGCTTTCCAAGATTGAGCTATCTAATGCGCGAGAATAAGCCGGCTTCTTGGGAATATAGTGTAGGTGACGTTCCCACCGCCACCATTAAAAGCGGAAGTAGCTGCTGCATCATCTAGCCCTTTGCCCATACAGGGACCAGGCGTGGAATTCGGGCGGGTTAAATTCCAAATGATGTTGCCAGATTACAGGCGCGCACGCCAGGCGTATTTTTGGTGGCCTGACCTGGGAGTCGAACCCAGAGTCACTCAATAACAGAGGGACAATGCCGTTCGTCTTACCATCGAGCCACTTTATATTGTGCACAAAACGCAGTCGCCAAAGGTGGAATTCGTTACTTTTTCCTTGTATTATTACTGTCGGGAAATCTACGAACGCTGATCGGTCACCATTTCTTGATCCAGTGGCGAAAAACGTAGACAGACTCCAACGGCAAGCGGTATACACCCGCTTAGACCAGTAATTTGATTGGTTGTTCACCGTTACCATCCTCGGGTGCTGGTGTCAAATGAAGGCGGCGTATTTGGATGGCGAAGGACGTGTCCAAGCCAATGGAACCGATGGCTGTGTAGGAAGACACATGATCGACCGCTTCTAATTTTCTGACTTTCTATTCCTCAGTATGGAGACCTTCCTGTTGAACAAAGAGGAGAAAACTACAGCTGATGGTTTGGCATTAGCCCTGGGGTGTGCCAGCTACGCGCACTACATTGATGCCGAGGTGGCACCGGAGGCATCCACCCTTCGGGTAGGTGGTCTATTTGTACGATTCCCCTTAACCGATTCCCTTTAAAACGGGAACAACTCGTAGTCGTTGTTGTTGTTGTTCGTTCCTCGCTTGTGTGTGGGTGAACGGCGATTGGATGCCAGATGGTAGCATAGTGAGTCTTTTTTGTGTTTCCAGAGGCGTACATGTACTGCAGGCCCAAGCAACGCCTGAGCATAGTGACTGCGAAAAACATGTTTGAGAGCTCCATGGTTGGTGGACGTCTGATTTCGTAATTCGAGAGTTGGTCACGCCAGACTGCCACGGTTGGAGGTGTCCCCTCGATCTAATGTCGGGAGGCTGTCGACTGTACGTTGATCCATAAAGCCGCCTCACCATCATTTGAGACAGACGCAGACAAGCATGTCGCGACATTCATTTCAGAGCCACCAACAACGGTCGGCAGCGCCGCAATTATTTGGCAAGGAGGAGGAGGCTTCATTTCCGACTTCTAGTGTTTCCGTCCGTTAGAGAAATAATTCTGAAGTCAATTAATCGAACGCCATCTTCACCTAGTTGAGAAAGAATGCGGGAGCGTGAGAAAATCGTGTTGAAAGCAAATGTGAAGTTCAAGAAAACTCCCTTGACTGCTTTCGCTCCGGCATCAAGTGATGAGTGGAGGGTGTGCAAAAACGTAGCCACGGCGTCCAGAGTGCTTCTATTTGATTTATAAGCAAACTGAAACGGGTCATCGGCAGTTTTATGCGTGTCTTCCAATTTAGAGAGGAGGTGCTTCTTCATCACTTTCAAACAGACAGATGAGTTGGCGGTAGGTCTATACTTCACAGGTCCAGCGGAACCATTGGTTGCATTCCGAATAGGTGTTATAGCAACATCTCTCCATTCCTAAGAAGGGAGCATTCTCCTTAAGAATAATTGACGAGCTTGGTGACAATTTCCGGCACCCTGTCCGGACCAGTCGCTGTGGACCTCTAAAGGCCAGCCAAATTTCGTGATCGGGTAGAAAAGCGCTTGGATTAAGGGATCTAACGTGAGGCACCGCGGAATGGTCAGCGGATTTGAAGATAAGGCCATCATTTAGAGCATCACCACCATTTGAGACAGACGCAGACAAACATGTCGTGCAACATGTCATTTCAGAGCAGCCATCAGCAACGGTCGGCCGCGCCGCGCGCAGCCCACCCCGCTCGCGGCCTCACTCTGATGCCCCTGCAGGGCCTCAACGTCTGGTCACTGGTGCATCACGATAGTCTGGTCATCAGCCGTGCCGCTCTCGATGTCCTTGAGCAGCGTCTCCTGGCGGCGCAGCGACGCAGCCGCGGAAATTTCATCGCCGCCACCCCCTCGATGGTCGCTACACCGCCCTTGGCAGACGATTGGTTAGCAGCCCGCGAACACCATCAAGACGACGCCCACGTCCCCAATAGGCATTTTACCGAGGCCCTGGGCGATGCTGCCGGGGCATTGCGTTGGCGTTTGCAGTAGGATGTATAATGACATAAAGCTGCTAAATGCGAATCTCTTCGTTTTGATTCCATTCCTATGAAGGTGGGAGGGAGGGGGGGCTTTTAAGGACGCTCTTTATGCCTCATTTCCTGCGAGAAAACTTTTTATGAAAGGATTGTATGAATATTTTTATTAACGATTCTAGGCTATTTCAAGTTTCGTGCCTGGTTATCTGGACGCCCGCTCTCATCTGATTGGTCCATATTGTTCTAGAATGCGCGATTTTGTAGAGCCTTTGACCGTCTCGTTTATACTCAGTGGAGCTTGTTCACACGATATAGTGGCTCGGTGATGCTGTGATTAGCACCGTCGATCTGTTGATGAGAGTCCCGTTTTCGATTCCCCGGTCAGGTCGCCTCGGTTGTTGGCACTGGGACGCCATCTGAAAACATAATCTCGAGAAACTTTATGGCAAACCCCCTTGAAGCCAGTTCATCCTATGGTAGGAGATGGCCGCCAAATTTGGGTATGTAGGCCTGCGGGTATTTTGATTGCGATTTGCAACCAATTAGGTAGTGTGGAATAGTGATGTTGAGTCCCAGTCATTCACCGAAGCAGCGTCGTGTGCCCGTAGTCTAGCGATCTACCGTGTGGCGAAAAGACAGGAATTTGTGTGGGTTAGGTGTTTGACGATGAAGCGGCAACTGCACAACATTCCAAAGAATCTTCATTAAAATGCCATCCATGAGGAAGCCGTCACATCCTCTAGCGGGGCTTTAAATCACGATGGGACTGTAAACGTGGGAGTTTATTGCAGGAGATAGAGGAACGATATGAGTGTCAGAGGATCGAATAGTAACGGGATCGATAGGGAATGAACAGGCGTGGAAGGTGGTGGCTCTTGTTCAGGAGCAGGGGTAACGGGCATCGGCTCTCTTTCCATAACCGAGATAGGGATCACTGACGGCTGGTCCTTATTCAGTATCGTGTTCTGAAGCGCAGACATAGAAATCGCCAGTTGGGAAACTACTTCGCAGAGTTGGTCCATCTTTGACAGGGTTTTGTCGTCGTCCTTATTGACGGTCGGGGAGGGAGACAGTCGACATTCTGGATGAAACGGCCCTTCTGGGCAGGATATTCTTCTCTCTACTAGCCAAAGGTTTCACCATAATCTCGAGGAAAAACACGGAGCAGAATGGCAGGTAATCGTTCATGGCACGAGGGTAGAAAAAGTCCCAGTTTCGATATCACTCTGGTTCCATTAAAACAAAACCCCATCATTGGAGACTAAAAACCAGCTACTATAAAACGATAGGGATTTTATTGGAAGTTTTAACAAAACGTTATTTATAATTTAATAGAAAGGTTTTCGTCTACAGGGACCAATCGAATTGGTGTTCATTGAGGACGGACCATGGATACTGTTTAAACCTGCGAAACACCACACATTCGTCGTGCAATGCTTGCTGTCACTGTTCATAGGAAAGGCTACCCACGCCTTCTACTTTTAAATGCCCCGAGAGGGAATGGACATGCAGTTACAAATAGAACAAAATGTATCTTCAGATTCTTACTTAAATTGGCGATGCTTGTGATTGTTAAGTCATCTATCAATAAGTGGTATAAGTAGGAATAACTTTATGAGATCCGTTCCTCTTAATGTTGCGTTATTTAAGTAATCGCTAATTAGACGGGTTTAAGAAAGTAGTAATTAATTGTACAACAACACATGTATAAACACGAACTGAATGCTGCATACGAATCCAAAATTCGCGGTTTATTTAAACAATTAGAAGGTGTCAATGATCAACTGGGTCGGAAGATATCAAATCTAAGCGACCGAAAGTCTGGTTGATATTAAAATATCTTTGCTTTTATACCAGCATTTTGGAGCATACTGAGCCAACGAAAACAGTAGGCCAATATGAGACTAACATGCAATAAATTAGAATGCAATTCATGGCGTACAAATATGAAAATGGATCCGTTACATTTTATCAGTTCATTGGCCAATCCGAGGAAAGGAAGTTGATTAACAAACACGAAAATGCCTCTGTCCCGCTAACACAGTGTTTCTCAACCTGTGTCGCGAGATTTTTGAAAAATATTCAAATTGTATTTAAATTCAAATAGATATACGTTCATATTTGAATCTTAATTTAATTTTTTTTAGTATTTTTTGTTACTGAATTTACCGCGTTTTTTTCGAATTTTTTCCAAGTGACGTCATAGTTGAATGACTTTCACAAGTAAATTTGTTTCAAGTTTGTCATCTGATTATATTTTTTGCGAAGTAAGTTCTAGCCATGCATAAGTTTCTAAAAAAATCTGAACAATCTTTAGTAAAAGAAAATGTACCGAATCAACGAAAAGGAACGAAGCGAAAGTTCAATGAAGAGTGCATCGAATATGGTTTCCATCACTTTCTATCGACGAATATGACTGGGCAATCAACCCGTTTGGAAGCAACGAGACATCAAATCTTTCGTGTGAAGAGGAAGAAGAGCTGATCGAGTTGAGAAATGACAAATTCCATCGACTGGGATTCGCCGAAAAATGTTTGGACGAATTTTGGCTCTCCTTGAAGCAGTTGTTTCCAGCTCTCAGTTTGAAAGCAGTCAAGATCATTTTGCCGTTCGCGTCTTCATGGTTTTGTGAATTCGAATTTTCCGCTTTGACTGAAATCAAATAAAAAAAGAGAGCGCGACTCCTTCGACTTGACGACGAAATGCGTGTTTGTTTGTCAGCATTAGAGCCACGCTTCAGCCTTATTTGCTCTCGAAAGCAAGCCCAACCATCGCATTACAAATTTAAACGTTGAAAATAAAGTTTAACCAAATTTATTTTTTTATTACTTAAGGTGTGTCGCAAAACTTTCCAGATATCCCAAGTGTGTCGCAAGTGAAAAAAGGTTGAGAACCACTGAGCTAACGTAAGTCAACGTGAAACGTTTACAAAAATAATCGACGTAAGATTTTATTTCTGTTGAGAATCGCCATTTCGGAGGCATTTTATAAGATAGACCTCCTGTATTACTCACTTTATGTAACATTTTCCCCTGTAAATTTCAATATCCGTTTTGACCTCCCGAACACTTTTTAAATATTACAATATTTTAGTGAAACGTCTGTGTTTTCGTAAAGTGGATCCTAAAATTCTGCCGCTTGGGATGTGATGCATCATGAATCGCCTGTCTGGGGCAGTGATAAACATAAATACGATTTATAATTTTATCTGACATTAGAGCCGACAAGGTTTACATTATTTCGATGATCAGGTTTGTATATTACTTCTGAATCATTTCTTTGTTTATCAAACATTTTGTTCTTGCCCCCCCCCCACGTCAATTTCCGTTTCTTAGCTGATAGATCGTTTTGCAGATACACCCGCATATTTGTACTTAATCTTAACGTCTTTACCTTTCGTCACAAATCAGAGTATTTCAGAATGATTGCGTTCTCATTCGTAATCCTGTTTAGACGCGCATGTCATAAAAAGGCTTAGTGGTTTTAAGTATCGTTGACACCGAACCACGACACAGGACTCGACGCAACGGCCGCTAGGCATCGCGCATTGTCGGCGTTTTCTGCCCAGCTCGGGCCCTAACTATTGTTTGAATAATAAACAATACTAATCATTCCCTTTGGTCATCGTGCCATTCTGATTTTTGGGACATAATATCTTTGAATCACAATATTGGCGAGCATATCATGCCCGGAGCAAATCTTCTGATCTACGATGATCAGCGTCATTTTCGTATCGTTCTACTCATCTCGTGTTGTGAAAATTCATAGGCAGCCATAAAGACGACGTTTTCACTAAAATCTATTTTCATCACATGAACTAGTATATGCGCTAATTACTTTTTCGACTTTTTTGTTTCAACCCGAATGCCAACCATGCTACGACCATACGACTCGCATCGGTCTACACGAAAGTCGGATATTAATTCCCCTCATCTTGTGTGAGGAATCCGTCCACCCAAATCACCTCACAGCGATAGAAGCCTTTTTGCTGACCATCACATACTAAATTCGACCGCTTTACGTCAATCCGAATGCCAACCATGCTACGACGCATACGACTTTGGTAATCGTGCCATTCTGGTTTTTTGGTCACGAAGTCTTCCAATAAGAATAACCTCTCTATTTTGATATTTTGCCTTACGGTCTGCCCTGTAAATCGGCTTTCGCCAGTAATCAATAATGTCGCCTACCCTCATTGTTTAATCACTTATTCGTTAAGTCTAATAAAGGCTCGCTTTTAGGTTTTCCCCTTCAACTTGTACGGATCCGTGGATCTTCCAATACCTATGCTGATATCTATTTCCTCAGATCGTTGTTAATACACCACAGTAACGCACGGGTTTTAGCAAGCTATTAACCCCGCGTGATTCAAGTAATATGACTGTGGTGTCCAAAATACGACGAAGATCGGAGAAAATACGAGTTATGATGTATGTTGATTTCCCAACAGATTAATGCGTTCAGGAAGATTGGAGCGTGGTAGAGAGGCTCTATTAGTTATAAACGAACAGCAATGTGTTAACAAGTGAAAACGTCGTCCAGAGGCAAACAGGCAGACTAGGTGCATAAATAAGCTTAGCTGTAACTACGTGCACAGCATGGCAATTCATATAATGCGTGCATAATCCGTCGATATCTTAATTTAGTCTATTTCTACCATTGCTGACCCTCGGGAAGATTACAAACCCAAGGTCATTTGTTTTTTAATAACAGCGCAATATGAATATGTTGTTTATAATTTTCGCGTTGCGACGGGGACATATTGTAGTCTAATACTTTAGTAGCTGTCCATTAAAAGCAGGAAGCCAGGTTTGTGGATTTTGTCTTTATTGAATACTAATAGGATTAATACGGACGAACATATAAAATAGAGTTAACTAGAACGATGCTTATAGGGAAAAATAAGATGTCAAAGAGGTATCATTACCGGGTGCGTAAATCGATATGCAGCGGAGTGTATTACATTTTTTAAACTGATTAATGTTGCATCGTTCAGTACATTAACCTATTTGGGTATGTAAACCGTTTTTAATTGTCATAGCAAATTCGCGTGTTTTACAATAAATAGATCCTCTTCAGCCAGGTAAAGAATCGCTGCTGTTTTCTTTTTTATCGTGAACGAGGTTTATTCGTTTTAGCGATATGCATCCGGTACCCACTTTGAAGCGCTATAAATGTATGTCATCAGTAACATCAGTATCACCTCTATAGTTACTTTACCCAAATCCGTCAATTCTCCAGGCCCTCTTACTGCGCGGGGAATATATGGATTCGTTACCTACATAACGTCTTGGACTCTGTTTGGTATAGCAACGAATTAATAATTTCAAGACAATGCTTTATCCATTTAGGCATCTACCTTATCTGGGCGTATGTTCCCCACGAATATCTGTCTAAAATTGGGTTCACATATCTTCCATCCAGAATGTGGGCGATAATTATTCCCTGGGCACTCCTATCCGCCATTTTCGGGGGTGTTGGGATATATCTTTGGATGAATCGGCGTCTTGTTCATCCAGTTTCTTCGCTTAATCTTATATGCGGTAAGAAATCTGCTTTCTGATTGGGCTCCAGCTATTTCAATTTTTTCAGTCACTTTATTGATTTCACGATGGCCGGAACTTTCAATTTCTAGATGCCACAAATTCTGAGTTGCTTTTTCAACTGCAATCAAACTACGAGGATGCAGATTTCAAATTGCGTCAACAGAGTTTTGCCTACATTCCCGATGGCAATGTTATGCCACCCTCCTTGGACGTGTCGCTTGATTGGGTTAACAAACAATTGTACCTTAATCCCGGCTACAACCCGCTACCATAAATTATTAATTCCTATTATTGCGGTTTGTTGGAATGAAATACCAATTATACCAATAAATTAGTCCTACCATTCGAGTCGTATTGATGATAAATGGATACATACTACCGCCCTATATTCAACACAGCATTAAATCCGCAAATACAAAGAGTGGGGCGAGGTGGATGTCAAATAAGAGACGAGGAAACAATAGCGTTTGTTCACTCTGCTTTGGTCTTTTTCCCATCTCTGAGGTAGAGGTAGACGAAAGAGAAAATGAAGACGCCGGCCATCATTGAAATAGCACTAGCATAGTATGGGAAGGCTGAGGTGATGAAACGTTCATACTGGGTGTGAGTGAATGGTCGGACAGATATCTATAAAAAGACAACGTTCAAACCTGTCCAAGTGTGAAGGAAAACGTACTTGAGTGGCACTAAACACACGAGAGTAGCCAACGCGATGGTAGTCCACCACGAGCTTAAAAACGCCATAAACGTCGGGCAATTTAATTTTGGCCTCATATCCGTTACCTAGAATAATAAAGAACGTAACGAATAGTATCCGAAAAAACAGCTCGGAAGCGGACTGGCGTACCCGTGAGAGACATTGTTTTGCGAATGAATGGATCAATGCGGACTAGTTCTACCTGCACATCACGCGTGACAAATACCTGCCAAATACCATCAGCGTTTTTGGTTTCGATGTCGATGGTATAAACGATTTCATCGGTTATTGTGTACTCCCGACGAGCGAATATTTCCCCGACTTTATGATGTGAGACGTTCCTAACACGCAAGACACCAGATTCTTTAAAAGTCCATTTTGTAAGATGATCAGACAACTCGGAATTGCCAGAAATGTCAGATCTGGAGAGAAAAAGAGGACGAAATATGACGTTTCTGGTGATGCGATTCGAAAATGTCTCAGCTATATAATAACTTACGTCTTTCGAGTAATCAGATTACCAACGGAAGATGTAAAGAAGGCATCGGAGAAGAAATCAATCGATCCAACAAATGTCACACGAGCGTCGTTTCTAGCCTGAAGAGTCGTTATGAGTTGGGTGTTTTTGCCAATTGTAGCCGGATAATCGGACACGGGTTTCTCGGGGTTATAGGAATATGACGTATTCGATCCGTGCATAACATTGACCAACAAAGGATTCCCTGAATCAGACGAAATACTCAAACGGTTTGATTATAGAACGGGAACTAAACCATACCCAATGCCGCGATAAAGCAGTGGCGTTTTCACGGTTCCCACAACAACAGGAACGTTTGCAAGGTCTTCGGGGTAAGAAATGATAAGAGTGTGCTTAACAAATTGTTGGGAAGCGAAAGCAATTTACATCTCCTTCATCCATGACATCGAAGTTGTAGTGATCAATAACTTTGGTGTTTTCGTCGTCGAATTCGACACCACATTCAATGGCGAATTCGCGAAGCGCTTCGCCAAGCTCATGGCTAGCGGCAACAAGGACATTTCCACCATTGTCAACAAAATCCGTAAGTGCTTTGACATTCAAATTACCACCGAATTCTAGGTTAGTAGACTAGCCGAATAGATTCCTACCACGAACTGAAGGCGCAAATATGATAAGGTGCTGAAATATGTACTCTCCGAATCGCTTTAGATCAAGAGATGAATCATCAGCATACTTAAATGTTAGCTCGTATTTACGATCTACAATACCCGTTTAAATAAATTTCAACAAAATACCCGTCAGTGCCTTAAAGAAATGTGAGTGCGTATCACGTATGACGATATTTTCAATAAGAACAAGAACCTTGTTGTCTTGATTAACAACCTCGGCTGTCACTAAAACCAAGGCGAACAACGGCAAGAAAACAAAAGCAATCATCCTAGGTCGAAGCTATTAGTAATGAGCGCCGTGACCAACGTGTAATAACGAGTCCAAATAAACACAGTTAATAATAATAATAATTTTTACGCTTTATTAAGGTCACAAAGACCAGAACTTTCAGCATTTTAATGTTTAACAGGAATGGAGGAAATAACAACGAGGTAATGGCGGCCTTAGAAGGCCTTGTCCATAACGCGCGCGAGACAGTTTCCGCCACCCGGCCTCCAGGTTGCTAGATTACAAGCGCACGCCACTACGCTCGGCCCAAGTGAATATAGACAACGGCGAACCGTGTAAGACAATGTTTAAGATAGAACATTTTTGAATAAAACTTTTTCAAATATTTAGAAGGTCAAAAATAAACAGAGGCTCACTGGTTCTTGAGCTGGCTACAATGACAAAGTAAATACATGCATATTGCATTCATTGCAATTTAAATTTGCATTGTGTTCATTATTGTTCTTTACATATCACCGCACAGTAAACCAAAATAATCATCGATTAATTAAGAAATAAAAGGTATCATGGAATCATAGAAATTGTCTATATCCGCTCTGGTTGAGGATGGGGTTGATATCCTGAATAAGGTTTTCTTGGAGACAAGCCTCGCCGATAGGTTTAAACAGAACAGTAGTTAATAGTGAATGCAAATTGGAAGTGATGCATTTGTAGGATAGCGACTACGAACAGCATTAAGCCAACCAGTTCGTTGCTTGGGCTTGATGTGAAAGAGCATTGGTGGTGGAGTGCAGTAGTCGTAGACACAAAAAATGTTCAGCCGGATTTTCAATGCGATAAGCATATTGATTAATTTGTTTTTTTTTACAAAATACTCTGCGAGACGACCATTTACACTCTATTAGCGTCTTTTTTCTATATGTTACCTCCGGTGCCTGGTGGCACAGATATTTTGTTATACCGAACAGTTTTCTCGAGGTAGTATTGCTAACAAATCATTAGCACATTTTAGATCTTTACCTTTTCAAAATAAAGTTCTCGGATGGAACGGAATTGGCTTTAAAAATTGGATGCCTGCAACCTGCCTTTAGTTGAGTCTTAAACTTTTCGCCAAAATCACACCTAGCGTTATAGAACTGAAAGCATGCGTTTTTTAAAACACATTTTGTTAATTCTAATGAGCTTATAAAAATCGGAAGATCTCGAGGCCAAAAAATCAGAATTACAAGATTTTAAAAGATAAAGATAAATAATAATATTTATTATTCGAACAATAGTTAGAGCCCTACATGGAATAAAACGCAGACAAGGCGCGATGCATGCACCTGCCGCGACGAGTCCTCCACACGTAGGGTTTCTTTGTAATAGGGCGGGCTTGTGTCTTCAATATGCCGAAATGTGTAAAATACCAATAATTATTGTAGTGACTTTATTCAGGTCACGAGGACCACAACTTTCAGCAGTTAAAAGAGGCAGTATAACAAGTATTAGATGTGAAAATTGTCTTTTAGTTCCTGTTTCACCTGCTCTGGTGAAACTAAAAATGGGGACAAACAAGGAATGACCGAATTTCGATATGCCACCGTTCTTGTTGGTATTGAACGGTAAAGTCTACGCATTGATTGAAGAGATTTACATTCATATAAACTAGAATAGAGGGGATCGGAGGGGTCACTTAAAATACGAGCAGTGATTAGAGAGTGCAGTAGTTGTACGCACAAAACTGCTGTTCTCATGCGGTCTGTAGATTAAAGCCGCATTATCAATGCGAAGAACATATTGATTAATCAATGCCTTTTTACAAAATAACCTGTGAAACAGCGATTTGCACTTTAGAAGGGTCCCAAATAGACTGTTTTGGCAAGTTAAATTTATAGCATGCGTGGTGGTTCGCGTTAGTCAATAGGATGGACATCATGTATGCGCATTCATAAACTCGGAGTTAACGGTCTCTGCAAGCTTATCAAATTTTACTCCCTATTCCTTAACGTCAAGTTATAAATGCTTAGTTTGTTTTTATTGATTTGCTAATTCTAACAATATTTTGGGAATTTTAACGGTTATGGGTCCACACAAGGTGGGCATGAGGGAGTCATAATTGTAAATATCTTTATTTTCGGAACTAAGATAAACCTGCGTCACCCGACGTAGTATTTGGGAAAGTAATAAATACATTCGAATAATATAAATTAAATAACCCTACCTAATCGTAGCTATCTAAACAACGGACGCTGACGATGATGAGCAACAGTCAACTGACCCGCTTATTATAACGAATCGAATTACCCCCCCATTAGAAAACAGCCGGAATCTCTGCAGTACAACCGCCTTGCTCGACGTAAAATCCTAGTCAGTATCTTTTGCATCCGATCTGTGAGTGTTTTCCACATATATTAACAGATATTTTTGATTACCGGCTATCCGCACATAGGTGTGCCTGCTTGTCAAGGTTTACCGAGGTGTTGATGCTGCCTTATGTAGCAAGAAATGAGAGGGGAGCTTAGATGGGTACCAAAGTGGGTCTTAAGTTACATGATAGACGGCCTGAATTTTGCAAATCGTAGTAGTTACATACGAAAGTCGGCTCACAGAGACCGAAGATTACATGTGACCGCAATATACTTGATGGTTTTTTTATAATTCAAGCAAACATCTTTGTTCGACTGTGGTCAATGTAGAAGAAAACCATTTAATTTTATAATAACTATCTGATATCCCCGTACTTCCCATCCAACCGTTCCCTATCAACTCCGTAACTATCCGTTCTTCCACCACGCCCGTTACCCGTCTCTTTCCTGCAATGTTCCCCTATTATGAAAATCAACTGAGAAATATGTGCGCTGTCCTGACTGAAGCACTCGTAATTGGTTTGGTTAAATATGTGAGCTAGATTGAAAGGTATCTTGCAAACAGAGAGCTCCGACATGTTTAAAGAGAGCAGTAGTAATCAGACCATCGAGATCGTCCACAAAATATAGAAATAGCTTGTTCTAAAAGGTTTTTGGATTTCGTTTTCTAAAATCGTTTAAACGTACCAGTGGTATACAAATTTGCGTCTGTGCGGTTCGAACGTCAACATTTATATGGTGTAATTATTGGCCGTTATCGTTCATGCATTTTAGGCTAAATTTGTGGTATCCACCCTACGTTCCATGTTAATTATGAATTTCTTGGGTTTATTTGTCTTGATATAGCTTGTTATTTTCTGAACTGCCATTGACTCTACCAACTCGTATTTCGATCTCGGCGGTCTGAAAAATCGTCGTCCCGTTCGGTTTCTCTTCTCGCTTTCATTCGAAGAAGGTAAACAAAGCTCTATGAAGATTTGAGTCGCATTAACATTCTGATTTGATTTATCTGGAATTTGTCTCCTTAATCGTCTGTCTTTGCAAATCTATGCTTTTCACAGCTAATCTCGGCACGTTCCATAACAATAGGCCACTTGCGAACCTTACAGGGTGTAAAGATGAGGAGACACATTAGGAGATAAAGCGACTTCATTCACGTTAACAAGACTGGGAGCAACGGGGTTTAAACAATATGGTCGTTAGCTATACTCTACACAGGGTTCATTTAAACAAAAAAATAGATATCAATTTACCTATTTATCACAAATCTTTACAATTATTCTGCGTCACGTCGTGTGGCGGGTTTCATCGAGGAGTTTCGTTATCAGTCCGGACTTCTTACTCCCCTGGCTGGGCCTTCACGAAGTGGGCAGATACTGCAGAGACGACTCAGTTCCCTGTTTGGTCTAGCTCCACTTTTATCCCGGCATAGCTCAGCCTACGCGATAAGGCGTCCGCTACCACATTTAGTGCATCTGTAGGATCTTTTGCTATTCCCACATCTTCGAGAACACGATAATATCTTCCATATACGCAGATACGAACTTACACCCGTCAGTGTCAAATCAAGGCCCCCCCGTGAAAATAGCCAGGGAATTTTTCAAACCAAATGGCTTTACTCGGACCTCATAAAGACTCCAATGAGTAACAACGGTATTTTCTGTCGGTCTTTTGGGTTTACCTCAATTTCCCAATACCTGCCGTCGAGGTCCAACGTAGTGATGGCGGTGGACCCTTCTAGTTTCGATAGGATATCCCGCGGTTTAGGTATCGAGGTGGCCACTCGGGTTGTCTGCCTTTTCAACTGGCAATAGTCTACGCATCTCCACCATGACCCTCCTTTTTTTGAAACAGCACTTGACTAGCGTACAGTCTGGAACCGGGTTGCTTCACCCAGGCCTTCAACAGTTCGCTTATTTTTCGCTGAAATTCGCTGCGAATCTTGTAAGCATTTGGCTGATTGGTGTGTCGAAAATGTTCCCTATGGTGGAAATATCTAACAATATGCCGTGCGCTCGCCCTATTTCAGTCGTGTATCAGGCAAACACTTCCCAATTATCACGAAGAATGGTCTCGACTTCTAGAGTCGCACCAGCTAACCCAATCGGCTCTGGTCCTGCGGAGTTTCAAGGTTCCCTAGCCTTTTGCAGGAATGCCACCGTCCTCGTTATTAAATCTATTCCTTTCGCATGGCCCAGGAGGTATTCGGGTCCTAGGATGAGCAGTCGGTATCACCCGGCATAACATATCCACATGTAGGGCAATGATCGAGACATTATCAGTCCGTCATTCCATCAGACCCCATCATTCAACGCCACTTCATTAGTTCTTCTTTGGGTCGGCTGCATGGATGTCGCGGATCGTAGTCGCCCACGCTCGGCGATCGGAGAGAGACCAGGTCTGAACAGATTGTTTCCAACGAAGCATCCCGTATACCTTCCGTGACACTTCACGTCCGCCGTGACGATACTGATTAACGTTTTGCGTTTTTTTTTTTTGCCCGGCAGCGAAAACTGTTCATGGTCAAGGCGAAAGACAGATGTTGTGGTGGCCGAACCACTGCAACCGACGGCGATGTGTAAGGGTTGACATCACGCATCTGAATATCGACGCCTTATTTCGTTGGTGGAGATCTTGTCGCGCTTGCCCGCTTTCAGAATTCGTCGCATTCACATTGATCGAATACTTCCAATATCTTAGTGTCTTCGACACGCAGTGGCCCGATTCCCCGCCCATAGCGGCGCGATAGACACGAGACTTAATCCTGCGAATTATCTCCGTTCGGCCTCACACGCCAGTAAGCAGCTGCTGGAACGCATTCCTGACCATTCGGGGGTACTTTAGAGGCATTTGAAGGATGCGACATAGTCCACCGGCGAATCATTGAGGTGTATTGGTTGGGAGTGGTGTTCGGAGAATTTAGAGAAGACTTTCGTTTTCGATGTGTTTATTTCCAACCCGTCTGATAGCTGGTTTCGCACGTCAGTCTCGGTGGAGATTGTGGCTATTGTGGGGTCTTCGTTTGGTCGCTGAGTTGGTCAAAATCATCGGTACGCCGTTATAAATAGCCGGAAAAGATGCTTCTCGTCTCTGAGTGCCGGCGATGGTGTATTTTTTAGCATCCTTACTCAATTAACGAGATATCTTGGATTTACTGGTCAGGCCACCATAATGACTCAGTTAAGTAGCATCCCCCTGTAATCGCACAAAACATGTCTTTGTTTACTATTAAATATCATATTTATTGATTTCGTTGTAAAATATGAAGAGATTCGTAATGCAACGATTAAACTTAAATTATTTGATTTTTATGTTTCCGATTTAAAGATGGCTTATTGTGACCTGGAATACACGACTTATGGCAGCTTCTGTGGTTGGAGAAGTGCGACTGGGGAATATTCTCAAGAAAGATTAAAAGCTGTCAAGCAGTGCTTAGTCCGCCGCGCGAAACACGAAGTTCAAGTCACTATTGCGGTCGTCGAACCCCAACTTACTCCCGTAAGTAAGTCAGATTGCCTCAGGGTAATCACGAATCTAAACGAAAGTATTGTCGTCTGAATCTCATATCCACCCTAACTTATCGAAAGAGACTTCGGGACTGTATGGCCTTACCGGGACGAATACTACCGTTGGTCGTCGTGGTGTCTGTCATTTCAATCGAGGTAATTTAACGGTACTTGGGAGGCTCCGAGTAGCAGCTACCGCCTACCACACCGGTAAACTGATTGAGTCATTGCGAGTAGCAGTCGGTACGTGAAACTCGCAGAGTCTTCAGATCGAGTATGAGCCAATCTTCTTCTTCGGATATAATTTAATCGAAATATCCGAGGCCGCAGATAACTCGTTTTTATCATCATCATTGTCTTTTATTTTGCACTTGTAATTTTAATAGGAAAATAAAATCTGGCCTAAATATTTACCCAAACGAACTTTTGAATTCTCATGTCTTGAGGATCGCAGACAGTACGTCATCAATTATCGAGAAAATAAGCTCTCAGCTCTTCGAGTTGCCAGTCATCAGGTAAAATTAATCCGTAACCAAATCTATTACATTTTCTCATATTGTTAAGTAATTTTATTTTTAGGAATGCATAACGCGGCATGTGAAATCGGTCATTCTCCCAGTTATGGACGTCAAGCTTTTTCCGGAATTGCAAAAGTCAGTTATGCCGATTTCAACCGGGCCTCTCCATGTTCCAACTCATGTTAAATCGAAGAAGCGATGACTCGGGCAGCTGTGTAAAGTTTGTCTACTAGTTTGTGTAAGTAGTCATGTGATGTTATTGCCTCATGGAGACCAAGAGGACCACTATTTTCAGCATCCAACTGCGGAACAAATATTGGGAGTCGTGAACTTTACTTACACTAAGAGAAATGCTGCTTTTTATGCAATAATATATGCTATCGTTTAATCCTTCCATTCCTCCTTTAATTAGAGAGAAACTCGGCCGGAATTGTGCGTCGATTGCGTTGTTTTTTTAATTATATGTTAAAATATAGATGGAATCTTAAGTTAAAGTTGATATCTGGGAAAACGCACGATGATTAGCACCAGGAATCCATAGCGCACCAAAAATGTGGGTTCCTTGCGTCAGGCTCTTAAAAAGTCGATACCGACTCTGATTAATTTAAAAAGTGCTTGCGTAACTTTAAAAGCTGCACTGTAGCAGAAGGAAGGCCGCGGCATTCTATAATTTCATAATTTCTTGCCGCATTAGGAAGCAAAACCCGGCGTATCAGGCTCCATGTGGTTACCGGTCAGCTTCAGGGAAACGAGGTTGAGTCACGCTGGGTGGGAGTGTAATATTTACGTGGGGTCAGACGCAAATCCGCGAGGTCACCGGACACCCCTCCATAATGCTAATGCCCCCTTGCGTATCATCATTGTGTTGTCCGTGGCGATATTTGTTGTATCGAGAAATATTCGGTTTTGGTAAATGATAGAACCAAACTGTGTTAGTTATTCCTCGATTATTTTTTTTTAAATAGACACCATCCCGACCGTTTTATGCTTGTTATTTATTAATCGACTGTTCAGATCGGTGTCTGTGGCCAGAAGTGCGTACCTTTCCACGATTAGCCAACTCGTTTTTTGGTCAAAATCAACCCGAATACACAAGTAGGCCTACGTGTAGAGTCACTGGCCGTGTATGATTGGCTTATGTATGTGCGTACGTTCCACCCAGACCGAATGCGCCGCTACAGATGGCTGTACAAAATCGATGTATGGGTTCGCAGTGTGTGTACGCGTCTGGCGCGCGTGCGTGCGTGTGTGTATGCACGCAAATGCTTTTGCCCCGCGCGAAATGTTTTGTCCTACACCTTGGATGGGAATGACAAAATTCGCAAATGCTGGCCAGCCAACATATGGCAAATATTACTAGTGACTGCCAATTTTAAAATGGATTCGGTCGACGGGTTAAGTTTATTGGTTTCTTATAACAATACCCACAGTTATCACTATTTGTCACCTTACGACTTTAAAAGTGACCAACGTTGGCTTCTCTTTCTAATGCTATGCAGCTTGATGTATCACAGTACGCCGATAGTTCTTCTCTAACGCGTACACTTCATGGAGACTCACATCACACCTCCCATGCTTGGGGAATAAAGTCAAACCTAGTTTTATCGGACTCCTGGACAAGCTCAAAGTGAATGCCCTTCTTAATAGCTGGCTTGCCCAAGGGACCTCAAGACAACCCAAACTTTCATGATTCTAAACTTGTAGCAAACCAAACGAGCAATTGAAGTGGGGGTTTGACATGGAAACAGGCCCTTTGCAAGTGATTAAACGGTTAATATGGTTATTCCTTCAGTTGCCTTCGTTTTCGTTTTCAGCCTCTATTACAATAATTTCGGCGAGCAGATTATATTTCACGGACTGCGAATCTAAGTCCTAGGATGAATAGGTTAAACCAATAACAGAGAGAGTGAATAATAGACCTGAGCAAATGCAGTTGGGCAAATATCGCGGCGATGGATATCAAACGATAGTATTCACTGCCCTCGTGAGCATTTATGTGTCACAATCCCACACAGTGGGTAAACTTGATAAATAAAAATAAAACGGCATATTTTAGTAACGATTGGTAGATATTACATACTACATAGCAATAAATGTTCTAAATAAACAGCCCCAATCGCGTGGTATAACCGGTTAGCTACCGGCTTAATGATAGATTTCCAGGATATTAGCCAATCACATAGCTTCATTGACAATTAATAGATGCGTGTTCAACTCCATTGCACAAAGACATCTGAAATCTGGAAAAAAAATTTCAATTTTGAGCCACCTGATTGACATTTTTTACGTTGAACTAAATCAAACAAAAATGTCGCCATGGGAACGCTGCTAGGTTATAGTGGTTTCTGGGGCATATAGGCGTCAAAGTTTTACGAAATTTACGAAGTCAACGGGAATTTGAATTCAGTTGATATACCCGATATTTGAAACCGAATGCGCTTGATAACGACGCATAGCATTACGCGCATTCAATCGAGTTTCTCGTATTTTCCAAAATGGCCAAAACATAACATTTCTATGGATTTATCATCGAGGGGCTTAAGCCTTCGCCTATTTCTGTATTGATCATTTCCTATTCAATGTATTTTATTTAAAAAAAGTATGTAGCAAGTTTTCAACAAAAATAGTCCCGCACCCTATGGAGCGTATAAATCGAGGGCTCTTACGCTATAGGGTTTTTGACAATCCAGGGATATTGATTGGTCAAAATCTACCAATCACAACGTAAATACATTGTTTCTGTTGTTGGATTCTCAACGTTGAATCTGTTTGCGCATTTGTGAGTTTTTACCCGAAACCACACCATCAGTAACTATTCAACTTTCTTTAAATACACGAATGCAGGGTTTGCGTTCAACACAATTACTTTGCACGTCTTAAATGGGCAAAATGTTAATCGAATGTAAGCGTTATTTGGGCTAAACTTGTAAAACAGGCATGTTTTGGCAAGTTAATATGCACCTTACAGTATCTGTATACTGCGGGCACCTCCATTTAGTTGGGCGGACACCATGGATTCGATAATCCAAGTGCGTTGCATGGGGCTCCGTGTGGCTATCTGCATGCGTGCGGCCACATATCAACCCGGTAACTCGCATTATAGGTTGAAAAAGCCACTTAGTAGCCGGGAAAATTAACTCTTGCCGCTGCGTGTGGGCATATATCAGACGAATGACGGGATCTATTGCAAGATTCAGTGACCACGTAAGAGGTTCTGTTCTACCAACTGGTTGCTTTGCTGTATTGGAAGATGCATTTGTAATTGATCACATACTGGGAAATGGTGCCACCCATGCACCTTATTCACGTGACACCACTTCGTTCAATTATCATAAATGAGGCCGATGGCACATCCTGGTGTAGGAGACACGACACGAGACATTACATAGCAGGAGAGGTAGACACATTCCCGGCCGTCACCCAAGTTCGTCCCAACCTACCAATCGTCGAATGATGTTAAGGCAGCCTCGTTTGCTTCCTACCAAGTAACAATATCTATTACAGCAGACCAGGGGAACCAGGGACCTGCCATTTTATGCATCAATTCAAATTTGTGGGCGATATTCTACTAGAGGATAAACCGATTGCTTACTGGTGTACTCATGACGTTCCCAGTTCCACCAGAGGTGGACTAACTCAGGTCTCTCACCAACAGAGCGAGGATGCTAACCGCTACACCATCGGGTCACTCCATTTTATATATAATTGATGAAAGTGCCGGATTCGATGGTTAGGTTGCAAATTGTCTCGATGAAGTCGAACACCATATTGTACATACATCACGACTTCACTTAATTACGAGTAAATTCTACACATGTGTACACAGATGGGCCAGCGGCAGCCAAAGGATGATTACACCAAGACAAACATACGAGGAGATAAAAGAGGAGAACAATAAAAAGAAAAAAACATGTTACTATTATGCATGCACAGAGGGGAAGTGAGAGACCAACGGTTATTGCACATTTAAGAGAAGACACGTATATGTGTCATGAAATGCAGGAATATAAATTTCTTCACCTTCGTCTTCGAGATAATTTCGTTCAATCAATAAACTCGAACACTCCTACTCCTCATCCGTCTAGCTCTTGTTAATTCCGAATTCCTACCTGCCGTGGAACGCGTGAAATACGGCGATGAGGACGATGTAGACGCGATCTTACGTTGGTGAAATCTCCTAGGAGACTGGGGAGGAGCAACCGGATGCTGGCGTTGCCTGCGCCCACGGGGACGGCAAACACGTTTATTAAGGACTCGACAAAGATTTCCCGTATCCAGGGTGGGCGCCAGAGGCGACCGCTTGTGTGGGAAATCCAAGAATGCATCGTCGACGTCACTTTCGTCGTCATGGCTTCCAACAACCGTTTCATCTTGCTGGTTTTGATGATGAAGATGATGATTGTGAAGCTGACGATGATTGGGTAACAGGTCATCCAACATTAAGGCCTCCTCGGCGTGCGGTGGGGTTCCCGAGCCTCCTCCTAATTTCTGTTTCCGCGTTGACTTGAAGTGAGGGGCGTTTGGGGGCACGAGAACCGAAAGAGAAGACAAGAGTGGATCTTCCGTGGGAGGGAATTCGTCGTTTAAGAACTCGGACCTGGTGGTGTGAGGGGGTGGCGGCTGCAGCCGAGACGAACACAGTAGTGACGAGCACTGGGTTCGACCCCGGTTGGTTAGGAGGATGCGTGGGCGGGAGGCACAGGGACTGGTGTTGCATGCAGAACCGGTTGCCAGTCGTGATAAAAAGCGCGGTGTTGATTTACCCGTGGCGATCTGGAGGCGAGCTGTAGGCGAATTGGCTGAGGTCAAGAAATTGGGGGTTGGTTTCGCTGGTTCGTCGTAGATTGGACAAATGTTAAAGGGCGCACCGCCAGACGTTGTTGTGATCACAGGGCTAAAATGGTTAATAAAACGAGCTTAATTAATGGAAGGTAGCAGTTAAATCAGTTCGATTAACGTGTACAGGGTTGGCGCACCGTGAATGACGGCGCATTGCACATCTTCAGTGTCCATTCTGGTGATGGAGACCACTCATGAGCCGCCAGGGATTGAAGTATTGGTATGGGGGCGTTTAAGATGGATATTTCCCGATCGATCGCGATGCCGTACGGCAGGACACAATACGGTTGATTTATTTAAACCAAGCCTCTAATACGTGTCATAAAAATAATACCCGGGGTGCTTTTGATGCCAGTCCGTAAGCTGATCCTCTATAGCCGTGGTTCTCTAACTGTGTGTCGCGAGAGATGGGGTTTTTGAACTCCGACATTTCCGGCAATGATTTGTCGGAAAAATTTCAGTCAGTTTTGAATCAAGCTATTAAAGTAGTGAACTTCATCAATTCTCGGCCGCTTAATTCAAGAATTGTCGCACAACTCTGTGATACAATGGATTCCGACTTCAAATCGCTGCTTTACCACACCGAGGTTCGCTGTGTGTCAAAAGGAAAAGTGTTGAAGCGTCTCGTTTATCTCAAAGTAGAAGTAATTTCATTCTTGGAAGTCGAGGAAACAAATTTTGGATTCGATCTTCGTGACGAGATTTGGTGGCTCAAAGTTCAGTTTCTCTCTGATCTGTTCGACAAACTGAATTCTCTCAACTTGAGCCTCCAAGGACCATCAGAAAACATTATCTCATCGACATGCAAACTGAAATCGTTTGATGAAAAACTGACGCTATGGAAAATCAAAGTTTCGAAGGGTATTTTTGAATGCTTCCCTTCCGTAAACGAATCTCAGTTATAGAACACAGTCACCGATGACATCATGTCCACACTGATAAGCCTTCAATTAGCAATTCACCATTATTTTCCATCACTTAATATCGGCGAATATGACTGGGTGATCAACCCGTTTGGAAGCAACCAGACATCAAATCTTTCGTGTAAAGAGGAAGAAGAGCTGATCGAGTTGAGAAATGACAAATTCCATCGACTGGGATTCGCCGAAAAAAGTTTGGACGAATTTTGGCTCTCCTTGAAGCAGTTGTTTCCAGCTCTCAGTTTGAAAGCAGTCAAAATCATTTTGCCGTTCGCGTCTTCATGGTGTTGTGAATTTGGATTTTCAGCTTTGACTGAAATCAAATCAAAAAAGAGAGCGCGACTCCTTCGACTTGACGACGAAATGCGTGTTTGTTTGTCAGCATTAGAGCCCCGTTTAAACCTTATTTGCTCTCGAAAGCAAGCCCACCCATCGCATGATAAATATACACGTTGAAAATAAATTTTGACCAATTTTTTTTTACTTAAGGTGTGTCGCGAAACTTTTCAGATATCCCAAGTGTGTTGCGAGTGAAAAAGTTAGAGAAACACTGCTCTATAGTGACCATCGCAAACGTGGTCATTGGGGGGAAATAATTGAACTCATCGCGCCAAAACACTAATTTAAAGGGTTGGTTTCTTATTTCAACGGGATATGCCTGTGTTTATCGGCAGAACGCATGGCCCGACCTGGATAAGACCAAAAATGCACAACTCACGCCCCATACGAAGTCATCGTCGGCAGGCAGAATCCATAGACGCCCCGACGCCTCTGGTGCATCGCAGCCGTTGTTGTCGATGCAAAGAACGCTGGTTTCAGTCGGCCGGGGATGGATGCAGTCGACGTTGAGGTGGAGGTTTGATGTCGAATCGTCATTTGGGTCGGCGTAGCGTGCGACGAATTTGGGATGTGTGAAGGCGAGGCGTTGGGAGAGCGCAGCTTTGTGTGTGTGGCGAGATGCGATTTGAGGTTGGTGGACTGCGCAAAGCGTTTAGCGCAACCAGGCTGGGGACAGGGGTACGGCCGGTCCCCTGTGTGGATGCGCAAATGTGTCCGCATATTGAAGTCGAGAGAAAATCGTTTGCCACAACCCTAATAATACCAAAAAAGACATTAGGAGTGAAGCAGCATATTCTTGAAGACTCCACCGTCTTTCAATGATGCTTCTGCTGTTGATGATTTCGGAGCATTTGAAAGGTTATCACCTTCTAGAGAATGAGTGGCCCGATGGCGTGGCAGTGAGAACATCCCCGCCCTGTTGGTGAGGGAACTGGGTTGGACTTCCAGAGTTGCACTGCGGACGCCGCCCGTAACAAAATTACAGAGAAACGTCTCGGAAAACCCCATGAACCCTGTTTATCCTCTAGTAAGAAATAGCCGCGCAATTTGATTTGAACTGAAGAATTGGCGATTGAGAGATGAAGTTGCCAACGCCGCGTGAATGTTGATCAATATATGGCGGCCAACTCAGGTCTTAATATCTAATCAAGAGCGTGCTGCAAGGCAGGTAGAATCATGGAGCAGATCTTGCGCACGCTGCGGAGGACAGTTACGTCGTTTCATGGCCGCCATTATTTGTTTTCAAAGTGTGTTTACGTAACAGGGGCTTTATTTACCTTACTGAATAATTGGCACGTACATTTCATATTCGTTTAACCTACTGTGGATCTCTAAGATCGCCTCCCCCCAAATGGGTATTTCTAAAGTTCCCAATTTATTTATGCTCTGAAAAAGTGGACAATAGAAAGGAAGAAAACATAAACGGATCCATCCATCGATTGTTATGTTATCTTTTGTAAATCTCTGTCTCCTGTTGTTCTCTTTATAATGCCAAATTACATCAGAAAGTTGCCGTCCTCCTAACCTCATATTACAATCACACAGATATCCGCCCTATCGGCAAACCAAGGCTGACAAAGGAGGCCGACAGTGTTGATTATACATATTCCTCACCTCAAAGGTACACTGGAAGGGCTTTTCGCCAGTGTGTACCAGCTGATGCCGTTTCAGCTTGCTCGATTCAACAAATGCCTTTCCACACTCGCCGCAGATATGGACTCGTGGGCCATGGGTGTGGAGGTGCTTGCGCATCGCAGCGGTGTCACGGAAGGCCTTTCCACACCCCAGCTGTGGGCATACAACACAGCGTGACCCCCCCTCGAATTTGACGTGACCTTGGGATGAAATGGACGGGGCTGCAGCGATCGTTGCTGTGTTGGACGATACACGACGCTGATTGGCACCCTGACAGAAGAAATGTGTTGGATTGGTCGGACTACCGATTGTAACGAATTGCCACGGAGGAAGAGTTTTCGTGCTGACGAAGGTCGAGGCGGCGGTGGAAATATACGGATTCGCGGCTGTTTTGCAAGTGAGGATGTCTGAAACATATGAATACTCAATATCTCGTGTACTTTCTGCATAGATGTGAAAAGAGATAGACACAAGTTTGAGAAAAACTATACCTCCCCGAGACGCCGACACGACGGATGATTGATTCGAATAAAAAATGGTCAATCCACCACCGCTTCCATTGGTAGCACCATTTTGATTTCTCTTTCCAGACGCTAATATCGAAGATGTTGGTAAGCGGTAGGTTGCCAAGGGAAGAATCTTAAGAGTAGTCGATCCCACGCCCTTCATTCCAACTGCCACCGAGGAAGTTGTAATGACCGCCAATTTAGCGGCCGAGGAGGAAGGCGGTCCCGGAGAGGCAATTGGGATGGGCGAAGGTAGACACGGTGCCGAGAGCACAATCTTCGCGGTATCTACAACGTCGTCAATATTACCACAATCGTCGAGTTTGAGACCCCAGTCGGTGCAGGCACCGTTAAGAAGAGAGAGGGGGGGTTCTGATCCGAGCGAATCACGCTGGTCGCTGCCAACACCGAACTCAGCCGCGAATTCGAGAGCTTCTTTCTTGATTTCAACTAAAAATAAATGAAACGATAATAACAATAACATTAACACGGATACAGGGAATCAGGTGATATATTAGACAATAAAGCCAATCAGATTAAAAATAAAACAAGAAAATGCACGCTTTTATCAGGAATCCGTTATCTTTGAATATATAATATCGGTAGTTAATATTTAAAAAAAATATAAACTCAAGCTCATCCTTGGTAATTATAACGAAATGTTGACTCATATAGCTTGCGATTCAGCAATCGATCGAGGTTTATGCGTAAAAAAATGAGCAACTCTCAAAACAACATTCAAAACACCTGAATGTTTGGGTTTCCTGCGTTGAGATATTGAAAAGCACTGCAATGTCGGTTTAGGACTATGTTCGCCTGAGGAATTCGGGAGGTCAATAGCAGATTCTCGAAGGCTATGCGTCTCACTACTTGGCTCAGAACTGTCACTTCCAATGACTTCTTCTCTTAGACCAAGAAGCTCGCCGGAGTCCATTAAAAAGAGGTCTCCGTATGTTTCGTTGCCGCATACATCGATGAATACTTCTGACGGTTCTAAAACAGATTCACCCGCATTTTCAGTCGAGCTTTCGATGAAGTTCTCGCAAAAATCCAGCTTAGGCTGATCTTCAAAAATCGACCCTATCATTGTTTGAAAATATACACGTCCATTTTGCACTTGGCGGTAGTTATTTAATAATAGTAAAACGAATGTTAAGGTCGTTTAATTTTAGGCATTTGTTTATCGTTCAAATGAATAAAATTCAGGCGCAGCATTTTATCGCCCAATGCTATAACATACATAAATTGAAGCGATTACAATTATCAAAGTAATTATTATAAAAAAAACTTGTAAAATTAAATGAAGATAACAAATTAATGCAACAGGTTCGCGTATACTCTATTTTGAGGATGTTAAAAATAAGCTTTACTTGCTAGTAAAATGTTATGAAAAACAAGCATGGTGGCTTATTTTAATTCGAAGACTTCGTGGCCCAAAATTCAGAATGGCACGATGACCAAATACGAAGGTCGGGAATGAATGATATTGTTTGTTATTCAAACAATAGTTAGGGCCCGACCTGGACAGAAAATGCCGACAAGGCGCGATGCCAAGCGCCCGCTGCAGGCGAGTCCTGTCTGGTCACACGTGGGGCGTGTCGTGGTAACAACTGGGGGGGCGGCCAATTGTCGTCGATATTGTCTTCATTTATCCACGTTAAGGTCACTGTATGCGGTGTGGTGTGCGTTAGACAATGGGGTGCCGGTATAATGGATTTTATGCGTGGGACATAAATTAACACGTAATTTAAGGTCACTAAAGGCTAATACCATGAAAAAAGGCAGTTTGTAGGATTTAATAATAATGCAACGCCCAGGACATCGGGCATGATATCAAGGGAACACAATATCAAAAATACGTCAATCGAACGCTAGCTTGTATACAACTACCCATTACACTGCATGTTCATCTTCTTTATTGTAATGACCTCTGTCCCTTCTGACAACACAACTGCCTCCATGTAGGATAGCAAAGAAGCCAGCAGCTTCCTCCCTTTCCCAGCTAATGGACAAGAGTCGTCATAAAGACCAGTCCCATTTCCACCAAAGCATCTTTAACATCTCCATTCATAGCGTAGTGGCGTGCGCTTGTAATCTAGCAACCTGGAGGCCGGGTGCTTGAAACTGTCTCGCGCGCGTTATGGACAAGGCCTTCTATGGCCGCCATTACCTCGTTGTTATTTCCTCCATTCCTGTTAAACATTAAAATGCTGAAAGTTCTGGTCTTTGTGACCTTAATAAAGCTTAAAAATTATTTATTTATTTATTTATCTATGCATCTTATTATACACACATTCTCTCAAGTCAATGCGTCTTCTTCTCATTAATACAGTTTAGGGCGCGCGCCTGCATTCTTACAGTAACAACCCCTATCTAAAGAAAATGAAAGAGATGGGTTTTAGTGCGGTTGTTTATCCCATAATTTTGCAGCCTCCATATTGATGAGAATGTACTCAATAAATCCCGTGCATTGAAATGGAAAGGCAACATATTGTCTACGAAGATTTGCCATAAGAAATTAATTAATTGTAATATATACGGCGGTGAAAAATTCGTGGGCCAAAATCAAAATAGCACGATCGACACGGCGACACCTAGGTTTATCGCGGTAGGTTATCTTAAAACTCTTCTGGCATGGTCTTCTTGTCCTAAGGAAAGCGGAATCGTTTTTTAGAACACCACATTGACTGCCAACGATCTAGTCAAACACAAAACCTAAACTATTGTTTAGATAATGAGAAGGTGCGTCTGTAGGCTAATCGAGGTCAGGTGACACCGATCGATTCCTAATAAACGAAAAATATTTAATATTAGATGGAATAGAACCTCTCGCGGTCTGTTGCGAATAAGTCGGGAAAGCATTTGTGTCTCCCGAGACGAGTCGTCTGCAATGCAGAAGGGAGGAAGAAACGATAGTATTTTTGACGACGAGAAACAAACAAATGATATTCGCAGTAAAAACGTCCGCAAACCGAGATAACCAGGTTCACGAATATTTTAAGCAATATTTCATGTAGCATGTGGCCCGTTGACCATGTAGCCCACTGCCTCTAACTATTCGATTTGCTATTGATTTTGATCTTCGTAGATCAGAAGATATTTGACCGGACACTAGTTTCACCATCCTTCTACGCAATCTTCACACTCCTGCGAGAGGATGCAGGTGCGTGACATAGTGTTGAAAGCCAAGGTGAAGTCCAAAAATACTCCCGTCAGGGCTTTTACTCCGGCATTAAGCGAAGAGTTGAGGATGTGCGATAACGTGGGCACGGCGTCCAGAGTGCTTCTTTTTTGTTTATAAGCAAACTGGAGCGGGCCATCGGCAGTTTTTGGTATGTCCTTCAATTTAGAGAGGAGGTGCTTCTCAAAGGCGGAATCAACGAAAATCCTTAATTCGGTTGTGACATTCGAATCTGGTTCTGGAAGTAGTTCAACGGATAAGAACCTTTTTAGGTTTCGAATAACTTTGGTTGTCCTTGACATATAGTTTCGGTAGACGAAAGACTATGCAGTGATCAGTGGGAACTTGGACGTCCCAATGTTTTGGATTTCACACACTTTTAATAACAACGTAATTTAGTATTTTCTTTTTAAATTTTAATTTGCAATCGCTCAAATGTATCCATTAACTTCGAGGTTAATTATCGATGCGCACATATTCGATTGGTTGAACCATCTTTGGCGCCAGGCATATCTACGAATGGCCTCTCGACGTCATGTTTCTGAAATTGTTTTTGAGATTCACACCTAACTTATTCTTCATATAATATGTAGGTTTTGATGCATCCATACATCGGTAGTGTTCTGTCTAAAGTCTCCAAATGTATTTTTTTTACAGAAATAGGTGCACTCCGCCCAGCGAAAACAAGCAAGCTATCTAGTGCTTTTTCTATGGCAAATTCACCCACCGAGTCCTCTTTACTGCATGAACATCCTCAGTATGAGAGTTGCACATGCTTTAATTCGGTGGTGCCTAATTATTCGATAACCCAAAGAATTCAACGTTCTGGACGACGAGTGAGCGTCTGGCCACGAGAAATCGCCAACTCAGTAGGCAAATTTCTAACGCCTACTCGGTCACGGAAGTTCGCCGAGAAAAAACTGCGGAGTCCTTTGCGAACGTGTTCTGTCGGCTCTATTGATGAGATGAATGCGAAAGGGGTAAGTTTTCTTCTCTTTATTTCATCGAAAAACATCCATAATTTGGCATAACACTATAAATGTACATTAATAGTTAAAACCGAATACGTTTAGTCAGATTAAGAGTTTGTCTGTAAGCAATTTTTTGGTGAAAATATTATTTTTTTAACAGAGGCTAATTGGACATCGGTGCTGGATGGTGGGCGAAATTGTCATGTTCTGACATAAAAGCGAAATTGATTAGATATATTTTGCGTTTTTTCAGTGTCATTAATCAGTATTACAATAACGCTTTCGATGCGTTTCGATGAACTGTCAAAATATGCTGATGTGGGTTCATTTGTGGATGCTGTGGTCTTCTTCTTGTGAGGTAATCTCTAGGGATGTTTCCATGAAGAATATTGTACAGGTCGCGTCCCAGGCGCCAATTGAAATGCCAGTAGCCCCAGGTATTCGCAGCCGGTTAGCCGTGTAAGTAATAACCTTGTCCTCGCGTAACTTCGGTGATCTGATGTTTTCGCTGTGAACGCTTTCGATAAAAAAAAACAGTTTGTTTGCTTCCATTTCCGGTGTTAGGTGGCTTCCATTAAATGGATTTAATTCATTAGTTCGTTTTAAAATCCCGCATTCCGGTTGACGTACCTTTCTTTACTAAGTTTTCTGGAAAAGTTGGCTCCCATACACTGAAGGTACGTTCGACGCCAAAGAGCTGTCTTAGACCCGAATTGATCGCGGTAGCTTTTTATAAACTGCCAGAATCCTCCCTCTGTTCGTAAGAGACCGGGGTTCGACGTATTAGACGACATTTCTCTTCACGTTACCGCGACAAACTTGGTCATACGGTAAGCGTATCCGCGTTGTCGTCGCAGTGGAGTATGATATGGGAATCCTTGTTCAATCCTTGACCGTCTTTGGTCTCCCCAACTGCCACTCAGACCTAACCTTTTGCCTACCTTGGTGTCTTTGGTGGAGAAATAACGATTGCCTAAATTTTATTGTTGTTTGAAGTAATAAAAATAGATTCGGGTTGACCCAAATGTACTTTTGATGTTTTTACGCTTTCATGTACTCTTAACTCTATTTGTGACGTGGTCCGAATTTGTTCGCGTCCATAACCATAAAGTTATAACGTATACTAATAATATTATTGCTTTATTAAGGTCGCGAGGACCAAAAATTTCAGCATTCAAATGTACAACAACGAAAAAATATTCCAAGAAGTGGCGATTATTTATAGAAGCAAATTTACATGAAAGGCAAATGAAACCCTTGAAGTACATAACGTTTGGAAAACGCGCAATTCGTCATTGGTCCTATATCACGGCTTGGGGTTGCGTCTCTGGAGATTTTCAGAGCGGCTCTTGGTCCCGTGACGGATGACCCCAGACTCACAATTTCCCCTCCCCAAATAGGCCTTTCCAAGCTGTTGTAGCTGTTGCATGCGTTTGAGAGGGGAACCTTGCAAAAACCCAACAAACAGCAGTCGTATGTTTTAGTTATTGCAGCATACGACCAGTTCCAAGAATTGAAATAAGAAACGCGGTTTGCAAAATTAATTTATTCCAAAAACGGTTGTACAGATTATTAGACTAAATAAAAATAGAAGTTCGAGCAATGCGATCTATATCTCAGTTGATCACAGCTCTTCAGTTACACGAGAATCCAAGTATGTCTTTATTTTACGTTGGCATACGGAATTGAATGGGATGCCCTGATTGTACATGGATGCAGTCGTCGAGATATTGCCGGGTGCGAACCATTCTTCTGCTTGGTTGCGTCCATCGGGCTAAAACGGGTTCATATTAAGGTCAGCGACAATATTTGGGCTCTAATAACTTTCAATAAACGGAAGGGAATTAAATGTACAGGATTATCCAAATGGACTCTACGGTAATTGTTGCCGAGAGATACCCGGACGAGGACGATTTTTGGGAAATAAGATTTATTGATTATGTAGATATGGCAACGACCATTAAACATGTTCTCTCAGAACGACATAAAAAATTACCTTCGACATGTTATGCTCATATTTTGGTCGTGGGTTAATTAGCTAACTGACAGTTTCCAAATTTTTCGTTACCCCCTGCGAGTGCAGTCTAAAAGTGATGACAGCACACTTCAGACTTCGGAGGAGAAGAAGAATCGACGAGGCCGCCGGAGTTCGAGCGTGGCTGGCTCTGTGTTGTCGGTTCTGTTGTCCCCACGCCGTTATCGACATTCCGCGCGCGCCGTGGCGATTGAATCCTTGAGTCGATCCTCCGAAGATGGCCTTGAAAATAAGCACATGAATCTGTTGCTCATCAAACCAATTGTTTTGGCGGTAAGTCTGTGTGCAATATTGCGATTTTTCGTTGCGATGCATTGGTTGCATTCATTCTCTTTATAACTGGGTGGTTTATTTAACCTGTTGGACTTTGTACTTGAACCACGCATTGCTCCATGGTTCAACTTTCGCATAATCCAAAAGCCACTCGTTTCACTTCACCAACGCACATTCTACCGTTCAAATAATAATAATGGTATTCGCTTTATTAAGGTCACGAGGACCAGAACTTTCAGCATTAAATGTTACAACAGACACAAATGATACAAGAAGTTGCGATTGTACATAGCAGGTGTAAAATAATTGAACAAGAATGAACGAAATAAAAACGAGGTAAATTTGCAAGAAAGGCAAATTAAACCCTAGAAGTGTGCAAAGTTGAAAGGCCTTTTCCATACCGAGTGCAAATAATCAATTAATTCAGTGTCACCCTTCGGCGAGTTTTAAAACAAGAGAGGCAACTTAAAACGGTTCTCTCTCTGTTTTCTTCTAAACGTTTTTTTATCTTCGTAACTTTACTAAAGCCGTTACAAGAAAAAAGTGTCCTTAATTTCAAATTCGTTTTCATTTCCAGCAACAACTCACCTTGCTCGAGCTGAAACACTTTAAGGCAATCAAAGAGGAGGTAGGCCGTACCCCCCACCCCCTATCCTTCTTCTACTACTACTACTATTCACTAAATGGTCACGTTTCTTTAAAAAAGGAATTTATCAGCTTCAAGTGGAGCAGCCGTGACAAGGCCTCCTACGCCCCGGGAATATGCGCCTCCACCCAGTGGTTCAACAGGGTGCGTTGGCTCGGGTTGTGTTGCCTCTTTTGACGCATTGGCGGCCCTCTCAAGAACTCTTATAATTCGTCTTCAGGTTATATTTTGGATCCACGCCGAAATCCTGGGACGGGAGACCGTCTCGGAGCGGTCCGCCGTCCTGGCCGTCTTAATACGTACTGCGAAGGTTCGTTTTGTCATTTAAAGGTTTTCGTGCTCATGCCCCCATCTCAGCGGAGGTGGCCTAAGTTCTTCAGATTAGCACAAACCATATCGACTGTGCTTAGCTTATCGCGGTCAAATCTACCTTTATTGGTGTCTGCGCCGATTTGTATCACGCCCTTTGTGAACTTTCAGACCTCGTGACTGAAAAACAACAATAGCTTCTGTATGCGACCATTTGCCTTTCTTTCTTATCAGCGAGATAACGGTTTCCACAGACAAACATTCGTGAGGAGACCACGGAAATAGAATAGAGAGACCGCCACCGCAACTCTGAAGGCACTACCGCTTCGTCTACCCCTTTAGAAACTCGTTGACTTGTTGAACAACTTCTACACAGCAAAGGCCACCGTCACGGCTCTTCAGGTGGAATGTGTTCACCGACTGCAAGCGACCTGGGACGGTCTTTCGAGCCACGACCGCGCCACTTTCGTTCGTCTATCCAACTTATTCCTCGAGGACGACAACTTCCTCAACCTCCGCACCACTCAGGACAAAGCCCAAACACCTTGCATACCCTATCTGGGGCTCTATCTCAACGACCTCACCTACATACACTGCGCCTACCCCCCTAACCCCTCCCCCACCACAACGGAAGAACGGCGCTGTCAGCAGTTGCGGGAGACTCGCATCGAGGCTGTCTTACGACAAATCAAGAAATGCCAAAATTCAGAGTACCGTAAGTCGTACGCTGGCTACCGCCACACACCTCACTCACTAACGAAAAAACACGCACGGTTGTAGTCTTCAAAGAGGATGACGCTGTCATCGCATTCCTTGGATCTTTCACCTACTTCGAAGAGCTTCGACCAGCCACGGAGGACACGAATTACAAGACTTCTATCCAGTTGGAACCTCCATCTTCTCATCCTCCTCTCCTGAGGACCTTGTCGTCGTCGTCTTGCGTAGCCCCCGAGGGGGGGCACCAGCATCCCCTGCCATTACTCAGAAGGACCAATGGTGGTAGCCTCTTCCCACCCCCTTCTCCAAGCGTCTCCAAGTCAAAAGCTGCGCGGTTCTTCCGCGAGCATGTTCGCCTTGGAAGCTGGACTGGTGCGATGCGCCAATAAATTCTAATTTATAGTTTAATAGTAGTTGATTCACATTTTCTTCTCCTTGACTTCTAGCGGGCCTCCCGATTTCAAGCCGAACTGTCATGTTCGATGACTCGGTGAGTTGATGATTGGTTGGTTGAATGATACTGGACTAACGCTTATCATCCGATGGTTGCGCCCACATCGCTCCTGGACCTGGGCCTCCAACTTCCGGGACGATTCCACAGTAAAAAAATACCAGGAGTCATTCATAGACTACTACAAGAAGAAGGAGGATAAGAGGACAACAACAAAAATCTCTTCCTTGCAGGGCTAACGATCTCACTTTCGGCGTCAATACACCTCTTGAGCATCTTTTGCATCGGCCAATCAGGTGTTGCTCGATAGTAATGAACGGTGCTTATGCAAGCTTTAGCCAACAGCGGGTTTCTCGATCAAGGATTATAACAGCCACTATTATTATTATAATAGGTAACATTTGGGGTCGGGTGTTTTGGCAGTCTTTTTTCCAAACCGCGTGTCCAACGTCATTTGTTTCGGTATGCTTTATCTCTCGGCGATACGTGTTTGACTGGGCGCCGATTACTTTGGTTTTTTTCTTCAAGAAACGTTGCGCCGAGTACGATGTATATGCTCGTGTCAACTCAGCATCGTCCATCATTCCGGAATCAACGGGAATTCCCATCTGTCCCAGAGAGCTTTCCTCCGCATCTTCGTCTTTGTTTTGGTTAGTCATGTTTTGGTTACTCATGTGTCTTATTCGTGTCTTATTTGGTCCATCGTTCATTAATGAAATTCCTAAAATTGCTTTCGACATGAGCATTGTGGCCGTTGAATTTCAGGGGGCATTCATCGTTCCATCGATAGATTGAGTACAGATTGATCGCAGTTAATTTGTCCGAACACATGCTAATAATGATAATAATTGTATTCGCTTTATTAAGATCACGAAGACCAAAACTTTCACCATTAAAATTTTCAACAAGAATTATTTCGGAGGAAAGTAAATTAAACCCTCAACGTCTATAAAGTTTGGCAAACGCGTAATGGTGCCGATTTAACGGCCATATCCATGACGCCCCCCCCTCCAAAAACGGAACCATTCGAAAGTTGGAAAGTTTTATTAGTTGGATTAAATCAAAGGTTGACTAGAAATTAGCATACCTCGAGCGTTCAACCAGTATCATGAATTAAAAATCCACTTTTTTTTCTCGCCCCTTTAAGCCATCTAAAGGAAGACGCGGTTTCCGAAGCCAAGACACCGAGCGCTAGTGGCAGAAGCAGTACTAGCAATGCTCTATCAACCGAAAATCTGGCCAAATTTCCGGCTGTCGCTTGGGATACTTCTTCCCGTAGCCCTTCTCTGTATGAAAAGCCCCGAGGTAAATACAATCATAATTGATTTACCTCATACAAGATCTACTGAATTACATATAAGTCGATTTTTTTTCAATTTTACCTCCTTTATGAAGACATCGAATGCGCGGCATTGCATTTCCTAACCCCCCGGGAGCCGTTGTCAGAACCTCGGCGACGGAAAACGGCACATACGTACATCAGACCCAACCAATCCAATTCATCAATCACTGCAGTGGCGTTAAGTCAACTACCAGGCACTGAACTCGTCTACGAGGTATGCAGTGGGGGCTCGCCTCCAATGTCTGCGGAGACATTGCGTGCCAGATAATCGTTAATTCACGTTTCTTTAGGGCGTTGCTCTTGTGTTTGGACTTCCACTCTCCGAAACCAATAGCATCGAGACAACCAATGGGTCGCCATTAGATCCGTGCTGTGCCCCTTCTCCCATCACTCGTCTTGCGAAAATTACCCCCGCGGACCTGGTGCATGAGAATGATTGGAAACTCCGCTGGTTAGTTGTTCTTCGCAGCTGTAATTGTGTTGCTGCCAAAAAGGAGGCTCACCTTTCGTTGGTTCTCTTCTGGCCGAAAAAATCGCTCAAAACGCGCGTCTTTCGGGCAGTCGGTGATGGGGGTGTTGATGAGCAAGAGGAGACGGGGCCACAATTAGTACGTTTTTTATTATTATCTCAATGCCTCTCATTACTATATCGGTTCCGAAAACATCGTTCTTTTTTATCCCCCAGTTCTCTCGTTCCCGTTATTGTGTGATTAATCCGGTGAAGATTAAACCCGTCCCATCGTCTTCGGCACAACTGCTCCCAGGTGCTGTTTTCACAGACCCGGAAAACACCCAGCGTTTCCACGCACTCGCGGTTTCGATAGCGAACGTCAAGGAGGCTTTGCAGGGCCGTGAGGCGGTGACCGAGACCCACTGGAATCTCGGGCAGCGCATAATTGAAGCGGCGGTCAGCGGGGGGTCAGCCAAGAGAGCATCCGCTGGCAACAATGGATCTGCCGAGGATGGCGGGTTGTATGTCGCCTTGAAAAATCTGTACTTGGGACTCGTGTGAAATGTTTACTGATTTTATGCCTGTAATGTGTACATATTTTGTGATTAAAATTTGGGGTCTTGATGGATTCTGTTGGTGCTTGTTCTTTTCGAAAAATTAATATCGTTATGGGTTGGTTATGGGTAATCCTGCGCCACACGACACGCCGGCATTGCTACTACCGCTTCGAGGGTCTAGACTCTAGACCTTGGCGTCCATCTTCCGGGAGGATTCCACAGAAAAACGTAACCTAGAGTCATTCAAAGGCAATTGTGCTTACTGGCACCTATTGGGTGCATGAACCAGTAAGATAGCTGGAAAAATTGATTTAGTTAATGCTAATATATGACAACTGCCATTACGAGTGAATAACTTACTTATTTCCGCAAATAACATGGATTGGCCGTGGAAGTATTAATAATTGTAACGTCTACTGAATTAAATTTAAGTAATCATTATTTGCCTCAATTCATCAACCATTTCCTTGAAGTTTAGCCAACTGCCGAGCACTGAAGTCGCCTACGAGATATGCGCGGGAGCTCGCATTTATAAAGTTTAGGGCCTCCGGAAAGATGTCGTTTTCGCCACCTGCTTTCTTGTCTTTAAGTTGTGCCGAGGCGTCATTCAATCAAGGTAAGGCTGGAGTAGTAATGATACAGATTTAATGCGCCCTTTAATGAATAACGATAAAAAATTTTTATTTAAGATTAGGACGGGAAATACGTTTTATTTACCAGTTATCAAGAAACCGTTGTCACGCTTACGTTGCAAAACAAACGTCGTATACGACAACAAGGGGTGCACGATTTTCATTTGCGACTTAGGACAAAACATCTGCAAGAGTTTTGAGTGTGGGAACTGAAACGGAATTATTTAATGCAGAAATCCCAGTAGATTTAAAGCACGTCGTTTGTTAAAGTTACGGCCTTTAAATAAGAGTCCCCGTTCGGAACTACAAGACGCACTTTAAAGCACACATGTGAACACAACAATGAACCGTTATACACCCCGGCCAACATCCCTTGCAACCTCACACGTTCAAAGGATTAGTATGAACCTAAAACCCGATAGAACAAAAACGTTTACGAAATTCGTGTGAGAGTAATGCGTGCCGCGGGAAGCGAAGACTGTGTAAATTTGACTAGGTTAAGTCGGCAAAAGAATTTGTGTCGTTGTAAATCGGTCGGAAACATTACGATGCAGATCGTTTGCGTCGTAGGCGGGCTGATACTCAACCGTCGTCAACATCCTCGCTCTGTCAATGAGGGACCTGAATTTTATCTTCAGATCAGACAATCACGGGTGGTACAGGAGACGCCACCTAAAAAATATTCCTGAGAAACTTAAATACCCCTATACAGCCGGCTTATCTTCTAGTAGGAGATAGTCGCGCAAATTAGGGTTTTGGTACCCGTCAACTGAAAGGTGTTGCTGCGAGGCGATACATGGATATTCGATGTGAAAACACGGTTGTGATGATGGGCTATGATTTTCACGAATCCAGATGACGTTGATCATCGGAAGATTTGTACTATTTTTCCAATAAATTAAAATGCGCCCCGTTTAACTTCCTTTGGGACATCCTCTATCCATCCCAGGGATTAGTGTAAACCGAAAACCCGATAGAACAAAAACCTTTACAAAATTTGAGCGTGATTTATCTACGCTACAGGTTGCAAGAAGCGAAACATTTGTGAAATTGCAATCTGAATAAGCAGTCGGCTTCAGGGTTACTACATTTCCTCCAAAGCGCTAACAAATTCGCCAGAGGTTTTCGGCTGGGAAATTCGCTTTATTTAACTCACTGTCCTCTATGCACCAAAGTAATCTTTTTAGATACTGCATTTGATAATAATAATTGTAGTGGCTTTATTGAGGTCACGAGGACCAAAACTTTCAGCATAAAAATTGCTAGATATGAAAATTACCTTTTAGTTTCTGCTTCACCTGCTCCTGTGAAACTAAAAAAACGGCACAAATAAGGAATCACCGAATTGCGATGTGCCGCCGTTCTTGTGGGTATTGAACATCGGGATTAAACAAATTTGATTGACATTGCTGTTTTCAGACAATTTAAAAAATTCAACTCAGTCGATCTAGAATGAACTGACTGAATATTCACTGATAGGCTGGTAGATTGTACGCTCGCTGATTTGATGAATGCGAAATTAGGGGCATATTAAGAATACGAATTAAATGGAATTTGAATTTAAGTTATTTCAAGCTGGGCAAGTTGAAAGCATGCCGACTAATCCTAAAATATTGATAATGATCAACCACTAACATCGATCGAAACCTGCTTAATTTGTTTTGATTTTCGATTTTAATCGCGAGTCTCTGGGTTAATATCAGCTCTAGGAAGATTGAATCCACGATTCCATGTACCTTAAAGAAGTTGGAAGTACACTGCGACCTCTATATTAACGGCAACCAGCTTCTTTCTAGAATTTTAGCTGTTGTTCGATCTTCAAATTCAGAATTGGAAAAATACGCGCGTTCGGTATTACTCATATTTAAGTTGCTCGAAACGGAACGATTCCTGGAAATCTGCATAGATAAATTTGGTGGCTTATTTAACATGAAATCGGTCACGGAAGCTGCCGATTTGGCCCCTTCTATCGGCCGCCTGGAATAATAAGGTTTAATAAATCTGACCACCACCCGGGGGGTCAGGAGAATGTTGAAAGTGGTATTCGGTTGGCGCACACACACACACCTCCGCGCCCACAAAAATAGCGCGTCCGCCAATCCCAGCACCGGCAATTGGGTTTGCACGCCCAAGACACCACACACGACTTCTGCCAGGTCGCGAGAACGTGAGCATTTCAGGTCGCCAATGCACAATGTTGACCAGGATGTTGTGTTGGCGTTAAACCGCGCGTGTGTTACATCAGGGGATAGGCAGGATTGAGCCGATTTGAGTTTAATTAAATAATGCTGCCACCATTACTAAGGCACCGAGGATCAACATCCCCCAAAATAATGCAGTAAGTTTGGATTACCCATGAATATGTTGGCACGAATAAAGAAGGTAAATGTACAAGTAAGGCGAGGTGCCAATCGATGCACGGGTTAACTGCGCCGTGGAAATTTAAAAGCGCTACCTGCGATGGGGGCATAAATATGTGCACGGTGTTTCCGCTTTGGGCGGTCACTGGGGTAACTGCAGATGCCCTAGACTTAGACAGCGATGCGTTGCAGGGACCAGCTTAATTCATGCTTGGTTAACTGTGCTTGAATAATCGTTGTTGCTAGAATTGTCTGGATGTTGGTGTTGGTAAACAGCATTCAATCTAACGGCTGCTAACGGGAGGCGCCAACGGGTCAAATGCGCCACAGCAGAGCGTGGGAGGGTCCAGCTAGTGACAATATAACATGGGATAACCTACTAAAAAAATTGTCCTTCCAGGGGAGATTTGGGTATAGTCGGTTTGTCAATAATAAAGCCCTTCCAGTCACAATGTGTCAGAGCTTGTGATTTAGGCTAATTTGGTTTTAATGAGCCAATCGACTGGGGCGTATACAACCGTGCAACCATAGGTTGAAAGTCGTCCAATCAGCGCCCCGCTTAGCAGTCAGGGCCGACTAGGTATTGTGAAGCTGTTCCAATTGTGGGGTTCTGGCCTAAGAAATATTAGATCTTCGTAGAACATGGATACACGTCCCAGGCAGCCATAATAAGGAGACGCATTGAAATGAAACGAAAGGATATAATGAGGAAAACAGTTATAAATAGTTGGCGAGGTTATATAGACTTTGGGTAAAAAAGGGGATGGGTCTTTATAACGGGAAATCTACGATGCTCGTCCATGAGTTTGGGGAGGGAGGAAGTTGCTCAAGTCTCGGCGACTGTGGATGAAGGCAGCTGCGTCCTTGTGTGATCCAGTGTGAGGCATCCTGTATTGGAGGAGAGAGTGTGTGGTCTCACTCGAGAATCTAGAGTCTAGATGAACCAGATAGCATTCTTCGCCGCCATAGAAGACGGCCACCCCGTCTAATGGTGGTTGACACAAGATGGCGTCCTATTGGCGCGCAGTCGACATTGTGTGTCCTTCATATCACGCGCGATGTCCTGGTAAAACACCGACGCGTTACAGTATGACTAAGCTAATACAGGAAGCGTGTGTTACAGGACAGGGGCCAATCAAGTCAGTCGGATACGAAGGGTGGGGATAGTGGGTGTCATTGAGGGGTGATCTAATTGATTCAAATGAAATCAACAGTTGCCATTTGACTTGGTGTCTCGGATTGATTGGATTCAGGGCATGATTCGTCGATTAATAAAGATGAATGATGAATCAGATCGAGCCAGGAATACAATAAGATTGAACCGATCAACTTAGCACAATAGTTCGCATTTATTTCAAGGTATCTTGAGAACGTATCCGAGTTCATGCGGGTTGTATAGATCAAGTATTTGGACAGGACTTTTGGAACGATTTTATATCCCTTTTTGCAGAAATATAAAAAAAACCGAGTGAGGCGAATTCTGACAGACATGGCAGTAAACACGCATTCTGAGCACGCTTCTTCGATGGAAAAAGACGAGTGGCTAACGATAAGATCGAGCCATGAATAAGATTTAATTCTATTTAAAATATGCTCACGGCGAACAATGTTTGATGCCCAAACTTCGGTTTCATGGATGAAAAAAGGGTCGGTTGTACGAAGATTCATTTTATTTTAGAACCGGTCTTGCTTTTTTAACGGCCACCTATTTCTACAATATCTCACGCACAAATTATGTATTAGAACCATGTAGACACTGCCGCCATTATTATTCAAAGGTGCGTTAGCCGAGAATAAAAACACGAAGACACAATAGGTGGTCATTTTCAACCTATTGTTAAATACCATTTGGGGGAGGGATACCGTAAGTCAAACGATTCATTTTTCTAACTGGGTGTACTTCACATATATTTTTTGAAATAATTATAGTGACCTCAGGCCTTCGATTTAATTAGTACATGGACCAACTAACGCACAAAACCAACGATATTAATGGTTGAATATCGTAATACTATTATTTTCTGCAAAAATCACCATTGACAACTGAAATAGTTAAAATATTTGCCTAGAAATTATAGCTTTTCCGTTTTTACAGATATTTGTAAGTTTAGTAATAATAATCGTAAAGAATATCTATCGACTTTGAACACTTTGTTTATTAATGATACACTTACATTACGATCTTTCTTTGATGTGTTTAGCAAGACCGCAAATATTTTACGATAAGTCGCTTTATTATCATTGGGCTCTTTTCATTAAATATCCATTGGACGTTTAGGGGGTCTCAAATGATGTTTGTTGGGGCGCTAAACATACATTGAACATTGCATAAAAAATGCGCAAAATTATTGAGGCACCTGAGTCCGTACTCTCATAAAATGGACAGGAAAATGTGAGTCCTATATCACCGCGGAACAAGATTTCAGAACTGTGGGTGTTTTACAGATGATTATTGTGATTTGCCTATGGTATTTCTGTAATGTTTCTAGGTTAAAATCATCCATGTTTTGGTTCACCCAAATTCACACCCAAATACTGCCCCCCACATGTTGGGAACAATAAGGAAGCCCCCAGTTACTCAGCTCTTGGACTCGTCCCAAGATATTTTCTCCCGGCTGCATCGCGATTAGGCCTGAGGAATACTTTGAAGATGCTATTGGCGAAGAACTAACCTATAGGTAATGACATATTTTATACAACTGCCCCAAAATCCGGTTTTATTTTGCAGTGATTTTAAAAGAACCTTAATGTTTTGCCAAAACGAAGCCAATTAACACAAGTCAGTTGCGTTATAAATTTCGAAGACACCGCTTTCTAGGTTTTGTCCACAAAAAAAACTTTTATTTACAACAAAACTGATATTTTCTGTAAGATAGAAATCATTGCTTCCGTCACGAACTCAAAATGGAACAATTTTTCATAATCATCATAGGCAGTTTTACGCAGATCCCGTCGCCAAACCATCCCCCTCTATATCGACATTTTATGGTCAGGGCGTGAAACCCAATATTAAAAAAATAATCTGATGAATTAGTTCAACTTTGACATTTAAAATTTTAACAACGAATAAGAAAACAATAAAGTACCTTCAAATAAGAAGGTTTAAGGTTTCATTTTCGTCCCAAAGTGATTGCCATGTCACACGTTAACCTAACTCAAATTTCTGAATGAAGATGGCGCTTAACATCGTGTAAAAAGCTGAAGAACCATGGCAAACGGTTGCATCCCCCTCTGGCTGATTAATGTTTGTGTGAGAGAGAACCACAGCCCAAGAAGACAAAGAGAAAAACTGGTAGCGTGAAAATTCGTATTGCAAGCGCCTAACAAAGCCGTTATACATGTTGAACGTATGGGTGAACCAATAAGAGAGCCGAGAAGCCTAAGGGCAGAAATATAAACAATGAGGAAATAGGTTTGATGAGTCACTAAAAAGTGTAGTTGCGGTTTATGCAGATTAGAAGTGGTCTGTCAGGAATGGATCATACAAGCGCCTACAACATGGGTAGAATGACGAAACAGGATAGAGGTTTTACATAAATGGAGATTTCTTTGGGGAATGACCGTTTTCCCCAACACAAACTTACATTTTTGGGATGCTTCTAGAGATAAACCAATGATGAAGAATTATTGGTCAAAGGTATATTTAAAATGGAATAAGCGGGAATTTGTATGTCTATCAATATAAATATACTACTTTTCAAATTGTTTCAACTGTAATTTTCGTGTTATTTTGATTAAAAATTCATCTTTAACATGCACCAAAGCTAAACGGAAAAAAATAGTTAGAAAACCTAGTTTTGTTAACCTGATGTAGAACGATAACTAAGACATAAATGTTTTTACTTTTCGGTATGGTTGTTGTTTGTTTGAAGTGTTGATAACGAAAGTGGAACGCCATTCGTTAACCGGACTTCGTGTTGGTTTGTTTGAAATTCATCAATCGTACCAGTCCGTGCGAATCAAGTGAAGAAAACACCACGAATTTGAGCCATCTCTTTACATATATGGAACCGTGAGGGAGAACCGATAAGACGTTCTAACCGCGACCGCGAGTCTGCTCCGGCTCATTCATCCCCGTTCTTCCGACACGCGCCAAAGGTAAATCTTCTCGTACCTTCTTCTGAGCAAATAAAAGGCCATCAATCGCTAACTTTTTTACAGTGGCGAAAGCGTCTCGCGAACCTTGTGCATGACATAAAATGACCTTAATAGCTTTGATGCCACACGACCCTTCATGTGTATTCTTTCCATGTTTTTCATCGCTTTCACGAATGTAAATCGGTTAATTTGGTTCAATGTTTGGATAACACGCCTTTATAGACATCATGGGTTTCGCGATAAACCGCGCTAGTTACGGATTAAGGAATAAGGAGACTGATGTTACGGAAGACTTGCAAAACAACACCATAATGCAATGAGTGTGTGATAATGGGTTGCAGATGGTCAAACATGAAGGTCAAAAATTAGCATTATATATTATTAAAACAGGTAATTAGCAGTAAAAAGCGAAAAACCTGCGATTTTTTGAATTGATTAATCATACATAAAAAGATGGTGTCTTGAGATCCGAACTGATTAGTGTCTTGTCGGACCGTTGGTCAGGTTGCAACTTGATGAATCACTTGGATAAGCGAATCTTACAGAAGCTGCCAAGGATTAAAGATGCGAATAAATAAATCACTTGTTGGAGGATCGTGATTAACTAACCCAAAATACTAGCTATTTACGAGCATTCAATCCTCATCGTCAAACGTCTTGTCTCCTTCACTTGGCATCTGTGACACCTTTTTCATTTGGAATAATTCTGTTAAAATGATAGGCTTCTTCAATTAAAATTACTAGATTATATTAAATTTAAACAATTTAAGATTTGAATTTTGTTTCACGGAAGACGATCACAAGTAAGATGAGAGAAATGTGCGGTAGAGGAAAATATAAAAAAAGACTGTTAAAACGGAAAACAGTACGAGGAGGAGAAATAGAAGACGAAACAGCAGGGCTTTTTACACAAAAAACATACAAATATCTTGTCACGACCGTGGAAAACCACACTGAACTTTGAAATGAGTTAAGATTACGTTTCTGCGCAGTAGAACTCGTCCTACCCTCAAATAATATCCCAGTAACAAAAGGCCAATGCAACGAAATCCATAAAACTAATTGTCTCGTTGCACAATAATACATTTTATGGTGGTTGCAGCATTCGTTTACTGCTCTGTATCCCTAAAGACACAATCGCACAAAATAAGGAGTTTATTTTATTGCGGGCTGTTGTATAGCTTGTTGTTAGGCTGACCTACATTATTGGTTACAAACACAACTGGCCCACCTAATCTAGCCCACAATTGAGCCGTTCAAGATGCAGAGAGGGAGGAAAGATGACGCAAATATGAGGAATGTGACCTCAAATATTTGTTTCCACGTCAAGATATTTCTAGCTACAAAATTTGCTTTATTTACTGACGCGAATGATGTGTCTACTATCGTCGAAGTGTCTGTAGACGAGTCTCTGAAAGATTGATACAACTACGATTGAGCAACACCTTCATTAGAAATCGGATAGTACCAATGGGCCGTCTTGCAAAGAAACAGGACTGTCCATCATTCTTAATATCCCGCAGCCAAAAGAAAAAAACGCGCCATGACAGCCAAAAAACATTAATGTGAAGAGTTCTGAGAGGCCGCAGTAACTGCTCAGGCGTGGAAAAGATGATTTACAAAATGTCGTCTGGAAGACCTCCTTTAAACGATTCTCCACGAAGGTCACGAAGAACAACTGATACAAATGATGATGCAGTTGAGCTCGATCGAATGCGAATCGGGAAACCGCCCAAACGGGCCAACTGGTGTAGGAAACTTTGACTTCACCTGCGGAAAAAATGATTAGGAAACGGGACAAGTCCTTATTTGTTACCAATTGGTTCCATGCACCTTGCCAATCATGGCGATATGTGGTCTCCGATTTCGCCCCTGTAATAAACGCCTGTCTGGCGGATTTTCATTGGTTCTCGGCAGTTAGCCAATCTCCTCACCCCCTCAAGTGTACGGTCGCATATTGCACACGGTTGCTGGGAGCACAACCATAGAATAGAGCTACCACCAGCAACCATGCTTGAATCCACGAAATGAAATCCACCAGCCGCGAAACCCGCGGTATCCGCGAGAGAATCAACAGTGTTTTTCGCCTGTTCTGCAAAACCTCGACCGTACGTGGTCTCGGAAAGCTATGGCAGGGGCCCAGTTTTCTGCGGATAACCTGGTCCATCTTTGTGGTCTCGATGATGTGTGTCCTTCTGATTTCCGTCATGCTGCTCATACTAGATTTCCTTGCTTACGACATCGCAGTCCACACCAGGTTCCTCCTCGATGATGGCTCCCCTTTTCCGGCACTTACCGTTTGTCACCACTACCCCTTTTCGCAGAATGCCCGTCGTCTTTGGAAAGACAAGAAAGTTCTATCACCGGGCAGTCTAAACCGATACATGCGCAATCTTACCTGGACTAACCTTCTCAATAATGACGTCAAAGCGGCCGAGTCCACGGCTTTCTACGACAGTCTTAGTGTCTACTACCAGAACCTATTGCCGGAGGAAGCTAGAAGTCTTGGAAATGATCATCGCGTATTCATAAACTGCATGCGACTAACCTCTGACACGTCCTATTTCGACGATGACTGCCACCTCCTAAAAGGCTACAGAATACGCCAATTCTCGCACCATCAGTACCTTAATTGCCACACATTCGAGCCAATCGACCACACCGCCGCGATGGACACTTCCTTTCTCAGTTTAATTGTCCGTTTAGGACCCAAAGAGTCCGCGGATCCAGATGAGCAGGCCTTCCTCCCAGACATTTTTGAGCAGGCAAAAGGACTGAGAGTCGTTGTTCACGAGGTCGGCACGTACCCAGATATGGAAAAGTTTGGACTCCATGCAGAGCCTGGAAAGCTCAACGAAATCGGTTACGAGCCGATTAGGTGGAGGCGCATGAATACGCCCACGAAACCCTGCTTCCACGCTCAAGATTCGGCGCCTTTCCGTGACCTTGACGAGGTCTACAACTACACCCATGAACACTGCCTGCTTTTACACCAGCAGCAGGAGATAATCGATTCATGCGGCTGTTTTTATATAATGAATCCGAGACCTTCATTTCCGACCAACGAGAAGCCATACTGCGGCAAAATGTGGCCGACGCTGGACATTGCCAAATTTGTTAGTCGACTGGAGTGCTTAGGGGAGAAACTGAACATCACTGTCAAGAGAAAGTACGATGGAAGTGTGTGTCGTCCACGTTGTGAGTATTATTCCTACGACTCCACAATCTCGATCACCAAATGGCGTGCCCAGATCTGGCAATTGTACTGGCTTCGTGTTCAAAATCATGCTATGCGTCTAACAAAGGAATTCAAGGATAACCACCCCGACAGGGACCTAAAGGAGAGTCTTGGGTACAAGATGTGGGAGCGATATCTTAGTGAGGATGACCTTAAAAATATCCCGACCGAGGCAGGATACAGCGATGAGCGCAAACGACCACCCCACATCATCCCGAACGTCGACTTAAACCTAGATGGCAGTACCACCATGAACAACGATGGCTTCGCTTACATTGTGCTCAAACGAAAATCACAGAATACCATCGAAAATACTGAAAAGCTTGTTCTGACACTCAATGTGCTGGTGTCGCGTATCGGGGGGCTCTGTTCTGTGACCATTGGCATAACGGCAGCATGTGTTGTGGAACTGATCGAGTTCACCTATTATGCCATAAGTAATCGAAGACAAGAGAGGCAGGAGCCGCCGGTGCCACCGGAGAATGTAAACCTTACCCAGCCGCCTGAGAATCCAACAACCTACAACGAGATTTGTATCAGCCAAGCAGCAAAACAGAGAGAAAATGGGCAACGGCCGCAGGAGGAGGAGGAGGAGGAGGAGGAGGAGGAGGAGAAGACGTGGAACAGTGGAACAGTTAAAACTTGAGAGGTGCTAATTAATCCCAATTTCCCCCGCCCATTTTATGTAAATGATTTCCTCATGTAAGGTCAATCTTTGTGATGGGTTAGACTCCCTCTAGCTTGGTCAGAGCTATATTTAAATAAATAAACCCGTCATTCCCAGAGGAATGCATTCTGATCATCATTGGTGAGTTGGGTGTAGTTATTTGCTGTCGGATATGACAATACCTTCAATAGATAAAAGAAGGTGATCTAAATGTTTTCCTAATAATGGATGCTAACCGTTTTTGTTAAATTAACAAGCACCCATATTCAAAACTCCATTTATGGACCTGCCCCTTGATAGGTTTAACACTTTTCTTATCTTTCAACACAACTCTTAACTTTTCAAGGATCCGAGAGAACCACAGACACGGGAATCCTAAATTTGTTACCTATTTTCTAGAAAAATCGGCGATTCGTTTACCGAAACTTTATAAGATCATAACTGAACGAAGCCGGGATAAAGGGCTTTGTTATTGTGCAGAATTTATTCGGTTTTATTTATCTTTCTTGCAATTTCGCCAAAATATTATTCCCCAAATATTGTTTAAAACTTCCATGCACTTTAGGGTTGCTCCGCTGGACTCATTAATATTTTAAAACTGCAAAAGGTAATATTCAATCTTTTAATTTAACGCCGGACCCATTTATCAAATATTACTTTAAAAAAAATTAAGTCCATTTAATAAAGGATAATTTCAAGAGGTTCTTATTTCGCGTATGACTCCATTAGGCGATTATTTTGTGGCATTTATGCTTTTGTGTCGTTGATAATACAATTTCTTGCGCTACTGACGGTGTCGCATATATGGGTTAGCAATATTATCTCTGTTTATGGAGTTTGTCATCCAATCGTTTTGTTGGTGACGTTTTTTGTTTCGATTTCGCGGCGGGGGCCACACTAGATGCAGGTAGCATGGAAGTCAAACTCTTGGCGTATATGTATGAACATATCGAACATTAGATAGGACTAAAAAGCAGACGAACCTTGGGAACATTTGGCGGGTAACAGTGTCGGCCAATGCTTTCAGGCGCTAAATTTCCGCAAAATTCAATCAAACAGTCCGAAAATCCTTTTGGGAGTTAATATTACTAAAATTCTCATATGCATGGTGCACTGTTGTTCATAAAATGATTGACCAAATTATTGTGAGTAGAGTTGGATCATTCTTTACGCCTCGGGAAATTAGACGTCGGCATTAACGGCATCGATACCATTTTTTGTTAACTGACGACTTAAAACATTTAGAAAAATACGAGAGCGCTCAACCGACTTTAAATTTTTACGAAATAAGCCTGTTTGAGAGGATTTAATCACGGAAATTCTATCTAATATCTTTTATTTCTCTTCATCAGCGTACATATAATGAATGTAAGACATTTTTGATTACATTAAAACCTAGCTTGCTACTCACGCACAAGCGCGCGACCAATCAATGTGTCCCTTCGTCGAGAGGGGAGAAAATCTATTATATCACGTTGAGGGACTTTGCTACTCATTAATAATAAGTACACAGTTATAACATGTCACCAAATGTCTCGTAATTTGTTCATGGTTTCAGTACTCCACAATATTATGTCGTTTTTTAGATGTTATTAGTCGATGCTCTCTTGCCGCATTATATTACTAAAAAGTAATCTCTTCATTCCCGAAAATAAGAAAATAACAGCATGAAGTGTTCAGTGAATTTTTGTGTGCTTTCGTAGTGATACGGACACTTTTATTGTCAGTCGTTAGTTAAAGAAATAGAAACTAATACAGAAGAACCTTTTGTATTAAGACAAATAAATAAACTCATAATAATTAATAAAATACAATGCGTTCCATTTGTTAAATATATTCAAGCAACACCAATGTCCTTTTGCACACTACCAGGTAAATCATTTCTACATTTCTTACAAAATAATTAAAAGGAAATTTGATAGATTTACCCATGAATTATTGCGAAAATAGCCTTATACTGGAAATATTTGATCTTTGAAGCAAGTCTATGACACCCTTTAAAGCGCTGTCTCACTGGCTATTTTACGTAATGACAGAAATTAATCAATATATTTATCACTGTGAGAATGTACCTACTATCGATCGACCGCTTGAGACTCATCGTTTTGTGCCTAAAAACATAACTTCCCGCTATTTTACAGTTAAATGCGCGTTTGATTCTAAACCAATTTAGCAGTTTTCATTCGTTGTTCACCACTGCTTTGTTCAAACATATCGGCGCCGTCTGCTTTCAAGAAAACTTTCAATATGCATCTCCTATTTATGCCAGACAATTGTGAATGCTTCCACCAGGAAAGGATACGCGGCGCCAATATCAATTCCATAGTCATTTTTTCACGCGCGAAGGGGATCTTCTTGAATACAAATTTGTGTCCGATTCTTCTCTGCATGCATGTAGTAAACGTATCCTCTAGACCAGTCTGACCACCGAAATATATGCCAAGGACGACCAGCCACTATTCACGTTGTCCCAATGAAATCGCCAGAACCATTGTAATTTAAGAGATGCGGTTGCCCTTACCGACTTCAGGGTATTCGCTGATTCCGACTTTGCTAATGAAATAAACCATATAAATAGCTATCTCCGATGTTTGTACGACACGCAGTGACCTCAAACCGAATAGGAACCCTTGTCCACGCCTTTATAATTCCGCTTATTTTAAAATGTTCCCCCATGATATTCCCTGGCCTCAAATGTTCTGACATTTTAACCCTCGTAGGCTTATAAAATAATCTCTTTTGTTTGTTGCCCATCATGCTCTCTATCCAAGAGAAACGCCCCTCATGAAACGGCCTTCACTGGTTGTACACTCCTCGCTGATTGTAAATTAGATGACTCATCCAATCCCCTCTATTCAAGTTTACCTTAATTTAAATCTCTTCGACCAATGCGTAAGCAATACCGGTTAATACCGATTCGGTTATTCTTTATTTGTCCGGATTTCTAGTTTCACTGAACAGGTGAAGGAGGAACGTGAAGACATTTATCTTATATTGTTAATTATATCATATTTTTTATGCTTGAAAGTGTTGATCCTCATAACTTAAATGCATCGCTTACCATTATTATTATTATTATTATTATTATTATTATTATTATTATTAGTATTATTTTCTAACAGGTAGATAGAGTAAATAATCATCAAATAATATTAGTTAGGATAAAATGTAATATTGCACGCAACACATTGGTCGATAAAACAAGTTATGCACTAAATCTTATCAAATCAAACTGCTTCCACACTGTTTAAGCCGGATAGGCAATGCCATAAAACAGTTTTTCTGAGGTAATCAATATTATTTTTAGAAAAACGATACCTTAATTCATGGCCTTAATGTAGACGAAATCTGCATGTTTCTTAGTTTAATTTAATATAATATTTGCCTTGAGACCGCGAGGAATCAAACTGTCTCACCATCAACATTTTCAAATCTATATTTTATAACGAATCAACGGGTGTAGGAGAAAGGATGCGGGAGTTCACATATTGTCCTTACGGTCTCCAGCCCTAGACGTTCTGAAAGCGTGACCTCAACCGAATAAAATAATGCTGTTGAATTTAAGTCTTCACCATGTTTGCGATGCCTATTCGTATCGGTCAAATTTATTTTTCTTCTTGTCTTGGGGGATGGTTTTGTTAGCCACCGACTTGCATGGAGGATTCAATATTTAGCATATTTTATTTGTTATTAAATACCGAGGCGATGTTTCTCAAAATCAAATGACCAGAGCGCACCTAAAAATAGATTCGGCCTGAGAAATTTTAGCCATGTCAGGAACACCTGACGCCATAGACAGAAAACAACAAAATCTTCCCCCATACCTTCGCTTCCTCAACAATTTGTATCCATATCTGCAGGGACGAAATTTATGCCGTTCTCGGTCACTCACGCTTCCAATATCTCTCTCGCCAGAATTCGGTCGCAAATACAGCTACTTAAACCAGTGATTGTGTCATCGAAGATTTGGGTGGCCCGATGGCGTCGTTAGTGGTCCATAAAAGTCCCTGGATGGCGATCAATTGAGCCCTGAAACCCAAAATACCCCACTTAAGCCGCATATCTCCTCAGGCCGATATTTTATTTAAAATGCTATGTTCGCCTGTAGTGGAACGCCAAAGTTGGGCGAAACATATAAAAGTAAACGAATCATAATCTTGTGGATTATATTCTCCGGACTTCGAGAACTGTAGATACAATAACTTATTTACCATCGTAATAATAGTGATGGAGGTCACGCAGACCACAACTTTCAACATTAAAAATAATATTTTTTAAAATATACGAAACGTTCCTGCTTCACCGGCTTTTTCGAAAAAAATGACAAATAAACAATGACCGAATCGCGATACGCCGTCATTCTTGTAAGCATTGAACGGTATTGCCTACACGTTAGTCAAAGAGATTGAGATTGGAGGGGATTGGAGGGGTCATCTAATATACAATCAACGAGGAACGTACAACTTGTGAAGTGGCGTTTAATTTCCGATCGAATACGATTCTATAGGATTTTAAAATTACAGAAAGGACAGAAGTTATGTGATAAATCCTATTGCCATTTCAATGCCGATTCTAACGGACTCAACCCGGCGATTCTAAGGCAGCTTGTTTGCCGTTAGATTCTATTCGCTTGGGTCCTTTAAATGTTTTTAATGTTAAACAAAACGAGATTTGTATAACATGTTGCTCAATATTCTTAGCATATTCTATCGTATCTTTCGGTAAAAACCTCGGCAAAATTCTATATTCTCTCCTCTAAGTAGACATCAACCATCGAAGTTAGAAAAAAATGTAAATTGTATTTAGCCACAAAGGAAGTACACAGACATAAAAGCCCATCTGCTGTACACACATGAAATTCAATTTAAATTAGATTAATCGATAGAGAGAGGGCTAAATTGTAGGAGGCGCGTCCATGGAGTCGGCGTTCTTAGGACATCGAGTGGGGATAAACTAGCTCGACGCCGTCGAGGTCACGGGCCATTTTGCTGACGTAAGCGAACAGACAGTGGTTGAAGTCGCTGGGGGAGACGCGATTTGCCCTGAGGCGTTGCCCCAGCAGCAGACCGCAGACGTCGAGGGCTTCGTCGATTCGCTCCGTCGAGATCAACCGGTCCTAAAATAGGGCAACCCATAGATTTAAACAGTTTCGCGTAAACAATTGGAAAAGGAGCATTTACACCTTACCGACATCTCTTCTCCATGGATTGCTGCTGTATGGGTCGAGCCGACAAGGCTCATAAGTGCAAGAGTAGCGACTAAGACAGCGGTCGACATTGTTTTCACAGAAAACAGTTGACAGGAATGCATGATAGCAAATCAGACGATTTCAAAGCCTATTTATTCAAATGCTGCCTTCTCACTGATTGGTTGATCTGTCGGAGACCATTTTTGCGCTTCAATTCGTTTTGAGCGTTCACATCACATGGGAATCGAAATAAGATTATCAAATTAATATTTATGTTAATGCGGAGTTTTGAGTGCTCCAAATAGGGAGAATTTCCTATACAGCTGAAATGAAAATAAAAACCCTCTTTAGCACTGCCAACTGTTTTTTTTGTTAGCTAACTATAGACTTATCGCCGATATGTAATCTTGCCGTAATTTGTTTAATACAAAAGGAACATTTATTAACTAATTATCCAATGTGTCCCATTTTCCTTTAAGTGTTGTGTTCATGTGTCCTTTATACAATTTTCGGAGCGATGAAATTTGGATGCGATCTCGTTATTTAATGCAGGAAATATGCTGCACAAAATAAGCTCAAAAAAATTAATTGTGTGGCATTTATTTGAAAGATTTCGCTTCTTATCTGATTCGTTTCAATAGGTAAACATTCAGGGAGTTTTTAAGCTTATCGACGGCGCGTTAGGGATGCCCATTGCGTTGAAGGTAATGATTGCAGTCCCTTTCTGTGGCGGCCAATCCAATGCGGCTTTGAGTAATTTTAAAAAACGCTGTCTTATGAATAGATAGGGACGTATGTGACAGAGAATGGCATTAATATCACCCGGAAGATACAGAGGATGCAAAATTGTTGAGAAAGCGAAAGGGACGGGCGCTGAGGGAAAGACGACGCTTTTATTCTTCTTTCTTCATCGCCAGTTGTTCCTGGCATGATTGGGCGATTCTAGCTTTAATCTATTTAAGTAGTGCCCTGCACCTTTGGTTTTGAAGTAGGCAGCCTATAATAACCTTTTGCGGAAAGTGATACCGGAAGCGCCATCCTTTTGCAAATATTTTTATGTTTTCCCTTGAGTTTGGACAATGATTGACAATAATATAACGAGGGCGTCATAAATCGCCGGGAGCAAATTTGCGAAGCCTTCATAATAACACCTTGTAAAAACACGTAAATTAACAAGCGAATCAATTATCCACGGTAGCAATAGGAATAATTATAGGTATTTCTAAGAGTATCTAGATTTATGGAATTAGGCATATATTCCAGATGGTGTCACTGCGTCCATGAAATTCTACCACATATGGCTCGATCCGATTTTTTATTATTAATCGTATTCTTAGCCATACGTTTCTATCACCTCTCCAAATGCTAGCCAAAAACACCTTCATAATTATTTAAGGCTATTTAATCACATCTTTGTGGCGTAATTCTGTCCCCTGGTTATTTGACGGTTAATAATTTAGGGCTATAACATTTCTGCATAGCAATTAAACCGGATTTATGCTTTATGATCATTGGTTTAATGACAACTATTTGGAATGGGGCGATAAATTTTCCCATTCCCTTTAATTTGTCGGAAATTATGAAGACTTTTGAGATAATCGTTTTTTTTAATTTGAGTTTAAAAATGATTTACGTTTAACTTAAAAAACCGAAAGTTACAAATTTAAAAGTGTAAAAAGATATTTTAAAATTCGATGTTAACATTAATTTAATGACTCCTTAAAATATCGCAAAACGTTTCACAAATGTGTTTTCGGAAATTAAAATTAATCAGGCCGCATTCGGAATCCGATTATGTGTCTTGCTATAAACACGTCTGAAGATAGTAGAGCGGTTACTTGAAAAAGATTTTTCCAAAAAGCTTGTCCAGCAATTCTAATATTAAAGAATTACGCTACACGTTTCACAAATGTGTTTTCGGCATATCGAATCAATCGGGCCGAATTTGGAATCCGATTATATTTCTTGCTATAAACAGGTCGAAAGATAGTAGAGCGGTTTCTTGAAAAGTGATATTACCAAATATCTAATCAAGCAATGCTTATTTTAAAGAATTACGCTACTCGTTTCACAAATGTGTTTTCGGAATATCGAATCAACTAGGCCGCATTCGGAATTCGATTATATTTCTTGCTATAAACAGGTCGAAACATAGTGGAGCGGTTTCTTGAAAAGTGATATTACCAAATATCTAATCAAGCAATGCTTATTTTAAAGAATTACGCTACTCGTTTCACAAATGTGTTTTCGGAATATCGAATCAATCAGGCCGCATTCGGAATCCGATTATATTTCTTGCTATAAACAGGTCGAAAGATAGTAAAGCGGTTTCTTGAAAAGTGATATTACCAAATATCTAATCAAGCAATGCTCATTTTAAAGAATTAGGCTACTCGTATCACAAATGTGTTTTCGAAATATCGAATCAATCGGGCCGCATTCGGAATCCGATTATATGGCTTGCAATAAATACGTCTTCATATTGTTAACCGGTTACTTAAAAAGAGATTTTACGAAATAGCTAATCCAGCAATGCTCATATTAAAGAATTACGCTACACGTTTCACAAATGTGCTTTCGGAATTTAGAATTAATCAAGCCGCATTCGGAATCCGATAATATTTCTTGCTATAAACACGAATGAAGATAGTAGAGCGGTTTCTTGAAAAGTGATATTACCAAATATCTAATCAAGCAATGCTCATTTTAAAGAATTACACTACACGTTTCACAAATGTATTTTCGGAATTTCGAAAATATCGGGCTGCATTCGGAATCCGATTACATGTCTTGCAATAAATACGTCTTCATATTGTAGACCGGTTACTTGAAAAGAGATTTCACGACATAGCTAATCCAGCAATGCTCATATTATAGAATTACGCTACACGTTTCACAAATGTGTTTTCGGAATTTCGAATTAATCGGGCCGCATTCGGAATCCGATTATGTGTCTTGCTATAAACACGTCTGAAGATAGTAGAGCGGTTACTTGAAAAAGATTTTTCCAAAAAGCTTGTCCAGCAATTCTAATATTAAAGAATTACGCTACACGTTTCACAAATGTGTTTTCGGCATATCGAATCAATCGGGCCGAATTTGGAATCCGATTATATTTCTTGCTATAAACAGGTCGAAAGATAGTAGAGCGGTTTCTTGAAAAGTGATATTACCAAATATCTAATCAAGCAATGCTTATTTTAAAGAATTACGCTACTCGTTTCACAAATGTGTTTTCGGAATATCGAATCAACTAGGCCGCATTCGGAATTCGATTATATTTCTTGCTATAAACAGGTCGAAACATAGTGGAGCGGTTTCTTGAAAAGTGATATTACCAAATATCTAATCAAGCAATGCTTATTTTAAAGAATTACGCTACTCGTTTCACAAATGTGTTTTCGGAATATCGAATCAATCAGGCCGCATTCGGAATCCGATTATATTTCTTGCTATAAACAGGTCGAAAGATAGTAAAGCGGTTTCTTGAAAAGTGATATTACCAAATATCTAATCAAGCAATGCTCATTTTAAAGAATTAGGCTACTCGTATCACAAATGTGTTTTCGAAATATCGAATCAATCGGGCCGCATTCGGAATCCGATTATATGGCTTGCAATAAATACGTCTTCATATTGTTAACCGGTTACTTAAAAAGAGATTTTACGAAATAGCTAATCCAGCAATGCTCATATTAAAGAATTACGCTACACGTTTCACAAATGTGCTTTCGGAATTTAGAATTAATCAAGCCGCATTCGGAATCCGATAATATTTCTTGCTATAAACACGAATGAAGATAGTAGAGCGGTTTCTTGAAAAGTGATATTACCAAATATCTAATCAAGCAATGCTCATTTTAAAGAATTACACTACACGTTTCACAAATGTATTTTCGGAATTTCGAAAATATCGGGCTGCATTCGGAATCCGATTACATGTCTTGCAATAAATACGTCTTCATATTGTAGACCGGTTACTTGAAAAGAGATTTCACGACATAGCTAATCCAGCAATGCTCATATTATAGAATTACGCTACACGTTTCACAAATGTGTTTTCGGAATTTCGAATTAATCGGGCCGCATTCGGAATCCGATTATGTGTCTTGCTATAAACACGTCTTAAGATAGTAGAGCGGTTACATGAAAAAGATTTTGCCAAAAAGCTAATCCAGCAATGCTCATATTACAGAAATACGCTTAACGTTTCAAATATGTGTTTTCGAAATATCGAATCAATCGGGCATCATTCGGAATCCGATTATATGTCTTGCAATATACACGTCTTAAAATAGAAGAGCAGTTACTTTAAAAGAGACTTTACCAAAAAGCTTATCCAGCAATTCTCATTTTAAAGAATTACGCTACACGTTTAACAAATGTGTTTTCAGAATTTAGAATTAATCAGGCCGCATTCGGAATCCGATTACATGTCTTGCTATAAACACGTCTTAAGATAGTAGACCGGTTACTTGGAAAAAGATTTTTCCAAATATCTAATCCAGCAATGCTCATATTCAAGAACTACGCGACACGTTTACCAAATGTGTTTTCGGGATTTAGAATTTATAAGGCCGCATTCGGAATCCGATTATGTGTCTTGCAATAAAAACGTCTTCAAATTGTAGATCGGTTACTTAAAAAAGAGATTTTACGAAATAGCTAATCCAGCAATGCTCATATTAAAGAATTACGCTACACGTTTCACAAATGTGTTTTCTGCATATCGAATCAATCAGGCCGCATTCGGAATCCGATTATATTTCTTGCAATATACACGTCTCAAGATAGAAGAGCAGTTACTTGAAAAGAGATATTATCAAATAGCTAATCAAGCAATGCTCATTTTAAAGAATTAGGCTACTCGTATCACAAATGTGTTTTCGAAATATCGAATCAATCAGGCCACATTCGGAATCCGATTATGTGTCTTGCTATAAACACGTCTGAAGATAGTAGACCGGTGACTTGAAAAAAGAGATTTTACCAAATAGCTAATCTAGCAATGCTTATTTTAAAGAATTACGCTACACGTTTCACAAATGTGTTTTCGGAATTTCGAAAATATCGGGCTGCATTCGGATTCCGACTTTATGTCTTGCTATAAACACGTCTTAAGATAGCAGAGCGGTTACTTGAAAAAGATAAGTCACCTTAAAGTTTAACCCGCAATGCTAATTTTGAAGAATTACGCTTCTCGTATCACAAATGTGTTTTCGGAATATCGAATCAATCGGGCCGCATTCGGAATCAAATTATATGTCTTGCAATAAATACGTCTTCATATTGTAGACCGGTTACTTAAAAAACGAGATTTTACGAAATAGATAATCCAGCAATGCTCATATTAAATAATTACGCTACACGTTTCACAAATATGTTTTCTGAATTTAGAATTAATCAGGCCGCATTCGGAATCCGATTATATTTCTTGCTATAAACACGATCGAAAGATAGTAGAGCGGTTTCTTGAAAAGTGATATTACCAAATATCTAATCAAGCAATGCTCATATAAAAGAATTACGCTGCACGTTACACAAATGTGTTAACGTTATTTTAAATCAATAAGGCCCCATTCGGAATCCGATTATGTGTGTTGTTATAAACACTACTAACAATAGATGAGCGGTTACTTGAAAAGAGATTTTACGAAAACGCTAATTCAGCATGTCTTGCTATAAACACGTCTGAAGATAGTAGAGCGGTTACTTGAAAAAGATTTTTCCAAAAAGCTAATCCAGCAATTCTCATATTAAAGAATTACGCTACACGTTTCACAAATGTGTTTTCGGCATATCGAATCAATCGGGCCGCATTTGGAATCCGATTATATTTCTTGCTATAAACACGTCTTAAGATGGTAGAGCGGTTACTTGAAAAGAGATATTACCAAATAGCTAATCCAGCAATGCTCATATTTAAAGAATTACGCTACAAATTTCACAAATGTGTTTTCGGAATATCGAATCAATCGGGCCGCATTTGGAATCCGATTTATGTTTTTCTAGAAAACACGCCTGATGTTAGTTGAGCGGTCACTTGAAAATAGAATTTTCCGAAAAGCAAATCCCGCTATATTCATATAATAGAATCACGTGACACAAATAGGTTCCGGAATTTAAATCAATTAAATGCTATTCGGAGCGTAGTGGCGTGCGCTTGTAATCTAGCAACCTGGAGGCCGGGTGGCGGAAACTGTCTCGCGCGCGTTATGGGCAAGGCCTTCTATGGCCGCCATTACCTCGTTGTTATTTCCTCCATTCCTGTTAAACATAAAAATGCTGAAAGTTCTGGTCTGTGTGACCTTAATAAAGCAAAAAAAATTTTATTTTATTTTTTTTTTATTTTTTTTTATTAATCCTATTATGCGTGTTGTTATAAACACGCCTTAAGATAGTTGAGCGGTTACTTGAAAAGAGATTTTACCATAAAGCTAATCCCGCAATGCTCCTATTTAAGAAATATGCTACGCGTAACACAAACGTGTTTGTGTAATTTAAAATCAATCGAAACCCATTCGGAATCGGATTCTGTGTGTTGTTATAAACACGCCTGAAGATAGTTGAGCGGTCACTTGAAAAGAGATTTTACTAAAAAGCTAATCCCGCAATGCTCCTATTTAAGAAATATGCTACGCGTAACACAAACGTGTTTGTGTAATTTTAAATCAATCGGAACCCATTCGGAATCGGATTCTGTGTGTTGTTATAAACAAGTCTGAAGATTGCTGAGCGGTTACTTGAAAATAGATTTTTCCGAAAAGCAAATCCCGCTATATTCATATAATAGAATCACGCTACACAAATGAATTCCGAAATTTAAAACCAATTAAATGCTATTCGGAATCCCATTATGCGTGTTGTTATAAACACGCCTTAAGATAGTTGAGCGGTTACTTGAAAATAGATTTTACTAAAAAGCTAATCCCGCAATGCTCCTATTTAAGAAATATGCTACACGTAACACAAACGTGTTTGTGTAATTTTAAATCAATCGGAACCCATTCGGAATCGGATTCTGTGTGTTGTTATAAACAAGTCTGAAGATAGTTGAGCGGTTACTTGAAAATAGATTTTACCGAAAAGCAAATCCCGCTATATTCATATAATAGAATCACGTTACACAAATGGGTTTCCGGAATTTAAAATCAATTAAATGCTATTCGGAATCCCATTATGCGTGTTGTTATAAACACGCCTTAAGATAGTTGAGCGGTTACTTGAAAATAGATTTTACCAAAACGCTAATCCACGCAATTATCCTATTTAAGAAATATGCTACACGTAACACAAATGTGTTTGTAGTAATTCAAAATCAATCGGAGCCTCATTCGGAATCGCATTCTGTGTGTTGTTATAAACACGCCTTAAGATAGTTGAGCGGTCACTTGAAAAGAGATTTTACTAAAAAGCTAATCCTGCAATGCTCCTATTTAAGAAATATGCTACGCGTAACACAAACGTGTTTGTGTAATTTTAAATCAATCGAGCCTCATATGGAATCCAATTATGTGTGTTGTTATAAACAAGTCTGAAGATTGCTGAGCGGTTACTTGAAAAGAGATTTTACCGAAAAGCAAATCCCGCTATATTCATATAATAGAATCACGTTACACAAATGGGTTTGCGGAATTTCGCAATCCTCATATTAGATAAATTCGTTACACAAACGTGTTAAACAGATAGTGTTCGGCGAGACTTACATTGCATTCGGAACTAATTTGTTATCCAGTTATTTTAAGTTTGAATTTTACATCCAACCAGTTAAACAAGTTAATACAAAATATACCAATGCTCACTATAGGTACGCAATGCTCACTATACTTTACATGGTCCCCAACTAATCTACAAGTTGATTTCGAGTCAGTATTTCGAGGCAGTTTAGCTTAATGTTCCTTCACGCACAGCGCTTTAACCGTGGTGAGTTGTATAATTCAACGCAAACCAATTCCCACTCACCGCTACCATCAAAACGGTAGCACCAGCGAAACTAGAAGTTTATTGCGACCGCATTTAAGACATGCCATTTAATACAAACCCCAATCGAAGATCAACCCGAAATATCGGAGTTTGTGCTTCAGGCAATTGGCATCGACAAAAAAACAGTGGATATTGATTTATTTATTTTAGTCCAAACATTGAATCCAAATGGAATCATTTCTCATTTCAGGAGTGCCTCCACCTAAAACGGTAAGAACAGCACAAAATGATAATTCAGTAATCGTTTAATACGTCTACGAGAAAGATGATCATATTTAAAAAAAGAAGCGATGGTTTATCTCCACTCCTGATTAGATGGGGCGATACTGTTATGGACTCGGGAGGGCTTCCACAGTATCCGAGATAACTGACAAATTTTGCGGTCCTAGTCGTTCTTTCAGTGACTGTGTGTGACTATTGGCGGTTCGATTAATGGCGCCTCAAATGAGCCGAGAAAACAATTTGCCAGTCATTCTTATAAAATTAGTAGACGCACGCTCGACGAACACAGCCCCGTCAACAAATACTTGTCAGAGGTTGAATGGATCATGCAGACTGCCTCTACTACCGCGCGAGACTTCGGCAAGCTCTTTCGTATTATACGGCTCGCATCCGACAAGTGCGACGCCGTGGGGCAGCGATGGGAAGGAAAGTTATGTGATGAATTGCTCAAGGGAACAAGGAGTTGCTCTGGGCAGCAATGGAAGCATGCCCGGGAAAATGGTGAACCTTCTGAAGTCATCATGCTCGCAAACCCGAGCGAAAGTTCGTGACTACGGCGAAGAATTGGGAGCGTTCCCTTGAACGCTGGCGTCAGACACGGCTGACGATATCATTGTCCTGGGAAATACCCCTAATGTCCTGCAACCGGTACAAAGGCGAAGAAGCGACCTTTGCTAGACGAGTATGCCACCGCTTTTAAATACCTCGCAGGCTCCAGAATACTTCCGAATGGCCAAGCGAGAGCCTATAAACCCATGTCTTTTGGCATCACAATGCATCACTGCTTGACGCTACCGGATCGGTTGGACAACTAAAACGTGGATCGGCGCCGTCAAAACGGACATGGAGCGCGAGACCGAAAATAGAACGCCGAAATAGATCACAAACTGTTCTGGCGTGGCTGTCTCCGATCGTCGTGTGTGTGCGGATTCGCGACATCCCTGGTATGAGAGGATGGGCGCGCCCAAGAAAGAAGAAGAAGAGACATAAAACAACCACAACCACAAACCGTTTGCACAGATCCAAAGAGGTCTTCAAGATGCTTCATGATCCGAGTGGCCCATGTGTGGTGAAGCGAGGTGGTGCCTAGCTGCTGGTGCTGTTGACGACTGCTGACATAGAAGGTCACGAGGTCAGCAAGCGAGGGCGTCTTTCCTGACAGGAAGCCGGAGTTCGAGAGACGCGCGTGGATGCAGCCATTCCAACGGGCAAATGTGGTCTTGGCTGCTGCTGCTTCCGGCTGTTGACAACAGTCCAGAAGGCTGATGCTGAACGAGATGAACTGCTTCGCCAGGGCTGCTTCGCTAGCCTATTTCCAGACACACACACACAAATTACATGGAAGCGCGTTAGGCACAAAGATGCTGTAGCAACAATATTTATTCTGCTACCGCTCATCGGTGAACGAGGGATCCGCAAGCCACGCACGAAATTAGCAGCACGCCGACACCCCCGCCGTCGTTACAAACCCCGCTGTCTCCCCAAGTCAAGGAGGAGGAGGAGGAGGAGGAGGAGGAGGAGGAGGAGGAGGAGGAGGAGGAGGAGGAGGAGGAGGAGGAGGAGGAGGAGGAGGAGGAGGAGGAGGAGGAGGAGGAGGAGGGTGGTAACGAAACCCATTATGCAACGAGAAAGGGTATTTTCGTGGTCTCAAAGACGAAAAACCTTCGTTCGTTTGTCACAAAAATTTAATTTAGCCATCTGAAAAAGTAAAAAGAAAGAGGGCTGTTTATGTTCTCACTTTTGGCTGCATAGTCCGAATGTCTCCCCGCCGTATATTAAAGGGCATTCAAAATCCACATTACCATTCTTCCCATTCTCATGTGATGTGAACGCCCGAAACGAATTTAACCGCAAATATGGTTTCTGCAAGATGAACCAATCAGTGCACAGACGGCTGTTGAATAAATAGGAAGCGACACCAGGCCATTTACCCGTGAACATGTCTGTGTGCATGTCTGTGAAAACAATGCCAACTGTCGTTTGGGTGGCTACTCTTTGGGTACTCCTCTGCCTCTCATCATGCCAGGCATCAATCCGCCGGGACGAGATGTCGGTAAGTTGAGTGGCCTCTCTCTCGCTCGCTCTCTCTTGTATTTTCTACCGCGAGTCTCCTATTCTCGAGGTTTTGCCCGTTTTAGGACCATTTCATCTCGACTGAGCGAATTGACCAAGCCCTAGACGCGTGTGGTCGGCTGCTGGGGCAGCGTCTCAGAGCCAATCTCGTCTCCACCGGTGAATTCAACGAGTGTCTGTTCGGTTACGTGAGCAAAATGGCTCGCGACGTCGACGGAGTCGAATTGGCGTATCCCCAACCAATGTTCTAAGCACGTTAACACGCGCACACACACACACACAGAGAGAGACGCCGCCCCCAAGATCGCACACGCAAAATCTCGCTGCACCAATCCACCTTAAATCGCATTTCATGCCTACACAGCATGTGGGGTTTCTACGGGTGTCTCGTTAAATAAAATTTCAATTTCTCTTACTTGTGATGACTATTGACTCGTTCGGGGGGCGGGGTATTGCGTATTAGCAAGGAGGACGAGGAGACGGAACTCATAAGTCGATCATCAAGAACGTGTTTGACAAGCAATCTAGACTGGACTATATAATCACAACCGCGACTAACCAACTGATTATTGGTCCTTGGCATTGGTGGATCAAATTGATTAGGAGTGCATTTGCAATGGAAGTTTTCATAAAATCAATAAACGTGTTGCGAGGAGGTGACATTAATATTAGCGATTCGATTTTTTAAATGCATTAACAGTTGTAGATTTATAATTAATTTCCTTAAATCAAATCAGCAGGACACTACTAAGAATAGATTAAAGGGAGGAGAGCCCAGCCATGCCAGGAACACCGGACGAGGCAGACAGAAAATAACAAAGTTTCGTCTTCCCCTCCCTCCCTCCACCCCTTTGGTTGCCCAACAATTTGTATCCATCTCTGCCGGGAAGATATTTATGATATCCTAAGCACGCACGCACGCCGCTCCCTTTATTTTAAGTTCTTAAAGTCGCTTTGTTTTGGCGGCCAACATTCTACAACAGATTGGATCGATTTATGAAAGCATCGGTAACCTAGACAGCATCATTGCAAGGCTGCCGTCGTCCTAAAATGTCAATCGATGGTGACACACGCAGATGGGAGTCGGGGTTCACGAAAAAAGGAATACCACATATTATCTCTGGTTGTGGTGCGCTTTACGTCTTCCCGCGACAGCGACAGCGACGAGGGAGCGGTAGTAAACGGTATTTTCAAGAAATGATAAAAAAGCACATCCTGAAAGGCGGTGGTGGTAAAGTGCGACCGCATTCCTCGTGGTCGTCGAATTATCTTGGAGTAAATATATCGCCATGGCACAAACCGTGGCAACGACCGTCTTCGCCTCGTCCTTACCTCGCTGTAGTGCTCCCCTGCTAGGTACTCTATCTGCGCCTGCAGATCAACGAGGTCCGGTGAAAAGGTCCGCCTGGTGGTGGTGCTGCCTGGTGCCCCGAGTTTTTTGGAGTAAACTGTTCGGACGAAGGAAACCAGGGGGTTCTCCGGTAAATTGGTCGTCACTGAGTTGTAGTCGATGTCGTCACTCAGCGTGCGAAGACTGTCGGCCACGTCCTGAAGACCAGCAACTTCCAGTTTTAGCGTCTCGAGCTAAAAATGACATCGAAGGTTCAGGCATCTCCACTCTTTAAATTGAATCTGGTGTTTAACCAATGAGCTCCCAATCGTCGACAACAACCAGTGCCATGCAAAAGGCGATGATGAGTTGGTTTGGCAGGGCTAGTCCGTGAGAAAATCGCTAACCTTTTGGGCGTCAGTGGCCTGTTTGGCTACTGGAACCTTCCGGGAGTATTCGGGACGAGCCCGAGCAGCCAAGAGGGTCTCAATTGACTTCTGGAGTAGCTCGATGCGCCTTTCGGCCCGAACCACTTCCGCCCGCGAGTCTATCAGGCCTGCCAATCGAAGATACAGCTGACAGGTGGTCGGGGTGGTGCCTGAGGCCGCTGCCCCCAGCTCCTCCACCACTTCAGCGTCGTCGTCACCCTCGAGCGCTTCGACGTCGTCGTCGTCAGGGGAAGAGGAGAAGAGACGGGTTGACCCCGTTGCGGCAGCAGCAGTATTGGCATCCATCGCCGATACCGTGGCCATTACGCAGCCGTGGACATCCGCTACATGGAATATATTAGTGATGTCAAATGTACACGTATGCCGGGAGAATTGAGGTGCGATGTTATTGGAGGTGCAATGGATCCACAACCGCGGTAAACAAGCGACTAACCGTCCGACTTGTCGGAGACCGCCGCAGCTATGCGGCACTTGCCAAGGGGCACTACGATGTCGTCCAGGAATCCGCCCTTGCGGAGGCTCTCGAGGGTCGCCTCGGAGGAGAGAAGGACGGTCTCGGGGGGCGGGGTGGAGGCGGTGATGCGGAGATTGTATGTGGAATAGAGGGAACGAAGCCGATGCACCAGACTAGAGGCCAGGTGGAACGCAAGCGTCTCCGTGGAGTCGGCCGCCGCCGCCTGCCATTGAGCCATCTACACACACACACACACACGGGAGGATTGTTGCCTAGTAACGTCCCGGCATTTAGGCGCCTTTGAAAAGGCTAGAGGTGCAACCTCAATCGAGGCCGGTGGCACTGCGGATGTCAATCGATGGTGGCTGACGAGCTAACTACACTCAACAGACGAAATAAGTTACCGATTTCCTCCTGAAATGTCAGAGCACTTCTCGACATCAGAGACGCCAGAGCGCTACACGACGACCAAATCGGCAATTCCGAAATTCGTCTGGTCGCACCTCCGCTGCCTTATTATTACAGCCGGCGCAAATGCCAAGGACGAGACACACACGAAACACCTCGTCGTCTCCAACAACCACTTGCAGCATCCTAACAGCCCGTCAAATAGACTATATTCCTAGTACGACAGCGTTGATTGAAGACTGTCGATCATATCGGGATGCGTAAATAAGTAAGAGTAAGAGAGCGCGCGCTGCCATTTTGTTCCTGCCGTGCCCCAGTGCATGACCTGTAAATAGGGCGTAACGCCGCTGACGACAAGCCCGAGAAGCGCGTCTGCAAGGCTCTGTCCAACTCCCAGAAGCTTGGGGTGCTTTCTTGGGGAGGTGGGGAGGAACAACAGCGACGGCGACCTCTTAACTTCGGTGATCACGGAAGAGAGACAAGGGGGAGGGGGGAGCGAGGAAATACGGAACATACATACCTCCTCGAAGTCGGGGTAGGCGGTGACACAGATGGAAGGTGGGGAGGAATTCTCCTGTCGTCGACGAGGAAGACGCTGGAAGAGCTCTTCGGTTACAAATGGCATGAAAGGGTGTAGAAGACGTAGACCGACGTCTAGACATGTATAGACCACGTGACGCACAACGTCGGCGCGGCATACGCCGCTTGCGGTGGTGGTTGCGCCAGCCTCCGTCTTTACCAAGGGTTTACTGTACTCCTGCAACGCAGAACAAAAGACCAATTTAGATGGCACATTACTGCTGCTACTCCCACCAGTATTGCAACGACTTCTATTACAACGGCCTCTAGTTGGTACCCGGGGTCTACCCGGGCGTAAATAACAAAGACGGCGACAGCGAAGAACATCACCCTGTTTGGAATTTTGGAGACTTGAGGCACGACCTCAGCTCCAGTCTCCCTGCTGCTACACGAAAAGCAGAACGGGTACGCAGAACGGAATCGTAGTCTCCGCCCATTGCTATTACACCACGTGTAACAAAAGGGGAGAGCAAATCTGGGCGTCGCATGGATCTATCACAGCAGGTAGAACAGAAGGAGCAGAGGCCTGGGCGGGCAGGCAGGCAGGCAGGTGGATGCCTGCGTACCCACCCAATGGCTAATACGAGGGAACCGATCAGCCTGCTCCACAAGCCGGACATAGACGTCTGCTGTCTCCAGGAAACGAAGGCCACGCCGAACCGCTAAATTCCACGACAATCAATCCTCTCAGCGTTTAACCTCGGTATCCCGCTAAAGCGACGAGTCAAACTTCGCGAGATGTTGTCGTCAAACTACAAACAGTGGAGCGACTTCTCTACAGCTCGTTTTTTCTCTCGTGTTGTTTTCAATGACGATGCAAAACGGTGATACAATTAGCGTAAAGGCTTTTCACGGATTTGCTGGTAGTCCAAACAGAGGCCATCCCTTAACGGGAGTCGACGACAAGCTGACACCGCACGTGGAAGCAGGTCGCCGTATTTTAAGAGATACTAAGTGCAAAACATGGAGTTAACCCTCAATTGTGGCGAGACTGAATAATAAACATAAATTAGTGATGCACGAATGATTTGCAATCCTATTTATTGATCAATGAACGCGTAAAATATCGGACAGATCCTCGCAGATCCCAAGCGTCCTCGGGGATGCGGATGACGAGAATGAATGCTCGTGCAATCAGAAATCGGCCCCGTGTCCGTCTGTTACCGTCCAAATGCCGATGGGGTCGCTTGGCGTTTTACCACAGACATGATGCAGGAGCCATTGGAATCTTCTTATGCGTGGGTCGCACCCGAAGGGCAATTTCGAAGACTGTGAAGTCCCTAAACCATGTCATTGGTCGGATAACTTAATAATCATATTACTGCATTTCGACAAAGGGAGGGTGGGTGTGATACCGTTCTTGGGTGGACGTTGATTCTGGTGGTTTTATTGAACACTGTCAAATCCGAACAGCGTGACCCCCACCAAAGACAGATTCAGCAACGACATGCAGACCCACCAATCAGGGCTTGTTAAATTCCGGTTTGAGCCCGCATCCGGCAGAAGCCTCCGACTTATTTGTTTTGGTGGCTAGCAGGACTAGCAGGGAGTCGAACACAAGATGACTCGCGATCATCATAGGGACAATACGAGGGACCTCAACTAAAAAATCAGGCCACCAGTCCAACAGAGACGTCACCAGCTGTCACCAGAAACTGAAATCAGCGCAGCCGAGGCCACCACGTCCACGGCGGCAGCTTATGAATCCCTAAACACAAATGGGCGATGAGGGTGGCGGACTGAAATAGTTTTGGAGCAATAGGAAAGTAACAGGACAACCCTAGTGAGGAAAGATGCGGGAGTCGAACCGGCCCATAAGCCTGACGATATCGGCTTGATCTGCGAAAGGATGGTAGAAAGACGACGACGACTCTTGTACTGGCTTGAGATCAACTCAAAGCAGTCTGAACTTCAATCAGGGATGTAAGCGGCGGCTTCCCTAGCTAACCCTGCACCCCACACAACCTCCAGCACGACACGGGGTGACGCATTGACTTAAATGAGCATCCAAGAGTAAGGCACGCCTAGGTAGAAGGTTGGTTCATAAATATGCATCCGAGATGAATTCGTTGGAGGTGCAGAAGAAAGGGTGAGCGCATTCGGTGAAGGCTACCTCATAACAGCCGGAAGTGACCCTCATCCACACCAGGGAAATACGGTCTGAATGGTTGAAGTAAACGTTCGCTACGACGACAACGACGACGACAACAACAACCGAATGACTCCCGGGTGTGCCGAGTAAACGGAATGGGAGAGGCTCGCGCCTGCTGGACTCACCAGGTAAATATCGCAGAACTCGTAGAGCCAAAAGTTGTAGCAGGCGGTGGTGGCGCGCGGGAAGACGTAGTCGGTGAAGCCAGAATTGCACTGCGCAACGGCGTGCGCCAGCCTCCCCAAAATCCAACGGTCTGTGCCGGAGAGGAGGAGGCCTGGCTTGTCGAAGGAGAGACCGGGTGATGTTGAGACGGGTGGCACATAGGACTCTCCCAAGCAGTGGTACATGGCATACCTGCAGGAATTATAACTCGTCAACCACCCACACACAACAACAACAACAACCTCACTACGCAAGGTGCTCTAATATCAACGCGACATATAAGGATTAAGTCAATTGGAACATTTGACTATGCACTCCACAACCCACCTTCACGCATACAAACAGGGCTGATGTAAGCATAACGGTGAGTCCAGAACGGCTCTGTCCAGAACGTCTGCAATGACGCCATTATATTTTATTTCTACCTTATTGAGGGTTAAGGTAACGGTTGGCTGAAATTCTCCCGGTATAACTGCGCCCCCCAAATAGCCCGGGGTCAACGCTTCAACGTGAGGAGGAGGAAGAGGAGGAGGAGGAGGAGGAGGAGGAGGAGGAGGAGGAGGAGGAGGAGGAGGAGGAGGAGGAGGAGGAGGAGGAGGAGGAGGAGGAGGAGGAGGAGGAGGAGGAGGAGGAGGAGGCAAACCAGAAACCCACCGGACGGCATTCCAGAGCTTGTTACAGAAGAAGCGGTAGCCCTGGACGCGGAGAATGTTGAGGTTGATGCTGCGGCCTCGGGTGGAGTAGGAGCAGAGGGCGAAGCGGAGGGCGTCGGTGCCGCACTCGGGGATGCCGCTTGGGAAGTCCTTGGCCTGCGAGGCCGTCGCGCGTTTCAGCTCTGCCGGATCCAGGTTGCCCACCAGGAGTTTGGCCTGCAGGTCTTATCGGGCCAAAACCAATGGGTAAGTAATGGGAAGGCATGGGAAGGCGTGGAGAGGTGTTCGCAATCACTTCATTCTAGTCCACTTGATTGAGTGATGCAAATAAGGCGAATCGGATAGATTGACTCGCTTAAATATAACCAATAATAATAATAAGGGTGAGCAGGTGAGGCGAGTTGGGGGTGTTAATCACTGCATTTTAATTGGAGATTTGGAATGCAAATCGATTTTATTAATGTTTAAGTCGGATTTGTCCTGATTCGGTGGCGGCGACGTGTTGTATCGAGCAGATAATTTATCCAAGACCACAAACAGACACTTGACATCTGATTCCTTGGCCGGAAATTTAAAATTTTATTTTTTTGAATTCTGCTCTATTATGACCCAAGTTGAATGCACCGCCCCAGGGAATGGAATCTCCACGGGAGTTGAGGTTGAACTACAAGGTGGGTGATAGGTAGGCGGGCTAAAGTCGGTGCGGGTAGTTGCAAGTAGTAGTGAAGGTGGCTCTCGGTGTGGGACGCAGATCCCTAAACACTGGAGGGTAGAGGAGAAAAGGTACTGTCTCCACGAACCATCAAGGGGAATGCCGTGGATAACGTCGACAGGATCGATGGCATTTCCCAGGGATTTCGACATCTTCTTTCCGTGGGCATCCCGCACCATCGCGTGCAAGTAGACCTGGGTGAAGGGCAGCTTCCCGGTGAAGTAGAGACCCATCATGACCATGCGCGCGACCCAGAAGAAGAGAATGTCGTGGCCGGTCTCGAGAAGGCTGCCGGGGTAGTAGAGGGGCAAATCGCGGTTGGCCTGCGAGTCTTCGGGCCAGCCAAAAACGGACAATGGGAAAAGCGAGGAGGAGAACCAGGTGTCTAGGACGTCCTCGTCCTGTGTCAAAAGGATTTCCTCGTGCGGCACACCAAAGCGGGTCACGGCGATGGCTAGTGCCTCGTCTGCGGTTCGGCCCACAACCCAAGAGGAGTTCTCTGATGACTACACAAACACAAAGTAACAAACACAAGTAATGGGCGCTGTTATCAATTTCGAGTTAACGCCTCTGCCTCAACTGGAGCGCATTACGCATCTGGAAGAACCGAAAGCCCTAGCTGATAAGTGCGAAAAACTCTACAGACCATAAAACATCACAAGTACCAAGAGCTAACTTTGCATGTTTTATCGAATTCCGGGCGATATTCAACTCGGTCAACTCGAGGAAATGTTTCCACAATGTTTCACGTGTCTATCGCGACGCTATCCGACGGATCCCACGGTTGCGTAACCTGGCAAATGCGTGTCCGAAATTCGATGCGATTGGAGGTATTTGATCACTGGTGTCTGCGACGAATCGTAAAAGCGGACTGTCTCTCCAACAACGAAATAAGACATCGCGGTGCGGATACGTGAACGCTGACAACCCTTATAAAACGCCGTCGGCGGTTGAAGGCCGTTGAGGACATCCTTGGCAAACAAGTGATTGTAGAACAGTCTTTTAGGAACTGGGATTTCGTAAATGTTTGAAACACTAAAAACCAACCTTTGTAAGAGTAGATAACGGTGAAATGCACGCATAAATTGGTCCATTCATCCCCATTACCACTGCTTGACGTAAGCACAAACGAAAATGACAACAACGAACCTCGAGCATTTTGAATTCCTCGGTATCCTTGACACGCAGAGCCACGCGATAGGCCGGTACACGGTGACCCCACCAGAGTTGGCGGGAGATGCACCAATCACGACAGTCACGCAGCCAGGCATTCCAGGTATTCACGTAGGCCGGCGGCGTTATCTTCAGGTTGCCGTCTGCGACCTGAAGAATGTTTGCACAGAATGTATGACAGGATCCGAGTTATTCGCGTGATTCGAGTTCTTTCTAACTTGATGGGATACAACTCGAACATTAACGAGCATGCTGGTTGTAATTTGCTACGGACTCCGTATAAACTGATAATTCAACCGCAAATTCTGATTACAACGGGGTCCAGGTGAATAATCAAATTTGCAAAGGCAGTGGGGCTGAAGATGAGCACATCGGGAACAAAATGTTTTCTAGACGTGCTCCAGGCACCATTAACACTCGATCCTCGTTATTGGCGAACCAGATGAGCATGTCCCGATTTGAAAATATTACAGCTCTAGGTTTTACGCCGGCCAGACACAAACCAAACCGGTTCTGACATGGCGGCGGGAACTGAAAACGTGGAGGGATTGGAACCCTTGGGCCGCCTGCCTATGGAGTATGTCGCTCCATAGAGTACGTCGACACACAGAAAGTAAACAAGAATTACGTCTCAGTGAGTTGACAAAAAACGCGTCATTAGTCGCGGTAGCACGCAATGTCATTTGTGGGGATTGACAACGCACGCACACGCACACATAAATTAGTTATTCCCGACCAGCGTGCAATTCCGACTTTGGGTGGTGGTGGTGGCAGCATAGCACAAGAACTGACCTCCTTCATGGCGCGGTCGGCCATCTCCTGACACTTGACGTACCACTGGGGTTTCAAGAGGGGCTCGATGACGTCCTTGGTTCGACTGCAGATAGGCACGACCATGGGATTGTCGAGTTCGCCACGGAATAGACCCCGCTCCTCGAGGGCCTTTCGAACAGCCATGCGCGCATCAAAACGCTTCATGCCTGCAAAGGAGAGGCCGCTGTTACCACAACATCCCCACTACTTTAACACAATAGTAGGCAAGCGAAATTTTAATTTAATTAGTAATAACGAGGACCAAAACTTTACATATTAAGACAGGCGGCATTTCACAGAGACAGTCGTAAAGCCATGTTTGAGGTGGTGGTGGTTGTCGAAGTGTATTTTTTTCGTGTGACCGACAGATATCCGTGGACGGTGGATAGTCGTGTACAGAAGGTGTGGGTGTAAGGTCGGAAGAACTAAATAACGCTTGCAAAACAGCGTGCGTGCACCTTTAAAGTGTTTTAGGAGATATGCGGCAGGATTGGAGCATTTTCGTGTGCGCAGCTGGCCGGGATGGAAGCGAACAGGACAAGACCGTACTAGGAATGGCATTTCCATAAACAGACTTGGTAATAAGGTGCAAGAGACGACGTTATCAGCAAAATTGAGGTTTTAAACATTATTATTGCCGTAGGTTAGAAGTTGACCATGCGTTAAACAATTATTTGTGCACCTCGCACACACACACGAATGACATACCTGCAAATTCACCACACTCCTCCGTCATGAGGCCGTCCTCGCCGATGCAGGTGATGATGCGAAGGCCGTGGCGCTGGCCAACTTCGTAGTCGTTGTGGTCGTGCGCCGGCGTCAGCTTGACCGCTCCCGTCCCGAAATCTCGCTCGACGAAGGCGTCCTCCACGATGGGCAAGCGTCGGTCAGGCGCGAACGGGTGCCGGGCCTCTCGACCAATTAGATGACTGTAACGCGGATCCTCGGGGTGCACTGCTATCCCCGTATCACCTAGCATCGTCTCGAGCCGGGTAGTCGCCACGACAACCTCCTCGCCAGAATCACTATCTGGAAGGAGACGAGATGGAATGCGTTGTGGTCGCGGGATTGGGGAAAGGAGATGAATATGTGAAAGGGTAAAATTACACAAGCACGTGTTGCGGAGGGTTATTGCAGAAATACTCACCACAAATTGGATACGCAAACGAGGCCAATATACCGAAGGCCACCGGTTTGGTGTATCCGGGAACGGGAATGAGGGTTCGGCCGGTGAGCGAGACGTTGTCCACCTCAATGTCGGAGATGGCAGACCGCAGAGTGCAGCACCAGTTTACGAGACGCACTCCACGGTAGATGGAGCCGGCAGAGTGCATTTGCACAAATGCCTCCGTCACCGCTACGCACAGCTTGTCGTCCATGGTAAACGCGGCCCGCGACCAGTCACAGGAGCTCCCCAGAGTGCGGATTTGGCGGTAGATGTTGTCGCCCTTACTGTGGGGCACCAATGGTCAAGACATGACACAAGATAGCATTTGCTTGGTCGGTACACCATTTCTAGCACTTCAAACCCATCGTAAGTGTTTGTCTGTATTGTCTGAGCTCGAGAACTTATTGAGATTAAACGAATCGATCATTGTTAAAGATACAATGGATCTGTTAAATAATTACGCCCCTAGAATCTCCATCATGACTGGTAGGCTATTGTATCGTTTTAGAGAGAATAGGCATATATAATAGAATGGCCACGAAGGTGGCTAATTCGCAATCGGGGCTAAACGAGATGGGGTGAGGCACCGTAGTTGTTCGACAAACCAAGAGACGTACTCTTCCTTCCATTTCCAAGCTTCAGCCACGAAAGCCTCGCGTCCAATGTCGTGTCGGGTTTTCTGTTTTTCGCGCCAGATTTTTTTCTCTACTACTACCTAAGAGAATGAAAATAAAGACAACGTTTCGCGTCATGCGTATATGAATGGAACGGGACACTGCATATCTATAAGGCTGATATCTGCAAAGCACGGCAGATAAAAAATTATAGGAAAAGCAGAAGCTGTTATAGTTTTTAAAAAAATGGCGTGTCCGACTATTGAAAGACAGAAAACGCGGCGTCACAGTTTTGCGTAACCGAGATGACAAAAAAAACGAGAACATAACAAGAGGTTGATACCTGAGTGGCAATGCCGGCATGATCACAACCTGGCACCCAGACGGTAACATCACCACGCATTCGGTGCCACCGAGTAATTGCGTCTTCTAGGGCGTTTGTCAAAGCGTGTCCTAGATGGAGGTCTCCTGTCACGTTCGGGGGTGGAATAACCATGACAAACTTCTTTCTCGGCTTGGTTGTCTCGCGAGATGCCTACAACAAAGTTAGCCATTATAACAAAGGCCATCTCTAATGTGTGTTTGCGTTATATTTTAATTAAAATCAACCTACCCAGTACTCGGGAGCAAAGAAGCCCTGCTTTTCCCACCATACGTACCACAAAGCCTCGACGTACTTAGGGCAATATGACTCGGGCATTTTCCCAGAGATGTCTAAAGATAAAATAATGTTAATTATGAATAGATTAAAAATTTACAAATAGAATAACACACCCTTCTTCCCATACTCGTCCAAGGTAGGCACTTCATTTTCAGCAACCTTCGTCGCCGTTTTTTTTAGTTTGATTTTGGGATCAGAAGCCTTCAGGTTCACACCTTTTTCCTTTTTAGCATTGAACTTTGCAAGTTTTTCCAATCGCGCTGCTTCTTTCTTTAGCTGCGCAGGTGTTTTCGTAGCTTCCTCCATATGGTGAAACGAAATATCCACCAAAAAGCGTGAGCAAAGAGAAAGTGCAGATAATTTACACAGTTGAATGCGAATTGAATAAATTCAAGAATAGTAACAAAATCAACCGATTGCCCATTTGGGATCAGCGCTTTTAGCTCAACAGATTCAATAAGGCATACATTTTTATAATGAGCATGCTATATGATATAATTGCACACGGATTTCCATGAATGTTTTGGTAATTATTGTCATTTTACCACAAAAAAATCTGGAGCCTATATTGGCGTTGACTACTGCTTATACCCATGAGAATTTCAAAATTTCTTCATTTGATGGGACTGTTCTTATTGGAGGCATTAGAATATCATCACTGTTGTCTTCGCTTGAATGTTGTCATTATAATGCTTGCATGGAACTGTTATTGGTTGCCGATCTGTGTGTCTCGCCTTTTCTTGTCGCCATGAAGAGGAACAATTTCGGAGAGAATTAACGGGCACTAGCATCCCCTGAACTTCAGCTGCTAGAAGGGCAGACTTGGAGAAGGTGTAAAGTGTTGTCAATGGGTCGGACCAGTTATTTTAAACCTTAAAACAGAATGACAACATTTATATTGGTTCAACTATTTGCACCCGGACATTATTTTTTTGTCCCCTTTTATGCATGGTCCTTTGGCTTTATGAGCTAATAAAGATATAAAAATTAATACATGGGACTTAATTCTAAGAGCAGTTTTCATGGAGAACCGAACGGTGCTCTAATCGCTTGGAAATTCTTCGTTTCCAAAGATATAGCTGTGCAGGGCGTGGAGAGGATGAATAATGATCGACAGTCTGTCCTTGTTCTCTTCTGGTCGGATGCCATCTTCCCTTGGAGATTTCCAGGTTTTTAACGTTTCTGACCCAGCTTGTAAGTCAAAGGGTCAAATAGGAAAGGGAATGTGTTTATATAGAGTTTCAGATTACCACTATCACGATCCGCTTTGGCGTTTTTTCACGAATACTTCACGGTTAATTAATATGGCTTTAAACATGGTTCCGGTGGCAGGGTGTGATTGTTATTTTGTTGTTGTTCTATGTGGACCCGCGCCTAGTGGAATGCCATTTCGTGTGAAAATGCAAAGAACGGCCTGGTGAACGGTTTACCCTTGGACCAATAATTCAGGCACGGTATCTTAATCGACTGAATCCTATGGGCCTGCAGCTTAACGCAACTCGTTTACCTGCATGCGTTTTCATGAACTTTCCCTCACGAAAATTGTTTTCTATCGGACTCGTGCTTGTATTTAGCCTTTGATGGCGTTTACAACACTCTTTTGGCTGCATTCCCAAACAACTCGACTCTAAAGTCGACCTGGTGAACTGGTTTAACTTTCTGATACTCCACCTTTGCCGATCTTTCACCCTCTCTGGGCAAAATCCAGTAAACCATACTCAGTGCTAGGCATGGAGTGGAGTGACGATCCCACGAGCAAACCCACACACCATATTGACAGGCAGTTTAACCGACGCAGGCTTCGGTGTTAGGCATTTCCCTCTTCACTCGCCGTTAAAAGCATAATTCAGCACTATTTGTGTTCTACAATAAAAGATCGGGATGTAAAAGGTTGCGCTTGGTGTCTTTTATTTACCTATTACAAGTTAATATAAGACTCCCTTTCAACACAACCTCTTCTTCAAATAAAGATGGTCTACCACCTTCCTAAACGCCCAGTGTTCTTTGACGATTGGCTTCGTCTTCCATTGTTATTTCGTCGGCCGTTTCTTCGTGTATTAGCTTCATAACATTACCTATGGGGTTACGTCGGCTGAATAAAAACGTTTTGTTTTCCCCCACCCTCACTCCAGGTGTATCGTTTACGACTTTGTAAAGAGTCTCGTCTGGTATAAGTTCTTCTCCATGTGACTGATTTCAGGTCGTTTTACTTCGTAATCTATCAGCTTGAGAGTTGCGATACCGCAATCTACCAACAAAAGACGTATGGCTTATCAATAAACTAGCGGGCTTTATCGTTAAACCCAAATATTCTTCCCCTTCCCGAGACACACGGGTGGTTATGCGGGATTACGCGTATTCTCCGGTCCGGCTGCACAGAAGCGTCGCTTTCCTCCGATGGCTTTACGACGCAATCTATTAGCTTCAGTTTTGACACCACAATCCACTAAAAACCGACCTACGGCGTATCCGTAAACTAACGGGGGTTATCGGGTAACCTATATATTATTCTTCGTCTCGTGGGAGGCCAGTTGATTCTACGACATTTGGTGACTTCTCCCGACTGGCTGCCACGAAGCTTCGCGTTTTTATGTCATTATGGTATCTAAAGGAACCCTTTTCTTCCCCCGAGAAGTTTAATAAAAGCGTGTTATCGAACATGTTAACTCAATTAACGGATTTAAATTCGTGAAAGCGATAAAAAAAGTGGAAAGAATTCACACCAAGGGTCGTGTTGCATTAACGCATTTAATACCGAATTATTTAAGTTTCGCGAGACACTTTCACCACTGTAAAAAGTACCGATAGCTTACCTGTTATTTGTCTATAACAAGGTACGATGCAATTTACGTCTGGCACGTGTCAGAGGAACGGGTATTAAATGAGCCAGAGTTTTCTTATCCGCGTGTATAACGTCTTATCTGTTCTCCCTCACGTTCCATACATATGGAGATTGTTGTGGCTCCTATTCCTGGTATTTTCTACACTTTATATGCCCCCGACGGGTCTGATCGTTGAACATCTTACAAACCAGCACAGTCCGGTTAACGAATGACGCGTACATTCGTTATCAACACCTTTAAATTAATAACAACCACACAGAATGGTGTATTTATCGTTTACTTTATCTACGGTTATAATACTGAACTTGGGTAAGTGTCAAATGAATAGGAATAACTAAGCCAGATTATTCTCAACCATGGACAGAACGTCTTATCTAGTCTCTGTCATATAGATATTATTTTGTCGGGGCTGAAATTTCGGGTGTTTTATTCACTTGAGTCACCATGTACTGGTCTCAGTCCTGATTACGAATTAATTGCCGTTCGTGTAGAAATAAAAGTATACTGCAGGGTTAAGAGGGATTTCATTGACCATGGAAGGACAGACAGAAATGAGGTTTGGATTGTTCTGTCGTAGGGAATGAACGGGGAAAACGGGCAACGGCTCTAATTCTATAGCCGGGGTACAGGGCATCGGCTCTCGTTCCATAGCCGGTGCAGGGATGAGCGACGTCTGGGCCTTGTTCTGCCTCCTTTTCGAGCGCTCCGACATCAGATTCGTCATTTTGACCATCAGCTCGCGGATCCGCAACGCCGTTGAAGTCATATCTTTGAACGGCTTGACGAGCAAATAATAAACTGGACTACGAGCAGTCGTCGACGTTATTGTAGATACTGGCATCTGTGGGTGGATATTTCGGTTCGTCTGCTTGTATTAGCTTCGCAGTTTTTCCTCAATAGAAAGTAAAAACAGCGTGCTGAGCTCACGTTAGCGTGATCGACGATCCCAAAAAGTCCGCGCTTCAGCACGGCTGCGGTGACGTTTAAAACAAAACTATTAATCTAGACAAGAACTACAAAAGCTATTGAAATGTATGTAAAAGCTTACTAAAAACGTTAGTTATAATTAAATATGATAGTTTCCTTCAACAGTTCGTTATCAAAACATTTCAAGTAAACAATGACCATATAACTCAGCATGTATTTTTACAGCTGTCTTTCACTACTTCAAACCGAGGCTAATGTGGAAACAACTCAATTTATTTACGACGCACAGTCGTTAACCACTTAATTCGACTTTTTTCGGTTGCCAGTTGTGTTCTAAGTTAACTATTTGTTTTATTTAGTATTTATTTCAGTGGTTAACTCGAATCTGTTGTTAACGTATCAGCATGTCTAAACCTTACGTTGCACTTGTTATTTCGTCTAGTGCGACAGCTATGCGGTGTGAAAAACGTTTTCCTCTTAACACATTGTTGTCAAAGTTCAAAGTTCGTTTCTTCGTCTGCACTTCAATTCCTTCCTAGGAAAATCTTGTCCTTATAACGGGCTGTGATAATGCCTCAATGAAACTCGAGCTGCACGATGACAACGAAAATTTCATCAAAGAACTAACTGACGAATTCAAAACGTTGAGTGAATTCGGTTTAAAGGATGGGTTTCACGTTCACGTTTCGGATCCAAATATCCAGCTTGGACATTATGACGACATAATGCACCAAGAGCCCGAAGAAGTCGCGTTCAAGCTGACTGACGAAGAGTATGCCGAGCGAAGAGGTTATTTTTCAGTCTTTGTTATTCTTCGCTAGATACACTACTTGCTTGGAAGAAGAAGCATAAACTGGGTCAGTTCAAGGAGGTTGATCTGGAAGAGGTCAGATGTGTCGAGGAGGCCCGTCTGGCTCAAGAGACCGCTGACAGGGAACTAATTGACAGCATGAAAGTTGGAGATCGGTGCGTTCTGTACTGTCAGTTTGAAGTATTACTGTCTATAAACGGCGAAGTCGCAACTAAATTGAAGCGATCCTTCTCACATTAATCAATGGTTGTTAAATACTCCTCCCGCACTATCATGTAATCTACGTCGTTATACTGCTTATATTTTCGAAATATTTACGACTACAGAATCCAAAATTCGTTATTCGAATTTCATGTATTTTTCTAAATTGTATTTCAGCTGCGAAGTTCGAGTGCCAAAGCAGCCCACAAAGCGCGGAGAAGTAGCTTTTCTTGGTAAGTTAGAAAGATTCACCGATCAACTGCGTTGGCTTAAGCATACACACAACCCACAAATACAGCAGATATCCAATAATACCAGGAGGTTAGCTATATTTTATCCTATTCTTCTCTTATTTGTAGGAGAAACCAAATTCAAAGACGGTCTTTGGGTTGGCGTCAAGTTTGACGAACCACTTGGGCGGAACGATGGCACGTAAGTATCTTATCATGGGTGTGCTCATGCGTTAATCGTCTCGTTCTTGCTTCCATGGCGTGATGCCCTCCAACGGACCTTCATTTATTCCTCTTGACAGGAAACCCATATTGTTGCCAGCCTTGTCCCCCAATAATAACCGTGGTATTTCGTTTTTTCAGTGTAGATGGATTCAGGTACTTCAAGTGTACCCCCAAGTACGGCGCTTTCGTTAAGCCCTACTGTGTGAATGTCGGCGATTTCCCTGAACTCGGGTTGGATGAGCTGGACGAGATATGATTATACTTCTCCCCGTTCTTGCAACACCGTTCGATTTACATTCTCGTTCCTCTGCTGTTTATATGCCTCTGGCTAGCACTTATCATCGGTAAATGGCGATGAAATGCGATTGCGCAAATGTATTGGATGTTTTACAAGTAAAAACCTCCGTTCATTGATAATTTCGTCCAGTTCTTTATTGAAACAATATGGGGGCATTCCAACCAGTAGCGGATCCAATAGGCATTTTTGTGTATGTCATTCACAGACCCTGGAACTTTAAGCAATCCATCAATAATTCAATGTTTCAAGAGACTTCCGAAAATTGCTCGCTTTGTTCGAAGTACTAATATTGTTATTTAAGGTCTCGTGTTGTGACTGTTTCTCGAGAACCAAAACCTGGACATAAATCACGGCAGGAAATTTTCGGAGCAAATATACTCTGGTGATATATTGGTTTACTACTGATAAATTTACAGTAGTCGGTATATTTCAGAAAGTATGAATATCCGTAATAATTTGATGGGGGCGGCAATTTATAAAATCCAAATTGGCATCCGTCTGCTTACTTATGTGTAAAATGGCATTTATTTAAAATGCATCTAAGGGGCTTCATTGCAATTTAGAAAAATAACGATTTCGATCAGCTCAACTGTAAATGAACCCTAGAAAAATTTCATTACTGGATTTACCTGTTTTGTGCAATATGCGTCCATTTATATACTTCGTGGGTTAAATTGGCCTTTCTTGCAAATTTACCCTGATGTTACTTCTTTTATTCTTCTTAAATTATTCTGCATTTTCTACGTATAATCGTCACTTCCTGTAACATTTTTGTCTATTGTACATTTTAATGCTGAAAGTTTTGGTCCTCGTGATCTTAATAAAGCGAATATTATTATTATTTGGAATTGGCAACCGATCAGTGATTGAAGCCAGTCTTATGAAAACTACCAGAGACCATTGAAGTTGCTACAATTGACCCCTCGTCGTCCCCATACGCCGATACCGAAGAGGTGGTGGTGAGCCAACCCCTCGCTGATTAGCCAGGTCAATGGGGAGTTTGTTGCCAGACAGATTTCCTTCATGATCATAGAGTCGGTAAATCGGCTTAAACTGATTTTTGTCGTTGAGATGTTCAGATCTGTGAAGTACAGTGTCCATGGAAAAATCTACAGAGATTGACAGGAAACCGTAATAATAAGTGTCCTTGAAATTGTAGGTCTACCCGAGAATCTGCCGACCTTCTCTGCCTGCTCACGAATGCACTCTAGCAAAAATAGCTCAACGATGGTGGTAGGCCGGACAGACTCCCATCTGCGGCCTTGAAAATGTGCCACGGCGAGATTTCGCCGATTGCCACTAAACTAGGCAACTAGTCTCTATGGGAGACTAGACACTAGAGACTATATCTCTCTATCAGTGGGGTGCTGATTTCGCCCGTTTCAATGACAGCCGATGTGTCAACCAGGGCAAAACAAAGACAAATAATAAATTATTGATTTTATTAACCGATTATCGTGTGAACAAATTCCAATTTGCCACACCATTTCACCAACATCGCACATGATTGTCGCGAGGAAAGAGAAGAAGAGATAAATAAAAGCGGACAGATAAGAGAAAAACAGGGTGGGGCAGCGGGATTCTCTCCGTCTTAATAACTATGCTAGGTGGTTGGGTGAGTGAGTGAGTGTTTATTCATATGTACAAGCAGGCGCGTGTGTGCTATTCTCCGATTTTAATTGGCCAAAAAATGGCAGCCAATCGCCTGCTTTGTTTGTTGCTGTTCGGATTCTTCTTCAAGGCCGTCGTCGTCATCGTCGTTAGATGCAGCCATTTTGCCCTCCATGGCGGTGAGGGCACCCTGTATTTGATAGAGCGCCCGTGATATGTTTGTAAGGAGGCCGCTGTCGCCACCCCCATCGGTTCCCCCAATGGTCTCAACTTGCACGCGACAATTCGCCAGCTGACGACAGAGGCCCGACAAATCGCTCCTCAATTGGGGACAGGCCGACGACAGGGCCTCCGCCTGCAGCGAGAGGTTGTTTAGTCGTTGGGTGAGGCCAATCGCGTCGTCGTCGTCGTCCCCGAAACCTCCGCCGCCGCCGCAACTTGTCAACTGGTTCAAATTGGGAGCCTAGAGGGCAGAGAGAGAGAGGACGCGCACTGATATCCCACATCCAATTACCAATTGAGAAGCAACATCCATATGGCCCTAATCCACTTTCGCGGCATACCCTTCAACCTCTGCGTCATTGCCGCGAACGCACCCTCAATAGGCGCAGAGGCCTCGGTGAAGGACGACGACTTATACGGCAAGCCTCAAGAAGCTGTTGACAAAGTCATGCTGGAGATCAACACATGGCAGACCAAAGTCTGCTCGACGTGCTCCGAAAAACACCACTCCCAGCGATGGGACAGTCCGAGCCTTCAAATATCTGGGTTCCGATATCCTTCCGAACGCCCAAGCGAAGACGAAGCAGCATTACGTGTCGACATCTCGGGGAAGGGGTTCCACCAACTGCACACAAAGATTCAAAGAGTCTACCGCGCTGCAATCCGCCCGATCCTAACCTACGGCCTCGAAGACACAAGCAGTTCATAAAGGCAGTTCTCAGTTGGAGTCCGAACTGGACAAACCATCTGCGCCTCTGATCGCCAAGGTTCGCGGCTTTAATGAAGCAGCCGGTTCATCCTCTCGCAGGAGATCGCCGCCACATCGATTGGATGTCCACATTATGCCGTGTCTTTTTGGAAACGTGAAATATTAAGACGCTCAAAGTGCTCAGTTAACCTACTTCCGTCGTAGCATCAATACTTGCAAACACAAACGGTGGCAACCGACGCAACCAGTCCGCGGTTTGGTCAGTGACAAGCCAACCAAAAATGTCCCGGTGTGCATACGAAGAAAGCACTACCTTATTTGCGAATTCTACGCTGGCTAACCTGGTAGACATCATCCACGGAATTCTTCCAATCCTCGCAAACACCATCACCCAGACGGCCGATTTCAACATGGTCGTCACCGCTGGTTTTGGCGCTATGGGCGCCAGTCGTTGCTGGGGGGGCCTGATGTAGAGGAGGGAGTTTGGTGGGGGGAGGGAGTGCGCAAGAGGGAGGGACTGTCTGGTAGCAGGAGGTCGACCGACAGAGCATGTTTCGTCGACGTCTATAAGTGAAATGAAGCAAATTAACGCATATCGACCCATCGATCTGGCGCGGGGACACTTCAAGCAGCGCGTAGAAGAAGAAGAAGTAGTAGTAGTAGTAGTAGAGCATAACCGATTTTCTGGTGGTTGAATGATACAGAAGGTTTCCTCGTCTTACACACAATCTGCTCGGAGAGTTTGAGATCCTGGTTTATTCCGCACCAACTCTCCCCCAGTCGACTTATTCAATAGAATAGTTTCGGGTAGGCATGGATGTTTCCTGTGAATTTCATAGTAAGCGGCTGTTTTTTGTCTACGATAGATTTATTGTTCTGCCATAGGGATCTCGATAATGATTGGGTGATTAAGTGCGCTGTTATTGGCCCCCAATTTCATTCTTCCTATCATACCGTTTTTTCAAGACGAATTTGACATCAGGAACTTACTCAGATTGCCTCAAATTTCGATTGGCATTGTTGGATGGAGGCTTCGCTGGAGGTTTGTCAACAAGAAGGTCCGGCGGAGGCACCGGTGGTGGTGGTGGAAAGTTGGGAAACATCGTCGCCGACGTTGCAGACTGCAAATGTTCTGGTTGCTGGTGCCTTGCAGTATACCGGGCAGTAACCTGTGCCTGTTTACCAGGGCCCATTTCTCCCAGGCTCTCGAGGTATCGCGTGATTCGATCCTGCGCCGGCAAAGTCGTAAACTGAGTCACAGCTTCGGCGTCCAGTCTACAGTGTGGACCACCAGTCAATCGTTTTTGATTCTGAAAAATCGTCCACGAAAAATTAGCACTACAGAGTAAATATGAAGACAGCAAGCGATACAACAAACGATACAACCTACTCTTTCGTCAACGGAGTAGGACGCGAATGCTATTGAGTCATTTTCCTGTTCCTGGGCGGAGTCCGTATTCTCAAGATAGCTTGGGCACCCACCAACTGAAGCACCGATTGGTTTTTTGGTTGGGTCGGTGGTGGTGGTGGTTTGACTAGTTAGTGGGTGAGGGTAGAACATGCTGTTAATGGTTTTGGTTTTGGCATGTGCACCACCACCACCAGGAGACTCCATCGAGGAGACAATGGACTCCCCGACACCGCTCTCTGCTGGCGTGATTGTCTTCTGTTTGACCCTTGGGATGACACCATTTCTGGAGCTGTCTACTACAAGGTGAACAACAATGCTGCGGTTAGAAAATAACAAACCAGCAAACCGACTAAAACCATCCATAAAAAACAGGAGTATTTACCGCCGCCGCCACCAGCCGTGCCATACCGACGCATCTGAGAGACCCGGTGATGCTGTTGCAGACCAGCTGTCTCCTCTTGCTGCTGCTGCTGCCTCACCCTCTGCTGATGCTGCTGCTGCTGCTGCAGTTGCTGCTTAGGCGCTGGGTGGTGTGGGTGCTGGAGGCAGGCGGGGGCAGAGAGTTGGCTGTCCTTGGAGGAAGAGGCGCAGTAGCGCTGATTGTCGGGGTGACGATGGAAGGCTGGGAGGTCAGATGCCGGGGGTCCAACGTAGTCCCCCTGATAGAAGCCATAGTTGTTGTTGTTGTTGTTGCTGCTGCTGCCAGGAGCGGAAGAGTGGATGGCGGGGTCGCCGAGCAAGTTGGTGGGCGTCCAAGTGGAGGAGGGGGTATTGGTGGGGTAGAGATCATTGCCCGACGCCGTCGTGGTTCGCATTCCTGTAAATTAAATCATTTCACGGGTATATCCGAGGTGATGCTACCACCACTACTACTACTACTACTCGCACAACAGACGTACGACATTCTGCGGAAATATTGAGCATATAAACGCGTGAAGCGACTGTATAGAGCTTTTTGTAGATGGCTGCCTCTCATTCTAGTCCACCTCATTTTGAATGTTTACCCTATTGGTCCTTTTGGGGTGATTAAATTAACCACTACAGTAGTAGTCAGGCCTCACCGGACTCACCGAGGTTGCTACAACCACCACTGGGGGCGTTTCTCGGGTGGTGTCCACTTGCGTCCACTTGGTTGTTTTCATCATCATCATCTTTGCCTTCGCCCTCGTCATCTCCCTGCTCCCCTGCGTCACTGGATGTTCCGCCAGCGCTAGCCGACCGTGAACCCGAGGAGAGAGGGCTTCCGTCGACAAGACCCGCGGGGGGTGGTGCACCAGCGTGCTGTCTACCATTGGCGGCAACAGCAGCAGCAGGCAGCAGTCCGGCGTGGTGGAAGCTTCCGCCGGGGGCTTCGACGTCGTCGTCGTCGTCGTCGTCGTGGGACGCGTTGGCGGATACTCCTCTATGGGGGAGATTTTGCTTGGCGAGTTCCAGAGCAACAGCTGCGAGAGTAAAGTAACGAACGTTCATTTAGCTTTGAGTTTCGAAAATAAATAAGGCAGCTGTTTGTGGCAATCGCGAACTGATTGCTGCGTGGCCACCCATTGGCCAAGTATCTGCGACGAATCCTGAAAGCGGACTCGCGCGACAAGCTCTCGGACGACGACGACGAAATAAAGGGGTCGCTCAGACGCTCAGACGCAGAGAAAAACAGGACCACAATCTGCGATGACCTGGCAGCTGCCTCTGACCGCCGCGCATGGGCGGCTACGATCCGCGACATCCACGAAGCCAGCGAATCCTTCGTCAGGAGCAGCTAGCCGCCCCAAAGAAGTAGAACAAACGACCCATTGGCCAATGAATAATCGCGGTAATTAATTAGCAGTGCTTCTGATCAACACGTTCGGAAGGAGAATGGACAGGAGGAAACAGAGTAAATATTCACAAAGAAATCGATATTATCTCTATGGTGTGTGCAACTCGAGCGTCATGCCAAGAGACGACCATTCGATAAGACGCAACACCCACATACCAGCTCCCATGTCAAAGGTTCTCCACATTTCCTCGAGTTCATTGCGCACTTCGGCGAAGCTTGGTCGGTCTGCGGATTTCCACGTCCAACCTGTGAAGAAGATCGGTGTCATATAAGAAGAAGAAGAAGAAGAATATCCGGGTACCTCCCCCTCCCTCCACGCCAACGAAGGAGAAGAAAGGGGGCGGAAGAAGGAGCAACTCACACCGCTGCATGATGGTATAGACGGGTTCTGGACAGCCATGGGGTCGCTGCATTCGGTAGCCCTTTTCGAGGAGTTGGTAGACGCCGTGCAATTCGACGCCGGGGTAGGGGCTAAGTCCATAAGTCGCCAACTCCCACAGCACAACACCGAAGGCCCAGATGTCTGATCTAGAAGGCAATGAGTGTCGTTTGTAGTGACGTTCACGTTCACGGCGTTAAGATGCACGTTTTCTATTTCCCGCAGCTATGATGGCGCTCATTATTGCAAGAGGGTGGGTGGAGCGAAAGCAGGATTTTTGTCAGCACCCTCTTCGCTCTGGGGAGGCCGCCGACACTTGTAAAACATATACCCGAGTAGCTAGTGGGAGAGAGCAGCACAAATGTGCAGGGATTTGAAGGAGGATTTTGGTATGTCTGTGCCCGTGCGATTGATCTTTTAGTGGAGATCTTAAAAGTTTCAACTCACTTTGACGAGAAGCGGAAATAGGCGAGTCCCTCTGGAGCGGTCCACTTGATGGGGAACTTGGAGCCGTTACGCGCGGTGTAGACGTCCTCGTGGACCGGCATGTGGCGTGCCAGGCCGAAGTCGGCCACCTTGAGGGTGTTGTGCTCACCCACGAGGCAATTTCGCGCCGCCAGGTCTCTGCGAAAATAAATCACACACACACACACTTGTAAGTAGTAGCGTGTTTGGGTGTTTGTGGTGAGAGAGATATTTATGGTGGGAGAGAAGGAACGGCCGGGGAGGAACAACTGCTGTTTGCAGCTTGTTTTTTTCAATGCTGCATGTTCCACCCTAGGAATGTGTGAATCAGCGTGGACCCAACTGCCGACTGTGTGGTTAACGTAATCAATCGGAAGGGTAGTAGAAAATCTAGGGAGAACCAAGACCTTAAACAAAATTACGCCCTATTTAAAGTAATTTGAAGACAGTCGAGTTATTTGTGAAATGTACATTCAAATTCACCGATATATTTTTTTCTAGAAACACAGCTATAAAAAGTTGCCAATCAACCTAGACACCACCGAACACAAAATGATGAAAAAAACAGCGCCGGGCCTCGTTACAGGGTGCCCGGCCTTTTCGTCGTTCTGGCCGATTGCCTCGAGCGCGTGTGCGCGCAACCCTACGGCGTCTATTTTTAGCGACGTCGACAATAGCAGCAGCAGCAGCCAAAGAAGAAATGGAGGAGGCGTTTGTGCGCTTTGGCACCACCCCCACCCCCTCCACCCACCCGCCGGGTATAGCACATAATGCCGGGACAGACACAGAACGAGAGCCAAATCGATGTCGTCAAATGGGACGCTGTAGGCAGACACTAACAGCCGCAGAGACACGCCAGGCGAACAAATAGACAAGTATCCGCCCAGTCTACGAGGTGGGTAGACGGCGACGCGGAAATATTGTGGTTGGTGCAGGGACGCCCCGTCGTTCTTTCTGCCACCCGAGGGCGAGTTGATTCAACGAAAACCCGGCATTTGGGCTTATCCAGACCTCAGCAGAGTAATGCAGCAGCAGCAGCAACAGCAGCGCGAAGCTGTGGGTGCATTCACACAGGAATCTTCTTGACATAGCAAATAAAATCAATAAAAGCATGAGTGGCATTGACGGAACCAATAAGAATTCTGACTATGAGGAGGAGGAGGAGGAGGAGGAGGAGGAGGAGGAGGAGGAGGAGGAGGAGGAGGAGGAGGAGGAGGAGGAGGAGGAGGAGGAGGAGGAGGAGGAGGAGGAGGAGGAGGAGGCAAATAAACGAGCGAGAGAGGTTGACGTTCTTGCAGATCCACGTTTCTGGCGTGAAGGCGACGAAATATGACGTTTATTAAAAACCACTCAAAACGGATAGCTCTAGGTTAGATGAGAGCCGCGTCGGGCTGTTGAACGACGACGTTGATTGGTGAGTTATCCGAAGACTACGTTTGCCGGTGGTGACTAAATGGGAGTCCAACCGACCCATGAGGATGCTGAACCAACCGCTAAACCATCGAGCAAACATGAGATACTCATTTGTCTCCACCTCTCCCGCGGCGACACATCCAGCATCGTTTGTGAGCGCGTTCGTTCGTGGTAAACCGGCACCGCAAGGTCGTCGTCTTGTGGACCTCCTCGCCATTCCCCCCCCATTTGATGAAACAGGAACCCAGAGACCTTTTGCCGGTGATGGTTGTCCCGGTACTCGGGACCGCATAATGATAAAGCAATAACCATTATTTTTTATTATCTAAAATAAATTGCGGTGCTAAGTCAATTAAATTACTGATTTGTGGATTTCAAAGCAAAGCGATTTTGAGTCTGTTGTTGATGAACACCCCATTGCCACCACGTCTGCCGAGAACTTCGACTGTTCCAGTCCGACAAGAGCTGTTGCATAAGGCGATTCGGCCATCACATCATCCATGTCACGATTTAGGGGAACCACCACCACCACCACCACAACTCACCGATGGATGAAATTGTTTGCCTCGAGATAGGCCATTCCGCTGGCGATTTGGACTGCCATGTAGAGCAACACCGGAGGCGTCAGTTCACCGGGGTTGTGTTGGCGCAGGTAATTCAGGAGGTTGCCGTGAGGCATGTACTCTGTCACGATGTAGAAGGGTGGCTCGCGGGTGCAGACGCCTGAAGAATGGGAGAAGCCAAACACCTCCACTCATCATCATCCTCCTCGATTAGTAACCATTTAACCAATAGGTAGGCCACACGATTGGCGAAAAAAGGTCGGAAGCATTAGCGACCGTCATGGAGGCGTGATGGCAGATTTAGAGGTTTCGTAGCACATAAAAACTTCAAAATAATGCCGTTGTGTTGCAAAACCTTGTGGGAAGGTAGGCAAATATAATAATTGGAGTTGGTCGCTTTAGAAAGGTCTCCCAGTGGTCGAATAATTCCACAACATTTTATTGCCGAAGTACATTATACTGCTGCTGCTGGCATCGCTTATTCTCGCTTATGACTGATTTGGTTTGGTAGTAAAATTATGTCTCCAGATGACTTGATGATCGGTAAATCGAGACTTGGACTAAACAGTGTTGCTACTTTGGGTTCTAATTAAACCAGGACAAAACGAAACCCCTCGACACAACTGTTCATGGACAAGGAATGTTTGCTTAAAAGTATCAAAGCCATTTTACAAATAACGGGCATTTAACGATTACACGGGACCACCACCAGGTTTCTTGTTTTTTTTTCGTTTAACAAAACACAGAGAATTGGAAAATGATAATGGGAATTCATCATGGAATATATGATTTATGATTAAAAGACAAAAAAAGGGTTGCAGGTGATGTCGTGTTGGTACTATCGAGGGTTGTCGGGCAGGCGAAGTACCTCTGCCTCAGGGTATCCCAGGTCTTTCGCTTCTGATCGTTGTCAGATGTTTGGCGAAGCAGCTGATCGGTGGTATCAAGGATGTCACAGATGCGCTACAACGCACCCGCGCTTCTTCGGGGTAAAAATCGAAAGTCCACCAACACAGCAGCCACTCCAGTTGAGACTTTTTGTGGCTTTTTACTCGCACACAAACGCGAAGGACAAAATAGCCAGAAAATGCAACCATGCAACCATGTAAACAACAGACGGGGGCGTTTGTGTATTGTGAAAATAAAAAACCTACCCAACAGGCGGACGAGGTTTTTATGCTCCAGATTCTTCATGATGGCGGCTTCACCGAGAAAGTCGGTCAAGTTGAGGCTAATATCCTGCTAAAAATGGCAAAAACAAGTCCATTTAGTGGTTGGATTGTGTTGGAGGGCGCCGTCTGGAGGCCTTCATTGACCCACTTTTAGGGATGGAAATATATATTGAAGCGCATTCGCCATCGAAAAAAGGGTTACTAGGTACCGAGTTACCAACGCGTAAGGTGAATATGTGGCCGTGATCCAGAGAGAATTTAGGCAGCTGACAAGGATAATCCACAGGGCCATTTTAACGCCCGGTTTCACCTACTGCGAATAATTCCAGTTATCCATGACATTGGCAATGAATAACCAAATCGCTAAAACAGCGAGGGCTATGCAAATCGACCGAGAACTGGTGAACGCATCAAAATGAGTCTCTAGGGTGTTGCCACCGAGAGCTGTTTGTTTTGCCCGACCATATCACCGCGGCCTGAATACTATAGTAATACTTGGAAGGCACTGCAGACAGTTGCGTGTTCTCTCTGCGTAGTCTCTGTTTCCTTAGTTCGTTGTGTCTTATGGCAACTCAAACCAAGGCCTTCGTGAATGTATTATTTGTGTACTCCTCCTCCTCGTCCGTTGTTTAACCTGACCGACGAAGTTCTGACTAGGCGACAGTGAACAAACAATTACCTTGAGGGTTTTGACGGCGACGATAGAGTTGAATCTCCGCCAGAGTGCCTCGTAGACGTCTCCGTATTGGCCACCACCTAATGATAGTTAAACAACAGCGCCATATACTAGTTGCAAATTGCAAAGGTTACCTCAGCCTAGAAAAGTGACCACGGGATGCGCGAGAACAAAATTAGACAGTCCCTGGAACCACACCACTACCACCACAACCAGTGGGTGGCCTCGTTTAGACAACCCAGCCATTGCAGCCCCATAAGCTGCCCCTTGCCTGTTCAGTCCAGGAAAGGGTAGAAGGCCTCTATGGGGCGTGGGACATTTGGTAGGCCTATTGGGAATGAATGCCGCCGCGGGATAATTACCAAGCGACATCTTCAGATGAATTACCTCACTGTGCAAGGGTATGTCGAGACTAACGCCCCCCCCACCAACTACACACTTATTCCTTAATTACCATTTTATATTTATCTGGAGGTTATTTGGGGGGGGGGGGGGCGGAGGGGCGAGTTCGTAGAGGGATGAGTCACACTTTGGAGGTAGGGCAGAACGATGCATTAAGACGCTTCCTTCTAACAATACACATGTAGGGTGTCTGGGGGGAGGGGCTTGTCGTGCTCGAACGATACTACTTATAAGAGGTGAAATAACTGATGGATGGGGGTGGGGGATTCCAAGATTGGAGAGAGAGAGGGGATGCTGGACGATGCCTACCCAATTTGTTCCTCATCATTATTTCGGACCGATCGATTTCCCAATTGTCTAGTCCATTGTGGCAGCTATTGTCGACGCCATCGAATCCGCCAGAGTATGCAGCAGCAGCGGCGGCGGTGGTGGCGGAGGACTCGCGTTTGGCAGCCGGGTAGAGTAGGGGGCAGATGAGTCCATCGGCGGTCTGAGAGTGGTGGTGGATGAGCTGTACCACCGAGGGAAACCGGTGTGTCTCCGTGATGAAATACTAAAATAAGAAGATGGGAGGTGGATGAAGCATGCCAGGGAGGTTGGCGTTAATTTGGGCGGGTAATGCACGGCGCGTTGTTGAATCGTTTCACAATAAAGAAAACAAATCGAGAAAGAGACCGCACAAATCACACGAGCAGCATCAAACAGTTGGCAGGACAAAGGGGGAGCGGAAAGAGGGAATTGTTTTAATAGAAAGTTAACTTGGAGACACTTTTGTTAAAGAATTAGTATAACAGGGCAGTGACAATGGGACTCCTAGGGAAATCCATGTTTCCTCGAAAATAGCCATAAACATGGGTGGTCAATAGAAATACGATTAGGCGCTGGAGGTGAAAATTACAGGCGCAGAGAGATGCCATTGCAGCATGTATAAAGCATATTTATTAAATGCCTTACGAAAGCGAGGGGGGTGGGCGCAATAACTAAGAATGGTCCACCAAAAGGTGGCACAAGACAGACGCGTCGCGAAGAAAGGTTTCTACCATGCACTTCTCACATTCACACACCTAAGGTCGCCTCCGGCTGATGTGATGAGTAGGTCACCACACACACACACACACATAACGAGGTCAGTCGAAGGTCAGAAAACACTCATAAAAAAGTGTTTACCAAAAACGGATGATAGCTGGGGGCGTTTTCCATGTTCGGAATGCTTATTTCGTGGAAATCTCCAGGACCAGTTACGTCCGCAGACTCCAAGAGTAATCGGAAGGGGTACTAGCTGGGGAGGAAGGGTGGATGCCATTTTGGCGGATTCACGTTTCCAGTAGGCAGGTAGCTGACTTCTAGTACAAGCATAGAGGCAAAGATTCGTCCGAGGTAGAGATGTGAATTGCTGCCGGCTGTTCGAAGCGAATAGCGCCATCGAAGGAGCGAGTGGTACCTTTTGTAGCGGCGGCGCATTCAATCTCGTTCAGCTCATTTCTCACCTCCTCCTACCCATCCGAAGGCGGCGAATTCGAGTTCAATTTGGGACTGTTTTCCCACTACGCGAGCCACGGGTGTTGTCTTATGCCCAATTTTCGCTACGTAAAACACTTTAGCGCCAGCTCTCCGCCAAAGAATGAAATCGGCAAAGTTTAGGTATTTCCGCGTGAATTTCTGCGCACTTTCAGTTATCACAAATGCGCCCAAACCTAGGCCAATTCGGCGTCTACACTCAGGCCGAGAATGGAACAGACACAAGTGGATTAATGTGCATCACTTTCGCCCTTTACTATCAGAATTGAAGGAATGAAGAATTGAAGCCGAATCGATGAACAACGACGCTACCGTTTCCACTATTTGCCTGTTATTTCGTGTGTTTGTGCCAACTTATTCAGAATATTCTTCTTCTGTCGCATTTTGGATATGACCTTGTGATGACCACTATTAGGCGTTTACTAACCAACATTGTTTAGGCTCCAATCTGTATTTCTCACCTTATCTACCTGGCTTATAACGTATCCTGCGAAGCAAGCAAAAAAGGCAAGATACATAAGTTAATGAATTCAAAGAGTTTAACTTCTTCTTCTTCTTCTTCTCTACTTGCTTCTGCGAGAGTATGGAAACGGAAAACAAAAGCACGAAACGCAAACGCCAACTCGGAGATGGACTGGTGTGCGCAACCACACGGGTATGTGGTCTCGGGTTAATTTAAGGTCTCGGGTCAAATGGTCAACGGTGGAGCGGGGCAACTTAACGACCCACAAAGTACGGGGTTTCAGGGATTACCGCAATCGCTAAACCAACTGCCCTCTCAAAAACCCAATAGTTTGGGTCCCATTCACGTCTAGGCTGCACTGGCTGCAATCCAGGTTTCGGCCATGGGGATAATCCATGGCGAACATAAACACTCCCATAAAAGGTGCCCGCTGGTCACCGGTTTCAATCAGCAGGACCCAAGCATTTTCACAGGATTCTCGAAGGCGCGTCTGTCTTGCCCAAAGTTATTGACTACTTTGTGTTGGCCTGAAATGTGCATACACGACACAGTGCTGTTTTCTGCCATTTCTGTTTTCTGACTACGCTTGATGGAGGAGGGAGTACGAGGGGCTTGGCGTAAGCCGAACACTCACCTTCTTCTTTGGTGGGGCTATCTCCTGCGAGAGGATGAGTTATGAAGTTTCTTCGGAATTTGGTAGTCAACAGTGGCTTCGAAAAGCTGCTGCTGCTGGCGAAACCAGGTGGGAAGTAGGCGGAAACTGACTCCCGAAAATAATCCCGGCCAGACTGAGTGGAAGAGGAGAGCAAACCCAACGCAATAAAAACAATCATGTTCTACCATAACCGTTATCGTTGCTGAATAGCAGATTGCGGCATCGCTTCTCACGGAAAATTCAAAGTTTTTTGGAGGTTTACACACCTGTTAAAACGTACTGAACTAAAACATTTATTTCTTACCCTGAATACATACCCTTTAAAGGGAGTCGTGACGCTTATTTGCAGAGCTGATGACCCATGACTATCAATTAAATATTACGTACAGGGGATACTGTAAAGTGCAATCTGCGACAAAACTGCGGCATTGCTCCTAGAATGAATGTGTTTGCCGATTTCCTCCTACCAGAGGATAAACCGTCTTCATGGGAGGTTGCTTAGAAGATTTTCGGGAATTTGTTGCAAGGATGCTGATCGCAACACCGCCGGGCCATCTGCATCACCATTTATATCAAAGGAAACGCCGTTTAAGATTAATGGTGTGCGGTTATATTGCTTTTAACATTGAGTAGCTGACGGAGGGGGTGGGGGCTGGTGTGATCGGTTACAGGCCTATTGTCCAATGTACATCAAGCGGGAAATGATTCATTTACAAAACGCATCCACACACTCCCTAGTCGGGGGTATTTGGCGGGTGAATCACACTGACAGCACCAACTGTGGTAGCGGACGGAGTAGAGAGGCATAGATGAAGTGAGTGTTACACAAAACGCTTCTACCCATCATCATAATCATCACCCAGATATGGGACAAAATCACACAGTGCCAACCAGAGAATACACTTAAAAATAATGATAATCGCTTCTGCAGTTTATATGAATACCCGGGTCGAATAGCAAAATCGAAATTTGAAAACCCGTAATTCGAGTTCAGTTTTAGACCTTCGATTTTCTTAATATTCTCGGGAGTGCTATTGGTCAAAACTGCTTGCGTCGCGAGCAACTGAACAGTTATAATCTAAAAATTGATTTGACGACTTACGCTAATTTATTTAATGTGAGAAAACGTCCAATCGAACAAAAACTATCGACATGTTAGACCAAAAATGTTAATGGTATGGTCTGTTTATGGTAATCCAGAAAAATACTTGAAAAAATGACAACAGGGAGGGAAGAGAGGGTTGGCGGGATCAGGGGCGCATGTATTGCGCGGCTGGATGAGTGGGCTAACTATCGAGTTTTGGCGGAAAATCGGGCCTTCTTTGTGAGATAAGCGCTAACACGCTCCATCAGATCATCGAAATGGCGGCTTTTTTGTTCTTACAGTTGTTACACTTCTATGACGGTGCACTCCTCTAGTAACGGAGCCCAAGAACCCCAAAGGACAAACCCTGAATTTAACAGCTGTTTTAAAGTTTCCATATGACCCAAATATTAGTTTCGTAGGCTAGTCCCACTAAGGCTAACCAAGTGCATCGAAGAGGTAGGAGGCAAGCGAGGATGTTGATGAAGAGACATTAAACCGAGTGGCTTGGAAGGTCGCTCATTCGTCTGAGTACCGGTTGCGAGGTAGCAACTCCCTATAGGTAGGAGTTGACCCTCTGGTTGAGTGGTCTGTCATGCCTCATGGGAACTACCGGCTCTTGGAATCCACCTGACTCCAAGTAGCGGCATTACCTCGGAAATGCGCGTTACAGGCTGGCCAAAAATATACGGGTGACTGGGAAATAAATCTCCCGGTGAAAACCCGAAGGACTGGGTGGGCGAGATGCATACCAGGATCTAGCGAACGCTGTCTTACATTAGAGGACAAACCAGCTCCATGGGGGTTTGTAATTAAGTTTCTGGGGAATATTTGTACCACCCGTTTCGGCCTGACCTGGGAGTCAAACCCGGGTGCCTCACCAAAAGAACCCCGCGAGTTGCAGGGTGGCGATGGGGATGCTATATGTACTTCACGAGCTCGTCTCTAATCTCGACATTTATGAAACCGCAACATAATTTAACTGCAACTGGTGAAGGCAGCAGAAGTGTACACGTTCACAGCTTTGCTTAATCATTACAGAGGAAAAATTCCACACTTTAAAATGGAAATCGGCAAGTGAAACGATAAAATGAAGACATTAATAGGAGGTAAATGCTTACCCATCCACAGGAGTCCCGACTAATCCGATAGTGGTAGACGCGCCCTAAATTCCTTACAGTGACAGATAACTGTCCGGGTGATGATTCCGACTCCCGAACTAGGTAGGAGCCGGTTATACCGGAGCGTAGTAGATGTTCTCCGGCGTGCCGCGATACCGCGCCGTGGTACCAAGGGTAGGAGTTCAGGGTGGGGGTGTACTCGTCGGTGGTACTGACAGTTTGCTGCGGGGCCACCCAACCGTCGTTGGCCAGTTGGTGGGTGTACAGCTGGTGGGCGGCTGGCCGACGAAGAGCCAGCTCGTGCTTTGCGAGATAGCTGGTGGGGACCCAGCCACGCACCCATGCTGCACCAGAGGGGTCTTTGTTTGCATCCACCTCGGACCAGTCACCAGCGGGGCTGTAGCCAAGGAGACGAACCAGTTCACCTAAATATCCATCAAATATACGGCAAGAGGTAGGTGTTAAAAAATACCCACTACAATGCGTTTGGGTACATCGACATGCATGAGTAAGACGAAATCAATGAGCGGTTAACTGAAGATAACATAAAAATTAAATTTGGGGAAAAATAAGACGAACAAATCGAAATAAATTGAACAATCTTTTCAAAACCTACCTCTTTTAACTGTCAGTTGTGACTCCAAAGAAGCATTAAAATCATATAAGACAATCATAATGAATTGATCCATGGAACCAATTAACCGATGACTTTCATCGATCCCGTTTGAAAGAGACATTTGTTTTTTAACTACAAAAATACGATTAAGTATAGTTTCATACCAGATATTGGTGTAGCACAGCTATCACCGTTAGAAATATCATCTTGGTGTTGCGTAGAGTTCGAGGAGCGGCCAGTTCTTAATGACCCGTCCTTAGACGACGTGATTTTTCCTATATTACTCCCCATTAGAAGCCAGGTTTGAAGAAAACACTGAGACCACCATATTTTTTTAAAAAATACACACACAGGAAACCCCACTAAAACACTATCGATATTTCGAAATAGGGTGTCCGTATTTTAAATCGCGTAAATCTTATTTATTCTTTCAAAAAAACGAAAATAAAATGTAACTCATTGTGAAAATGCGTTGCTTTGCGTTCCATACTTAATGCTGTAATGTCCACGTAAGCTCGGAGACCTGGAGAAAATAGGGATGAGCATTCACCTTGATACTGAGGCAGAATAGAGCGAACAGGAGAGGTTGTGAGGGAGGATTTATTATCGATAGACGAATAGGATAGGAATATAATGTCTGATGAGGATCAGTAGCGTTGTCGTGGATTAAAGGGCAGACTTAAAATGATATATAAAACAAGTTAAGTTACCAGGTGTAGAAACTATACATGCAGCCAGTGGCGTGCGTTACAGAGCCCTCCCTCCACAAAGCCACTGTCCTCTGTGGCTGGAGGAAGACAGTTCGATGGTGTGGGATATAGGGATATCGTCACTAGGCATGAGGGTAGGTTGGTCGGGGGGTTGTGGTGGGTGTCCCGCCTTCAGCCGATTGAAGTGGACTATGAGTGTCGCCGGGTTATCGTCCGAGCGGATACGGTATACATTGTTTGGGAGGCTTTGGACGACCGAGAAGGGACCGCTCCATGGGTCGTGGAATTTGCTGGATATGCCTCTTGGAGGGTTTGGGCTGCTGAGGCATACGGTATCCCCAGGCTGAAATGGAGAGCCGTGGCCTTGGCGGTCATATGACCGCGATTGGATGACTTGGGCGTGTCGTAGATGTGTGCGGGCTAAGCGCTGGCATTCCTGCTGGATGTCGATTAGCCGGGAGACGTACGACGGGCGGGAGGGGTACTCGGGTTGCGTAAGTGGTAGGTTGGCATCAAGTGGTAGTTGAAGTTCTCGGCCGTAGGTCATCATAACGTGGGTAAACCCAGTTGATTGGTGAAACGTGCTCCGATACGCCAGGAGGCAGTGAGGCATTAGGGTGTCCCACAGATCGTTATTCGAGGTGTCAATGAAAGCACGCAGGAGGGATAGGAGAGATTTGTTGGTCCTTTCCGTTTGGCCATTACCTTGCGGGTGGTATGGCGTTTTTTGATGATGCCGAGTTTGTTACACAGGTCGTGGACCAGTTTGCTTTCGAAGTTGGACCCTTGGTCAGAGTGGATACAGTCTGGGACGCCAAACCTAGTAACCTAGGCGCGTACGATGGCATCGGCGACGGAGGATGCTGTCTGATCAGGTAGTGGTTCGGCTTCGTCCCATTTAGAAAAGAAATCAACCATGACGAGCAGGTACCGGTTACCAGTCCGGGATTGAGGGAAGGGGCCGACGATATCCCCTCCAAGCTGCTGATTGGGATAGCCTGAAGCGATGGGTTGGAGAGGTGCACGAGGGGTGTGGTTGGGGTGCTTGATGCGTCTACAGGTATCACAGTCCTGGCATACAAGGCCGATCTCCTGCGGAGGTTTGGGCACCAGAAGCGATCTCTTGCGGCCTTGTCCAATTCTCCCTGACCAACATGGCCTAGCTGATGGTGAAGTTCTCGTACGATGGCGCGTGCATGGGCTGGAGGAAGCACCATGCGAACCGGGGAGTTAGGGTTGTACTGGAAGGAGAGGACACTGTCCCTCACCGATAGATAATGCCGGAACGACCACAAGGTTTGAGATGCATTGCTTTCTTGCTTGTTTCTTTGTCGGCTTAGTGGAACCGTCGGCCATTTTGTTGTAAATAAAGCCGATGTCGGGGTCGTTGGATTGCAGACCAGCCCAATTGTGTGCGGAGGACGATACCGTTAACGTGTTGACATCTACGTCGGTACAGACGGGGCAGCTGTGGGGTTCGCGCATCGGGATGCGCGAGAGAGCGTCGGCGTTGAGGTGTTGTTTTCCGGGTCGGTGTACTACTGTAAACTCAGAGTCGGATAAAATTTCTTGCCAGCGGGCCACCTGGTCTTCGGGTTCCCGGAAACCTTGGAGCCATTGGAGCGCCGAGTGGTCTGTCCGAATGATAAAGGGTTTTCCTTTCAGGAAGGCGGCAAACTTTATCGTGAAGAAGACCAGTGCTAATATCTCTCGACGGGTAGCGCTGTAGTTCCGTTCAGCCTTGTCGAGGGTGCGGCTACCATATTGGATTACATGTTCATTGCCGTCGTCGCTGGTCTGTGCAAGGACACACCCAATGGCATGGCTACTGGCATCCGTGTCCAGGATAAACGGAGGGCCGTCACGGGTAAGTACGGGGAAGCTGAGGACTGGGGCAGCGGTGAGGGCATTATCAAAATTTCTCATATTCCAGATCCCGTGTTTCACTCCATATCTATCCCACGGAGACCAAACGCGCGGATATTCAAAAATCTCAAAACCAAGACTGATAATTCACTCAATACTTGTTAATCACTGTGGCAAATTGCATTCACGGGAGCAATGTAAATTCCGTGATGCGAAATACTATAATTGTGGCAAAATAGGCCACATCAAATTGGTCTGCAAATCCAAGGTTTGTGCGATTACTAACGATTCAGAGGATAATATATCCGATATGGCTCTGATGAGTTCTAGCAGTCAGAGGGGTGGCCATATTTCCAAGGACTGGCCTTAATGGTATTGAAGTTTACCAAGATGACATTTTTTGTCCATGGTGTCAGCAGGCATGATCATGAAGAGAGACTCCTCCAACTATTCCGACGCTTTGTCGAGTATAATGTGGCGGTTAATCTGTCGAAATGCAAATTTGCCGTCCAAAGGTTTGATTGCCTTGGTTTTACTGTCGATAAGTCTGGTTTTTACCCAGACAAGAAAAGACTGAATTCTTTGGTGGAAATGCAGTCCCCGTCCAATTGCAGTCATTTATGCTCTATTATGGCAGCCATTCAATACTATTCGCGGTTTATACCGAATTGTGCTGGTATCGCTGATTGCTTATTCGAGCTTCAGAATGCGCCAACCTTCTAATGGAATTCCATGCATGAGCAGACATTACGGAAGTTGCTCGCTTTTTGGAATTCAGAAGCTATCCTACAACCATTCGCACCAAGAATGCATTCAACACTTATTACTGATGCGTCGCCATCCGGCATAGCCGCTGTGTTGGAGCAAGAGGGCCGACCTGTTGTCTGCATATCATGGCGGTTGTCCACAGCTGAACGTGGATACGCCCAAACGCATCGCGAAGCCTTGGCGGTTTTCTGAGCTGTAATGCGGTTGCATAAATACTTATTCGGCAGACAATTCACGATTGTGTCTGACCATGATCCTTTGAAATTCATTTGCAATCCAAGTCATTCATTGTCAAAGGCTTCTGCAGCTATGGTGCAACGGTGGCGTCTCGCTTTGAGCGCCTATACTTATGACGTGGTTCATCGGCCTGCCAAACATATCCAGCATGTCGATTACTTATCCAGAACTGCTACAACCACTGCCTGTGAGTCGCGATGATCTCATCTCCGAGACGCGATTGGCATTCAAGAGAATTCTAACGGCACTTAGAAAGGGCTGGAATAATGCAGATAAAAAGAAGTTCCCACATTTCTACTCTCGGAGGGACGATTTGTGTTCTACTCCAGAAGGTCTACTATGTTATCAAGACCGTATTGTGGTACCACCAGAGTTTCGCAAATCTGATCTTGACGATCTGCACTCCGGTCATCTTGGTCATGATAAAATGAAGTCATTGGCAAGAAATTCATGTTGGGGGCCGGAACTTGAAGCCGATATCCGGCGAACGGCTGCCCGGTGTGATGGCTGCTTGCACAAGTTGCCCTTAAGGCCTTCTAAATGGTCTCCATGTCCAGGGTCCTGTGAGCCATGACAACGAATACATGCTGATTATTGTGGACCATTTCTCGGCAAATACTATGCTCTTGTCGTGATCGATTCATTTTCACGTTGGCCTGAAGTATTTCTGACGACCAGTGCCAATGCTGACTTCACCAAAGCGGTGTTTCGGAATTTATTCAGCCGTGAAGGCATTCCGCTCGTTTTGGTTACGGACAATGGTACACATTTCACCGCCGACCATTTGGTCACTTGGGTCAAAGGTCTCGGATGCCGGCATTTGATCACGGCTCCCAGACATCCTCAGTCGAATAGCTTAGCAGAGAACTTCGTTAAGACCCTGAAGGCGGCTAAATCATCTATGAAACGAAGTAAATTTACAGACTTAAATCGGTCTATCGACAATTTCCTAATGCAGTACCGTAATGCTGATCAAGCTACCACTGGTAAAAGTCCGGTTGTGTCATTCAAGGGGCGCAAACTCAATACATCGTTCCAATGCCGTAAATCGGGAGAAGTTACCTTTTTCAAAGGGAATGATTTTCGACCGTCTCGAGCTCTTATTCTTGGAAGAAGTGGGAATCGTATGGTTACCATTCTCGACGTCACTGATTTATCAAGTCATCGTCGGCATGTCGATCAAATCCGATTCGATGAACCAGCTATGCCCGTCATCGATTCCCATCCTTCTGAACCAGCCGTGCCCGCTACTGATTCCCATTTTTCTGAACCAGCTGATCCGGCTAATACGACTCCATCCGTTCCAGACCAAAGCTCGCAAGTTCTACCTCGGCGCTTGGAGCGTTTGGGTTTGAAATCGCCGGTCAACTACCGCATGCCATCAAAGCTGCTGCACCCAGGTGGATGTGGTGATTGCTAACTCTAATTATTAATTGTGTTTTACTTTACTGACGTATATTGTACGTCACACTTTTTAATACGAATTATCGTTGCTGCACGTGTCTTATTCGTTAAGGGTCTCGGTTGGCTTATAAAGTTTTACCGATATGACAGACAATCCGTCTATTATACATTCAGGGTTAATCCAACCCTACATACAATACTATCACAATTCCCTTGCGTTATTTTTAACAATCCTTTATCATGGATTGATCATGTTTATGTCGGTCTTTTTTTCTTAGTTCGCCGGATCAGGAGACTTTGAGTGAGCTCAAGCCATATAAAAACTTTTGTCAGCGCCTATATTATTCCCCTTATTGCATATTGTTCCCCAGTGATTTTTACTGGCATCAACAGTTCTGAATTTTTAACCCTCCGTAGGCTTTATAAAATAATCTCAATCGCTACTTTTCAAATATCACAAAGTGTAAATCTCTTCGGCCAATGCGTAGACAATACCGTCCAATTCCTATAAGAACGTCGACTTATCGCAATTAGTACATTCCTTATTTGTCCCGATTTTTCGTACACCAGAGCGTGTAAAGTAAACACTTCAAGACAATTTTCGCATCTTGCATTGATATACCGTTTTTTCCTCTGAAAGTTATGGTCTTCATGACCTACAATCATTATTATTTAAACCATGCCTATAAAGTGCGCCCAAACTTTGAATCATATTGTTTGGCAATCAAAGAATAATTCAATGCACCCGAACATATTGGTTAAATTATGCACGTGTGAGCTCTAACAATTCTTTCAGGTAACGGCTACTGGATCTAGCCGGCCCCCACTTTTTACCACGACACGCCCACGTGTGTCCAGACAGGACTCGCTTGCAGCGGGCTCTAAGCATCGCGCCTTGTCGGCGTTTTCGGCCCAGGTCGGGCCCTAACTATTGTTTGAATAATAAACAATATTATTCATTCTCAACCTTCGTCTTTGGCCATCGTGCCTTTCTGATGTTTGGGCCACGAAGTCTTCGAATTACCATAGACGCATCACATAATGTGATAGTCGTATATAAGATGTTATTGTTGAATGAAATATTTAAAGACCGGTTACAATTTTAGGAGCCGAGAATGATAGCAGCGCGTTTTTGATGGGGCCTTTCAATGGCCGCCATTTCCCGTTTGCCAAACCTTTTATACTTCGTAGGTTAAATTGGCCTTTCTTTCAAATTTACCCTGATGTTACTTCTTTTATTCTTCTTAACTTATTTTACATTTTCTACGTATAATCGTCACTTCCTGTAACATTTTTGTCAATTGTAAATTTTGACGCTGAAAGTTTTGGTCCTCGAGACCTTAATAAAGCGAATATTATTATTATTAGTCGATTGTCATACCTGGATAAAATAATTTCATCCATATAAATCCTAGGATTATGTCTCTTCAATTCTATAAATTAACGTTTACTGCAACCGTTTTACTCAAAATTCACATTGATTTATATAACCGATATTGTTATATTTATAACCAAGTCTCATTTTGTTAGGTCGAAATTTGTACCAATAAGGGAAGATGATCCCACCAATTACCAACTAATCTGGGGTTTGTCTGTTTTATTTTCCAAATACCTAATTGTAGTATGTCCTGAAAATTAACCATGAATACTAAAAAGGTGTGGATTTGCGAACGTTGTTGGAGTTCTCAAGCAGAGAACATCGTTGATGGCATCCCCGATGGGTGCAATTTTTCTTCACAGAAGAAGCTTATAGACCACATTCGACGCCAACATCTACTATGTAGAATTGAGCGAAGCCACACGGTTTTCATTTGCGCGTACGTAGGCGCATTTATATTCCTTTTAGTTTAGTCGATTCTCTGGAGTTCTCTCGATATTTATTGGTTATCGTTCTTTATAGATATGGTCCCGGCGGTATTTGTTCTCGTGTTAGTGACGTCAATGGCATAAATTTCCACTCAAGTCAACCAACCGCCACATTTGATTCCGAATTCGAATATGAGAATCACCTTGTGAAAAAACATCTCATTAATATTGACCAGGCGTGTTTGACTTCGCGGAGTCGATGTAACGATCCTTTGCGCTCCGGTGAGTTTTATTTATGAAAAGGTTGTCAATTATTCTAGTGCAAGTTGAATACGTGTATCTTATGGTTGAATTGTTTTATTAAACATTTCGTTTATACGCCTCCAAATCGACGACTCTTTCTCTTACACAATATAATCTCTGGTGAACTTCTCTTACGAATTTGCATGGTCGGTTTGCTGCGTCCTACCCAGTAGGCAATGTACATATGTCATTCGGTTTTTACTGTGAAAGGTAATCATTGATTGCCTATAACAAGGTACGATATGACTTTACTTTGACACATTTCCGAGGAACGGGGATTAAATTAGCCAGAGTATTCTCAGTCGCAGGTAGAACGTATTATCTGTTCTCCCGTATGGTTCCATATATGTATAGAGATTGTCGAGGCTTACATTCCTGGTATTTTCTTCACTTGATTCCCCCTGGACGGGTCCGATCGTTGAACCTGAAACAAACCACTACAGTCCGGTTAAAGAATTACACGCGCATTCGTTGTCAACACATCTCAAACAAACAACAACCATACAGAAAAGTGAAGACATTAATTTCGTAGTTCTTGTTCACTACTTTTACAGAAACCTTGATATAAATGACTATTTTAGGCCCAGAGCGGCGTCTGTCTTACGAAATACCCTACTAAAAATCGGCCATTCGCACGATTGCCAATATTCTAAATAAAATACTACTTTTTACGACTAGAGTATACACCAGCTGTACGGGATCCATCATGAGGATTGTCGGGAAATCTCCGCCCCATAAATATGTTTAAAATGTGTTTTTGTCATCAGCTGTTGGGCGGCTACCATCTATTGCGGTTAATTACGTAAGCAGCACGTCCGTTGGGAATAGGATTTACGGGTGACGATTTCCCCACACTACCTTTTAATCGAGGGGCACCGTTGCCCTAGCATAATCAAGTGCTTCCTTCAAGCCGGAGTAACGCTTATTTTCTTACCGTTGAATATTGGAGTAGATCTTCTCAGTTAAATCTACCGAGATCGGTGGCGGTATAATAACTGGTGTTTGGGGGAGCGCAACACCATTCAACGTTAGCTTATCGACGCTTGGGCATGTGGGGCGGAATTATTTGTTTTCAATTTGATTTATCAGGAAGCCTCTGTTGGCTCTTGAAATTCGATTTTTTTATTCCTATTTTCCAGTCTCTCGCAATTGGACTCAATATGACTCGGTGGTTAATATGGCCGCCGTCCTCAACGATCCAAAGGATAGGCAGGTATGACGTTAACTGATTCACATAAAGTTTGGCCATTTTTATTCAACCGAAATCTGTCTCATAATATTTTTGGATTGAGTCGAAAAGCATTTGCAATAGTAAAATGCATCGTTTAAGTACTATTTCTTCCGCCTCCTCGAAAGCAATGGAACGATTATAAACGAAACAACGGATGATCCATATCAAGATTCAAAGGCCAGGAAGGCGGTTCACGTTCTACCGCACAGATCCCTGCTGCTTTGTGGGATGCAGTTGTCTGTGTGAAGGTCAGCGTTACCCCTCGAACAAGGCTGGGTTGCGCTGGGGACGCCACTTGGTCCAAACTCGCAAGAAACCTCATGCAATCTATCTCAAATTTCACGCCCCCCAGCGGCCGAGGTGACCTTCAGATTCCTCATTACCCACACAACAGTCAAACCCGCCACCACGCCAATTTCCACCACAGTAAGATCCACATTGGCTGCTGGAACGTGAGCAAATTAGTGGACACCTTGAGCCAATGCATCACCACCCACCACTACATCGACGAAGCCTACCTCTTCGAAATATTTCTATCTAATAATGGAGTACGGCGTATTAAGGTCCCCGGTAAAACCTTTAGCTGCGGCCTCTACCACAGCGGGTCCACCGATAACTCAGCTCTCTTCGGTGTATCATTTGCAGTTTGGGGCAAGGCCAACAACGCCTTGCCCTCGCCAAGTCGGGCTCAAATCCACCTACACTTCGGGCACTACAATATCCCCGTCATTGTCGTGTACACCCCCGCAATTGCAGTAGAAGCCACTGCGAAGGACGAATTCTACGGAGAGCCCCAGGCAACTGTCCCCACCGGCGATATCCTTGTCGTAGCGGTTGACTGGAACGCCCACATTGGCCCTTCAAGCCAGACCACTCCCCATATCTTCGACAAACTCGGCTTTGGGCAACGATGCGAAAACTTTGAACGGCTCATAATCTTCGTGTACCATAACAGGCTCATCGTCTCCAGCACACGCTTCCAGTACCTTTAAAACGTCTGATAATGTGTGCTCTGACGACGGTTGCACTGCGCACCAACGGACTATACCCTAGTGCGATCAACGTCTGTATATCATACCGGGGTGCAGAGACAGGAAACAAGAACGGCCTTGGCCATACACTTGATCGCCCGTGCTTCAGGATACGCCTAGCAACCCGTCGGAGTAACAGAACCCTCTGAATCTGCACTCGCGAAGTCTGAGAAACGCCAAGCCTTCTCCGAAGCCATCACGCTGCCCCATCACTTGTACACGCCCGGAAGGAACAGTCCATCGGGCGGCAGGTGAGCGCACTCAAAACGTCGAAGACACAATATGATTGAAAGTATTGCATGACGACTGGTGTGACAGCTCTCCAACGACGACGACGAAATAACACGTCGCTGTGCAAGCACCGAGAAGCTCTCTCCCGTTTCACGACCCCTTTTCACACCGACCAGACACGGGTGGTCGTAGTGGTATAAGTAGCAGGACCGAAAACAACAAGGCTGATGCCGCTAAGGAATCAGAGATAAGCTAATTTGGCGACAACAGTCTCGCAGTGTGCAACAGTCGGAAACGACTCTTGTTCGCCGCAACTAATCGGATTAATTTTATGTGAAACTGAACAACAGCACGCCAGCATGACTCCTGAATCCTCTTCGGGGGGGAGGGCACTGGGGGGCTCGACCTTCGTGGAACGAAGAAGCCACCCGGACGTCACTCACAGATCGGACCTATGGGTGCACGCATGCTGTCAACACCATCGACGATTAAGAAACGTCTCTCCAGCACGAAGGTCGACTGGCGCCAATAATCTAAGCGTCCAGTTTAATTATGTTTTTCAATTTGGTTTCGCCGCTTTTTTTAGCTCGACATTTTTTCGCGTTACTTTGGCGAAGAATTTGAGCGCCTTCCGGTGGCGCCCAACCACCTGCCACTCATAACCGAGGAGCATTTGTTTTCCTACCTCGCGACTCTTTCCAAACGCCGATCCCCGCCTGCCAATGCCCCCCTCCCCAAGGTGCTGTCTACGTCGGTTAAACCGATTTTCGGTAGGTGTTTTTTGTGAGTGCGTCGGTTGGCTGGAGTGGCCCGATGGTGTCGCGGTTACCATCCTCGATCTCTTGGTGATGGCCCGTTTATCCTCCAGTAGAAGATTGCCGCGCAAGTTTCGATTCGCGTCGGCTTGTTGTCGATGACCTGGTCAGTGGTATTTAGGGTGTGGTGTTGTCTCCGTCGATGTTGCAACAACAACAACAAAAATCGCACTCCATCCCGTTTGGAGGAGAGAGAGTCGAGGTTAGGTAGACAAATTCAAAGTGCTTAATTACAGACGCCCGCCGCTGCGATCATCACATCGATTAATTGTGACGGCCAGTCGCCTTCACGTGGAGGATATAAGTCGAGAGTCGTCCTTTGTGGGGGTGGTGTTCGCCAGTGTTTATCTGCGGCTTTTGCTGCTCCTCCTCCTCCTCCTAATCCTCCTCCTCGTTTCCTTTCTCCCCTCACAGACCCCTCATCAGGTCCCAACAACCTCTTCTGCTCTCCCACCTTCGACCTCGCCAATGAAGAGACATTTGCTCGTGTTATTCCTCTCCAGAATCGGCGGACGCCTGCGAACGACGACTCGTCAGTTAAGCAGCAGCAGCAGCAGCATAATGCTTTTTCCAGTCAAAGCGAACGACTTTCTCAACACTTGGATGCCATCGAGTTGTCGATTGTGCGTCACGTGAGTTGTGTTCTCGACTGCTGTGTATCCCCATCCGGGCCATCCTGCTTGTGCGCCAAGGTGGGACGGATTGGACCCGGAATTTTGTATACACAGAATTTAATCGTCTTTTTCCTAAACCCAGGTATCCGAACAGTCTCCGGTTTTCTTCAAGGCAGTTCACAGCCACGACGCAGTCCGGGATCAGCTCAGTCAGACGGCCAATCAGGTTCGCACAGTTAGGTAGGCTACAGACACCCCCTCCGACTAAACTGTTTAAAAACTAAGTTCATGTTGTTTTTTTGTAATTCTTCTACTCGTTTTAAAATAAGTAGCATTTGTTTTAGGGAGCGCCTTAATTACCTGGACACGGTATACTGTCGAGGTGCTACAGAGGTTGCCAGGTTACGTCGACGCCAAGTAAATTATAAACATATCCTCTCAAAAGTGAGCCACATTGTTCCCTCTTCATAATCCTCTTGCCTGTCCTGAACCTTTCCGTATTGTTCTAGTTGGAAATCGTGGCATCGGTGCATTCCGCTCAGCCGACAATCCAGTTTCTGCTTAAGACCAATGATTTCTGCTCAGCTCTCGATCTAATCGCATCCACGCAGGAGGCCTTGGGTGCTCTGGGTGTTTGTGGCAGTGGTCGACTCGCCTGCCTTCGACACCTCGGAGCCCAACTGGCCGAGATCGCCAAGTTGATCCACGTAATGGTGGGATCGCAATTCCAGACGGCGCTGCGAACCTTCTTGACGGAGAAAACCGCGGGAGAAGAAGTCGATGCCTCGGATGTATGTTTAGGTTTGCCGTATGTCTGATAATGTCAGTTGATAAGAAGGTGTCTGCGGTTGTCGCTGAAAGTCACGACATTTTCATTAAGGGTCTTGGGGATAAGGTGAGCAGGTATCGTAACCAGCGCCACCCGCATTTTATCAAGAGTGAGACAACTCTCGCGTTTGCAAAATAAAACAAGTCCTCCAAAGTAGTAGCGGGTGATGGAACGGGTGATACTAAAGGCCAAGCCCTCGCCGATGCCATCGCGTCACGTCTACATCACGTCGCGTACAAATTTGAGGAGCAATCTGTCCGCGAGAAGTGGCGCTCGCTCAATTAAAAGGTCTGCCAAAAAAGCAATATAGCCGAATTAGGGACCGAAATGCACGACACGAAAGACAACTGGATCACCGACAGCACTCTTCAACTATCTGCGAAGGCCAGAAAAGCCCGCATGCAAGGCTGTCCCAACTTGCAACACCTCAGACCACAGGCTCGGCAGGACTAGGCCGTAACAAATACTTGTCTGAGGTCTCAGGGAACATGGAGGCTGCTTCTTACACCGAGGACTTCGAGAAGCTTCTTTGTCTTATCCGGCAAACGGCAGCCATAGGACGCCGCGGGATAGCTGACTCCAGAGATGGGAGGGAAGGTTGTGCGATTTGCCCAATACCATCCGGATCATATCCGCTCAGTCAATGCGAGTCATTCAATACGACATTCACTACGACCCACCGGCGCTGTCAAATATTACCGGCGGTCAATAAAAAAACTGAAAAACCGAATTAACCGGGTTAGAGATAAACAGTTTTACGGTTGAAAGTTAACTCCTGGTGACCAAATACCGGGTGATTTCGGCAGGTCTCTCGACCAGAATTATTTATCCTCCCTGATATCTTATTATACACGAGTTTGGCTTTGTGCGCTAATTTGTTCTCTCGGTAGAATGAAATTTGGTATTTCATAAGCAGCTCGCACATATTGGACTGATGGGTGTTGTGACCATGGGTGGTGGCTGGTAGTCGTTATATTTTTTCCTTGCGATTATCGTCCTCACGGAATTCCAAAATGTTTACCTAGCACGCTCATTATTAGCCACTGAAACGTTGTCTTATTATTTGTCGATCCATCAGCATCTAGTGCCTTGTGTTATGGGGCTCCTGCGAATTGGACAGACAGATTTCTTCAAAATCCTCCAAAACGAGACCCAATACGCCCTCGCGTCTGCGCTGGAGGCCTCCTGTGGTCAACAACAATTGGCTAGCGCCGCGATGAATGACCGGTAGTTGTTTGATTTTTGTGTCTGTCTGTGTCTTTCACTCTGGCAGTTTTTCACAGACGTGGACGTGTTTAGACGTTTAATGGCTGGATTCCCAGATTGCACCTCCGTGGAACCTTCGTTTACCAAAACGCATAAGTAGACTGCCAAGTAGAATGAATGTCGTTGGTTGTGCGTATCCGCGATGTCCGGAACACAGCACTTTCACTACGTGTGCCTCTCCCGGTACTGCTTCGACCAGAATATAAACCCCTCTGCAAACCCCTTTACTGCTTGATGGTGTCGGCAATAAACGCCATCTGTGGTTGCAAATCAAAATCGACGCACCAATCGATGCGGCAATCTTCTCCCACTAAGATGGTTGGTATTGTCGCCCTGTATAGTCGTCTCGGTAATATGACGTACAGGTGACGGCCTGACTTGGTTCGGGTTAGTGTGGGATAAACACACAAACTCGTTTCACTTCATCATGATTATTATTTCACCACTCTCCATTATCACCAGCGACTATCATCTGCCATTTAGGCCAAGCCAACCGAATGCCAGCGGCGCCTGCCAAACTAACAGAAATGAGGTTTTCCAGAAATGGCTTGACGCTCTTAAATCGGTTTGTTCCTCTTTCGAACAGGTACTCCAACGTGTTCGCGTAAGTCCGAGTGGTTTATTTATTTTGTTTAAATCCATTTTCTCGATGCATTTACACACTTTTCAGGCAGCCGTTCTGGCCATTGTGCCAACACTGGACCTCGTGCCAAACGAAACCGGTGGCGGTGACGCTAATCTGGCGGATCAACTGCGTCGCGTCCACTGGGAAGGCACCGACTGGTCCCAACGACAATTGGCCAAACTGGTGACCAATTTTTTCCGTCAACGCCCACCCTCTGATACACAGCCTCCCACCCTCTCGGCACCCATCAGACACCTCCAGCTGACCTCGTCTGATGATGACATGATTCCGTTTGCTGAATCATTGGAAGATTTCCACGTAGGAAACATTTCGGCCTTCTTCAGTCCTCATTTTATGTGCTTGTGTGTGTGTGTGTGTGTGTTTTGGGATGACATATTCTTGGTATTTGAGGATATATCCAGATCGGATTAACGTCGTTGTCGCTGCGGCGGCCATCTCCTACTGGATCTCGCATTGGGGAGAGACTCTTAATGAGCTGATTGCTCATCCTCTAAACGGAGGCGGGGTGGGTGGGTGGGTGGGGCGGCACGACAGTTCAGATAAAGAACAATTGCACCATATTCTTCGTGAGTTTCGGCGACCTAGACAATGGAGGTTCTGATTCGAAAGAGATGAGGTGTTATTTAGTAAAGACAAATGATCCCCAGCAGTAGTACCCTCACTACTCTTCTTTTTCTTCGCATAGATCCGTGTTGTGGAACCGGCGTGGAGCTTCTATTGGTGGCCCAGTCGCCCCGGTCTGCCTCTCCCCAGCCAATCAGCTGTTCTCCGTAATCTAATTACCGCCCAGGCCAGCAGCCTTCTCCAGCGCGTGCACGTGGAGTGCTGCTCACAGCTCGACAACGCTCTTGCGCGCGAAGACTGGAGGCCTTCCTCGAAGGGTCTCTCGGATTCTCTTCAGCGGGTCCTGAACTATGTAGCCGTGCACCAGAAAGTAAAACTACATTTGGGAAGCAGTCCGATTAAAATAGAACGCGTGGAGGCTTTAGGTCATGCTGTAGATGGCGTGTATTGGGTTCCAGCATTCGGCGTTCGAAAGGCGAACGGTCTTTCCAGATCGGCGGCATGGCAGCAATAGCTGTAGCACTACATACACCACCTTTAATATGCTGGTCATCCTAGATTCCGTCTTCCCCGGAGGAATCTACAAATGGGTGGGTGGGTGGCTGACGTAAAAAGCAATCAACACCATTTATTCCTGGTGGACAGAAATTCGAATTTTTGGCACATATTATTGGTTTTTTTCTACAGTTGCCTCCAGTCCAAAAGGACGCCCCTCCCACTTCGGATACCCTCGTCACAGATACCACAACACCCCCCAAACCCAGTATTCTTCCCACCCTCCTGCTGCCACATCAAGGTGACTCCTTTGTCGTGGCGGAGACCATATTTTCTCTGGTCGGCCTGACCAGTCAGTACTTGCGTTTGGCGGAGCAGTTTGCTGCCTGGCCCTCGCTCCTCCGCGATGTGGAAGTTCGATTGGCAAAACTGTTTACGGTCAGCACTTATGTCGTTCTCGTCCATCGTAAATTCACTCAGGTGTGCGCATTTCTTCAATATTTGATGAATTTGTGTCGGTACTGTGTTGCAGGTCTTCAATTCGCGGAGCTGTGAGCTGGTACTGGGCGCAGGCGCTCGAAAACTCAGCGTTCTCTCCACCATCTCAGCGAGAAATCTCGCCCTTGTGGCTCGCTCCCTGGAGGCCCTCCTGGCTCTGGTCCTCGTCTTGCGATCCTTCTTTACAAAACTGTACGTCATTTGTTGTCTCTCTCTCTCTCTCTCTCTCTCTCTCGCAGGACGACGTAAAGATATCATTTGGGCACATTTGTGGTCATTTTTCATATTAGCCGCAACCGGGGTGGCGAGACGGATTCAACGACTTCGACGCGAAAGAACTCTGCTCGCGCTTCCGCCGATCCCTTCTCGCCCGTGGAACAGGCCCTGCGGTACGCTTCTCGGCTTCTCTAAACCTCTAAATTAGTTGTACAAGCATTTCCATTTGTTGTTTTTCTTTTGGTGGGGCGGCTGTTTGCAGGACTCACGTGGCCCAGTTGGTGGACAAGCTCACCTGCCTCCTGGCCTCTCGCATCACCTGCCGACTGGGCACCTGGCAGCCGCGTCCACCCAATCCGAGCGCCGAGTTGCGTGCCGTCTGTCAGGCTATGGCCAAGTTGACCGAGACCACCGCGGACATCCTGCACTCCGAGATGCTGACGGTAGGATGAGACATCTTGGGCTATTGGTGCTATTCTAGTGCTTATTCCATTCTTATTGTTTTATAGAATATTCTCCTGCGTGTACACGTGGAGTTCAAGGCGAGTTTTCAACAACGTCTTGCCGAGCTCTCAGTGACGCCGGATGGTGGACCCCAACAGGGGTGAGTCCTTTGCCACCCCTCTGATTAAATGTCGTGGTCGTGTATCCGGGGTCTGGGATTTTTAGAATTTCCTGCAAGCCAAGTGCTGGAATTTGCTCGGGATCACATTATTTCTGTAATTCTCACATTTGGAGATCGGTTTTATATGTTTTAATGTTATTACCCGCAACCCAGATCCACACCAACAGGATGACAGTAAGAGAAGACGGTAGTCCTTCTATAGAAATAACCTGAACACCAGACTCGTCTATCTACGAGTATGGTGTTGGTTTTGTTTTAATGAAAAATGAGCCAATGAAAATCGAGGCTTTTAGGGGCATAATTTTTCGAAATGTAGTTACCGTTGCTAGGGCTTAAAGCCAACACTATTAATGGACAGGAGCGTGAATGTCTGTTTCAAAAACGGGGTGTCGTTTATAGAATATGGGTAATCAAATGAAGACTCGATTGAGGGGAATTAATTCAGGTTGTCGTTTTCTTGTGCAACCGACACGGTTGCCCAACATATAATGTTTTACTTTCTTCTTCCACTCGTCCCCTCCCTCCCCTACAGTCTGGTGGACTCGGAACTCAGCTTCTACATGGCATGCCTTCGTGGATTGACACCGAGTCTAGGCCACTTTATCGACGACTGCGACGATGTCTGGCCACCTCATTAAGCTCCTTGCCTTTCCTCATCTTTGTTCCTCCTTCACTCCATGTCATCTCCCCACAATCTTTGCCTCCAACATTCCGCCTCCCTCCACCGCGCGCATGCCTTCCGTCTTTCAGCACCGAGCTGCGAGTTCCTTTTCCTGTGATTCGCTAGTTCTCATTTCGTCTGGCCCCATCATGAGAGAGATAAGTATATGATCAAGATACGAGTATACTCACTTTTTTAATTTCCACGAGCGTTTGTTGTTCCTCTCGAAAGTCGTCGTGCTGCCAGCACAATTCTTCACGATTGGTGTTGCAGTCACTGCCTAAGCGTCATTTGAGCTACGTTCAGACTGTCTATGTGTGTTTTGGGACGCGGGCGGAAACGAGGAATAAAGCATGGGTTGTCAGGTTTGCTAACAATGAATTTATCATTCAAAGGCCCGTTGGATTGTGTCTTCCAATGTATCATTTTCAACTAACATTTAGTCCCCCGCGTTAGCGAGTCCCAAGATTGTGACTAACCCAACCGTAAGACTGCGAGAAGAGTAAAACTCTACTTTTTTGACCAAACGTTGCCTCAATTTACACATTGTCTGTGCACAATGGAGTCATTTAAACGAAAAGGCCAATAAGGGGCTTTGGAAGTGTTCCGGACGTTGCATGCTGAAGACATTCGACTGCTGTTCCACCAAACATTTTACGTTTACTGGTATTGGCGGTCTACCGTCTTGCTAGTCACGGTGCGCATCGGTTATCACGAAAATAGGCGACTCGGCAAGAAGCAAGAGGGTTCTCGACCTGTGGTATCTAGTCTTGTTGTCTAGATGCAGCATCGTGCTGTCCGAAATATAGCCACGATTAAATTTAAAGTTCGTCTAGAGGTGGTGACGAAGCGCACATTGATGAAAGATTATTGTATTACTCCTAGTTTCAGCTCGGAGAATAAGACTGGTATCGAGGTTGAGATGGTAATATTTGGAGGGGAGCGATGACAAAAACAGCAACACCGGAGTCAACCACGAATCAGCGGTCGATAACTACATCCTTCACTTATTGAATGTGTCTGGTTGTTAAAATATCGATGGAAGTGATCAACGAACATACTACATACTTACAATTCCCAACGTCTATTACGGGAAGAAACAGGTCTTCGCATTAGATTGTGACCGTTGAAATAATAATAATAATTGTAGTGGCTTTATTGAGGTCAGGAGGACCAAAACTTTCAGCATTAAAAAAGGCAGGATAACAAATATTAGATGCGAAAATTGTCTTGTAGTTCCTGTTTAACCTGGTCTGGTGAGACTAAAAATCGGGACAAATAGGGAATGACCGAATTGCGATATGCCGCAGTTCTTGTTGGAATTGAACGGTATGGACGGCGCATTGGTCGAAGAGATTTACATTCCGATAAACTGGAATAGAGGGGATGGGAGGGGTCATTTAAAATTCGGGCAGCGATTAATGAGCAGTTATTTAAGTGGCGTTCAACGATGATTTCTTTGATAGAGAGAATAGGCAGACCGCTAGAAAACGAGATTATTTTAAAAAGTCGATGAAGGGTTAAAAAGTCCGAGCATTTAAGGCCGGGGAATATTACTGGGGAACAATATACAATCAGGGGAATTTTGGGCTCGAAGCGAAGTTATGTAGTGAAGAAAACTCCCTGATCGTTTTTTTGGGTTTCCCGCAGCTTGTGTCATGTTCCTGCATCAGTAAACAAATGTGTCGCCGCAAGGCGTGAACGTTCTCAGCAATGTTTCCGTGGATGTTCGCATCTTTCCAGTGGGTATTTTGGTTGCTCTGCCACAATTCTGCGGAATTTTGCCGATTCCTGGAAAATTAATTTGGTCGCGAATCAGCCTTCAAAAACGGCAAGACAAACTAAATGCCCCTTCAACTGGGGGGTGATAACTAAATAGAAAATGCGGTTGCATCCGGAATTTAACGCGTTCGATATATATAGAACGATAACTGCAAAAAGAATGTCTTAACGTTTCTGCTTTGTTTGCTGTTTTATTGAAATGTGTTGATAACGAACGCGTAGTCATTCATTAACCGGACGGTGGGTTGGTTTGTTTGATATCCATCAATCGTATCAGTCCGGGCGAATCAAACGAAGAAAACACCCGGAATGCCAGCCTCGAATATCGCTATATTTATCGAGATCCGCGACAATAAATGGAACAATCACCGTTATCTTGGCAGACAATCCCATCAGGTTGAAGACCATCCTAAATAAGTAGGCTTCTCGAGCTGTATTAAGCTTGCTACTTAGCTTGATCCATTGAAGCAGAATGACAACGCTAATTATAAACAGAAGGCAATAGGCTAAATCAATACAATGAATGCTAGCAATATGTTCGCAAATGTCGTGGTCCCCTGCCCGAGCGACCGGACAAAAATCAAATTTATCAGAGATATAGGCGCCCAATATTATGGGTGAAAAATACGACGGTAAACCCTCAACTGGTTTATTGTAAAATAACTCCATACAGGTAGATCGGCAGATCCGTAGAGACTCGAAAAACCAAGGTTTCGAGGTCACTACAAGTTTATGCCAATCCGCACACATTCAATAACTTCAGGTTGGTGTGTAGGCCGATTCAATAATAATTATTATCGCTCAATGTGAGGTTTAATCTTTTATTTACTAATTTAATGCGATTAAGTTTAAATAAATAAAATTTCCCATGAAAATCTAATTTAAGTTCGATTGAAATAAGACGAATTAATTGTTGGCAATGTATTCTAGGTTAAGGCGTCAAAGGTTTTGCGAGTCATTTTTGAAAAAAACAACAGATTTATTATTTTTTTAAATGATTTTTAGTATTTAGCTTAGTTCGTTATATGTTGTTTAGTTATCTTCGACTTTATCACGACACATTTTTCTTTTTTGTTTTGTGCAGTATGTTGACGCATCTTATGACCGTAGAACGCGAGCGTTTCCATGTCCCTGTTGGCAGTCTTTCGTTCAAATCTCAATTTACTGGCATATATCTGTCGCGTCTGCAAGCTGCACGTATCACTCTTGAATCTAAAGCTCGGTGTCGTTGGGATACTTCGCTGCCAATTAAATCTCTCGCTGATCTTACCGATTCCGAGGAGTGTATTGTCATCGGCAATATCTTCAGGGTCCGTTTTATTACACAGCATTGAGTGTTTGAATGAAAATTACGTTGGTTGATGAAAAAAGAGTAAATAAGATGAATGAAGCTTGTCATCTCCAATTAATAAATCAGAATTTGCCGGCTCTCTCCTTCTAGAGGATGGGAGTTTGCCATTACGTTTCTCGGGAATATGTTTACAGGTGGTGTCCCAAGTGCCACCCGAGGTTATATGGCTTTGGAATTGAATCCGTGTTCCTCGCCGATCCATTACACCATCGGGCCGGACAAATGCGTATTTTTCAGAGTTAATGATGAGCGTCCTATCGAAAACTCGGGGGAAATATGTGCAAATATAAACATAAGAAGAATAAGTTTCCGTTAAGGTCATCAAGGCCATTGCAGATATTGGACTAGAGGAAACATCTTCGAAGTGTGAGTTGGTAAATAATTAGGCATCAAAATGGAACACTTCGTTAAATCAACTAATACGCTTTCTCCTTCCAGGAGTCTGAGTTGAAGCCCAGTGTAATAAAACAACTGGCGGCGCTTGATCTGATTGGTGGTGATGACGACGACGACAACGGTGCCAATGGTCTGCCTTGCTCTTCAAAACACAAAGACGATTGTAATTTTGATCGTTTGGCGACTGAACAGGACGCCATCTTTCTGGAGGACGTAGTGCAACGCATTCGATTAGTTACGGCAAAGAATGGTGCTAACGTGGACGGTCAAGGTACAGGGCACTGGCTTCAAGAGCGTCTAGTCACGGGAGTGGTTATCGCCCTCCGTGGCTTCGAAGAGGAGTCATCCCCTGGTTTGTATAAATATTTCTACCGAATGGTCATATTTTGTAGTTGTGCATCGCATATTCTTGTGATTTCAGGTATATTCAATGTGATTGACGCCATTTTTCTGGAGCCCCAACCTGAACACCCCATAAACACTGTCAAAGCTCAATCACTGAGTTCACCCTTTGATCTTAACTCTGGTCAGTGGGTCGCTTTTGTTTCGGGTCTTGGGTTCACGGGCTCAGGACTTGTTCATCATGCTAGTCACTCATTGGCGCTGCGTCTTTTGGGTGATTATCTGAGATGTACAAATCTGAAGCGACTTTTCATCCTGGGCGATTCCATCCAGATTGGTGATCCCGCTGGCTCGGAATTGTTTCTGCAGGTAATACTTGTCAAAAGGACGTTCTATATATTCTCACAAAGTAGCTTTTGTAATTAATACGGGACACATGCATTTCTAGGCTCGATTTCTAAATCGCAAAGGTGATGTTGACTCTGTCACTGCAATGACCGAGTTCGATTCCTGGCTTGCCGAACTACCCCTTGGTAGCAGTATTGATGGCGTAGCTGGGGATGATGAGGGTGACTCTCGAGGTCTCCAGGTTGAACTTCTCCCAGGTCCGTCCGATTGTGTCTCGCAACTCTTACCTCAGCAACCCTTCCACCCAATCCTATTTCCCAAGGCCGTTGCTAGGGCAGGAGGGCGAGTTGGCGTTGGCTGTGGCCTTCTCAGTTCAACCAATCCGTGTATTGCTCGTGTTCCTGATAGACGAATATTGGCTACATCGGGACAAACTGTGACTGACGTGTACCGGTGAGCCCTCGCTATTTAGTCCTTTCCATAATATTTCTTGGGGCAAAAGCTATGTTTCACAACAAAATTGGATGAATTACTTGAAAAAATTGCATAGCTTTCCCATGTCTGTCCAGCTGTAGTATGGTTACCACAAGGCCATAGTTGCCATCGCGAAAGTCAACTTTCTCCGCTCATTGTAAACCATGGGAATCGCACATTAACAGGCAACATGACCATCATTGCGACTGACAAATTCTTCCCCACTGGAGCGTGGCTAGCAGAACGAAATGGTCAGAGTTCCTTCTATCTTTTAAAATACGAAATAGACACTAGCCAGATCCCCTCAAGCCCAAAAATGGCGTAGATCAGAACCACCCGACTGATCACTCCCGGTGATATTGCTCTTTGCCATTCGAGGTAATGAGAATAGCGAAACGACTTTCTAGTGTTGGACATACCATTCACCACAAGCGAATTGCTATCTATTCATCAATATTCACTGATGACTAATCTCAAATATCATAACTTCTTGTACTCATGCCGATTTTATATCAGTGTCTATAAATAGTTATTAAAATAAATCCCAGTTACCACAAACCACAAAGGTATATTCTTTCAGTGGGGACTATGCCACGAAAGAGCAACCCAGTAACTGTATAATAATAATAACACCCGCTTTACCCTTAAATGGGATTTGATTTCGTTACATCAACGCCCCTTAAATATATATATTCCCAGAATTGAGGCCCCATCTTCTCTCCCCGGCCATTCTTTTCGCAGCCTTGAAATATGGCCCCCCCCTCTATCTTTGTGTAGTTACACGCAGTCCGGCGATGTCCTCGACTGCATGGAGTCCCTCTTGCTGTGGGGCCACCTGGCACCGACGTGTCCGGATACCCTCAACGGCTACCCGTTCACCCAGCGAGACCCCCTTCTGATAGGTTCCTCATCGGACTATCCCGATGTCTTTGTGGCCGGAAATCAGTCGAGTGCTGTGTGGAGAAGAGCCCGGCTGACTGCGTCATCTTCACGCAATGATGAAGCACAGGGGGCGCTACTCGTGTCAGTGCCCAGATTCGACAAGACCCAAACAGTTGTACTCTTGGAGCTGGGCTCTTTAAAGTGTCATCCGTTGCGATTTGACCTGTCAGACCTGTAACCGCAGCGTTTTGCGAGAATAAAGATTTTTTGTAAATTCTGTAAGTTGTTACCATGAGACTCTTGCGGTAAATTATTTTTTTCCTTTAAAATGGAAACAGAATTAAAGGAAACGTTTTTATGTTAAATGACTTTCTTTGGATCGATTTCTATTTTTCTGCGAATAAACAGGATCCATTAATGGGTTTTCCCACTGAGGTGTGTTTCAGGGAAATGATTACGCGGTGAAGTAAAGTATAGAAAGATAATTCAATGCTCATATCACCCTTTCTAGGAATTAATTATTTGCTGTTACTTAAACAGACACATAACTAAGTTGTCACTCACCAAAACCCCATGGAAAGAGGAGAATGTAAAAGGTTCTAGGTTTATCAGGAGAAACTTGAAGAGTGACCGTATTCGAATCGATCTCGGCCTGTCTGGATTCACCCCTCGGGATAGGTAACAGAGCGTCGATAGCGTATTGTCTTGGTTCTGCCGTCGCCGTCTAATTCTGTGTCTGTCGGTCGGCTACCAACGCGGACATCTCTATCATCTGGGTCGAGAGAGTTGCGATAGAGAGTTTCTATTGCGTGGTATGGATGATCCTTAGCATGTAATTGTCCGAGCGCCGCAGATAACCATTCAGAATCCTGTCTTCAACTGATTACGAATCCGTCTTCCTAGTGGCCTTTACCCAACCCTACAGGTGGCTCGATCGCCAGCTGATCAAGTTGTGTCTACAACTGACTACAAATCCGTCTTCCTAGTGGCCTTTACCCAACCCTACAGGTGGCTCGATCGCCAGCTGATCAAGTTGTGTCTTCAACTGATTACGAATCCGTCTTCCTAGTGGCCTTTACCCAACCCTACAGGTGGCTCGATCGCCAGCTGATCAAGTTGTGTCTTCAACTGATTACGAATCCGTCTTCCTAGTGGCCTTTACCCAACCCTACAGGTGGCTCGATCGCCAGCTGATCAAGTTGTGTCTACAACTGACTACAAATCCGTCTTCATAGTGGCTTTTACCCAACCCTACAGGTGGCTGGATCGCCAGCTGATCAAGTTGTGTCGAAAATTCGGCGAATATCACAAAGAAGACGCGGCCTCGTTCCGTCTACCCGAGGAGTTCTCCTTCTACCCGCAGTTTATGTTCCACCTCCGCCGATCCGCCTTTATCCAGGTCTTCAACAACAGCCCCGACGAGACCGCATACTATCGGTGAGTCCTTCTATCGGTCTTTCATGGCCTGATGCCTCTCTCGCCATCTTTAGTGCACGGCTCGTGCCCTGCACTAAATACAGAAATGCGGCTTTTCTGCTTTTCAACCAACCAACCATTCGTGTCCAATATATTATTATTATTTGTCTTCTTCTTTCGTCAATTGATGTTCTCCTGGCTGCTACCTCCATCCATCCATCCCTCGCGCGTCCTCTTGTTTCGATTAAAAAACTATTACTCCTTCTCTCTTTTCCAAACGTGGTCGTTGGTACAGTTATTGCTATTGGTTGTAAGGAAACCAATCAGAAGGGGGAATCAGAATGTACTGCGGTGTGCAAGTCGGAGGCTCATCGCCGTTGCGTGCGCCTCGGCCAACCGTCAGCTGTTGGTCGCCGCCGACTCGACTTTCTCGGCTCCCACCATTACACCACTTCTCCTAAGGGGCGCTCTCTTCTCTTTGTGGGCGACCCACGGCCACGTGCTTGGCAAGTGGAAATGTTACCGCAAGAATTGGCCCCAAGAATACTCTTCCTGAAGGATGGACTCTTTTATTGATGGACGGCCAAATTTTGCGCCGTGGTGATTAGTTGACCGAGGGTGTATGGTGCCTCGGCCACGTGTCGTGCCTCAACTTCCAGCTGGCGGCAATCCATATTGTTTGACATTTGAAATTGACAGATTTGAGAACTTCTCTATCACCACATATTTAGCCGCAATCGGTGGAGATCTCTACGTCTTCTGGATAAGCTGCTCTTTGTGATATCCAAACAACCGCAAAACTCGCAAGCACCACTTCAACCTCTCTCTCCACATGACCCATCATCACATACTTAGCCGCAATTGGTGGAGATCTCTACGACTTCTGGACAAGCTGCTCTTCGTGATATGCCTGGGTGGTGTGATTTACGTCAATGTCGAGGTCAACAGAGCCCTCGTGATAGATGATTTCGACAATGTAACGGTTTTCATCTACATGTCACACAAGTTGTTCGGAGACACGATGCTCCCAAACCAAACTGAATGCCCTATGGTCGTATGTCCGCCTTTCTTAATCAACCAATTTAAATGGTCAACATTCAATGTGCATGAGCAGCATTATTACGTCCTATCTTGGGGCATACGGGGTGGGGCCGGTTTTTCGAAAGTCGTTTTTAGTCTCCACCAGGCGGCTCCCCCCAACTTCCAACACGTTCTGTGGCGGCCTGGGGAGAAGCCGGAGGCCCAGGTTTTCTTTGTCGACTAGTTGAAGGGGTGGAGAGAGGTTTTTGTATTCAACCATAGGGCGGGGGGCGTTCATACAGCCGCCTAGCGGGACGCAGTTGATTGGTCGCCGACACAGCGACAGAAAGCCGGGAGCCCCAAAGCTGGTACATAATTCCCACTGATCAATTCTTGTCTTCGTTTAATTCCTTCTTAGTATGAAATTCACCATGGATTCTGGAAGGACGAGGATCGCGTCATAACGCTACTCGATGTTTCCTTTCTCGGTGTGATACGGGACGTCTACCGCAATTCGAGGGAGCAGATCAGGCGGTGCGACCCAATGTTCGGGAGCCCAACGATCACTTGTTGGCTAGCCCGGCTTCTCCTGATCGTCGGCGTCGTGGGACTGCACCTCTCCTACTGCCTGTCTGTGTTTCTGCCGCGCGAAATGTGTTTCACTGCCCTCCTGAGTGCCCATGCCCTCGCGTCGGCCTACTGCCTTCGTCTCTGCCTCGGTCGCCAGATGGCCGTCTGTCTTCTGCCACTGTCCTTTGCCTTTTTCAATCAGTCCGCCTATCCCGAGCACAACTACTTCCAAGAGACCATTTGGGAAAGTGAACCCACCAAGGGCAGTCGGATGCCCCTAGCACCTATGACGGTCGCTTTGCCGACTATAGCGGCGCTGTCTTTCTATTTGTGGGCCTTTGGGGGAAGACGAGCTTAAAAGTATCCTCAATGATTGTGCCACCGAGGAGGTTAAGGAATCAGCACAAACATCTCAGTCGGCCTCAATAATTGAAGGGGTATGAGGGAGGACTGTAAAAAATATTTGCGTCGTTGGTTTTTTTAATTTTGTGAGAAAATAAATAAATTTGTTCCTTCTTTTGTTTGTCTTCGTGTCGTGCAAGCGACAACCTGTCAAGGCTTGTAATAATAATAATAATTTTTACGCTTTATTAAGGTCACAAAGACCAGAACTTTCAGCATTTTAATGTTTAACAGGAATGGAGGAAATAACAACGAGGTAATGGCGGCCATAGAAGGCCTTGTCCATAACGCGCGCGAGACCGTTTCCGCTATGCGATGTCATGATTAACATGGTGATGATGGTAGTTTGAGTTGAATCAAAAAAGACGCAATACGATTGGTTAAAAGGCAATGGATAAAAGATGAGTCTCTCCAGGTGAAGTAACAGCAATTGAGCCATTCATTTCTCCATGGCCCGCTACAAGACATATAAAAGTTTAAAATCCTTACTTTTTCATAACCGCAGTGGAACAGGCGGACCCTTGTCTGTGTTTCAGAAGGTGAATGTCGTAATTCCCTTGATCACGCAAGCGTTCCCACATTACATCATCCCGGTGCTTCTGGTAAACGGTGTCCTTGTTTGTCTCGTTAAATTTCTATGGAAGGTGCCCTTGAACGGACCGATTTCAATGGCGTTTAAATAAATGCTTTGGCTATTTGCAGTGCGTGGTATTATTAATTAAGATGGACGTTCATGCTCGTGTTTTTGAGGAGAATTCGCCAGGAAAAAGATGCATTAAACAAAAATATATTTATTGGTTTAGAAAGCACTTCAGTTGGTGAAATAAAATGCGATCGCAACAAGCGTGGTGAGAATGACCGGCAACGTAAGCTCGCCTTGAGCTCCACTCTTGGGCACAGCGCACAAAAAGTTTTCGCAGGTGCGATTATTCTCTTTGCAGAGGCTGCAGCGTACTCCGTTCGTGTATGGAACGAAGTGTGAAGTCGTAGATATGTACCCGGTTGAACACGCAACGCCTCTAAAAGAGGAAATGACGATAAATTATCCAAGGAATTCACATACCCGCCAATCTTGCAATGAATCAGTTTTTTCTTATTCAACTTTTGCACGATACATCCGACTTCTCCAATTCTTACATAGTGGAGCTGGAGAAAAACTTGGACAATTTATTACGAAGGTGGCATTCTTTAAAATACAATAAAGGCGTGTCTCGTGCTAAACCTGTGCTAAAGCTGTCGCGAATTCTGCCAGAGAGTTTCCTGGTGCAGATGACCTCGCTGGGTTGAAGCAATTATTCCCTATTTGGTTCCAAATCGCCAAGTCCACTCAATATCACGTCGGTCTTACCACAGCCATAAATTCGCATTCCTTGCCGTCAACCGTTCTTTCGTAATAATTGTAGCTTTTATTGCATGTTTTGTACACGTCGTTGATAATTTCTGGAAGGTGAAAATGTTTATCTGATGCTATTGTAACACCGCAGATATTATTCACATTTGGACAAGGCTCTTTTCCACGACAATCTTTATAAGCAATATCCTCCAGCCTTCTGCTGTAGTCCTGAAAAAATGATGCATAACATCTAATATGAAAGCCTACCATTTTATACATCAACGTAGCATGGACGGATGCCCTCACGGTATTTAAAGTTTCCAAAATTTTCCGGCGGTCATCATCGCTGAGTTTGACATCATCGTAACCCCCCGACACAGTTTGGGGAATTAGTAAAAAAAAGGTTAATAGAACATAAGCGGGACATCGAGCTTGTCGTCCACAGGCGCCGGCCATGCCTTACAGGATGTCGAAGTGACGCTTGACCAAAGGTCCGGTTCAACTGCATGATCGATATTGCCCACGTGCCATCAATCGATACACTAATGCATGCTGCTCGACAAATGCCCCCCGGTTGGGCGCCCTCCGACAGACATTGCTGGCAATGGGCAGACAGACAGACACTGAAACAGCAGTTGGAGTGCTGGGTGTGTTGGGCGTTTGGGTCGACAGTCGCGTGTCTGCGGAGTGCGTCGCTGAAATCGAATATTATTCGCCCCGAAACGCTTCGTGGGTAGCAGCTCCCTTTAATCCCATGGAGGCAGTGCTTAAGGCTTGTGGAATGGGAATGTGATAAGGAAATATACAAACAGTCGAATGTCGGTGAAGAATTGTGTCGAATGGGATTGCATAGATGGTCCCCAGAAAAAGAGATTGATTTAAACCCCCAACTGAGCATGAAATGTCATCACGTTTAATGCGAGCCTCTTGCATAGTTGTCGGAAGTCGTGTTGGACCAAGTGCGCAGCAGCCGAAACAGATCATATTTCATAGCATACCTTTCGATAATTTTTAAAGGCATTTAAAGTGACATTATGGTTGCATGTCCTCCAGGTGCTATCTCTCCTATCAGAAAATGAACCTTTATTTGGGAAACAATTTGACACCCCAAAAAATCGTTTCCTGTTTTGCATTTTATTCAGCATTTTATCGGGGTTATCCTTACATTTGACGCGAGGTCAATCGTAAGACACGACGGTACAACATCCATTCTATTTGCACCCCATTGGCTACCATGCACATAATTCCAACGTGTAAACGCAACCTGAGATGTTTTCAACGATAATCCTGGATGGATGGCGGGAAACGAACGCCTGCCTTCATTTCTTTACAGCCGAAGTAACCCATAAATGTCGGAACGAAGCAATTCCAAGAAAACCAGGACGACGAAGTAACCAGGAAATCAGGAAAAAAACCTTAAAAACCGCGAGCAGGATTTTTGTTGAATTTTCGAATTACAACTGCTTAATTAATGTATCATTTGTGGGTGTGGTTGTTATTTGTTTGAAGTGCGTTGATAAATAATGTTGGCGCATTAGTTAACGGGACAGTGCGTGAGTTTGTTTGAGTTTGAACAATCAGGCCGGTCTGTGGCGATTCAATTTGAGAAAATACGATAAATGGGCCGACGAAACTTCGTCTATGTGACGGACAGTGAGGCAGAATAGATAAGACGTTCTATCAACGTCTGAGAAAGCTGTGCCTCATTTATCCGCATCCATTCGACACGTGAGTATGATCGTACAGGCAAATAGAAGGGGAGCAATTGCTGCGTTATACAGAAGGTTCAAAGAATTCTGGAAGCATTGTTATTCTATGTTTAATACTGAAAGTTTTGGTCCTCGTAACCTCTAAAAAGCACTTACACTTAATTATTACAATTATTAAAGCTTATTTTTAAAATCGTCTGTTAGAAGGCACATTGCTATTTTAAAAAATGTGAGACTATGTGAATACATTATCTATGCGAAGTAAACGTCACATAATTAAGTAAATAGTCACGTTTTTTAACGTGTGATATGACCTTGACAAACAGTGCGATTGGTAGGAGAAAATTGTTATGATCGATTGTATGCGTTTTGTCTCTCCAATGTCTTTCCTTTGGGGATAGCCTCTTAAACACCGGGTTATTGGTATCGAGTCCAGAGGACAACTTTAAGCTGCCGGTGAAAACACTCGACCATACTATTTTGTTCGGTGTGGTATGATTTCGGCGATAATCTTCGAGGTTTCAAAGGAACTAGCACATCCTGTGGAAAGCAATCGATTCAAATAAATTGTTGGCCACAATCCGTTGTTATGTAGAATGGATCTCCAATAACTGCGACCCGATTACAAATAAATACATTGATTATGGTCTCGGTCATAGCGTCAGGAATTGGCACCGATATGGACCATCTTGTGAAACGATCAACACATTTCAACAGGAAACGGCACCCCTTTGAGTGTGGTGATGGTCCTACCAGATCTAAATGTACGTGGCGGAAACGAGCGTCCGGCCAGCAAAATGAACTCTCCATGTTATGCCTTGTTATGCCGAGTCACCTTGGCCCGTTGACACGCCCAGGTTCGAACGTGCTTGGAGAGACCTTGGCATGTATAGCGATGTATAGCAATCAGTTTTACTAAAAACGTTAGTGGAATCAGAGGAAGGGGCTAGGTTTTTAGGTGTCGCATTCGATCGTAGGAGTTGTGGCAGACAACGGTGTGGTTGCATAAGTTGAATGGGGTTACGGGAACCAATCTGAGCTTACTTTTAGGCTTGCGTCAGGGCCTCGTTGTTGTCAAGCAGGCAATAAAGGTTCGTCAACATTTACGGTTAGGTGCGCCAATCTTGTGGTGATTTGTCTATTCCCGTGGCTCCCAGTAGGTGCTGTCGGCATGGGCTAAATAAACTGCGGGAAACCTTTTTCACATTACCGCATCCAATAAAAACAATTTTTGGTTAACTATTTCTTGATATTTATACTATCTTCTTTCTATAAGGATGACGACGACCTTGTCTATGTCGGTTTCTCGGGAGTGAAAAGCAACACCTTCAAGAGGCTTCACAAAACCAACGAAACGATTGTCTCGGTCAGCAAATCCGTACCATCGAAAGATATCAAGGATAGGTGGCCGCCACCTATTGGGCCATTTCGTGCATTACGTAACTAAACTGGTCGCATGTTCCATTACTTAAATAGCACTGCTGGATGTTGCTTCGTTGCTTGTTCTTTACCGCACGTTAAGTAGTGCAACGAGAAATTTTCCTCATATTCCTCCAATAACTCACCAAGTATCAGTAGACCCGTTCAGCACTGCTTCTCCAACCCAATCACAAACTAAAGAGGACAGAACAATAGAAACGGCCAGACTCGAAATTTATGCATTCCAATCTTAATGATCCGTGTCAGTTAAGCCTCATGCTGGTCTGGCTTCTCGAATGTCGAGATCTGTCGTATCTTTAATCAGAAAATGAAATGGCCCACCGCCGTAGCTTCAACAATATGCATAAAGATAGAATACAAGGCCCTATCGACAGTCACTACAGATAAACCCGGGGCGCGGCGATCGACAAACACGCCAAGGCCTCTCTGATCGTGACGCAACTGATTGCGAATCCCAAGGAGGGGAATAATGATTCTAATCTCGAGGCGAATTTCGAAATGTAGCAATCTCGAGTTTATTAAGCGAGACAAATCGGTACCAATGTTCATCCACGCCAAATATCGACCCTGATACTTCTATTATCCACGACCGCGTCTTTCGGAACAGCTGAAAACCCAGATGAGCCTCACCAGTGCAGCAGATAAACGTCTATTATGCGAATATCCCCGCCTGACTATCCAAAAACGGTGTCCTCAAAAAACGAACTATGACCGTACCTTTCGACCTATAATCGACGAAATAGGAGATTTGGTACGCAAGAATCGACAAGTGTCGTGTATCGGAGTCCCTAAACATTTTAATTTTCCCTAGATTACTGAGCCCTTCCGCATCGAGCGCATCTTACAACCCAATCTTTTTGAAATTTTGACTTACGAACAGACCCATCCTCAGTTTTTAACTGTACAATACAATGAAAAAGTTGCCTAAAGAGGTATTCTCGTAACAGCGACCAATGAAAACACCCCGGAATCCGAAATTACCCGAACTGATCACGATAGTCCCTTAAACAAACAGTGAGGACAGCGTTCCCTACGAATGGGTTGTAATGTAGCAATCCTTGGTTTACTGTTATGAAGCCCTTCCAGAAACATCCCTCGCACAGAGGCGAAGAGACAGTAAAAATGCCCATCATCATCACTCCTCTAAAAGATAACAGATTTTTTAAAATGTTTCTCACTCCGTCTACCAATATTATTTATCTATAACTATTCCAACCGTAGTTTATTTCTTCTCGTGGCCCCAGAAGATAAACCTAAACGAGATCAACACAATACACATAGTATGGATTATATTTCTTCCAGTTTTGAGAACCAATACGAGAAAGATTTAACACTAGCGAGATTTAAAAAAAAACCAGACAAGTACCGACCGTAGAAATTTAAATTTACTACAATCGCTCATATCGACAAGGAAATCGTATACATCGAAAAAATGAAAAACGTGTTACATTGCCCAAAATATCCGTTACAAAAATTATTTTTATTTATTTAATCCGTATTATTCTAAATTATATAGTGTTTTTTCCGATATCATTAAAATAGTAACTTCGATAATTGATTGACGAATTGCGCTCATTTTTTAAATTCGCGAAGTGGTGTTTTTATTGGCTCGTTGCGACATGAATTATGGATTACATTAATTTACAAGAACCTGACATAAATGCGGATATTATTCATGCCAAATCATGTGAAAAGGTACGTTGCGTTGTAATTGTACCATTGGTTTTGACGAGACGACCGGAAAACTAATATGCAGCGATGTTATAAAGTTCCTGGTATCCTTTTAACAACATTTACAGGGTAAACCGCTTGTCATTAATTTTCCGCTTGGACAGGTACACGTCATTGTAATTGGATTGTATCACGCATTTTGTAACGGCGTTTTTTCTATTTATATGAAATTTCATACTCACCGAAGTCGTATAAATTTCCGTATTAACCCGTTTTAGGTTAGTTGTCGACGAGTTGCCGATCATGCGGTCCGACTAAAAGATGCAGCCGTTATCCTGAAAGCCTACGCCATACAACAACAGCAGCAACAAACCCATATCCAATCGACGTCTAATGAGAGCGAAACCGCCTGGAACCTTAAGCGGCGTCTTGAGTCAGCCGAAAATTCGCTATCTCGTGCCCGCGCTGGTTGTGTAGCCATGCAACGCCAAGTTGAAGCTGGATTATCCTACCGAAGAGAAGTACAACAACTCAAATCGGAGCTCAATCTCTCCCAGGTAAGCGAATTTTATTTTCCAAAATTTTGAGAACCACTATTGGCCCTATCATAGTTACTCACAAATATCTATAAAACTTTTTAGGATGCATTGTTGCAGTATAAAATTCTTCTCGAGGAGGGTAATCGCTTTCGAAACGATCTCCGCACTGAACTCGAACAAGCTCGTAAAGCCGCGTCTTTAGCTCGCGCCGATCTTGCCAAAGAGCAGAGACTTCACTGTAACACCTGCAGCACTACACCTGCCTCTTCAACCGCTCACGCTCCCGTTACCTTTGAGCGCACAGCCCGATGGCTTGAGGCGCAAGAGGAAGAGAATGCAAAACTGCGCTGTTCTGTTCGCTCCCTTGCGGCACGTGAGATCGAACTCTCCACTAAGCTGGAAGAGGTGAGGTCTTGCGTCGAGAAGGAATGTCTCCGACTGACGGTGGAAACCCCCCGTACGCGGAAGCGCACCCCCCATCCACCTGCAATCTCAAATGTTTGGTTTTTGTCTCTTGCGGGTATCCTGGGTGTTCCAGCGCCCCCGCTACCTCCGACCTCTGCGGCGACTGTAGCATTTTCCCGGAAGCCAGGCAGACCAAAAGAGATGCCAGATCAGGAGGAGAGCGGGGAAGACCCCCATGAGAACTCTTTAATTCTGGATAGCGTGTTGAAAGATCTCGATGAGGTGAATCGAGGTGATAAAACACGTTCGCGGGGTCCCTTCTCCCAATTCCTCCAAATTGGATTCGACTCTCCCGGCGTCCTGAGTGGTGGACCTGAAAATGGTTCCCCTATGTCGACGCCATTCGAAGCGCACACCATCCAACCAGTTGTGGGTACAGCCACTGATTCTGGTTCACGTAAAATGAAACGCGCCAAGAGGACATCACATCAAAAGTCCAAATTGACCTCCCTCTGCCATAAAAGAGATACCGAATCGAAACCTACAGATCGATCAAATCCCGAGGGGTTGGGGCCTCCAGTGTCCGCCAGAATGGTTACTCGACTATCAGAGTCCGATCAATACAGCCCCGTAAAGTCTTGGATTGCTGTTGATTCTGAGGCGCCCGGAAGAAGCAGAGGGACCAAGACGGGAGACATGGTGACGCCCAAGTTGCCCTGTAAGTTGATTATTTGGTGGTTTTTTATGGTCCAATTTGAAACAAATTACTTTCTTGTGATGAACAGAAACTCTTACAGTGGTCGTCTTCCCAAGTTGGAGTAATTAGTGTGTGCTTTGAGATGTATAAAATCCCAAATATTTGACGTGGAATCCGACAGTGTATTGCCCTTCTTCTTGCTAGTATTTGTTTATAGAAACGAATGTAGTTGGCGTGTAACATGAAAACAATTTTGTCTAAAAACAAGCGTCATTTATTTTCGTGATATGTCCATATTCGTTGGGAGTTTGGGTGGGTGGAGTTGACGTTCGACCTGGAGACTGATTCATTGAAGCGTGTACCCCAGATATCTAGATTTTTATTTTGTGGGTCCGTTCGCAGTAGGTTGAATCCAGGATCCATTTTTATCCTCGCCGTCTCCGGTCAGACACAAGGGAGCTCCATTGGGCAAGGGGCGGGTGGTGGAGCCTGTCAACCTGCCATTTCTCGTGCGTAAAACACCCGTTTATGACGGTCGGAACCGCCTTGATTTTGATCGCATGATTCAGCAATTCTGTTTCGCCTTTCCCCGATAATAATTTCCTGCTCATTTTTGTCCACCCTTCAGGTCAATCAGCAGATCCGCTTGCTCGTGCAGTTCGGGGGCAGACCCATCGTCTTCGAAGTCATCGTCGACTCCTCTCAGAGGCCAGCTCCACTGGAAATGAGGAGGAGGAGAGGGAGAAGGAACCCCCAGATGTCAGTCAGTCGATTAATTCAGGTGCGTGTTATTTGTAGCACACCTCCTCCTCCTAGTTCAACATTTGGCCTGAAAATGTTATCAATTTTTTACTGTCTTGCTGGGAATAACGATAAACGACACGTTGATCCCAGAAAAGAGTTATGGAATGTACGACCACATTATCGGGTACCACCACGTTTAATTATTTTAAGCGTTACACATTTACATTGCTGCCTTCGGAGAAGGTTCGTCGTTGCCATGTGAGACTTCGCTATTGCGTTTCGTCTTCGCACCTTGCAGGTGATGAAAAGTGTTATCAAATCAGACAAGCGAACGCCTACGGCCGCCCCAATGCATCTTCCCCATCAACGCCTTCAAGTAGGCTGCTTTATGTATGCCCTGGTTGTTGATTAATAGTTGTTGTTGTTGTTGTTGTTAATAATGGGGGGAATACCTGGTGCTGCTGCTGCCAGTCGAGACGCCGGCACAGTATCCCCAAGTCATCTTGTAGGATTGAGGGTAGTTGATTTCTAATACGGCCAGACACCGGCTTGATTAATGCAAGACATATGTGTGGTGGGTGAAACGACACTTAATCATTGTGTGGTCGTCTTAAGGAATCGTTGTCACTCCACCACTGTACAGAACATCTCAACCGAAAATGGACAACCAAGAATCCTCACATTTCAGTCCACTAGCAACGTCTGTTGATCTAGACGCGTCTGAATTCACAGACACCCAGACTGCAGTGTCGCCTTCCCTGGTTGTTGAAACCGACTCTATTTTGGGTGAGTTTTTCCGGCTTGTCGTGAGCATTTCAAATTAACCAATCAGAACATGAAATTGGGCTAAATACAGACGTATAATTCGCGCCTCAGCCAATCTGACCATAAATTGGCACCGTCGGTGTAATACAAATGTGCGTTTGGTAGACTTCTTTGGTGATCATGCTTTATCTCCTTCGTGTTCTCGTCCCATGACACTCAGTACTTCGCGGAGGGGTTTTGTTACAGTCTAGAAAATGTTGATTTGAATATTCCCGACCATCGGGGGCAATGCCAGAGGTTAGTGTTTGATTTGGCCGGACTACTTACGAAAGACGATAGCAAGACCGTTGACGTGCATTCTCTCAATCTATTTATCGACAGGCGCGGTATCGTCGTCCCCCGTTCTTCGACCCTATTCGCCCCCCCAGCACCCGGTTGCCTCTCCAACAGCCGTCGCCTCCACCGCGTCCTTGGGCGTCCATCGCCGTCTCGCACCTCCACCACCACGTCCGAAAAAACGGGCGGCTCCAACCGACTTGTCGCTGTTCAAGGGTGGTGGTGGTGGTCGGGTTCAAACTCGCCCGAGTGCCCTAGGAGGCGCTAAACGACCGAAAAGGTGCTCAAATCAAATTCAGACGTCACTGACCCAAATGATTACAGAGGGTCCGCGTTATTCGAAGGCTGTGGTCGAGTGGTTCATGCAGCTCACCTCCTTCGAGGAGAATCCAACGGAGGAGGAGGAGGAGGAGGAAGAAGAAGAAGAAGACGCTTTTCGTTCGCCCATTAAGAGATTTCAAGTGAGTTAATTGCGGCATAGTATCTTTTTGTTTGGACCACACTTTCATTGTGTGAATTTCATTTCCTTTCAGGTTATTAATTCGAGGTCTCTCATAAAAGCCACGAAATCGATGACGCCTGACGAGGAGATACCCTTGGTTGTTGCATCGGTGAGTAAAACTAAACTTCTTAGTGGTAGCACGTCTATGCAGCAAGCCAAGTAGGTACATGTCGTCGATGTCGCCACTGTAGGGGATTAGCAAGAGAAGATGTGAAACAATAGTGTCTTTGATTGAGTGCATGACCCCCCTACCCCTAGTACATCCACTAGAAAACAAGACTATTTAAAAAAAAACCTACGAAATGAGACCCTTTTGCGGTTTGAAGGCGCCGTAAACGGCAAAATTGACCCACCGAAGGGCCAACGGTTGAACGCAACGCCTGGATCCGAAATTACCGAGTAAGGCAATCTTCAACATCTGCTGTTTGGGAAATCGTGACGATGAAGCATTTTGCGAGACAAAAATGACGAATTGGAATTAGTTAGTAGAGGAAAAATGCCTTGATTTCTTGAAAAGGCTTCCAAACCAGTCGAAGGACTCCATCGGACCCTCATATCTGTTTTTATTGCGATTGGTTATTACTACTTCTACCTCGAGGGAAGATGAGCCTATGGTTGCTTTATCTGTGAGTCTCAGATGCCGGAGGGCGTTTATTGGTCGGTTATGCATTGGGCTGTTGCTGGTCTCATTGTAATTTCTTTTCTCTTAGATTTCTTCCCCGTCAACAAACAACAAAGTAACGGAAAAGCCTTCTCCCGAGACCAAGCCGAAACCCAGTATCCCTTTAGGAAGCTCTGTCGGAATGGCATCGGGTCTCCGCCTGGAAGGCTCTTCGTCCACGCCATCTTCTCAGAACTCCTCATACCCCTGCCTCAATGCAGAGCTCATTGCCTACTTTTCGTGCAACCTCGCCGCCCTTAACCGCGATCCCCTAACCGTTCCCGTTGCCTCAATTCCCCCCGCTCTTCTCCGTGTTATCGCGGATGAACCGAACCCCTTCTCGCCCACACCTCCGCGCGCCGTTGGACGCGCAGTGGCTCTCCTCCGCGCCTCTCCCGATCGACCCTCCCAATCCTCCGCGGATTTTGCTGCATGGTTTCGCGGCGGCGGCAGGAAACTGTCTCCGGCCGCTCTTTTCCGCCTCGCCCAAGTCGCCCTTCTAAGCAATCCTAACAGCTGCCTGTTGTACTCTCTATCGATTGCCTTTGCGACCCGGGGATACCCGATTGGCTGTCTCCTTCTCGCTTCAGAGCGAAGGATGCGTGAGGGCAGCCTCTTGGACCTGGCCTATAGGCGGCTGATTTCCGAAGAGACGGATGTCCCCGATATTGTTGGAGAATTGAGGGAACGCGGCTGGTGGGTGTCCGAGTCAAGCACAATGAAGGACACCGTCTCGAAGTTGGTCGACTCTGTCTTGTTGAAAGACGCCTGCGAGGAGGAGGAGGAGGAGGCCGCTTTGGCTCTCCGATTGGTTCTGACCGTGTTGGGGGCACGTCACACTTGCGACACCAACAAACCCCCGGGGATCTTCGGGTGGCTCCTGAAAGGTCGCCTGTTACCCTGGATCAACAGCTTGGCTACGGGGTATGAGGGCGTCATGTCTCACCTACTCGTGTATAATTCAGTAGGTGTAATTATTTACCCAATTTCAGATGCCCCTTGACTTCAACTGTCGAGGATGAAGGTGATGGTTCTCCTGTGGTCAAACTGCTACGTGTTACTTCACTTGCAATCGACGTGATCCTTGTGATGGCCCAGATAGACAATAAGCCTTCTCCTCCCAAGCGTAAAGGGGGTCGCAGAGCTGTTTCCAAGGTGACAACAGCGTCCATGTCTCCACGGTTGCTGGTTGCGGCGGTTGATCGGATATTTGAGCTGCTTACAAGGCGGCTGCAAGGCGAGACTGTGCACATAAATCCGACAACTGAAAAGGTGAGATTTCTAATATTAGTTGGTATTCTGTTGCATGATTTTAAATTTTCTGGTCACATCGATCATAATGTCCATCTCTTTGATTATTGAAACCAGGCACGAGAGTTGGTAAATATTTTCTCATTCATCATTATTCTGACTTTTGAAACCAACCACAGTGACTCCTTTTGCGCCACCTGCAGTAGCTAACAGCAAATGCTCGTGTTATAACTTGCGTTTAAGTGTATCGGGGCCATATTTTGAGTCTGTAGTGGTGGGTCACTGGGTGCGCCTTTTTGCAGACAATCTTCAACGTCCTCCTCCTCCGCCTACTCCCCTGCCTCAGTGGAGACCAGATCGGCCATCTCACCGACCTCTTCGATCGCCTCCCCTCGCCTCCCCTCCTCCCTCTCCGCCCAACAGATGACTGGTTCGCTGCCTCCCTCCTTGTTCCCCGGGCCCCACCCCACCACGACAACTGCACAGCTCATTTCTCTGCTCAATATCCCCGCGTCTAGCCGTCTGGCCCACTGTTGGCTGCAGTGCCAGCTCTCCTCCCCCTGTCCTCCCCCCTGAGCGCAAAACCTGTACAGAACTCTTTATATAAATATGTAATTCGATTACCTCCAAATACAGCTAATCGCAGTTAATGTTTGTTTGGTTGAATGTGGGCGCAGTGTACCGCGTGGTCAAGTAGACTGGGCAATCGCACATTGCTGTAGTATGGCTGATGATGACTTCTGTTTCAGCTGAGAGAGTGTTCAGTATGGCAATCCCTGCTCCCATGGTGGCAGAACGAATGAACAACCCCAAGAACCCGGTCGTCTTCTTTGACATTTCGATTGGTGGACAGGATATTGGGCGTATCCAGCTTGAGCTGTTTGCTGACGTTGCTCCAAAGACTTCGGAAAACTTTCGGTTTGTTAAACCTCTTTGGCATCGGCACGAGTAGGCTCCCTTAATTTACTCGCCCTTCCATTCAAATGGATCCACGACTACAGCCGTCCCGCTAATGGTGCTCTCTTCATTTCCCCTCTTCGAGACACGGAATCATGTGCAACTTTCTTGAATGTGTCCACGATAGAAGCCAATCAGAATCTCAGAGACTTACAATTTCCGTCCCATTCATTAAACAATCGCTGCTCTTGTTTCGGTGTATGCATTTCTAAACTTAAATTTCTTCTTCTTTTAGACAGTTGTGTACCGGAGAATATCGCAAAGACGGCATTCCGATTGGCTACAAGGGCTGCACATTCCATCGTATTATAAAGGATTTCATGGTCCAGGGGGGGGACTTTGTGAATGTTCGTTTTGAATCCCCTTCTAATAACGATATTGGAAGGTTTTAATAATGCTTGACCATTGGCTGTTTCAACCAACAGGGTGACGGAACCGGCTCCTGCAGTATTTACGGGGGATCGAAATTTCAGGATGAAAATTTCAATATGAAGCACGCCTCCCCGGGCATGCTCTCGATGGTGCGTTGTTGAGTTGTTTAATTGTCATCGTGTTATGATGTTGGTGTTTGTTGGCATAACAATTGGGCAGCGGGAGTTGTTGACTCGTCGTCGCCGGAGATGGCGCAACTTTTTGTTGCGCTTCTCACGCCTCTTCCTGGTGGTAGGGGACGAGCGACCGGCTCCACGGATGTCACCGATGACATTTTAATGCAGCATCTTGGCAATGAGGTGGTCTTTGACCGAGGGAGTGGGTTGTATCTCACGTGGCACAATCAAGGGAGTCCAGGTGGTGGTAGAACAGAACTGGGGGTTCTCTCTGCAGCCAGTGCTATCCCATCTTCATTCCTCGACCACCAAACGCAATCGCCTACGCAATCACGCAAGCCATAACAATTCCAGAAGACGCCGCCTTTTCTCGGAAGCTGGGTTTTAGTTACCCGTTTGCATGGACATTCGTAGTTGCGTCTATCCCTTCCCCAATAATTGGCGCTCATTCAACCTGAATCCCGATATCGACGCCAGGTGCGCACCATAACAAGCGCAAGTGTTCTCCAAACTGCAATTCGACACATCGTTGGGCTAAACAGGGCGATAGAGAGGCAAAATACAGCCTTTTTGGTGCGTGGCACCGGTAGAGGGGGGTTCCTTTGATTAGCGGGACGCTCTGATATCCTTTCGCCCTCTTTTAGGCAAACAGTGGAAAAGATACGAATGGTTGTCAATTCTTCATAACCTGTGCTCCCTGTGATTTTCTCGATGGAAAACACGTGGTATTTGGTAAGTCCACCCGATTAGTCAATAATTAGATGGAGGGGCGCGATGGTGTAGCGGTCAGCATCCTCCTCGCTCTCCTTGCTGGTGGTGGTGGTGGACACCCTGGATTGGTTCGACTGCCACGCGGGTTCCGGCCGCAACCTCGGGTGGCACTGGGGAGGCCGCCGTCATTTGTCAAAAATATTCCCCAGAATCTTTATGTCAACCACCCATAATTGGAGATTAATTGAAACCTGATTAGTAAGGAATCATTTTGTCAAGACTCATGGCTGTTTCCCAGTCTTAGTACGTAGTATGACTCTAAGAGAATCAGAACCCCGGAAGAAATAGAAAGATGGAAACTTATTCAGGTCAATAAACTCAATTAATGTCAATTGATTTAAGCGCGTGTTTATACACGGATTCGCTCTAGGCATGAAATCGTGTTTCCGAAATATGCCCGGTGCGAGCAATTGACCGATTTCTCACCTCTATTGTAGGTCAAGTCGTTGACGGAATGTTGGTGTTGAAGAAGATCGAAAATGTACCTACAGGACAACAGAATCGACCCAAGGTGTCCGTTATAGTCCACCAATGCGGCGAAATGTAAAAAATAAAGCGCCTTTTGCAGCTTTTCGATTTTTCATTTGCTTGAATCTTTAATTATCCTCCACCATTCATTCCCATGTCATCGATCGATAGATGTAAAATTGGGGACCACAGTCGCCTCATTAATGTGTGGGGGTGTTTGTGAGAGTAGAGGCAAACGACTTCGATTTTTTTGTTATTTTAAGATGAGCATCGTCGATGATGATGATGATGTTGATGGTGAATCAAACAATCAACCGGCCGCGATGGTGAATAACAGGGACACCTCAATTGGGAACAGCCGCAGCAGCGGTATTCGCCTCGACGAGACAAACGGCGGCCAAGGCTATCGTCGCCGACGTGTGATGCAGCTGGACGAGAGCGACGACGACATGCGCCTTCCTGCCACGCCAATTCTTCTGCCTGCCACTAAGAAGGCCGCGAACTTCTCGGCTTCAGGAATTGGCATGAATAATGTGGATTCAGGTGGGAGTGATGACGGCGATACGGAATCGGCAATTCGTTCGGATGAAGACGACGACGACCAGGACGAAAAGGAAAACGAGCGGGTTGGTCCGTCAGGGGGAGAGGCGCTCGACCCCCCATTTGGTTAGTTCACCCGTTCTCTTTTTGGACAACCTTTAACAAATATATACTAACTTATTTATTGCAGATACTGGGGTTGATTACGACGTCGACGTGGAAGCTCTTAACCGCCTTAAGCGTCTAACGAAAGGCGCCTCCAGGAAGACGGTTAAACGACCGATGCCAAAGCTTGACGCCACGATGTAAGAAACTAATTTAAGCAACTATAAAGACTTGAAAGGTGGCGCTAAAGTCGCGTTATTCTTCTTCCCACAGGCTTCTTGCTGGCAATGGTCTGGCTGCGCTTATTACGGAGTGTAGCAAATGGAAATTCAAGGGAAAGGGACATGAGGTGAGGACAGACAGACAGGTCTTCTTGACTTGTATTATTTTTCTACGACTTTTCGTGGGTTCATCTGAAGGAAATTGAGTAGTCCAAGCAGCGGGTGTTTTTTTTTGTTGTTGTGGAGTGACTCTGGAGGCTCCTTTTGTGGATTCGATTGAGGAGGATGTGTGAACCACATTGTTTGTCGGTGGTGTGTGTCTGACGGCAGTAGCTCTTTTCGTTGGGTGCAGTGCCCCAATGACGTGGTGGACCATGACGCCTGCGAAATTTTGAAACGCGAATCAACAGAACATCTCATTGTCGTAATTTCGTTTTTAGTTTGACGACCTGTCACGACTACTTTTTGTCTATGAGTCCTGGGCCAATCGTATGTTGCCAAAATTCACCTTCAGCGAGATTGTCGACCGACTGGAGAGCGTGGGGTCAAAGCGAGAGGTGCATTGCGCCCTGTTAAAGATGCGCAACGGCCAGTGGCCCCCTGGAAGATCAGACGAGTTTGTTCAGGAGAGAGATGATGATGATGACGACGACGACGAGGATGGAGATGGCCCCAATGTACGTGCTCTGCGGTTTTAATTTCTGCTTGCGGCCTTTGTTTTGTTGACTGATAAAGAGAGAAGATGCCCACCAACGTGCTAATTTTGCCGTGCCCCTTGCAATCTGTGTATAAATGATGAATGCAGTGAGCGGTGATTGAAAAGAATTCCTTAATTCACCGTCGATGTAGCTCATCCCCGATCACGGTGGTGACGACGATTTCGGGATGCATGAACTACTGCGTTCTCCTGTGCCCGCCACAACCCCCCAGTCCAAACAGGGCATTCCCATGGAACCTTCGCCAATGCCGACTGCCTTGGCCCCGACTGAAGAAGAAGAAGAAACCCTGGAGGAGCGTGTGGAGCGGAATCGCCGATTGGCCATCGAGCGTCTAGCGACCAAAAGACGTCTGAGTGCTTCTTTGTCGAAACAAACAGCAGGTTCAGTTCTGGGTCAGTTCCGTTGACTGTTTTATTTTATCTACCTGATGACAATTCGTCGAGGATCAGAGCGTTCAGTCAGCTGAACCGCTCCCTGCAGGTTTACTCACGATCGGTCGCCATCATCGGCTCAACTGACGACAACGTTCAAGTCCCAACTCTGATGCACGTGCATGAAATTGGGCGGAAGACACTGTCGCTTCATTAAGCTGCTTGTTTAAACGGACCTTTCATAGGCACCACTACTACTTCGTTCGCTGGTCATGGAGAATTGGTCAATTGTTGAAGCCTTTTGACTGAATCTGAAATTCTTCTAAATCCAACCGATGGTTTACTTAATTGTTATGACCTTCATCAACAGGTCGACCTTCAATCCTGAGGAGTGCGATGCAGACGCCTGCCAGTGGTGGGACAGAGGCAACACCGTCTTCTTCTTCTTCTTTTTTACCGCCGTAATCAACCGCGTCATCTAACACCACCACCAGGATATCCTTGCATTCACGCATCCTATTGTGTTATTCGTTTTCACCAATCAGATAATGATCGTCGTTTTGATCGGGACTCCGCTGAAGCCTTGCATTTATTTATGTACGACCCAATTTATTAATAGATAGTATTTTTACGACATTCCTTTCGTTTTCAAGTCGATAATTATTGTCACGTTCACAAAAATTTGGTTGTAATCGCTCAATTTAAACCAATCAACATGGGACCAGAATAAACTGTCGCATTAGAACTTTAGATTGCTTAATACTCTTTCCTCAATCGGATTACTAATTGGATGTATCAGAAGACAGTGACGCCTACTCGAATAAAACCGTTTTTGTGAACTACTGACTTATTATTTAGCAGACATATTGTGCCTGATTACAATTATGCATCCAGACAGCGACGTGTGGGGATTCCGGACAAAAAACCCAACTAATCAATGATTCAGCTCACACGCCTTACGTAGTCAACATGGTTGTTGGTCTCCGAGTGGTTCCTTCGGCATGGCAGGCGAGCTGGACGAGAAGGCTCCAGAGGAAGAGGTTGAACGCCCGTTGTTGTTGTTGTTGGCTGATTGCGGCAGAAAGCAGTCTGTTCCATGAAGTTGTGGCCTCCTGCTGCTGCTTGAACAAACTGTCGAAGAATCAGTCGCCTGGATGTCGCTAATTTCAGTGTTAGGTGATAATAGGCATCATTTCGGAAATAATACTGACAAACCCAATAATAATGATAATTGTAGTGGCTTTATTGAGGTCACGAGGACCAAAACTTTCAGCATTAAAAAAGGCAGGATAACAAATATTAGATGCGAAAATTGTCTTGTAGTTCCTGTTTAACCTGGTCTGGTGAGACTAAAAATCGGGACAAATAGGGAATGACCGAATTGCGATATGCCGCCGTTCTTGTTGGAATTGAACGGTATGGACGGCGCATTGGTCGAAGAGATTTACATTCCGATAAACTGGAATAGAGGGGATGGGAGGGGTCATTTAAAATTCGGGCAGCGATTAATGAGCAGTTATTGAAGTGGCGTTCAACGATGATTTCTTTGATAGAGAGAATAGGCAGACCGCTAGAAAACGAGATTATTTTAAAAAGTCGATGAAGGGTTAAAAAGTCCGAGCATTTAAGGCCGGGGAATATTACTGGGGAACAATATACAATCAGGGGAATTATACAGGCATGGACGAAGGTTTTTATATGGCTCGAGCTCAAACCAAGTCTCCTGAATCGGCGAACAAGGAAGCAAAGACGGCGGCTTTTACCAAAGACAACATCGACATGATCACTCCACGATAACCGACTGTTAAAAATCACCCCGAGATACTTCGATTTTGGGCTCGAAGCGAAGTTATGTAGTGAAGAAATTTCGGGGGTGTGGGCAGCGGCAGCGGCTGTCAGGGAAAATGTGATATGGATGCATTTTGATGATCAACTCCGTCAGTGGCTACTGACGACTATCGCGTCCACGATGAAAGTCGAATGAAACCTACTTACGTTTAATAAATAAATGCGCATTAAAGACGAAAACCCCAACTATTCTGGTGGCACACCTCTACTTGTTGTCAATTGTCGGGGCTATTCTAATTAAGGAATGAGCTAATTTCAGTGTCATGCAATTGGCTCAAATTGGTGGTGCAATCTTGACCGGTCTGATGGTTCACCCCCAAACAAACAAACCCACACAGCCGGGATTACGAATGAATCGCGACAAGTTGTCAACACTCTTCAAACAAACAACGATAGAACACTGAAGTCACTATTTCTACAGTCTCTACGCCATTTAGACAGACTCCCCGACACAACCTTCCTCAGTTAAGTGTGACATCTACTGAACACGCCCGGAAGCAGTGGCATACAGACTCACGTGCTGCAATACAACCTGTTGTGACATTTAATCGGAATTAAGGCTGGTCGGTCGGGAGAGCACGCACGCACGGACGCAGAGTGCATAAACATCAACACGATGTCGAAGTCACGCCACCCCCTAGGTTCGACACCGGATGTTTAAATTATCATCGCCGCATATAAGGTCGTGAGTCCAGCGACTAACCTCCAGTAAACACACACCCACCTACAAGCCATGAGATCAGCCATTCTTATCGTTCTTGCGATCATCGCCGTCGTTGCTGTCTCCGCAGAGTATGTCGTCATTTGGCATCCATTTTTTCTCAAATACAGCTAGCCTTATTGTAATTTGTTTTATTTCATTTTTTCAGAAAGGTTGGTTGTCCTTCTATGCATGGATTTTTACTCGGGGCCAATGGTTTTGTTAATCAATTTTGTTTCGTGTAGGAGCCTTCTCAGGACTTGAAGAGGAGCTATATGGGGCATGTCGCAAAGATGCACACCTTCTTCGCAGAAGACCCTCTTGGCAAGAAGATCGTTGAGCAACTGGAGGATCTCCTTAACATCGCCAAGGAGGCCCGTATGCGGATTCGTAGACGTCTTGGCCAATACCTGAAGAATCTGGAGAGCGAGGCCTAAACGATTCCTTCAGTGACCTCTTGTAATTAATGCTCAACCATTAAATAGAATCCACTTTCTAATCAATTTTTGTGCGAAATTCCTTGAGCAGAACGTTGAGATTACTTTTTCGAAGTGGACAAATGTTTCCGTGGTTTAACGGCGCCTTAAGTTCAAGGGTGAAATTTATGAAGTCTCTGTTGTTTATTAGTTTAATATGAGGGACTTTTGAAAGTCTGAATTAAAAACAATTGAAATCAACGTAAATCGGTTTTTCGTATCCTCGGATCATATCGCTAATCACCAGCGCATTTCCCGCCAACTTGCCAAATAACCGCTGCATTCTGGAATACGAATAGTTTTTACGGTTCTTCTCGAAGTCATGTATGCCCAAACGAAGTTCGCCTAAGATTAATATAATTGTCAATTGCATAAGACTGCCAAACTTTATTTACTTCGAGGCATTAATTTACTTTCCTCCATGTTGTAATTTCCAGCAGTAATTCCCATTGTTAATTTATTCTTGTTGAAAATGTGATTGCGAACCTTTTGGTGACAATGTCTTCGCGACCTTAATAAAGCAAATACCACATTTATTATTACTATTCCAAATAATATTGCCAGAAATAATCTAGAGCGCCGTTTCTCCGAATTTTGGAATTTTTAACAATATCACTAATTTTGACTGTCCATCATTCTAAGATTACTTATCGAGAAGATCTCCAATTTAGCAAACGAGGGAGCCATGTTGTGACCTTAAATTATGTGTTTATTTATGTCCCAGGCATAACATCCATTATACTGGCATCCCATTGGCCAACGCACACCACACCGCATGTTATGACCTTGACGTGGATAAATTAAGACAATATCGACGACACTTGGCCCGCCCTCCTTAGTTTTGTCCACGACACGCCCCACGTGTGTCCAGACAGGACACGCCCCACGGGCGCTAAGCATCGCGCCTTGTCGGCGTTTTCGGCCCAGGTCGGGCTCTAACTATTGTTTGAATAATAAACAATATCATTCATTCCTGACCTTCGTCTTTGGCCGTCGTGCCATTCTGATTTTTGGGCCACGAAGTCTTCGAATTACGATAAGATCATCGTTCAACGCCACTTCAATAGTTGTTCACTAGTCGCTGCTCGCCTTTTAAGAGACCTCACCCATCCCATCTTTTCAAGTTTATCCAAATGTTTATATAGTCGACCAATGCGTAGACTTTACCGTTCAATACCCACAAGAACGGCGGAATTTCGCAATTCGACCATTCCTTATTTGTCCCGATTTTTAGCTTCACCAGAGCAGGTGAAGCAGGAACTAAAAGACCATTTTCATATCTAGTAGTTGTTATACTGTCTTGTTTTAAGCTGAACGTTTTGGTTCTCGTGACCTTAATGAAGCCACTCCAATTATTGTTATTATTATTATTATTATTATTATTATTATTATTATTATTATTATTATTATTATCTATTCTCCTTTACGGTTCGATATAGATCGTTTTTAGAGGCTCGAATTCCTGGTGTTTTGTTCACTTGATTGGCCCAGGACTTCCCCGATCGTTAAACCTCAAGCAACAAACAAACACACAGTCGAGATAACGAATTAGACGCAATTCGTTATCTTGAACACACTTCAAACAAACAACAACGATACAGAAAAGTGAAGACATTAATTTTATAGTTATCGTTCACTACGTTCTATACACTAAAATGACTGTCTTAGTGAAAACAGGTTGTTGGTAGTTTGATTGCATACCGACTGTGTTAGGCTTTTTAGTGGAATACCTCCATTTTACACATCAACTGGTTTCGCGGAATCTTTTCCTCTAATACTGCCTACCCTACACGAGTTTGAGCAAACCGCAAGTCGATCTGATACAAATAGGTGAAGTGAAAATCTTTGGATTACAGTATATTGTGGAAAAAAGGAAATTAAAAAGATGCACCTACAATCCGTGGCCCTCACGTGGTTATTGAATGTATGTCTATAACGTGCATTCGATCGAAGGAAAACAACATATCTTACGGAATCTTCAATCCAAACACCGCCGACATTGCCAGTGTTCCATGGTTCCCAAAAGTCCACCTGAGACAAAGCGGCAAAGTGCAAAGCCTTTTCTAGCATTATATTACCTGAACCACAGACAATAATCGGTAAGGAGCACTCCTACGAGTCATACCGAACACATATCCGACTCTTCGGTGAATGCCTGTCGTAAGCACGCCCCTACATCAGCACAACCTGACCTGTGCACCGATGTTCTGTTACAGAAAATATATGACAATGATAACCAAATTAATCACGTGGTCCACAGCCGAAAAAAACGCCTCCGTTCTCACACCAAAGACATTTTGGAGATGCGGTTACCAACGTACGACACGCCCTACCGCATTCCCGAACGTTCCTTCATCGCTCTTTCTAAAAAAATTAAGACGGCAGAAGAAACGGATGTACCCACAGCGCAGGTATTGGGAAATCAATCCCTTTTCACTATTAATCACAGCGGAGATAAATCGGCTGAATCAGCTTTTTATAGATTGGTTGTTTAGATCCACGAAACGCACTGACATTTGGAGTAAATCGAGACGCATAGAAAAAGATACGGAATGAAGGAAATTTGATTATAATAATAGGATCGCAAAGGATGACAATAAAAGTTTGAAGTTTTGTTGTGTGAATGGGAATCCGTAGCGTAATTGTATTCGCGTGGTGCGGGAATAAATGATGAGTTGTAAGGGACAGTTTATGGATGAAAATCGGTTACTCGGACTCTATGCATGGGCACCTGACGTGGATGGGTTACGGAAATTTATGAGAAACTGCGCGCATCTCCTGGAAGGTCAACATGTCACAGTATAACAATGGATGTTACGCTACCGGTTAACATCCTATGGGTTCGACTCGCAGGTCAGGCCACCTCAGGTGACACTAGGGACACCACATGTACAAATATCCCCGAGCAATTTCATGAAAAAGCCTTATGAACTCGGTTTATGCTTTAGTAGGAGAGTAGTTGCCACAATTTGGATTTGGTCATACCCGGGTGACACCCTTTGTTTTACCGTGATGTTTTGCCCTTTTAGGAGGAGCCCCCTCGAATCAGAAACAACCAGCATAGTTTCTACGACAAGAACTCACGCGCATTGCTCATATTGCTGATCTTCAGCAACACCCTGATCAAAATACTCTCTCACTATAATTAGCGTATCCTTCCAGCATTCGACTTACTCCCAAATATACACTTTTCAACATTCCACAACGGCAACCGCGTATACTTATCCCTCAGATAAGCTTTTCGGTTTTACACTTGTGTTAAGTCATCCTACGTTGCTTTTTATTTCTGTGACTGTTTGCTCATGTCGCCGAACAAACGCGGTGTTAGAACTCGTGATAGAGTATCTGTTTCCTCTAGCACCGGAACCATTTCTGTGAAGCCCTCTACACACATGTAACACCCCGGTGTTTTGCCAGGAAATCGCGCGGGATTTGAAGGACAGACAATGTCAACCACGCGCCAGTAGGACACTTACTGGTGTCAACGACCTTTACACGGGGTGGCTGTGTTCTATTATGGCGAAGACTGGTATCCGGTTCATCTAGAGTGACGCCACACACTCTCTTCCTCAATGCAGGATGCCTCCTACTGGATCACACATGGACACAGCTGCCTTAATCCACAGTCGATGGCACAAAATGGTACATCGTCAGGATGCAAGACCTCTTCACAAACTAGGTTGAAGCAAAAGCAACCATGGACACGTGCGAGACCGAGCTGACCCGCATACGGCGAGACGAATGGTTTTTCCGGTACGGAGCCCTAAAACAACTGCAGAACGACCAAGGGGCAAATATGAACGCACCGCAAATACAAGAGCTCTGCGACATGTTCGGAGTCCTCCACACTAAGACGACTCTATATCACGCCGAAGAAAATGGGGGGTCAAACAATTCCACCGCACCATCAAGGACGGAATCCGAATGATCGACGTAAGTGGTACGGATGAATGGCGGGAGATACGGGTAGAGGCACAATGGGCCTACCGAATGACTAGAAACAGTACGACACGCCATAGTCCGTTCGAGGTCCAACTGGGACGGAAAATCTGGCTCGGAATTGACAGAGGGATCCAGAGACTGAAAATCTTAGTGTTACCCACGGTACTTCTGATATAACCCTCTTTTTAATTGAGATTATGTCGTAACTTGTAACTCGCTAGACGAAAAGGTCCCTGTCTAACAAGGCCGTCTCAACGAGAATGTCGACAACAGGATGTCGACCGACTCCTTCTTCGCACGTCCATACGGAAGAAGATGATGCGAAGTCAATGGCGCCGCCAATCCGCGAACTTTCCAACGGAATGGCGATTCTAATGACAGAGCGACAGAACAGGATGCTGAACAAGAGCCGATAGCTGATATCCACGTATTTTCCACACAACCGTTCATACACCACGCCAGTAACCACCCTCTCTCCTGCATTGTTCCCTTATTCTACAAAGACCCATCCAATTTTACCTAAAGTCTATATAACCTCGCCATCAATTTATATTATTTTTTTTATTGTTGCCGTTTTATTGAGGCCACGAGGACCATACGTTCAGCACAAAACAAGAATTACATACGTAAAATTGGCTTTTTGTTCCTGATTCACCTGCTCGGATCTAACTAAAAATCGAGAAAACGAGATTATTTAAAAAAGCCTACGGATTGTTAAATATTCCGAATATTTAAAGGCGGGGAGAATTGATGGGGAACAATATGCAATGAGGGGAATTATACAGGCTTCGACAAAGATTATTATAGGGCTAGAGCTTAAACCAAGTCTCCTGAACCGGCGAACTAAGAAACTATCCACATGCTCACCTCATTATATCCATTCCCTCTATTCACTGCGTCTTCTTACCATGGCTTCCTTGGCCGTGTATCCATGTTCTACGATTACCGTTACAACCCCCCCAGTAAATTTCTAACATTTCTTAGGTAAGAATCCCACAACTGGAAGAGCGTCACACATGGTTGGTGCATGCAATTATGTGAAATATCTGTTTCCAAATATCAGAAAGTTTCCTCGTGATGACGGACTGCAGAATCGTTAGTAAGGCGCTTCTTAATCGTTTTTGCTTTAGCCAATTCAAGCGATGGCATTAGATTTTTTTCCTTCAACGCTAAACATGGATTAAATATTATCGAGAAGTGAGCGCGAGTATAATAGGGTCTTTAAATGTTTATCTTCATGTAATAATTCTGTTTTTGTATCTAGGGAATCCGATATTTGTGCCAAAGCACTTACCTTTACTCCCGACGGTTCACATTGCGCCATTAGTGATGGTGAAACGTTAGTTTTCATTTTGGTGGCATCCAACTATATGGTAATTTAGCTTGAGCATCCGGAACAGCGATACTTACAAGGTACTCGCATCAATAAAACAAAAGAACATTTCAAAAATGGCACTGTCTCCTGATGCGAAAATCCTTATGACGTATGCAGCATTTCGGAGTAGGTTTACCCTTTTATCTCTCTCGCGATCATTGCTGCCATTTGTGGTCTTTGCTAATACAATTATTATTGCATTTTTTCGCTTTTATGTTCTTAGAAACCACTGAACACCCCGAAGGTTCACCAAACCTTTACGTGTTTGATGTCGAAACTGGAAATATCCTAGATTCGCGCGTCCATGTTGCTACCGAGACCTGGTCAGTAAGATTTCGTAACAAATGTTTCGTCTTTTTGTGGGTTTCTTACAAATGTTCTCTCTTCGTAAAAAAGGCGCCCACAATGGTCACTAGACAGTCAGCTTTGCGTTCGAATGTGGAAAGGCGATGTCCAATTTTACACGGACAACAAATTTGGTATGTAACGCTCGTACGACTTTAACCATTCTCAAAATAATTAATTACATTTTTAAGTAGTCTAATAGTTTATTTTCTCCAAGGCACTGGAATGGATTTTGTTTACAGAGGGTAACTAACATAATTTTTTTTTTGACAGACGAGAAGCCCACTAAACTTCTTACCCTGAAGGGAATGCGCTACTGCTCTCTAACCAAGTCACCAAGAAACCGGAATATTGCTGTCTATACACCCAGTGAAAAAGTTCGTCTATTTGTTGGACTCAAATTAATTAATTCTGGCTTTAAATGGATGTTACTGACGCACTTTAATGTCATACTCGTTCCTGTTCACAAGTGAAATTAGTGACCTCTGTTCCGCCTATAGAGCAAACCAGCAACCGTATATATCTACGCCTGGCGTGATAGCAGTTGCGTTCCTGTGGCGAACAAGTCTTTCTTCCGCGCAGACACCGTTTCTCTGCATTGGAGCGAATCTGGAACCAGTCTTCTCGTGCTGACAGCAACAAAGGTATATGCATAGTTCCTTTTTCATTATTTTATTTGCGAATATTATGACCCATTATTGTACCAACTGTAGTGAATACGTTATGCGTCAGAATGAAGTATTTGTTTCCTAGATGAGTGATACAAGCTACTATGGCGAACAGATCCTACACTTCCTAACGACTGCCAAGAGCGGTGATTCGGCCACGGTGCCGATGCCTCGTAAGGGACCGATCCACCAGGTCCTTTGGCGACCCGCCCAAAGTCCCAACGAAAGCCCGTCTCAGGAGCAATTCGTTATTTGTCAAGGATGTGAGTTGTGATGTTATTATTTATTAATTGTACTTTCCATCAATCCCTCCCACGGTCTCTGAAAAAATCATTGTTAATTCGGGTAGTTGAAGAAGCAGAAAATGATTTTGCTGTCTGTTCGACGTAATCATTTGAGAAGGTGTGTAGGCTAATCAACGTCCTCCTGCCAGAGAATATATCGGCTGCTTCATGGGTGTTTCCTTGCAGATTCTCGGGAATTTGTTTCCCGATGGCGGCCTTAGTGCCACCCGTGATGGCCTGACTCCGGGGTCGAACACAGGCCTCTCACCGAAAAAACGCGGATGCTACACCAGTGTTTGTAGGTGGTACCAACTACGTGTATATTATCTCCGAATTCTGTTTCAAAGAAGTTCGCCGGATTACGAACCGCTAATTTTTACGTTAATATGAGGAAGTGGAGGAATGGCTGATGGACCAATGGAGACAGTAGTCTCGGATTGCGGCTACCAATATGAGGTGATCCGAGACTAGGTTATAGCGGATTGGCGTTCGGTTCTGGTTCTAATGTCAGGACCTCGAACATTGTCCCACATGTTTGAGTTGTTCCCACCCTTTTGCTCCCTGCTAACTATGGTTGGTCATTTATTACAGCTCTACCGTCCACAATCACTGTATTCAACATCAAGTGTGAGAAGGTGGCCTCGCTTGGAACCGGACCCTGGAATCAGGTCTACTTCAACCCGCACGGAACTCTTCTGCTCGCGGGCGGGTTCGGTAGCTTGAATGGGTCCTGTGCTGTCTGGGACTACACCAATCAGAAGCGCCTAACGGAGTTTTCTGCCCAGAACTCGACGTACTTGACTTGGTTGCCAGACGGGGAGCACCTTGTGACGGCCATTACCACCCCAAGAATGAGAATCGATAACGGGTACGACAACACCACGTGTAACCATACGTGTAATGTAGAAAAACGCAATTTGTGTTCACCTAAACAATAGTCATAGATAATACCGAGTGCATCACAAGCACCTATGTAGCAAATGGCCCATGCAAGAAATGAACGGCGACTTTATAAAAGTAGTTTTTCTCAAAAGGTGGACAATCTGGCACTACAGCGGGCGCCCTGTGGCACACGAGGTCGTTGAGAAACGCCAAAACCCTAGACCCGCCACCGTGGATATCCCCGCGGCGATTGAACACGAGCTCTATCAAGTTCTTCCACGTCCTGTCCCCACAGAGACGTTGTGTGCTGCGCCCAAACTCGCTGCACCCGCTGGTGGTAAGACAGGTGGGAACGACAGTGGGAAACACGTAAGTTGGGATCCCCTGCGGCGACGCGAGGCCTCTGGAACTGCGTCTCTTGCTCACTGCCTTATATTTTAGTTGCCCACAGTGAAGCTAGAGAAACCGAAGGCCTACGTACCGCCGGCCCTGCGAAATCGATCGGTGACAGCGACACACGCAGCGGCAGTGTCATCGGGGCGACCGGGTGTCGACCTCAAATCCTCGTCGCACATCGCGTTTGAGGGATCGGCAGGTGGTGTTTCAAAAACATGTTCAGGTATTTAGCTCCTCCTCGTGTGCAGTAGGCATTAAGAAGTCATCAAACTAGCCGTGTCGCTTTCTTAACGCATACTTATTTTGATAATTTTAGTCAACAAAAAGAAGGGCTCTGGAGACAATGGGCAACAGCTGCCACCACCCCAGCAACAAAGCGCGCACCAAGCTAATCAAAAGCAACTAAATTACCTGAAAAAGGTTATTATTGTTACTTCATATCTTCCATCACAAATCAGCCGACTAATTTGTGACTACCAGAACGTTGAAAATATTAACTGTTCTTATGTTTTTTGCAGAAGTTGAAGGAAATCGAGAAACTGAAGGAGATCCAGAAAACCACCCAGCTGGAAAACACTCAACTCGAAAAGATATCCAAGGAGGTCGCTATGCGTCAGGAACTGGATCAGCTGCAGCATCTGTAAATACGGCCTTACCCGGCGTCGAAACCTTTACACCTGCTTGGTTTTAATTTTGCGGATGTCATTCTTCCGACTATGAAAATTTAATAGATATATGCTTAGGCCGTCTTATATCTAATTGCATTAAATAGTTACAAGTAGTACTATACAAGAGAGTGACTGGTCATTATCACCCGACGCCAATCCCCTAAACTATTTTGTAAAACCTAGCTACTGCAAATTAGTTCATAACAGAACGTCTTCCTAATTCACAACACCTCTGGCATTTGACTGCTTCTCTCGGGGAATTTCAACCAAGGCAAACTATGGAGAAGACCATTTTTAATTGACAGTGTAAACGAATAATATATATTTTCATATGAGACGGTTGCGGAGATTGTGGTTCTTTATGGATCAATATGTTCAAAGTTATGTACACAAGCATGCCATGAATAAGCACATACGTTCACTGTTCCTCGTCCTCGCTTTCATCTTCAGATTGTGATGGAGGTAGCATATCATCGTCCAGATAGTTATTGCCTTTGTTGGATTTATCGGCCGATGTTGGTAGGATTGTGAAATGTTCAGGCCTAAGGACAGTCATTTATGACGAACGGGCGAACCATGAAGGGCTCCTTGATAATTCAGTTAACTGGACGTCGGATAAAATACACACCACTTCGGCTTTAACCTTTAAATTGTCCAGAGGAATACAAATCGTGTACGTATCTAGGGAGCGGTGTCATGAGGGCAACGCAAATATACTTTGAGAAAAATAGTAGGCATTTCGAAATTTTTCTGGAATCGAAACCAAAATATTTTCATTTGAATTAGTAATCCCCGAAAATAGGTAATTTCCTTGCGATTTGACGAGCTATTGTAAACACATATAAGGCAGTATATCAATACCATGCATAATATCTCGTTGTCTTTAAGAGTAGCATCATTTCGGAATAGCGCATGCAAGGCTCTTTTCCTCTTAGATATGCTGCATAGTTGCATTTAAATAAACAGTTATATTTGCACCACCGCACGCAATGACCAGGCACAAATGCTGCGACATGAGCATCCAATGAACGGACTGAAGGTGATTTGAGATAAAATGTGTGTGGAAGAAAACTATTTTATTCAATTATAAATAACGTTTTTATTAAAATTTCAAATAAATTCTGATAGATTTGGTAGTTTTTGTTTCAGTCTCATATAATACTTTGTTTTAACTGAACTGGCCCGGTTTGAAACCGGGACTTCTGGAAATCTTCGTGTTACCCACGGTACTTCTGATATCACCCTCTTTTTATTTGAGATTATGTCGTTACTTGTAACTCGCAAGACGAAAAGGTCCCTGGCTAACAAGGCCGTCTCAACGAGAATGTCGACAACAGGATGTCGACCGACTCCTTCTTCGCGCGTCCATACGGATTAAGATGAAGCGAAGTCAATGGCGGCGCCAATCCGCGAACTTGCGAACGGAATGGCGATTCTAATGGCATAGTGTCAGAACAGGATGCTGAACAAGGACCAGTCGCCGCTCATCCCTGCCCCTGCTCTTGAACAAAAGCCGATATATGATATCCCCGTACTTTCCACACAACCGTGCCCTCCCAACCCCGTAACTATCCGCGCCTCAACCACTCCCGTTACCCTCATCTCTCCTGCAGTGTTCCCTTTTTCTTAAAATGGCGACAGCGGCGGGATAAATTTTACATTTTAAGAGGGATCGACTCTCGTTGCCCCGCCCTTACCGCGTAAAACGTTAAAATAAATCTCCCCCGATTCGTGACGGCAGAAAACATCCAACGCTTCGGCGAAGCGCAGATCAAGGAATCAATCGCGAGCAAGGTAGACGCAACTCTCTTCCTTCAATGGGACGGCGTCTTAGAGATGGGCTTCTCCCTTGAGAGATCCGTGGGAGCGCTGTTGGGTTCCACGGAGACAACTGAGGTCGACGATTTCGGAGCATGCCTCACCTTACGCCAAAGGTTTAACGAGCCTCCTGCACTTTTCGCCATCCGGGTACAAGAGCATATTCGCAGGTTGATGAAATCCGGGCAAATAAGAGACAACATGACGGTGTATGCCGCCATCAATGGACTCCTCCACGGTTTCCGCTCCCGCCTCCCCAGTATATCTCCTACCGACTGAACCGAGCTGAAGATTACGTGCCACTCTATCTTTGAGAAGTTCTCCGATGCGAAAAAGGGCCCAACGACTACTGCCGCTCCCCTGATTCCCCGCCTTATGGATCGAACCGGCCCATGTTTTCTCCAAGAACGACCTCGGAGAGACCAGACGGTGGCAGTCGATACTTAATGCCGAACTAATTTTAGGACTGGTCGACCTCGAGAGAGAAGCTTCCCTCTTAAACTTTCAGACCCGGAGTGTCACCTTTAACAAATCGACCGCAGAACCTAGGAACAGGGGAAATTCCGAACCCGTCGAGATAACCGGTGACCTCAAGGAGGTCCAGACCATCCTGGACAAATATAGAGACACGTTCGCCCTCTCTACGGCCGACACTGCGACGCGCCCATGGGTTTCGGTGCAGTATCACCACCACCACCACCACCACCACCACCACCACCACCACCACCGTTTCGACAAACGTACCGCGAGATACCTTACACGCGTCAAGAGGAATTCCAGCGCCAGCTCAACGATATGTTGCTCGCGAGGGTAATACAACTAAGCGTGAGCCATTACGCGAGCCAAGTGCTGTTCCAGCGGAAAGGGGACGAAACCTTTAAATGAGAACACGAGTACTTAAATCACAGTATGCGAAAGATTATCGATGCATATATATAGATATATAGAAGTTGATTTCCTGGCATCTCATTTCTCAACATCTCGGACGGGCCGCCACTGAGGCACTCCCCTCATTTGTATATTGTTTCCCCATGATTTTCCCTGGCCTTAAATGTTCTCCCTTTTTAACCCCCCGTAGGCTGTTTTAAATAAACTCGGTTTCTCGTGGCCTGCCAATTCTCTAAGTCCAGGAGATTATCATTCAGCACAAATTCACTAGATGCACGCTCCTTGTTGCTCAAATTTTCGATGACACCTTTCATCCCCTCAGTTCAAGTTGGTCTAACTCTAAATCGCTTCGAACAATCCGTAGGCAATACCTACAAGAACAGCGGTATATCGCAATCCTTAATTTTCCCGAATAAAAGATTCAAGATATATAGGAAGAAACCTGAAGAGATACCGCATTCGAATCCACATCTGGCACTGATTCAGTCGGTCAGCTACCAACGTGGCCAACACCACGGACATCTCTCTCATCTGGGTCGAGAGACTTGCCATAGGGGTTTCGTCTCCTAACACCGCCTCAGATATATAAGAGGGGTAAGCGGACGCCGATAGAATCCGATCGACAACTTGAGAGTTCCTATTGCGTGGTCAGGATGGCGATCAGTTCGAAATCCTTCGTCCTTCAATTTTATAACCTCGGACTTTATTTTGGAAGACTAAAACAAACTTGGTATACGATTAACGTTAAAATGTCGCGATTTTACTATCAAACGATAACACGAGCAGAGAGTTTATAATAATTCCACATCCCGATGTTTAGTTTCACCAGAACTGTTGAAGCAGGAACTAAAAGACGGTTTTCGTGTATCACCTTTTCGGGCGATGATTGAACTCGAGATAAATTACGAATCATAGAATGGCGATTAACACCCGTTCTTCTGCTAATTAACCGGTAATGCCTTCGCATTGGTGGAAGAGAAGACAGACGGTGTCATTTTTGAACAGGAATGAGTAAACTCGGGTGGAGAGCATAGGTAAGGCACTAGAAAACAAAATTATTTTAAAATTACCCTTGAGGATTAAACAGTCACAACACCAAAGACCAGGTAACACCACGGAAGAAGAGGAGACCTTGAAGAACCGTTACAAAGAGATCACCCCTAATTCGCCTGTAACGGGGAATTGGGGAGCGACGGAATTTTATGCGTTCAGCAGAAGGTAATTCTCTGAAGATCACTCGACCACTTCAGTGGTGTTCTGCCCGAATTGGAGGCAATGCGCGCGGATACGAAGTTTTGGGTTTGGGACGAAGTGAATAGCGCTAGTTTCGCTTGTAATATATTCGCGACAGACCAACGGCCATGCAGTGTGAGACTGTGCTATGAGGGCACGTTTACGACATGCACACAGAAAAGAAACCGGCTTATATGCGTTGAATTTTAATCCCCGCCTTGTATAAATATAGAAATAAAGAGTATCAGGGAATCATAGAACTTCGATCTATCAAATCTAATTGATGATGCATTAAATAAGCGTTAAAATAAATCACGGTCCCTGCATTACCTTTGAGCGCATTACACTCGATATCGTTTTCGGAATAACAAAAATCTTTCTGTTAGAATTGCGCCAACAAATATTTCTTTCCGACTGGGTTTAACCGCGTAGTAGTGAAAATAAAATAGTAAAATTTGTTGAAAATCTAACGCCCATTAAAAGAACTAAGTGAAGTTTCTACTTAGACATGAACCGTCAATCTCACGCGGTTGATCGATTGAAGGTGCATTCTCAATACGAAGAACAAATTAATTGCTCATGATGTGTAACAAGTGACTTCTCGATTTGTAGACCAAACGAGTGAAGAGAGATTTAACAGATGCCGAAAGTGTGAGACACGAAAAATAAAATGAAATCTTTTAAAACAACCTGTAAAATTACAAAATTCCGAAATTCGGAGACACGAACACTGGCAAGGAAAAAAGAAGCAAGGGTCAAAAAAAGATTAGTTAAATTAAAAAACGACGGTCTGATGACTGAATGTTAAGTTTATATATAAATAGAGGTCATGCCTATGAAGACCCAATGTTGCGTCATTTCCGTATTCAGCGCCTCTTCGCGTGGACATACACGACTTCGACTTTAACTTAAGGCGCCGTCAAACCACGGAAACATTAGTCCACTTCGAAAAAGTAATCCCAACGTTCTGCTCAAGGAATTTCGCAAAATAAATTGATTAGAAATTGGATTCTATTTAACGGTTGAGCATTAATTACAAGAGGTCACTGAAGGCATCGTTTAGGCCTCGCTCTCCAGATTCTTCAGGTATTGGCCAAGACGTCTACGAATTCGCATACGGGCCTCCTTGGCGATGTTAAGGAGATCCTCCAGTTGCTCCACGATCTTCTTGCCAAGAGGGTCTTCCATGAAGAAGGTGCGCGTCTTTCCGACACACACCATAAAGTTCCTCTTCAAGTCCTGAGAAGGCTCCTACACGAAACAAAATTGATTAACAAAACCATTGGCCCCGAGTAAAAATCCATGCATAGAAGGACAACCAACCTTCCTGAAAAAATGAAATAAAACAAATTACAATATGGCTAGCAGTATTTGAGAAAAAATGGATGCCAAATGACGACATACTCTGCGGAGACAGCAACGACGGCGATGATCGCAAGAGCGATAAGAATGGCTGATCTCATGGTTTGTAGGTGGGTGTGTGTGTGTTTACTGGAGTTTAGTCGCTGGACACACGACCTTATATACGGCGATGGTAATTTAAACATCCGGTGTCGAACCTAGGGGGTGGCGTGACTTCGACATCGTGGGGATGATAATGCACTCTGCGTCCGTGCGTGCGTGCTCTCCCGACCGACCAGCCTTAATTCCGATTAAATGTCACAACAGGTTGTATTGCAGCACGTGAGTCTGTATGCCACTGCTTCCGGGCGTGTTCAGTAGATGTCACACTTAACTGAGGAAGGTTGTGTCGGGGAGTCTGTCTAAATGGCGTAGAGACTGTAGAAATAGTGACTTCAGTGTTCTATCGTTGTTTGTTTGAAGAGTGTTGACAACTTGTCGCGATTCATTCGTAATCCCGGCTGTGTGGGTTTGTTTGTTTGGGGGTGAACCATCAGACCGGTCAAGATTGCACCACCAATTTGAGCCAATTGCATGACACTGAAATTAGCTCATTCCTTAATTAGAATAGCCCCGACAATTGACAACAAGTAGAGGTGTGCAACCATAATAGTTGGGGTTTTCGTCTTTAATGCGCATTTATTTATTAAACGTAAGTAGGTTTCATTCGACTTTCATCGTGGACGCGATAGTCGTCAGTATGCATCAAAAAAGAAGAAGTTCTTATCCCGAGAGATGGAGGAAGTAATAGGAATTTATTGAAGAGGTGACAAGACGCCATTTCCTAACCGCATAAGCAAACTGCGTACTCGGCAGAACCGCTATTTTGTGAGCAGAATGCTTAGCAAAACAGTGTTCATAACATGGCTGTGGTGCTTACATCAAGTCCATCGTTAGCACATAATTGGCTCGAATGATTCGGCCATATCATGGACAAACATCACAATCATTAATTCATGCATCGGCCGTGCGTTTGTCTTGCCATGTCTTCGTTATGGACAGATAACACCCTATTTTGTGGGTAAGACGGTCCTAATAAGAACGCCTAGCAAAACACTGTTCATAAAAGGTCAAACTATTTACCGAACATGCATAAAAACCAAAAAACATCGACAGCCACGAAAGTGTTGGACACAACGACTAACAGCTCGCCATCTGATTGCTCTCAACTCTTGGGTGCTGGGAATGCCGGCCTTCTGCTATGTTCCACATTTGTTAGCAATTATCATGATTAGGTTAAATGTGACTCTTCTAGAACAATCGGCCGACGAATGAGAAGTGTTGGCTGGTTGGTTTTCCGACAAGTTCAATCGCATTTAAATAGCGCCCATCGACGATGTATTCTAACGTTTGGTCCCGTGGGAAAAAATTGTGGGCATTTTGTCGCCGAGTGCCAAGCTGATTGGATGATTGATTTCGGTCAAGGCCATTACATGAAATTCGTTTTATATTTGCATTAGGTGTGGGTATTCGTGGGCTTGCGAAAATGAGCTCTATCATTGGTGACGCTCTTCCTATTGAGTGATTCTGGCCTAAGAAATGTTAGACCATCGTTCTAGACAGCCATAATGAGACGAAGACTTTTTGTTGAAGGGAGGGAGGGGTGTGCATATAATTCGATGCCTAAATATGGATTATGTAACAGAGGCTTTGGTTAAAAAAGGGACGGGTTCCTGTAGAATAAAATGAGACCATTTTATTTTCATTATATGTATGTTTTTTTAAATAATGCCCCAATAAATTGTTTAGTGCCTATTTGTAGTTTGATTTTATTTAGATGATACACATATAGCGAAGTACAGTTGGGATAAGGTCGGTCATCTTATTGAGCAACGATATTTCGATAAGACCGATTTTCTAGTGAATTATGTTAAGATTCTCAAGAGAGCGAAAGAACCAGGGCTTACGAGGAGGACTATCCCGACAGTTCGGGCGCAATCTTCTACGCAGGCCGAGAACGTTGACGTCAAAAGTGAGGAAACCTCTGTCGGCGAACAATTGTGTAATCTGACCACAACACTCGCCAGTCGTGTGGCGGAACATTTCAGAACTGAAGCAATACTTCATCGGCAACGGGGATCAACAAATAGTGATTTAAATCATCAAAACAACGGGATCTGGTGCCATGTAGGTTAACAGACAAATATATCCCCAGTGGGAATAAAACACTATTTCCTTCGCATTGGTGGAAGACATTGGAATGGCGAATTTATTAAGTCAAGCGAGGATCGGCGTGTCAGCATCTGCCCTCTTGAAAAACGTAATGGAGACGCATTTCAATGTGTTGCCGTAAGATCATTCGACGACGTCTACAGTGACCTGCCCTATCAGTTGGGAATCTTCAGTCGTCTTGTAGGCTTTGCTAAGAATCGGGTCGTCCGCGTTCTGGTGACTGCGACGCCAGAAAGGGGACCGGAGTTTTTATGCGTGCGTTTTAATTTTCCACAAGAACGTCGGCATAATAATAATAATAATAATTGTGGTGGCTTTATTGAGGTCACGAGGACCAAAACTTTCAGCATTAAAAAAGGCAGGATAACAAATATTAGATGCGAAAATTGTCTTGTAGTTCCTGTTTAACCTGGTCTGGTGAGACTAAAAATCGGGACAAATAGGGAATGACCGAATTGCGATATGCCGCCGTTCTTGTTGGAATTGAACGGTATGGACGGCGCATTGGTCGAAGAGATTTACATTCCGATAAACTGGAATAGAGGGGATGGGAGGGGTCATTTAAAATTCGGGCAGCGATTAATGAGCAGTTATTGAAGTGGCGTTCAACGACGATTTCTTTGATAGAGAGAATAGGCAGACCGCTAGAAAACGAGATTATTTTAAAAAGTCGATGAAGGGTTAAAAAGTCCGAGCATTTAAGGCCGGGGAATATTACTGGGGAACAATATACAATCAGGGGAATTATACAGGCATGGACGAAGGTTTTTATATGGCTCGAGCTCAAACCAAGTCTCCTGAATCGGCGAACAAGGAAGCAAAGACGGCGGCTTTTACCAAAGACAACATCGACATGATCACTCCACGATAACCGACTGTTAAAAATTACCCCGAGATACTTCGATTTTGGGCTCGAAGCGAAGTTATGTAGTGAAGAAATTTCGGGGTGTCGGCAGCGGCAGCGGCTGTCAGGGAAAATGTGATATGGATGCATTTTGATGCATTCAGCAAAAGATCATTCTCGGAAGACCACTCAAGTACCTCAGTGACTGCCTGCCCGAGCTGTTGAGAATCACCTTGCGTCTTGCATGGATGGCACAAAGTCAGGTCATCCGCGTATTTTATTAGTGTCGCGTCGTTAGGGGACCGAAGGCTCGACGTGTAGTAGTTGAACAGGAAAGGAGATAGCACAGCGCCTTGTAGTACACCGCAGTTATTTGGCAAGGAGGTTGAGGCTTCATTTCCGACTCTGACATGTTGACGTCGATTGGAAAAATAGTTTTGAAGCCAATTAATCAACCATCCTTCAACGCCATCTTCACATAGGTGAGAGAGGAGGCGGGACCGTGAGATTGTGTTGAAGGCAGAGGAGAAGTCCAAGAATACTCCCTTCACTGCTTTCGCTCCGGCATCAAGTGAAGAGTGGAGTGTGTGCGATAACGTAGCCACGGCGTCCAGAGTGCTTCTATTTGATTTATAAGCAAACTGGAAAGGGTCATCGGCAGCTTTAAGCGTGTCATCTAATTTAGAGAGGAGGTGCTTCTCAATCACTTTTAACCACACGGATGAGTTTGCAATAGGTCTGTACTTCACAGGTCCAGCGGAGCCATTGGCCGGTTTCGGAATGGGTGTTATAGCGACGTCTCTCCATTCCGAAGGAAAGGAACATTCCCCTAACGAATGATTTACAAGCTGGGTCACAATTGGAGAAATCTCGCGGTGACAGATTTTAAGAATCGCTGGGGCGACCATTTCGGCCATTCATTATTCTAACCGATTTGTAGTTTTATCCGAACAGGAGATGCCGACACTCAAACACAGTAATCGTGCATCGTAGTTTTTAATGCTTTTTCCTAGATTGTTTGGTACTTGTAACCTTACTAACGCGATTTACATTATTATTATTATTAAATCTATTTCATTTCCTTTTTTATCAATCTGAAATCAATTGCACGGCCTCCTGGGTGCCTCATTGAGGTTTTTTATGACCGGAAACGCGCGATCTCTCGATCTCTCGATCGCTTGATCGTCAAAGCGCTTAATGGCAACAATTAATCAGGGGCGATGAACCACTTTTTTCAAGCACTCGAATGCACCTCGCGAACCCCAAGAACAACAACATCATTGCGCACTTAAACACACGAAATCCTTTAATTTGATTGTAAATCGAAGTTTTCAAATTCAAACAATGAAGGAACCACGAAGACACAATACAAATTAAAGAAATGAATTAATTAAGCTTAATATGCCATTTAAATGAATCCTTAAATTTTTTCCATAGAATGATATGATGAAACCCTATTGAAAAGCGGCGTCCCCTTAACACGGGGCCGTGAACTGATCCGTTTGGGTCCATTTGAGGTAAAATTATTCGTGTGTTTAGACGTGCGCTGCGGATAGAAACCTGAATCGGTTTATGCAAACCCACAATCAGTTAAGGCTGAATGTCGGTTTACCACGGCAATTCGTTTCATTCTGGGGGTGGGGGGGTGATAGGTTGGCCGCTCTGGATCAACACGGCCGTCATCCTCAAGACTCTTGAGTCAAGAGCATCCAGCAGACAAGTTTCATCATCCCGGAAATCCAACATGGAATGTTACCAACAAGATACAAGCTAACGTGCATGACAGCAGAACCGAAGCATCACCGAGAACAATAATAATCGAGGTATTTTCTCTATTAGGGACACGAAGATCAAAACATTCCGAGTCGGTTTATTCAAACACAAGCGTTACATATCGATTTTTGTAAACACGAGATTCTTTAGAAGTTTCTAAAATTGCGGCCATCGGGATCCCCTGGGCCTCTCAAATATGCAGGAACCAAACTTGCACTTTCAAGCCACCTTCCTTAATCGTACAAACCAACATTCTTTATCATCACTCCCGCAAAAAGCGACCATCCCTACCATCTTCACCACTCCCGGTATTCACCATCAAAATGAAATATTTAGATATCCCAGTCGAAAGTGTAGAAACCAAACCACTGCCATTGTGCTGATTTTAATTTATATCATTTCGTTCTCAGATAATTTCTGACACAGAAAATTAAAATACGAAATGACAACTGTGCAACCGCCGTTAGTGTGAATATTTAAAATATGTACTTGGTTTCTGAAGCATGTGGTTATTTTATTTGTAAGAACCCCCATTTTCTATAGTTTCAAAACAGAACGAGCATTGTCTGGTTATTATCTAATTTTTATAAGGAAGTTTTTGAATATTCAATTCATGCTTCACTTTTGAGAATTCGAATGTACTCAGCAATACTCGAACGAGCTTTTCCACGGCCTAAAAAATTAAAGTAACGTATTAGAGTTATTAAATATTTCTCCAAAAAGTAGCTCCAAGGGGCCCCAAATACCTTCAGTGAATATTTCCTTCAAATTTTTGAAGTGTTCAATGATTTTCTGACCGAGAGGATCAGAATCGAAGAAGTTCTGGATTGAGGCGACTCGCATCTTCAGTCGCTGTGCGAGGTCTTGGGATGGAGATCTTTAAGAAAGCCCAAAAGAATGCAATTATGTTTCCGGAAATCGAGCGTGGAAGTGCCTGAGGCAAACGTAAACCCACTCAGCCGAATGCGCAACGACGAAGAGAACAGCGACCAAGATAAGAAAGACGGCTCGCATGATTGTCGCGTGTGGTAGTTGTACAAGAGTGTGTGCCTCTGAGGTCGCAAATATCATCTCTTTATATGATGGCGGTTCTGATAGATTTGTTTAGACCATCGCTTTGAACGATTTCCGGTGCACCCCAACTTGTGTGTGTGTGTGTTTGTCTCCGAGAGGTTCTATCCGCAGCGCACGTCTAAACAAAATGGTAAACACACGTCTAAACACACGAATAAGATTACCTCAAATGGATCAGTTCACGACCCCGTGTTCAGGCGACGCCGCTTTTCAATAGGGTTTCATTATATCATTCTATTTGTCTTTTCGACGCTCAAGGGGCCAAGGAAATTGTGTTTTACTTCCACAAGAACGGCGTGGGAAAGCCGTGTTTGAGTGTCTGCGTCTCCTGTTCGGATAAAACTAAAAATCGGGTAGCAGCGATGCGGGTAAAAAGAGAGAAATGGGCTCCCTGAGATTCAGAAAATCGGTGACAGCGAGATTTCCACGATTTTCACCCAAATCGACAATGGTTCGATCTTGTTCCTCGGAATATTTCGTCACCTATTCCGAAACAAGCCAATAGTTCCGGTGAACACGCAAATCATCTCTAAACTGAAGGAAACACTAAAAACTGTGGATGAAACGCCACAGTTTGCATTCACTGGAAGAACGAAAGGAAGTGCTCTTGAACTTCAGACCGATGTTGAATTGGACTCAAACATATTTCTTCTACTTTGCTTCGTCTTGTATTTGCCATGCAAATTTCAAACATTAACATGAAAAGTTGAGTCTGCGCTTTTGATGGGCATGTGTGCGAATCTAGACGCACGATGGTCCTTTTCAATGGATGGCGGGAATTTGGCAAGAGATTCTTTGAATCAGCTGCAGATGGCGGCAATATTGATCTCAATTGTTGGTTTCTACTGTGGCAGACAAATTCTTTACTCAAGATGGTTGGTTTCTGCAATAGATGACGGTAGTTATTTTTATAGGTGATGTTGATTGTTGCAGTTGTTTGGTTTCTACACTTTCGACTGGGATATCTAAATATTTCATTTTTATGGTGAATACCGGGAGTGGTGAAGATGGTAGGGATGGTCGCTTTTTGCGGGAGTGGTGATAAAGAATGTTGGTTTGTACGATTAAGGAAGGTGGCTTGAAAGTGCAAGTTTGGTTCCTGCATATTTGAGAGGCCCAGGGGATCCCGATGGCCGCAATTCTAGAAACTTCTAAAGAATCTCGTGTTTACAAAAATCGATATGTAACGCTTGTGTTTGAATAAACCGACTCGGAATGTTTTGATCTTCGTGTCCCCAATAGAGAAAATACCTCGATTATTATTGTTCTCGGTGATGCTTCGGTTCTGCTGTCATGCACGTTAGCTTGTATCTTGTTGGTAACATTCCATGTTGGATGACCGGGATGATGAAACTTGTCTGCTGGATGCTCTTGAGGATGACGGCCGTGTTGATCCAGAGCGGCAAACCTATCACCCCCCCCCCACCCCCAGAATGAAACGAATTGCCGTGAAAAACCGACATTCAGCCTTAACTGATTGTGGGTTTGCATAAACCGATTCAGGTATTTTAAAAATACATTCTAGAAAATTAGCAGACGTCTGCGTGTAGCAAAACATCGGGCTACCCAAGGAAGCTAACTTTTGGAACAAGACAGATATGAACTCAAATATTCATTGTTCAGTTTTGTGGTGGTTTTAAAATGTTTGATCAAAGTGAATTATCGTAGAGATGATACCCAATTTGCGCTATTGTACCGCGGTATCTGGGTTCACTAAGTCTACAAGGTGAAATAGTGATTTGGATTGAAGCTACGGTAAAATGATACTTCTTTTCGTCTTATTAAAGAATATGGAATTGCAATGTTTGTAGTGAATAAAGGTTTCTTGACTAGCAAATAGAAGTATTGAGGTTATGGAAAAAAATTAAGGATTCATTTAAATGGCATATTAGGCTAAATTAATTAAATTCTTTAATTTGTATTGGTATTGTGTCTTCGTGGTTCCTTTATTCTTTGAATTGGAAAACTTCGATTCACAATCACATTAAAGGATTTCGTGTGTTTAAGTGCGCAATGATGTTGTTGTTCTTGGGGTTCGCGAGGTGCATTCGAGTGCTTGAAAAAAGTGGTTCATCGCCCCTGATTAATTGTTGCCATTAAGCGCTTTGACGATCAATATATCAAGAGATCGCGCGTTTCCGGTCATAAAAAACCTCAATGAGGCACCCAGGAGGCCGTGCAATTGATTTCAGATTGATAAAAAAGGAAATGAAATATATTCAATAATAATAATAATGGAAATCGCGTCAGTAAGGTCACAAGTACCTAACAATCTAGGAAAAAGCATTAAAAACTACGATGCACGATTACCGTGTTTAAGTGTCGGCATCTCCTGTTCGGATAAAACTACAAATCGGTTAAAACAATGAATGGCCGAATTGGTGCGACATGCCGACGTTCTTGTGGAAAATTAAAATGCACGCATAAAAACTCCGGGTCCCCTTTCTGGCGTCGCAGTCATCAGAACGCAGACGACCCGATTCTTAGCAATGCCTACAAGACGACTGAAGATTCCCAACTGATTGGGCAGGTCACTGCAGACGTGGTCGAGTGATCTTACGGCAACACATTGAAATGCGTCTCCATTACGTTTTCCTAGAGAGCAGATGCTGACACGCCGATCCTCGCTTGACTTAATAAATTCGTCATTCTAATATCTTCCACCAATGCGAAGGAAATAGTCTTTTATTCCCTACTGGGGATATATTTGTCTGTTAACCTGCATGGCACCAGATCCCGTCGTTTTGATGATTTAAATCACTATTTGTTGATCCCCGTTGCCGATGAAGTATTGCTTCAGTTTCCAAGAAATGAATCCACCTCTTTTTCATCGCAATAATCATAGCGCCAATTTAAAATTGAAAAATATTGCGATAGAATATGCAGAAGCCAATTTATTTACAGGTGATCAGTTGTTGTTAAGCCAGCGTTTAAATCGATCCCTCACAGCTTTTCGACCTACAAGTCTGACAGGTGGTGTCAACTTCACTTACCTTTGACAAGGAAATCCCACAATTTGCGGTCATTTTCAATAATGGAGCTTTTTGGTTCGCTGTTAGAGTTCTGAAATGTTCCTGCAATCTTCTTGTACAACTTGTACACATCACTAAAGGTGGGCACTTAGCATGCGAACCGACTGTGTCTACTCTAGGGAAATATCGAAAATATGCGCGAAAATAGCTATCACCACAAGAGTTCTTAAGAGGAAGAAGCCAAACATTCTGGTGGCACACCTCAATTTGATTTGATCACGCGGTCAATTCGAATTCGCCAATCGATAGCGTTTTCTGTCAAGCGTTTTGGCTCATTCGATGAATGACAATAAGTAAGGCCTCAGTGTTTTACCAGAGCATGACGCGCGGATTAAACCACACACAATACCCTGCATTCGTCAATAGGACGCTACCATCGGATGGTCTTCATGTCTTCAGGTCTTCTATGATGGTGCCGATTGCTATCTTCTTCATCACAAGAGAAGTAATCAACTTTCACCCTCTCAACACAAAATGATTCATTCTGGATCGCACATGACCACAACTACTTCATCCATAGTCGGCAAGACTCAAAGAACTTCCACCCTTTTCCCGGCTCATGGGCCAGCATATTAGTTTTCCCGTTATAAGGACTGTAAAGGTGGTTAGACCTATAGGGAGAAGGGTTAGGAGTAGCTACCTGAGTTGTGGCAATCGTGCGTGGAGTGGAAGTTGTTGTTGTTGTTGTTGTTGTTGTTGTCGTCGTCTTCGCTTTACGATAGGTCAAGGTCAAGATTTACCACCCGCGAAGGTCTAACATTTCTTCACTCAATAGGAACAGCGTCACAAATGATAGAGCTCATTTTCCAAGCCCACGAATACCCATACCTAATGCAAATATAAAACGAATTTCATGTAATGGCTTTGACCGAAATCAATCATCCAATCAGCTTGGCACTCGTCGACAAAATGCCCTTACCAACAATTGTTTCCCAAGGGACCCAACGTTTGAATACATCGTCGATGGGCGCTATTTAAATGCGATTGACCTTGTCGGAAAACCAACCAGCCAATAATCTTCTCACTAGTCGGCCGAATGTTCTAGAAGAGTCACATTTAATCTAATCATGATAATTGCTAACAAATGTGGAACATAGCAGAAGGCCGGCATTCTCAGAACCCAGAGCTGAGATCAATAAGATGGCGAGCTGTTAGTCGTTGTGTCAAACCCGTTCGTGGCTGTCGATGTTTTTTTGGTTTTCATGCAGATTCGGTAAATAGGTTTGACCTTTTATGAACGGTGTTTTGCTAGGCATTCTGCTTAGGATCCCTCTTACTCACAAAATAGGGTGTTAGCTGTCCACATGGAAGGAAAAACGCTAGGCCGATGCATTAATTAATGATATGGCCGAATCATTCGAGCCAATAATGTGCTAACGATGGGCTTGATGGAAGCACCACAGCCATGTTATGAACAGTGTTTTGATAAGCATTATGCTCACAAAATAGCGGTTCTGCGGAAAGGATGTTTTTTGATTTTTATGCGGGTTCGGTAGATAGTTTCACCTTTTATGAACAGTGTTTTGCTAGGCATTCTGCTTAGGCATTCTGCTCTAACTCACAAAATAGCAATTCTGCGGAGTACGCAGTTTGCTTGTGCGGTTAGGAAAGGGTGTCTTGTCACCTCTTCAATAAATTCCTATCACCTCCTCCATCTTTCGGGATAAGAACTCCTGCACTTGAATCAGGCACGACGCACCCACGGACGCAGAGTGCATAAACATCCCCACGATGTCGAAGTCACGCCATCCATAATCATGACGCTGTCGCGCTTGTTCCTTGATTCTGCCAAGGCTAATGGTTTAAATGGTGTACCAACTTCGTTTAAGAGGGCGATGTATTTGTTTTTGGGATTAACCGGGCATATTTGAGAGCTTCAAAAAACATGTTTCATCTGCTAATTAACTGCCGCAACTATGCGCTTTGTCGCTGTAGATTTAGAGATCTTGCGTTTTCGATCGGGTAAATAAAGCGGATTTTCGATTTGGAGGTTCCGAAAAGCAGATTATGTTCAGAAATTACATGATTAGCAGCATTAAAACATGAGTGTTTTACTTTGATTCAAAATTGATCCGGCGTGCATTTGTAATTTGGACGAATGTTATTTAGCATTTTCAATGTCCTTTTGAAGAGTCTAATGATATTTAGAATGTTTGTGATGTTTATCCGTGATATGGCTGAATCGGTCGAGCCAATTCTGTGCAAACGATGCACTTGATGTAAGCACGTCAGCCATTTTGTCCTCGTTAATTGAATCGTCGATCGCGATTATCATTCACTAACATAAACAATCGTTGGTATATAAAGAGCTGCCGTTCAACCGTCAAACAAATTCTGCCGTCCAAGTACACCGTCCATTTGACCAACCATGCGCACAGCACTCATCTTTGCCCTCGCCCTCGTCATCGCCATCGTGGCTGTGTCTGCCGAGTAGGTTGACCTGTACAAATCTGCGTTTGCTTTATCCACCAAAAGCACACTTAAATTGTTGTTTTGTTTTTTTAATACTTTTAGAGAGGTAAACACTTCTACGAGTAACACTTCTTCACCATCGCTTTTTAAATCGCGCGCATTAATCTCATGAGCATAATATATTTTTTTATGAAATCCGTCTTATTTGACAGAACAACATCGTTCGTGATGTAAGAATGCGTCTGAAGGCTCGCTTCGCGACAATCGAGAACTACCTTGACAACGACTCACTGGGTCAGCAAATTTCCGAACACTACAAAAACTTTAAGGATATCGTTGCTGAAGGTGAGTTCCGCCCAACCATTCGGCTGCACCCTACAGATCTCTCAACCCAAAAACGTCTTCTTTTGCAGTCCGTAAACGTATCCGAAGCAAGATCGCCCAATACGTGGAGAAGGTGTCGAAGGAAAACTAAAAACCCTCTTTGTCATGTTAGGTTTCGATGAATAAAAATCTCACTAATCTGGTACGTTCTCCGCACCAGTCAAAGTTATAATCCTTTTTTGTGGTTACTGCGTGAGGTTTTACAATAAATGACCTTTTAATAGACCAATTATTCATTTTAAAATGCGAAACCCGGTTGTTGAAATTCTCAGTTGTACAAAAAGCTAGTGATGGTGTTGTTGATGCAACACAGGAGAGGTTGGTGCTCTCTTCAATGCACGATTTCGCCATATATTTGGTTTTTGGAAAGAGCTGGCTTGTTGCGCTTGACAAAACTATAGGGTTGCCATGGCTGTGTAAATTATGGAGGGTGTGTGCATTCACGAGGATCTTTGTTGAAGGGAAGTTGTGGGGCATTTTCTAAGAATACAAGGCGACATTTAGACGATTAAGGAACGATGTAATTTCATAGAAACACCTCGTCAAAAAATGTAATGGGTGTTTGGGAAGAGTGGCATCACTGCCTCAGGGAAACTCCACTGGACACTTTATTCGAAACTTCGGCTCAGTTCTCAGTTGCATTTAGCAGCGGTAATCCCAGTAAACCGCTCGACAGGCGCGTCAAACATTATGTTTTTCGCCGATAAAATGTAAATCTGTCAGTGAAAACTTGAAGTAAAGCTCCAGCGGACGGGTGGAGGCGATCTATAAAAGTATTAAACGGTCAAGAAGCCGATCTATATTCTATCTAGCAGAGCCCAGTTGCCTTTCGGGACTCATTCGAATATCTTAAAGTGAGTAAACCCTAGAGCCTTGCCGGGTAACGCTAGGAAAGCCATATAACCAAATTCCAAAGTAATTTTATGAACGCGTCTCTAATCTCGACATTTTTGAAGCCAGCTCATCCTCCTACAGGAGATAGCATGACACAAAAAGAAGCATCAAAGAGATTATGTTTGGAATTAGGCTTCAGCAGGTATTTTGGTCTTCATACAAATAACTTATGGTTAATCTGCTACCATCTGGTAGTTGTAATTTTAATAAAGAAAAACGGTCATCCAAAAACTCTAGACGAATAGTGATGGACAGTTAGATTGATTGCCGTAGGTTATCCCGGTCACGTGTTGCTGTGACTTAGTGAACCGAAGTCTCCTTCCTCGAAGATGACGCATGCAATGCTCCCCCCCCCATGAACATTTATCAAATTAACCCGATGGGGCTGTTGCTGTTGCCCAGTTAAGCCATTCATCTGCCCATTCCGATAGGCAGTAAGATGGTTTGTAGTTCGCTTATCCCTGCATCCAGACAATTCCATTAAAAAGACAATTTAACCACACTCAACCTAACCGTAAATCTTACTGACACGCAAATGCATTCATTTCGATGATAACGGCCACGCGTTTCTGTGGCTGAGTTAACCGCCGATCGTCCAAAGGCGACACGTTCGTGCACATATATGTTACCAAAACCTCGAAATGGTCCTGGATCCGCATTGTTTTATTTTCTTTAATTCATCTAGCCAACATCTAGTCTACATTCTGGCAAGCTGACCTCAAATCCCTACGTTCTCTAAGGTTTGCAAACGTGCTTTTGCGATGTTGTAAGTGAAAATCTTATCCGAAGGCGCCATGGAGTCGGCTGGTTGCTTACTCGTAGTGTTTGTGTAAGGTAAAACGTAACAGGAACACAAATATGCAGTTGTAATTTAATGCGTATATCGACCCGTGTAATAAGGACACTGTGGAAAATTCGATAACTGAAAATGTTTATCGAATGTGCCATATCTGCGCATATGAAACGCAAAATGTCTGTATCATGCCCCATGATAATGGGTCCAACGCTTAGTTCCACGCTGACGTCATGCAAATATTTTGTATTACGCGAAGTTAAACGCAGAATACAAAACATCAATCATCAATGATCAAACAATAGCGGTAAGTGATGTTTCTGAAGTAGAGCTACTGCAAATTGCTCTAAGTTAACCACATCGATGCTTAAATTTGGTGTAAAATATTTGTAGACATAGAACCGTCAATCTCACGCGGTTGATCGATTGAAGGTGCATTCTCAATAGAACAGACTGATTGCTCATAATTTGTAACAAGTGACCTCTCTCCCAGTGAAGGGAGATTCAACAGATGCCGAAGGTGTGAGACACGAAAAATAAAATGAAATCTTTTTAAACAACCTGTAAAATTACAAAATTCCGAAATTCGGAGACACGAACAATGGCAAGGAAAAAAAGAAGCAAGGCTCAAAAAACGATCAGTTTAATTAAAAAACGACGGTCTGATGACTGAATTTTAAGTTTATATATAAATAGACGTCATGCCTAGGAAGACCCAATGTTGCGTCATTTCCGTATTCAGCGCCTCTTCGCTTGGACATACACGACTTCGACTTTAACTTAAGGCGCCGTCAAACCACGGAAACATTAGTCCACTTCGAAAAAGTAATCTCAACGTTCTGCTCAAGGAATTTCGCACAAAAATTGATTAGAAAGTGGATTCTATTTAACGGTATGAGCATTAATTACAAGAGGTCACTGAAGGCATCGTTTAGGCCTCGCTCTCCAGATTCTTCAGGTATTGGCCAAGACGTCTACGAATCCGCATACGGGCCTCCTTGGCGATGTTAAGGAGATCCTCCAGTTGCTCCACGATCTTCTTGCCAAGAGGGTCTTCCATGAAGAAGGTGCGCGTCTTTCCGACATTCACCATAAAGCTCCTCTTCAAGTCCTGAGAAGGCTCCTACACGAAACAAAATTGATTAACAAAACTACTGGCCCCGAGTAAAAAGCCATGCATAAGAAGGACAACCAACCTTTCTGAAAAAATGAAATGAAACAAATTACAATATGGCTAGCAGTATTTGAGAAAAAATAGATGCAAAATGACGACATACTCTGCGGAGACAGCTACGACGGCGATGATCGCAAGAGCGATAAGAATGGCTGATCTCATGGTTTGTAGGTGGGTGTGTGTTTACTGGAGGTTAGTCGCTGGACACACGACCTTATATGCAGCGATGATAATTTAAACATCCGGTGTCGAACCTAAGGGGTGGCGTGACTTCGACATCGTGGGGATGTTTATGCACTCTGCGTCCGTGAGTCCGTCGTGCCTGATTCAAGTGCAGGAGTTCTTATCCCGAGAGATGAAGGAGGTGATAGGAATTTATTGAAGAGGTGACAAGACACCCTTTCCTAACCGCACAAGCAAACTGCGTACTCCGCAGAACCTCTATTTTGTGAGTAAGAGGGCTCCTAAGCAGAACGCCTAGCAAAACACTGTTCATTAAAGGTAAACCTACCGAACTGCATAAAACAAAAACATCGACAGACACGAATGGGTTAGACACAACGATTAACAGCTCTCCATCTGATTGCTCCCAACTTTTTGGTGCTGAGAATGCCAGCCTTCTGCCGTGTTCCACGTTTGTTTGCAATTATCATGATAAGATTAAATGTGACTCTTCTAGAACATTAGGCCTACGAATGAGAAGAGTGTTGGCTTTTTGGTATTTCTGACAAGATCAATCGCATTTAAATAGCGCCCATCGACGATGTATTCAAACGTTGGGTCCCTTGGGAAACAATTGTTGGTAAGGGCATTTTGTCGACGAGTGCCAAGCTGATTGGATGATTGATTTCGGTCAAAGCCATTACATGAAATTCGTTTTATATTTGCATTAGGTATGGGTATTCGTGGGCTTGGAAAATGAGCTCTATCATTTGTGACGCTGTTCCTATTGAGTGAAGAAATGTTAGACCTTCGCGGGTGGTAAATCTTGACCTTGACCTATCGTAAAGCGAAGACGACGACAACAACAACAACAACAACAACAACTTCCACTCCACGCACGATTGCCACAACTCAGGTAGCTACTCCTAACCCTTCTCCCTATAGGTCTAACCACCTTTACAGTCCTTATAACGGGAAAACTAATATGCTGGCCCATGAGCCGGGAAAAGGGTGGAAGTTCTTTGAGTCTTGCCGACTATGGATGAAGTAGTTGTGGTCATGTGCGATCCAGAATGAATCATTTTGTGTTGAGAGGGTGAAAGTTGATTACTTCTCTTGTGATGAAGAAGATAGCAATCGGCACCATCATAGAAGACCTGAAGACCATCCCGTGGTAGCGTCCTATTGACGAATGCAGGGTATTGTGTGTGGTTTAATCCGCGCGTCATGCTCTGGTAAAACACTGAGGCCTTTCTTATTGTCATTCATCGAATGAGCCAAAACGCTTGACAGAAAACGCTATCGATTGGCGAATTCGAATTGACCGCGTGATCAAATCAAATTGAGGTGTGCCACCAGAATGTTTGGCTTCTTCCTCTTAAGAACTCTTGTGGTGATAGCTATTTTCGCGCATATTTTCGATATTTCCCTAGAGTAGACACAGTCGGTTCGCATGCTAAGTGCCCACCTTTAGTGATGTGTACAAGTTGTACAAGAAGATTGCAGGAACATTTCAGAACTCTAACAGCGAACCAAAAAGCTCCATTATTGAAAATGACCGCAAATTGTGGGATTTCCTTGTCAAAGGTAAGTGAAGTTGACACCACCTGTCAGACTTGTAGGTCGAAAAGCTGTGAGGGATCGATTTAAACGCTGGCTTAACAACAACTGATCACCTGTAAATAAATTGGCTTCTGCATATTCTATCGCAATATTTTTCAATTTTAAATTGGCGCTATGATTATTGCGATGAAAAAGAGGTGGAAACTGAAGCAATACTTCATCAGTCAACGGGGATCAACAAATAGTGATTTAAATCATCAAAACGACGGGATCTGGTGCCATGCAGGTTAACAGACAAATATATCCCCAGTAGGGAATAAAAGACTATTTCCTTCGCATTGGTGGAAGATATTAGAATGACGAATTTATTAAGTCAAGCGAGGATCGGCGTGTCAGCATCTGCTCTCTAGGAAAACGTAATGGAGACGCGTTTCAATGTGTTGCCGTAAGATCACTCGACCACGTCTGCAGTGACCTGCCCAATCAGTTGGGAATCTTCAGTCGTCTTGTAGGCATTGCTAAGAATCGGGTCGTCTGCGTTCTGATGACTGCGACGCCAGAAAGGGGACCGGAGTTTTTATGCGTCCATTTTAATTTTCCACAAGAACGTCGGCATGTCGCACCAATTCGGCCATTCATTATTCTAACCGATTTGTAGTTTTATCCGAACAGGAGATGCCGACACTTAAACACGGTAATCGTGCATACGTCAGTTTTTAATGCTTTTTCCTAGATTGTTAGGTACTTGTGACCTTACTGACGCGATTTCCATTATTATTATTATTGAATATATTTCATTTCCTTTTTTATCAATCTGAAATCAATTGCACGGCCTCCTGGGTGCCTCATTGAGGTTTTTTATGACCGGAAACGCGCGATCTCTTGATATATTGATCGTCAAAGCGCTTAATGGCAACGGGGTCGTGAACTGATCCATTTGAGGTAATCTTATTCGTGTGTTTAGACGTGTGTTTACCATTTTGTTTAGACGTGCGCTGCGGATAGAACCTCTCGGAGACAAACACACACACACACAAGTTGGGGTGCACCGGAAATCGTTCAAAGCGATGGTCTAAACAAATCTATCAGAACCGCCATCATATAAAAAGATGATATTTGCGACCTCAGAGGCACACACTCTTGTACAACTACCACACGCGACAATCATGCGAGCCGTCTTTCTTATCTTGGTCGCTGTTCTCTTCGTCGTTGCGCATTCGGCTGAGTGGGTTTACGTTTGCCTCAGGCACTTCCACGCTCGATTTCCGGAAACATAATTGCATTCTTTTGGGCTTTCTTAAAGATCTCCATCCCAAGACCTCGCACAGCGACTGAAGATGCGAGTCGCCTCAATCCAGAACTTCTTCGATTCTGATCCCCTCGGTCAGCGAATCATTGAACACTTCAAAAATTTGAAGGAAATATTCACTGAAGGTATTTGGGGCCCCTTAGAGCTACTTTTTGGAGAAATATTTAATAACTCTAATACGTTACTTTAATTTTTTAGGCCGTGGAAAAGCTCGTTCGAGTATCGCTGAGTACATTCGAATTCTCAAAAGTGAAGCATGAATTGAATATTCACAAACTTCCTTATAAAGATTAGATCATAACCAGACAATGCTCGTTCTGTTTTGAAACTTTAGAAAAATTGGGGTTCTTACAAATAAAATAACCACATGCTTCAGAAACCCAGTACATATTTTAAATATTCACACTAACGCCGGTTGCACAGTTGTCATTTCGTATTTTAATTTTCTGTGTCAGAAATTATCTGAGAACTAAATTATATAAATTAAAATCAGATGTTGAGGGATGGTTGCCAAGTTGGATATAAATTAAAATCAGCACAATGGCAGTGGTTTGTTTTCTACACTTTCGACTGGGAGATCTAAATATTTCATTTTGATGGTGAATACCGGGAGTGGTGAAGATGGTTAAGATGGTCGCTTTTTGCGGGAGTGGTGATAAAGAATGTTGGTTTGTACGATTAAGGAAGGTGGCTTGAAAGTGCAAGTTTGGTTCCTGCATATTTGAGAGGGCCAGGGGATCCCGATGGCCGCAATTCTAGAAACTTCTAAAGAATCTCGTGTTTAAAAAATTCGATATTTAACGCTTGTGTTTGAATAAACCGACTCGGAATGTTTTGATCTTCGTGTCCCCAATAGAGAAAATACCTCGATTATTATTGTTCTCGGTGATGCTTCGGTTCTGCTGTCGTGCACGTTAGCTTGTATCTTGTTGGTAACATTCCATGTTGGATGACCGGGATGATGAAACTTGTCTGCTGGATGCTCTTGAGGATGACGGCCGTGTTGATCCAGAGCGGCAAACCTATCACCCCCCCCCCACCCCCAGAATGAAACGAATTGCCGTGAAAAACCGACATTCAGCCTTAACTGATTGTGGGTTTGCATAAACCGATTCAGGTATTTTAAAAATACATTCTAGAAAATTAGCAGACGTCTGCGTGTAGCAAAACATCGGGCTACCCAAGGAAGCTAACTTTTGGAACAAGACAGATATGAACTCAAATATTCATTGTTCAGTTTTGTGGTGGTTTTAAAATGTTTGATCAAAGTGAATTATCGTAGAGATGATACCCAATTTGCGCTATTGTACCGCGGTATCTGGGTTCACTAAGTCTACAAGGTGAAATAGTGATTTGGATTGAAGCTACGGTAAAATGATACTTCTTTTCGTCTTATTAAAGAATATGGAATTGCAATGTTTGTAGTGAATAAAGGTTTCTTGACTAGCAAATAGAAGTATTGAGGTTATGGAAAAAAATTAAGGATTCATTTAAATGGCATATTAGGCTAAATTAATTAAATTCTTTAATTTGTATTGGTATTGTGTCTTCGTGGTTCCTTTATTCTTTGAATTGGAAAACTTCGATTCACAATCAAATTAAAGGATTTCTTGTGTTTAAGTGCGCAATGATGTTGTTGTTCTTGGGGTTCGCGAGGTGCATTCGAGTGCTTGAAAAAAGTGGTTCATCGCCCCTGATTAATTGTTGCCATTAAGCGCTTTGACGATCAATATATCAAGAGATCGCGCGTTTCCGGTCATAAAAAACCTCAATGAGGCACCCAGGAGGCCGTGCAATTGATTTCAGATTGATAAAAAAGGAAATGAAATATATTCAATAATAATAATAATGGAAATCGCGTCAGTAAGGTCACAAGTACCTAACAATCTAGGAAAAAGCATTAAAAACTACGATGCACGATTACCGTGTTTAAGTGTCGGCATCTCCTGTTCGGATAAAACTACAAATCGGTTAAAACAATGAATGGCCGAATTGGTGCGACATGCCGACGTTCTTGTGGAAAATTAAAATGCACGCATAAAAACCCGGGTCCCTTTTTTTGGCGTCGCAGTCATCAGAACGCAGACGACCCGATTCTTAGCAATGCCTACAAGACGACTGAAGATTCCCAACTGATTGGGCAGGTCACTGCAGACGTGGTCGAGTGATCTTACGGCAACACATTGAAATGCGTCTCCATTACGTTTTCCTAGAGAGCAGATGCTGACACGCCGATCCTCGCTTGACTTAATAAATTCGTCATTCTAATATCTTCCACCAATGCGAAGGAAATAGTCTTTTATTCCCTACTGGGGATATATTTGTCTGTTAACCTGCATGGCACCAGATCCCGTCGTTTTGATGATTTAAATCACTATTTGTTGATCCCCGTTGCCGATGAAGTATTGCTTCAGTTTCCACCTCTTTTTCATCGCAATAATCATAGCGCCAATTTAAAATTGAAAAATATTGCGATAGAATATGCAGAAGCCAATTTATTTACAGGTGATCAGTTGTTGTTAAGCCAGCGTTTAAATCGATCCCTCACAGCTTTTCGACCTACAAGTCTGACAGGTGGTGTCAACTTCACTTACCTTTGACAAGGAAATCCCACAATTTGCGGTCATTTTCAATAATGGAGCTTTTTGGTTCGCTGTTAGAGTTCTGAAATGTTCCTGCAATCTTCTTGTACAACTTGTACACATCACTAAAGGTGGGCACTTAGCATGCGAACCGACTGTGTCTACTCTAGGGAAATATCGAAAATATGCGCGAAAATAGCTATCACCACAAGAGTTCTTAAGAGGAAGAAGCCAAACATTCTGGTGGCACACCTCAATTTGATTTGATCACGCGGTCAATTCGAATTCGCCAATCGATAGCGTTTTCTGTCAAGCGTTTTGGCTCATTCGATGAATGACAATAAGTAAGGCCTCAGTGTTTTACCAGAGCATGACGCGCGGATTAAACCACACACAATACCCTGCATTCGTCAATAGGACGCTACCACGGGATGGTCTTCATGTCTTCAGGTCTTCTATGATGGTGCCGATTGCTATCTTCTTCATCACAAGAGAAGTAATCAACTTTCACCCTCTCAACACAAAATGATTCATTCTGGATCGCACATGACCACAACTACTTCATCCATAGTCGGCAAGACTCAAAGAACTTCCACCCTTTTCCCGGCTCATGGGCCAGCATATTAGTTTTCCCGTTATAAGGACTGTAAAGGTGGTTAGACCTATAGGGAGAAGGGTTAGGAGTAGCTACCTGAGTTGTGGCAATCGTGCGTGGAGTGGAAGTTGTTGTTGTTGTTGTTGTTGTTGTTGTCGTCGTCTTCGCTTTACGATAGGTCAAGGTCAAGATTTACCACCCGCGAAGGTCTAACATTTCTTCACTCAATAGGAACAGCGTCACAAATGATAGAGCTCATTTTCCAAGCCCACGAATACCCATACCTAATGCAAATATAAAACGAATTTCATGTAATGGCTTTGACCGAAATCAATCATCCAATTTGCTTGGCACTCGTCGACAAAATGCCCTTACCAACAATTGTTTCCCAAGGGACCCAACGTTTGAATACATCGTCGATGGGCGCGATTTAAATGCGATTGACCTTGTCGGAAAACCAACCAGCCAATAATCTTCTCACTAGTTGGCCGGATGTTCTAGAAGAGTCACATTTAATCTAATCGTGATAATTGCTAACAAATGTGGAACATAGCAGAAGGCCGGCATTCTCAGAACCCAAGAGCAATAAGATGGCGAGCTGTTAGTCGTTGTGTCAAACCCGTTCGTGGCTGTCGATGTTTTTTTGGTTTTCATGCAGATTCGGTAAAAAGGTTTACCTTTTATGAACGGTTTTTTGTTAGGCATTCTGTTTAGGATCCCTCTTACTCACAAAATAGGGTGTTAGCTGTCCACATGGAAGGAAAAACGCTAGGCCGATGCATTAATTAATGATATGGCCGAATCATTCGAGCCAATAATGTGCTAACGATGGGCTTGATGGAAGCACCACAGCCATGTTATGAACAGTGTTTTGATAAGCATTATGCTCACAAAATAGCGGTTCTGCGGAAAGGATGTTTTTTGATTTTTATGCGGGTTCGGTAGATAGTTTCACCTTTTATGAACAGTGTTTTGCTAGGCATTCTGCTTAGGCATTCTGCTCTAACTCACAAAATAGCAATTCTGCGGAGTACGCAGTTTGCTTGTGCGGTTAGGAAAGGGTGTCTTGTCACCTCTTCAATAAATTCCTATCACCTCCTTCATCTCTCGGGATAAGAACTCCTGCACTTGAATCAGGCACGACGCACCCACGGACGCAGAGTGCATAAACATCCCCACGATGTCGAAGTCACGCCATCCATAATCATTACGCTGTCGCGCTTGTTCCTTGATTCTGCCAAGGCTAATGGTTTAAATGGTGTACCAACTTCGTTTAAGAGGGCGATGTATTTGTTTTTGTGATTAACCGGGCATATTCGAGAGCTTCAAAAAACATGTTTCATCTGCTAATTAACTGCAGCCACTAGGCGCTTTTTCGCTGTAGATTTAGAGATCTTGCGATTTCGATCGGGTAAATAAAGCGGATTTTCGATTAGGAGGTTCCGAAAAGCAGATTATGTTCAGAAAATACATCATTAGCAGCATTAAAACATGAGTGTTTTACTTTGATTCAAAATTGATCCGGCGTGCATTTGTAATTTGTGACGAATGTAATTTAGCATTTTCAATGTCCTTTTGAAGAGTCTAATGATATTTAGAATGTTTGTGATGTTTATCCGTGATATGGCCGAATCAATCGAGCCAATTCTGTGCAAACGATGCACTTTGATGTAAGCACGTACAGCCATTTGGTCCTCGTTAATTGAATCGTCGATCGCGATTATCATTCACTAACATAAACAATCGTGGGTATATAAAGAGCGGCCGTTTCAACCGTCAAACAAATTCTGCCGTCCAAGTACACCGTCCATTTGACCAACCATGCGCACAGCACTCATCTTTGCCCTCGCCCTCGTCATCGCCATCGTGGCTGTGTCTGCCGAGTAGGTTGACTTGTACAAATCTGCGTTTGCTTTATCCACCAAAAGCACACTTAAATTGTTGTTTTGTTTTTTTAATACTTTTAGAGAGGTAAACACTTCTACGAGTAACACTTCTTCACCATCGCTTTTTTTAAATCGCGCGCATTAATCTCATGAGCATAATATATTTTTTTATGAAATCCGTCTTATTTGACAGAACAACATCGTTCGTGATGTAAGAATGCGTCTGAAGGCTCGCTTCGCGACAATCGAGAACTACCTTGACAACGACTCACTGGGTCAGCAAATTTCCGAACACTACAAAAACTTTAAGGATATCGTTGCTGAAGGTGAGTTCCGCCCAACCATTCGGCTGCACCCTACAGATCTCTCAACCCAAAAACGTCTTCTTTTGCAGTCCGTAAACGTATCCGAAGCAAGATCGCCCAATACGTGGAGAAGGTGTCGAAGGAAAACTAAAAACCCTCTTTGTCATGTTAGGTTTCGATGAATAAAAATCTCACTAATCTGGTACGTTCTCCGCACCAGTCAAAGTTATAATCCTTTTTTGTGGTTACTGCGTGAGGTTTTACAATAAATGACCTTCTAATAGACCAATTATTCATTTCAAAATGCGAAACCCGGTTGTTGAAATTCTCAGTTGTACAAAAAGCTAGTGATGGTGTTGTTGATACAACACAGGAGAGGTTGGTGCTCTCTTCAATGCACGATTTCGCCATATATTTGGTTTTTGGAAAGAGCTGGCTTGTTGCGCTTGACAAAACTATAGTGTTGCCATGGCTGTGTAAATTATGGAGGGTGTGTGCATTCACGAGGATCTTTGTTGAAGGGAAGTTGTGGGGCATTTTCTGAGAATGTAAAGCGACATTTAGACGATTAAGGAACGATGTAATTTCATAGAAACACCTCGTCAAAAAATGTAATGGGTGTTTGGGAAGAGTGGCATCACTGCCTCAGGGAAACTCCACTGGACACTTTATTCGAAACTTCGGCTCAGTTCTCAGTTGCATTTAGCAGCGGTAATCCCAGTAAACCGCTCGACAGGCGCGTCAAACATTATGTTTTTCGCCGATAAAATGTAAATCTGTCAGTGAAAACTTGAAGTAAAGCTCCAGCGGACGGGTGGAGGCGATCTATAAAAGTATTAAACGGTCAAGAAGCCGATCTATATTCTATCTAGCAGAGCCCAGTTGCCTTTCGGGACTCATTTGAATATCTTAAAGTGAGTAAACCCTAGAGCCTTGCCGGGTAACGCTAGGAAAGCCATATAACCAAATTCCAAAGTAATTTTATGAACGCGTCTCTAATCTCGACATTTTTGAAGCCAGCTCATCCTCCTACAGGAGATAGCATGGCACAAAAAGAAGCATCAAAGAGATTATGTTTGGAATTAGGCTTCCGCTGGTATTTTGGTCTTCTAACAAATAACTTATGGTTAATCTGCTACCATATGGTAGTTGTAATTTAAATAAAGAAAAACGGTCATCCAAAAACTCTAGACGAATAGTGATGGACAGTTAGATTGATTGCCGTAGGTTATCCCGGTCACGTGTTGCTGTGACTTGGTGAACCGAAGTCTCCTTCCTCGAAGATGACGCATGCAATGCTCCCCCCCCCATGAACATTTATCAAATTAACCCGATGGGGCTGTTGCTGTTGCCCAGTTAAGCCATTCATCTGCCCATTCCGATCGGCAGTAAGATGGTTTGTAGTTCGCTTATCCCTGCATCCAGACAATTCCATTAAAAAGACAATTTAAGCACACTCAACCTAACCGTAAATCTTACTGACAAGCAAATGCATTCATTTCGATGATAACGGCCACGCGTTTCTGTGGCTGAGTTAACCGCCGATCGTCCAAAAGCGACACGTTCGTGCACATATATGTTACCAAAACCTCGAAATGGTCCTGGATCCGCATTGTTTTATTTTCTTTAATTCATCTAGCCAACATCTAGTCAACATTCTGGCAAGCTGACCCCAAATCCCTACGTTCGCTAAGGTTTGCAAACGTGCTTTTGCGATGTTGTAAGTGGAAAGCTTATCCGAAGGCGCCATGGAGTCGGCTGGTAGCCAGGGTTGCTTACTCGTAGTGTTTGTGTAAGGTAAAACGTAACAGGAACACAAATATGCAGTTGTAATTTAATGCGTATATCGACCCGTGTAATAAGGACACTGTGGAAAATTCGATAACTGGAAATTTATTACGAATGTGCCATATCTGCGCATATGAAACGCCAAATGTCTGTATCATGCCCCATGATAATGGGTCCAACGCTTAGTTCCACGCTGACGTCATGTAAATAGTTTGTATTACGCGAAGTTAAAAGCAGAATACAATTAGCAAGAGTCATTGACTAGTGAATTCAACGTTTAATGTCTACCTCAAAATGTCGATCATCAGTGATCAAAAAATAGCGGTATTGACACAATAGGACGTCAGTATAGTTAACTATGCAATACATGAAAACCTTCTTTGATAATTGAACTCGAGATAAATTACGAATCATAGAATTACGAATTAACACCCGTTCTTCAGCTAATAAATCGATAATGCCTTCGCATTGGTGGAAGAGAAGACAAACTTGAATAGGGGGGATCGGGGTGGGGCGGCGTCACCTATGAACAAGGATGAGTGAACTGGGATGGAGAGCATAGTTAAGCTACTAGAAGACAAAATTATTCCCCATTCCTTTTTTAACTATTGCACGTCTATCGTTCGGTCCCCTAATGACGTTACACTTATAAAATATGCGGATGACTTGATTTTATGCCATGTCAGCAAGACGAATGGTTATTCTAAACAGCTTGGGCAGGCAGTCACTGAGGTACTCGTGTAGTCTTCGGAGAATTGTCTTCTGTTGAATGCGTCAAAAATCATCTCCATTAGTTTTTTTTGAGAGCCGATGTTGACACACCTGAAATCTCTTCACTCCATAATTTTGCCCTTCGTAGGCAAATAAACTCGTTTACATATTCTCTCCATTCAAGAAATCGACGTTCAACGCCACTTCAATAGTTGTTCACTAATCGTTGCAAGTATTTTAAATGACCCTGACATCCCCTCTTTTCAAGTTTTATCTAAGTGTAAATCTCTGCGTAGGCTATGCCGTTCAATACCCACAAGAACGGCGGCATATCGCAATTTAGTCATTGCTTATTTGTCCTGATTTTTAGTTTCACCGGAGCATGTGAAGCAGGAACTAAAAGACAAATTTTATATATAGTACTTGTTATTCTGTCTTGTTTTATGCTGAACGTTTTGGTCCTCGTGACCTCAAAACTGATTACTATTAACCCATAGTTGCACGTTAGAAGGATTTTAGCCCGTTTTGCTGCATGTGAGTCGTCATTATTTAAAGTAATTTCATCTCCGAGTATAATTAACAAGGTCCTCTATTTAAGGACGCTTATGTTTGGATACTTCCATTTATATTGCAATATTCCTTTTAAACTGTATACCCGATAATATATTTTCAGTCACATGACAACCTTAATTTGTCCTACGTGCTCTGGAGAAGTGGCCGAGGGACTACGCAAGGAACATTTTCGTTCTGAATGGCACATTTATAATTTAAAACGCGTTGTTGCAAACTTGCCACCGATTTCAGACTCCGAATTTGCTAAAAAACAGGCCTTCTTTGCATCGACCGCCGGCACCAGTGGAATCCCAGAATCAAACAAGGTTGGTGCGGCATTAACAAATGATAAACCTCAGCTTGAATGACAAATTCTTGTTGTTACGCATACTTAGCTTAGAATTGCCACCATAGTTAAATTATGTCCACTTATCGTTTTCGTCCATTTATGACCTTTCTCTTCACCTCACCATAGTGGATAACTCTTGTTCTGTGCACCTATAGAAACGTTATTGTCAGTATTGCAAAAAGTCGTTCAATGCTGTCAATTCCTTTGAAAATCATCTCGCCTCGAGACAACACAAGTACAATGTGGACAGTTTTGAGGGGTACGATCAGTCTTTTATTTATTTCTTGAAGTTTCAAATATACTTTTGCAATTATTATACACCATGACTTCAATTTATTATTTTATTTATCCAGGAAGGCGGTTTTCGATGAACGAATCAAGGCCATCCGTTTATCTGCATGTGCAAATGACCTTAAACAAATGAACGATCATAATGAAGATGACGAAGAGGATGAACAAAACCGTTTTCCAAAACCCCTGGCTGTTGGCGACTGTCTCTTCTGCGATCGGTCTTTTGCGGACAACGTGTCTGTTGACGTCGTGGCCTGCGTCCTGCGACACATGTCCGACGCCCACGGCTTCGTTCTGCCCCACGAGGACAAGCTTGTAGATGCGTTCGGTCTCTTGGCCGACCTGGGTCGTCTTGTGGGCGTGGAGGCCTGCTGTATGGGCTGCGGCCGCCAATTCGTCGGCAGATCCACAGACGGAAGTAGGCAGGAGGCGCTCGCTGCGGTGAGAGCGCACATGCGAGACGCTCAGCACAATTTCCTGTATACCGGATTGGTTGATCCTGTCACTGTGGCACTGGCTGTAGCGGAGAAGGACGCGGAGGGACTGGAAGAGGACGAAATGACAGCGGCGGGTAGTGGTGGTGGTGGTCATAGATCAGTCAGGGCGACTTCACTCCCCCCTATTGCTCGCGTTGGTGGGGAATTATACAGCCAGTTCTACTTGCACGAGAGAGCTGACAATACATTGGTGCTGGTAAGTCGGGATTCACTTGGTCCTAGGCAAAGATTTTACAGTGGCGTTTTTCACCTCCGTGAATAATTATGGGCAGCTAGATGAGTAGAAAATACACCTGAAAGATTGATTTCTAAATAATAATCAAGAGATATGAGTAATCGCGTAATACAGGCGAGTTATATTAGAATTTTAATAACGGAATGACTTGTTTTACTGTTGGATTGAGCATAATAGTGAAAACGGTAAAAACGCGACCCCTAAACGCATTGGGAACGGTTTTTTAACGTCTGATTATCCGATTTCTCACGCGTTAAATCTTAGAATCTCTGAAATTTTCTTTCAAGAGTCATCCTTCATATTGTGTGTTCGTCTTAACCCCCCACCCCCGGACTGATCGACGTCCATTTTCGCATTTATAATAGCATCAGTGATTCGGGTTTTAATTTGCATTTTAACCTGAATCCATTATCTTGAGATGAGTGTTAGAGTGTCGCTACTCCCAAATCGCAATGACTTGGAAAGAGCGTGGTAGCAGTTATTAGTAAACCGGGATAGCCAACATGATGTGTCATTGAATCTATGTTGCTCTTACATCGAGGTGCTTCCTGGGATGCGCACGGGAAAAGAGTGATGCCGAGAACTTTCTACATCGGGAAAAATGCCTATCCCGTGTCCCAATTTTTGTTTAGCCAGATGATGCCGACGGTGACGCCTACGAGGTGACCTTGCCCAACGGGGGTGGAGTTCTGGGGCACCGCAGGCACTATCAGACGGTCTACCGACAGAACTTGGCCTTCAGTCTCGCAGTGTCCGAAGCGGAGACCAGAGGTCGGCGGTTCTTGCAGGCGTCTGCCCTCGCGACTGCCCCTGGCGCGTCGGCCGTTCGGCAACAACAGCTGGTCGTGGCGGCTCGCCATGGCGCCGCGTTGACCAGCATGGTGTTGCCGGGGCGACGACAGCAGCAGCAGCGTGTCTCCCGCGTCGACGCCCATCGTCAGACTGCCCTGAAGGAGGCCGTAGACAAGTACCATTTGGACCTCGGGATGCGCGGAAATTATGTCCTCAGGGGGCACCTCAGGCGCCAGTACTGAATGCTGGGAGTGAAGCCTCATTTGCTCTCAGTTACAAATTTCCATAACCTGAACCTCAAACATGCCCCATTCTGTGAATTTTGAAATGCTACAAATTTGGGATTTACTGCGAAATGAAGCCGCACACCCCAATTTCGGGGACAACACCACAGATTGCAAAATAAGGACATCAAGATGAGGTGCTATTTCTTTTTGTATTAATCACCGTTAAATGAGTCGTAAAATAGTCGTAATAATAATTACAATACACGAAGGCAGCTATCACCTAAATAGAGGCTGAGAACCCTTCGTCGTCGTCGCTACCCCTTCCTGGACCTGTGCACCAGCCAGAGACAACACCAAGCCATAGGGGTTCGTTGTCGCCAATCCAATTGGTGCGCCACCTGACTCGCCCACTGCATCAGCTGGACCGACCTCCGACGACAACGGCAAGTGCAGTATGGATCCGTTGGGCATGTGGATGGAAACAGTTTGTGGCGCGATTGCAGAGGACGCAGTGGTAGGTGGGTGTGGGGGCGAGGAACACTCGGATTTCAAGGGCTCAGTCGGTGCGTCTGACGGAGGAGGGGAAGATATAGACGCCTCCGGCTGAGTCAAACGCTCCCGCAGACACGTCTGAATCAACTCCCGGCCGGCCTCCGACTCCACCATGGGTTTTAGGCGATTGGTAGTGAAGGTGTGCACGTGATTAGTCTCTGAGGCCACCAAAAGCATTACCTCTGCGCCGGTCAGCTCCGCCAACTCGAAGGCCTTTTTCATGAGGCCGGTTTTTCGTTTCGAAAAGGTCGAACATCGTCTTACGCGGTCGCGAATGAATGAAATGGGTATCTTCTGTTTGCCGCGGGTCATTTTACGCCGTTTTAGCGCGGTTGCACTGGAGGGCCGTAGAGGAAAGTTGGTAGGTGAGGGTGTAACGATAGCCGAAGGGGTAGTTGATACGTCGGTCGATGTGTCCAGTGCCTTTTGATGACTATGATATCGGATGTTCATGCCGTTGGAATACGCCGCCTCGTCGTCTTCAATGTCGTCATCGTCGCCGCTGGCACCAGGGTGTTCTGAGAAGAATGTGAGATCGGACATGCGCGTGATCTGGAAAAAGTGAAAGTGTGAGATAGCAAGACGGAAACCTATTCACCTGACGAGGAGATTCGAATACATTGTATTGGAAGCTCTTTCATCGATCGAATCGTTTTCAATGTTTAATATTGGAAAAAATGGTGATTGTTTTAATTATGCAACGATTTTCGATTCTGGTGAAATGAAAATTCTGTACAGGATTGAAAATGACGCACACTTTAAACAACGTTCAACGGGGGAAAATACGTTACACCGCCCGCCCACATCACCGATCCAAAAAATGCGGCTGCTCCATGGAAGATTCGTTCTGGGACGCGAGAATGGCGAATATCTGGTTGTCTTTTCCAGCCACAAACCACATCGTCTCCAAATCCTACTTCGAGAATCTCACGAGGAATCGATTGACAGGTTGCTCCAACAACGACCATATTGTGCGACATCCGCCTATATCCTAGAACGAACACATTGAGCATCCGAAATTTAAGACTGTCGGTCATATCGCGGTGCGAAGACAAGAGCGCCTCTGACCATAATCGTGTACGCGCGCGTTTCAACATAAGCCTGGAGTACTTCCATCCTACTCCCGATCCCCAAGAAGGGCGACAAGAACATTTGTACCAACTACCGAGGCATCAGTCTTATCGACATTGTCGCAAAGGTCTTCTCAGTAATCTGTCTGTCGCCGCCAACATGCCCACATTGGCGCTGCCGGACAACTGACAAAGCGAACAGGGAACGCCTGGGACTACAGTCTATTTACGGAGTGCATCGCTGAAGCAGAACTGAATCCGAATGTATTACTACTTGGTCGTCACGATTCCTGACATCCATGCGGCCGGCTTATTCTCTGGCAGGAAAAGGAAATTTGGACACACGAATGCCCCGGCCGTATTCCAAGGCCCCATGGGTTCGCTGCCGTGAATTATGCGTCTGCTCACAGTTGACGGAATAGTCTCATGAGGGATCGGGTGAATCATGAAGGGCACATTTTTCGAGTCCTCCGGATCCTACGTTACCTCTTAGGAAATCGAAGGGCTATCGGGAATAGCCAAGCTCGTGAGGAAAAACGTCTCGTTCATGTGGTGCTCGGGAGCAACATGACACTTTCGAAAGGTTAAAAGGTATCTTCAGCAGCCCCCACTATTAAAGCTCACTCGGATGTTGAGAAAGAGATAACAATAGTAAGGAATAAGCTTTATGATGGGTGGAATTCCAAAAATAGAAAAGATTTCCCAAAAAGATTAAATGAAGGCCGCAAACCATGCAGTTGAACACATTATATTAAGATAATTATCAATACAAGCAATTCCACGCATTTTGGGTGACGATAAATGTAACACCTAGTTTATAATAAGGCATGAACATGTAATTACCATAAAATTACTAATCCGTAATAAAATGGTAATACATACCAATTTAAATCGAACGGGTTTGATTAATTTACTATTCTTTTAAAACTTCGATGTTGAACTTACATATATATTTAAATAACTTTACTCTTCTGGTTGCATTTATACTATTATGGAGGTGACAAGGCAAGCGTATTTGTGCAGGTATCGCACATGATTAAATACTTAAATTCCATTTCTACTCATGTTATGGACTTAATCTACTTGGAGAGAGTTTCAGGACATAACATAATGGTTATCCCGAGAGTACTCTCCGTAATATGCGTACGCGTGTCTTCGATGGCTTACGGTCCTAGCCGGGCTCTTTGGATAATATGTAGTGATCTTGATCATTTTGTTTAAACACAGGTACACGTTACTAAGTTCGCGTGCGCTGAGCTCCGCCTTAGATTTGACTTCAAACGCGAATTCTATTACCATATGATATTTTTTGTGATCTTTCGTCACGGTCACCTGAGCATACCTTAGACCTATCCTAGTAGGTTGCACTCTTTTAAGTAAATGCTGTTGAGCTTATTAAAAACACGTGCGCAAATATAGGGCTATAGAGAGTTTGGGACATGACGGAATGTTGACAGAAGGGGGGATAAGCGACGTTGTGACCTTTTACCCCGGCGTTGTTTTCTACACTTTACAATAATACTTTAATAACGGAGTTTTCCCGGGGAACAAAAACGGTTCTCCAACACCTGGCCAGTTGAACGCAAACGAAGCATTTAAAAATACAAATTTATTCCGCCACAAAATAATTATAGATATTTTCGCTCATGCGCTGTGTCCATCCTCCATCATTCGGTAATTTTAGTAGCGTCTACAAATCTCTACTATGAGAAGAACTTCGAGAGAATGAGAAAAATGCCAAAATCGTCATGCTGCTTGATTCCATGCAGATATTTGCGTATCAACCGGATGTTGATGGCTTCAAAGGAAACGATCGCGACGAAAAGACTCCAATCTCTCTAGCTACAATCTAGAATTGTGGGTGAGGGCTTGGGTTCTGTCTCTAGCTACTCCAGATAGTTTGGTTCCATCGAAGATCTACAATACCGCGCGGTATTTCAGACAAAACACGTCAATAAGAAGTGCTCCTCAAGCGGGATATTGTACATCCGGTTGGGGCCAGTTTGCTGAGTCAATGGTCATTACATCTGAAATAGAAGAAAATAAGCTCACCAAACCGATATCAGCACATATTTTGAGATCAAACAGACACCTACTGGAAACGAAGGAGTCCCAGAAATCATCAGTATCGGAAAGCAACTCTGGTTCGATGTCAATGTCTCCAAATATTGGGGAATCCTTAGAATTGGACACATTAAGTTGTTGTTGATGGCGATTTTTCAGGTCAATGTTGAATAAAAACACTGAGGAGGAGGAGAAAGATGAGGCTGATGAGGAGGAGGCGGAGGAGAAGGATGATGATGTGAAGCTGTCTGGTGACGAATCATTAGATAATGGGGGTGCCGACGGCAATTGCTGAAGCGTACCGGGGGTTGATGGGGACTCGAGAATATCTTCAAATGAAAGGCTTGTCAACGTCGAACTCGGTTTTACGTCTCCGTTTTCTTCTAACATCGCCAGTGTGTCCGGTCCCAGTTCTTTCAACAGGCTTAAGCTTGAGTCGCAGAATCCATGACCTAATGAGAGTAGAGTAAACGCAGAGATAAAACACGAATCCGTTTTGGTAACATGATTCATCCAGGAAAGAGACACGTACTAACAACTTCTCGGTCTTCTGGAGTCCTAGGACTGAGTCGAGCGAGTTTAACTGGGGAGAGTTGGAGATCAGTGGGTCCGTCGATATAGTCACACCCTGGAGACTGAAGCGCAACCGATTTGAGACTGAAAGACTGATTTGGTTGATGCGCTTCATGGGTTGTGGTGACTGGAAGGCGGCAGAGATTGTCTCGTGGGGCACAGGAACTCCACCGATCGGCTGTAAGGACGCTTGGGAGAGCCTTTGAAAGAATGCAGACCAATATTTAAAGTCGACAGGCTACTATCGTACGTTCGTCGTGGTCTCTTTATGCATTCGTCTGCGCTTATAAGAGGATCTGGGTTTCGCAGAATGCCCATTGGCAACTTACATTGTTACCATTCTGTGAATGAATTGTTGCAAACGTTGAACCCACTACTTCCCTCAAGGTCACAACACGCTTAACACACGGCCCAGAGACAATAAAGTGAACATTCATTCGTCCGTTATGATTTTATAATGAAAACGGTGCACGTGATAGATTACTTGGGATTCCTTGGCCATGTACGAAGACGTTGCGACTGACTTCGGACTCGGATTTGGAGGAATGACCAATGTTGGGGTCCCGGTAGTCAGCTGTTGGTTGTCTGGGTTGAACTGGAACCTCAGCACTCTGATTGGTCGTTTTATCTGGAGGATAGGTGTCGATTTGTGCAACGTCGGCATCGGCCTGAAGTTCGCACCAATGGGAATTCGGTATTCTGATTTTACGTTTTTTAATCGAGCGGCGTTCAAAATGCTCTGGCTGGTGGGGGGCCGCACGGTCTCCGGAAGAGGTTGAATCATGCATAAATGGTTGGTGGGTAACATTGAGCTTCTAGATAGAAAAGGCAAACAAAGAATCGAATGAGTTTTCTTTGCGCTGTTAAAAGTTGCACCAATGACAGGAAACACTTGCGCTATAGGCTGATGAAGGCACTTGATGACGGTGTCGCAATTCTCGGCTGACGAAAACAATGTACGAACTAACAAGCACCTCTGCTCACTCTGCCCAACGGCACACTCATCCCCATTTACCCTCTGTCGATAACGACTGGTCGGAATTTTTAGCTTGTACGCGGGAGTCCATATAGCAGAATTTGATTGGAGAACTACAAGAATAAGGGGAAATAAATTCAAGTTATAGCACACTTCGATTGGTCGATTAGATGCAATATATTTCTACTTACAATTAGTAAGTATGTGGCTAACGATTGACAGATCATCAACCGCAACTAGATCAAGAAAGGACTGTCCAATCATGGCATTCATATGCAGCGCATCGGAATTTCTGTAGAAAAAAATCATATGATCACAATTAAAACAAAAACTGCAGTTTAGAAGCGCGTATTTCAGCTGCCACCATGTCATTCGCGGTGCGTGTGTGTCTGGCCTAAGTGTCACAAGCTGGTTGGTCCTGGTGGTTGCTTTGTGGGTTTCTGATTAGTTTGTGTGGCATCATTATGTTTGAACTGGTGAAATGTACAAACAGCGCATCCCCACTCTTCGAAAGAGGGCAGAACAAAGTAGGATATAAACGCGTCAATAATCTCGACTTCTTTTGTGGTAGAAGGTTTGCGCAAGTGCGTACTATCCACACAATGTATTCGGTCGATGTGAACCCACCAATCATATACCTTGAAACAGGCGAACGCCTATATTTAAAACATTATATGATTGATTTGCCAACTTCGATGTTGACCATCGAGCCTGCCTTTATATCAACACACGAATATTGCCACTAACACATTTTCGATGCTCTTCACGCGCAGTAATCGATCCAAGGTAATCTGGAAGCACTCTTTCGGGAGGCAGAGAGGATCCACCGAGGTACCACCGCTCGCATCGCCAAGACGACTAGAAGACGTTTGCAGCAGTCGCCGCTGACGGTTAAGGAGGTAACGCTCCTTGTTTCGCTGAAAGTTCGGCGACAGAAGGCGGTCATTGGAGGCAGAGGGGAGGAGGAGGATTGGAGGCGACGCTGTAGCGGGTGGTTTGGTGCAACTTGCTCGGGATGGGGACGGCTGCAGGAGGTACAGGAGGAGATGAGGTGATCTGTTCGCCATCGATTTTTCCGATGGGGAAGAGGGGGAGGTGGCGGCGGTGGCAGCGCTGTCATGGGAGATGGCTGGTGATGTGGCAGCGGATTTGTCGTCGTCGGGGTGAGAAATGGGCACCCGAATTATTGCAAAACAGGAACAGAGCTAAAACCAACACAACTGCATTGATTTGAGCAAACTTTACTGTCCTCTTCCTTTATACTGACCACGACATTAATGTCTCCATTAAACAGGTCATATAGGGGACTGGGAAATCAGGCTTGTCTTACCAAATGTTGTGTTCGTTTAGTCCCGTTTTGATCCGTTGGAGAGCACTGTGTGGAGGACCCACTTTTATTGCTCCTATAGAGATGCGGTGACCACATGGTGGAGCCCTGTTCGACCGGCGAGGTGGCCGGCGAGGTGGACGGGGACATCGCAATCGCTCGACTGGGCAACGCTGATGATGACGATGATGATAAGTTAACGGAGCCAGGGGAAGAGGAGGTGGGGGTGGGGGATTTGGTGGGGGAAGTGGGCTGCTGTTCGAGGAGACGAAGGCTGACTGTTTGACCCGCTTGTGTTGGCAGCTGCCCGTCGTCCGTCAGTACGTCGAGGCGAACTCCTATGAGGTTGATCTGCAAAAGAGGACCGTCGTGACGAATGTGGCTGATGTGGCCTGGTTTGTGTAAGTCCCATTAGTCAAATCCTCTGTTTGGTTGAAGGTCATGGAGAAGCCCCTCTTTTTTCTAAAAAACGCCGATCATCTGTTCCAGTTCACTTACAAAGCAATTTGGACGCAGTTAAGAGCGTTTTCTTGGGCGTCCGCTCGCCTTTCGACACTATTTCGGGAACACCTAACTTGTAAAGATGGGGTGAGTGGTGTCTGATAAGCTGACCTCGTAATACATTCTCAAACCGCACGTTAGAATCGGACACCAATCTCTCCCTCCTTTCCCAATAACTGTGGTGGGCTACAAGGTCAGTGCATTCTCCATTTCTGTTCATTTATTACACGTTTAAACTGAGATCTCAAATGGCCTGGCTTTTGTTAAATACTTCGGCGACTATCTCTCCCGATGGCATGCCGCAAGAAAAACGAGGATTCTCAACAGTCTGAGAATGTTAGACCTAGACAACACATTGGCACTCCAATACCTTTGTGGTTGCAATAAAATGTTCATTAATGTGAATAATGTGAATGACCGGGTTGACCACAATAAATAGAGGCTAATGGAACACCAAGGGAACAGCTGGCTTACCCAGGGCCAGTTGAGGGCTTCTGCTAGAGGCGGCGAGACGTACACGACAGTGGAGTCCGCCGGGTGAACGAGGAGGCCGTAGATGGACTTGCTCAGCAGGCTAACCAATGGGGCCGCCTTGGTTCCAAGGACTGAAAGTTAAACCAAAATACGGGCCATTCTCGATATTCCACAGCGAGGAACAGATAACGTGCCCATCACCATCCGGGGTGACGTAAGCGAAACGACGCCAGGCGCAGAGTTGCACATCGACAATGGGTTCTCTTTACCCGGACTATCCTCATCAAGTAAGCTAACCCAACTTCACCTCTATTTGTAGATTTAGAATACCAATCTTTGTCGTCGTTGTTTTTGTTGTGTGACTCTGTGTTGCTCCTTTCATTAACTTGTCATCGGGGCGTTGAGTTCTTGGGGGCGGTTCGCCCTAGGCCAGTTGACCAAAAGAAGTCAAACAAAGGCTTACCCTCGCAGAGACTGTTGTATAGAAAGAGGGTGTGTCCGGCCATCCTGATGACGCCCGACTTCTCCAGATTGAGTCCCCCATTGGCGGTGGTAGCGGTGGGTTTGCTGGTGCCGGTTGCGGAGGCGGTGGCATTGGTCGCTTGTTGGCCCTCCACACAGCCGCTCTCCAGGGAGACTGGCAGGGCTCGCAGCAGACACGATAAAATGCAGCTCTCCTGGTTGCGTCGCAGCTTCGCGGCTAGACGCGACTTCTCCTTCCGACGCAGGGCTCGCTGCTCGCGGGGACTGAGGTCGCTTTTGCCCGTCGAGGCTTCTCCCGCAGGCAATAAGTCGGCAGCGGAACAAATATGGACTCCTCCTCCTCCTCCATCTACGGATCCATAAATAAGCCATCTAAGAGCCCTTTAACGTGGTCGTTTGAAGCTTGTGCACAGAAAGCACCAATGCGTTCGACCATTCAAAACGTTTCACGTGAAGACTGCGGCTGCAACAAACCCATCATCTTAACGGGATGCGCTGACCAAAACCGCGACAACAAAAACGTGCAAGCTGTGGTGTACCGGCGAAACCGGCAAACATTTTCAGTAACTTTTATTGCAGCATTCCAAATAACTTGGAATTAATTCTAATCGTATTGTAAGATCCCTAGAACCTGCAGGATTAAATCAAGGGTCGTCAGGTAAACAATGAAACCGGTGGTCTAGGCCAAATGCAGAACAGCTTCACAATCTCTTGATTACGCTTCTTTATCAGACGGGCGGTCAACCAATCGCCTTCCTCGGCGTGTCCGCTGTGTGGCAGCATTTGACTCAATTATGCTAAGCCTCCATTGGCCTTTCAAGTGATCAACATTTCAAGTCGCGTTGCTCGGGATGGGCAGTGACCCGAAATCGCGAGGTCAAATCCACAGGAGAGACGATGGGAAAACTTCTGTCTGGAATTGTTTCGCCGCGCGGTTTGGATAGGGCTACTTTTCAATGGTCGCGATTACACGTTTGCGTGTATTCTTCTTGCTAATTAACCTCGTTTTTTTCATTTCGTGTTAAATTATTTTGAATCGTTTTTTTGTAATCGTCGTGATCGCAATCGCGGTCAGAAAAAATAAAAAAATCCACAAATTCGAAAATAAGACAGCAGAAACAATCACTGGATGATCGACTGCAGATGCATGTCTCCTGTTTACTGTATCACCTTTGTTTATTGCGAATTTTAATTCCGAAATTTTGGTCCTCGTTACCTTCATAAATGCAATACAATTATTACATTATTATTATTATTATTATTAAATGCCGTATTGTGTCTACAGTTTCGCTGTTCAATCCAAATCTTGGCGATTCGGTGAATGGGATTTGAATTTTTCAAGTCAGTGACTAAGCAGGAAGTTGGTCGCAAAATTCGATCGATAATCGGCTACGTGTTTATGCTACACGAGGTCACCGACAGGTTTGGTCGGGCCAGAGGGTCTGGCCGATGACTCATCGATCTGAGATGTGTGTGGATACAGACGTCGCCGCTTCCACCAAGGCCAGATATTCTAGGACAGCAATTGGAACACCACAGACGGCATTCGTGGCAACGGTGTGGTTGAGATCCGAGAGAAGGGTAGTTGCGGCAACCAGCGGCCTTCAACTCAAAAAAACACTCCAGCCACCAACGGATCATCCTCCCAGCGGTAGACCCAGCAGTTTCCATTCAAATTACTGGGAAAGCCGTGTCAGTGAAGCATTTAGCAATCTGACATTTTTTTATCCACGATTTATAGGACTCTCCTACAAAGAAGGTAGGAAGCCAAATTTGGGAAACCTTTTTCCCAATATATTTATGGAACCAGCAAATTAAATGCCCCAAGTCATATGAGATTCATTGTTTTCTAAAAAAACACATCGGTTTCCATGATAACGCCGCACACAAAGCAACCGATTTTGCATAATGGGCCTTGACGACAACGGACCTTGATCCGCGATGGTTAGGTGGTAGTCAGACCTAAGCTGATTGACTAAATAATGACAATACACTCAAGCCGACGTTTTCACCGCAGTGTGCCGGTGTGTCCATGTCCTTTTATTCAGCATCCCTGAGGATTGTTCTTACTTTCCCCGAGTCCACTGGATGATCACAAAAGAAGGTTGGAGTTCCTGGTCGACGTGCTGTGGTGCAACTTAGAATTCGTGACACTTACCGAATTGCCCTTTTTCTTTGTGAATTACACGGTACAGTCTACTTCACGTTGGCCACACGGAGACAAGAGACAACAGAGGGGAGGGGGAGGGAGGGTAGTCATCTGGGAGACGGGGAGCGTCAACAGAAAGAGGCAACACGATCGGCAAGTGAACAAGCACCGGGGCACCGGGTTTTCCCCGAGGAGCAAATGAGGACAAATGAGGTACTGCAAATGAGCGGGTGGGTGTGTGGTGCAGTCAAATTAAGAGGTCCTCGGGGACTCAGCGACCAAAGGGATCGCGTTAGGCCTGTTTACGATCATTTTTATCCTTTGTACCTTCCTGTGTGAACCCAACCACTTCTGTTGATCTACGTGATCCAAGCAAAGTGGTTACGTACAGCTCCGACACCGCCTGCGACGGTCCTGCTTAGTTTATGATGACCTCAGAGCCTTTAGGTAATCTACAAAAGGCGACTTGTGCGTCTAGTTTCGTGTTGAATCTTGCACTAAGACGGGTACTTGGGATTGTGAATGAGATTAGTGGATCTAAAATGTGATTGATCTCCGCACAGTGGCCCAGGATTCGCATTTCTTGCAAGAGGATCTGCTGATCTGATCTGATCTGCTACTTTATTAGGGCCACCAAATCCGGCTACAACCTTGACACGACGACATCTCTGGGGAAGGAGTAGGAGGAATCGAACGCGCAGAAGCACCGGCATGGTCCAACCCCAACTACAATGACCACGAAAGAACCAATCATTTGTAGCGCTTGCGCTGGAATGCCAAAGATTATTTGTATACGAAGTATTTCGCATTGTATTTCAGCCAAATTTAAATATGAGATCCTGGTGAATAAACTAAATGTGATCCAGCAGAAGTATTCCCGACGCTGTTGCATATTCTCGACACCCTTCACCTTCCATAAACTGAGAAGCGCGCAGTTTTCGCTAAGCTGACCCGACTGGTTAATATCGTCCCTCGCGTTTAGAAAGCGCGCTGTCGGTCGTAAAGTATGAGATAAAGGATTGGATATTTTGTTGTTGTTGTTGTTGTTTCAATTTTCACACAAGTCAGTTGACGATGATGGGCTTGTGAGCTCTGAGCTTATTATGAAATGAAATGGCCAATCGGGGCGCCTCCAACCGATCCCAACCAGTTGCTTCGATTACAGACGACCGGCAACCGACCGTTTTGATGGCATTGATTCCAAACGGTTGCAAAATATTCCAAAGTATTTTCAAACTGGTTTATCCTCTTCCAGGAGAATGCCGCACAAAAATATCGGCTTTTAGCAACCTCTGAATTCCTACCCTTCGTAGGCTTACCGGAAAGTGGCATTGTGATTCAGTGGTGGTTTGTCGGTGTCTCCCAGTTTCTTAGTTGATCGTTTTCGGTTTCCGTTTGGTGCCACAACTCGAAGAATATCAAGGCGGTCTTAGTGGACGACGCCAGCACCATGCTCTACGGATAAATCAGTTTTCCCCGGCCCAGACCTTCCAAATAACACAATTTGGCCTTCTATTGGACTAACTTTAAGGTACTCAATGCAAACTAGCACTCCTCGCCAATTGACTCCGTATTCCCCTCTCACCTCACGTGACAACTCCTTCGACACCCTCACCCTCCCCAACGGAAATCACCACGGATTGTTTGGATATCTAATTTCGTCTTCTTCTGTCGCGTGCTTGCGTCATAGAGATTGACGAAAGGCGTCACAATTCGATTCGATTTTTTAGACGATTAAAAAAGCCTACATGATGATGCCTGGATGGAGAGAGAAATTCACATGTTGAGATTAGCCAAACTGATGACGCTTGGTGACCATAAATTCGGCATATAAAAGCATTTATTGAAAGGATTCGGGGATTTTTCACCCAAAATTACATCAAATACAATAAGTCGTTTTACAACGGGTTCCATCGAGAATACCTCCTCCTCGAGAGACCGGCCACGAAAAGCCTCCTCAATCATCATTAATGATTCATTAAGATTGTTTTCAAAACAGCAATTGTATCTGCATTCTCAAAGTTGTGGAAATCTATTTCCGAATAAGGATTATATGTAAACAACCGTTGCTCAATATTAATGCAAATTTCACATTCACTTTTCCAATTCAATTGTTGGACGCGGATTGGAAAAAGGATGCAACAGGAGTTTGATCAACGCCAAAATAATGCACCAAAATTGTAGCCCGATGGTGTAGCGGTCAGCAGCCTCCTCGCTCTCTTGCTGGTGGTGGTGGACACCCTGGATTGGTTCGACTCCCAGGCGGGTTCCGGCCGCAACCTCGGGTGGCACTGGGGAGGCCGCCGTCATTTGTCAAAAATATTCCCCAGAATCTTTATGACAACCCCCCATGAAGCAGATATGAAGCATACATTTGAATCAGATCGGGTGACGAGGTCAATTGTTAGGGTAACGCGGACTCAGAAATCCCCCTTCAAAGGTCTATTTTAGCGCCCCCAACCTTTGAAAATTGTCATATTCCTAAACATCCTCCTTCCAGACCAGACCAGACCAGACCAGATATGAGTGGGAGCGGCAGTCACCAAGTCTACTGCCGATTGGCAGGATATCTTGGCTGCGTTTTCTTGGCGACGCAAACTACGAAATTCCGCGAATCACCCAGCCTCCAGGGCACCCCAATACAGCAATTACTATAAATTAAGGTAGACGCGTCTTCATTCAACACACCTTTCGACGTCTCTCCGGCATCGATTGATAAGGGCATGGAGACCGCGGAGATAAGTCGTGACGTTTCATGCAATCCAACCCCTACACCACCTCCACATTGCATTGCAGGAGAGAAGGAACAATCGCGGGAACAATGGCGATGCTTCTTGGGTTCCGGGTGGTCTACCCGCGTTGACTTAGCAGAAGAAGAAGAAGAACCGAGAGTTGCATTGTCTTTGGGCAGAGAGGAGGGAGGGAGATGGGACGAAAATGAAGACAAACGCACGAAATACAAAATCGCCAGTGGTTATTTGCCTTTCGAGACATTCTTTTGTTGTACTGTCTGTCATTACTCTGATAGACACATCGTCGACAATGACAACTTCACCTCTGGATATTTTATCGGCTTCCCGAATTTATTGAAAGGATGACAAGATTAGGAATAATGGGGTGTTGTTCGCAGCTGTACCGTTTTTCCAAGTGGCTCTGAAAAATGTATTAGGTTTCGTAAAACAATTTAAATTTGTCCTAATTTAATTAACCCTTTTTTGTATCTTATTCAAAAATGAATCCGGCGACTATACTATTTAGCCAAATAACTAAGCAAATCAAATCGTCCAAATATTATAAATGGCTTAAAGCGAAATATGGACACCAAATGAGATTCCAAACAAAATTTCATGTTTTCTTAATTCCCGTCTTCCACCAACTGCCCCCCCCAAACCCCTTGGTATCTCCGAGACACCGACGAGAATACACGGAAACGTAAAACACAACTGTTTCGGAGGAATGTTGTCTTATGATTATTATTATTAATTGGGAGGGACTTGCTGAATGTGAAAAGAGGCATCCCTATTTCGGCGTTATTGCTTCTTCTACAATGGGATCGATTCCATCAAACATTGATTCTGCAGCAAAAAAGCGGTGCATTATTCAGTCAATGGATGAGTGGAGTCTGACGCCGCAAAGCAGCAGCATCAGCATCCAGTTCTCGAGACAAAAGCCTTAAACAACGAGGAGGACAGGCAGCCGAGCACTCGGAGCTGATAATTTCAGAGTCTTGGGTATCCCGGGTCGGCGTAGCCACCCTCTCCCCTCCCCTCCCCCACAGGCGGCTGGCAGTCGTCCACGGAGGCTGGAAACCCGAGGGTCTTCGCTGGCTTTGTTGGTGGATTCGCTGTAGTGGCGAGGTTGAGCCGACATCCAATCAAGCCAAACGCCATTCGAATACCTTCTTCGGACCCCGTTATACATGTAAGACTGTCTTTAAATAGCCGCCATCACGCGTTTACCAAACTTTATGCATACCTCGAGGCTTTCAATTGCCTTGTGGGTAAAGGCTCACATCTTAGTTATTGACCTCCACCAAAACCCCACAAGAAAGTGACCATCCAGTTACATTCAAATGCATCAGTCATTAATATTCCGATGAAAAACGAAAATAACCCTGACGCGGTTTGTCAAGGTCACTGGCCGGTTCGATTAAGTGGGGCCGATCATCATCATCATCATCATCACCATCATCATCCATTGGGCGGTTACTTTAAGTTCTACCTGTGACATTTTAGTAGGAAAAAGCGTCTGCCGAACACCATACCAGACAGAAGATTAATGACGAAAGTCGTCAGGATCGCCAAACATCTCAGAACACATGATTTAGCATCTACTGAAGACCCCACTTGAATTCAATTCCTCACAAAGCAATTGAAAAACGGGGTCAATCGTGGCTATCAAAATGATTTCGAACATTTATTATCTGCCAATCAAAGTTGCATGTGGTATACCACCAGATTAACGCCAACACCATCCAACTGGGAAGAATAGGGCATAGGTGGTGTGTATGGACTTGACAGCCAATGGAATAGATAGATTTAAGTTAAAGCTGCACCGGAGCAGCACTGTAAAACTAGTGGGGAGACACGACAGGGAATGGCACAACTCCGGTTGCGGTGCAACGGACGAGAACAAATACTTGAATAAACATCAGTGCTAAATTTAAAGATCTCTTCCCTCCAGTGGGTCTATGAATACAACAGAAATCGCGTGCGCTTTTTGTTTGAATGGCTTTGCGATGGCATTTCCGATTGATTCACCCTAGAACCAAAAAATATCGGATCCCTCCGACTACAGGCCAATCTTTTGCATTCTCCTCGCAAAAATGCGCTATTAATAGTCGCTCTCGTAAGCCGCTGCCGTTCAAGCGATTGGATTGGACGAAACGGGGTTTACAGGAATCGACATTGAAAATCGTTATCGATGGACGGCGATAGGCGAACTGCATCGGACCACAGGATAGAAGCCCACGAAGCGAAAATTTTCATTGTCGTGCATAACCTCAGAATGGACAACATTCTACGACACCAGCATAGTTTCTCCTGGATACGGAACAACACTGACGTGTGTGGCTGCTTACAGAATATCATCCTCAATACCTTTAGATCGCATGGAGAGACAGACAGACAGACTTTCTAACAAGAGAGACATACCTGGAAAGCCACTTAATGCAGTAACATTGCGATATTGCGTTTCTGTTCAGTAATTAAGGGAGGAGTGTCGTGGAGCGGGAGAGGATGGGAGTGGAGAGGGGGAGAGATGATGCTTAAAGATGCCTAGGGGGAGAGGAGTGGATGGGAGGGTGATTAATCTGGAATGTGGCCAGAAGCGAACAGGCGGATTTGTTTATTTGGGGTGGGGGTTAAAATAGGCCAGAAGAATATCTTCACACATCCAGGGTCCAATACGTACATTTAAAGTGCATTGGTGTATTTTTATTACTTTTAAACAGCGCCGTTATTGATTCCTGGGGTGGTGATTCCACTACTGCTGCAACCACGACGCCTGCGGTGGACTACGAGACGACGGTGTTGCAAGAACAATGAAAACAATGCATGCCCAAGGGCCTACCGAGTTCCAATTTGTGGACACAATAACATGTGTGCAAAACGGAACAAAAAACATTGCTCGATGTTCCCCGGTAGCGGGGTTGTTGGTGAAAGTAGAGAACTAAGTGGACCACACTTCTGGAATAATTGAATTGTCCAGGAGTACACGCCAGGCGTGGAATAAAGAAGTACAAGTAGCGTACGTTTGGTGTTGAGTTGTGTGTTGAATTGGAGATTGAATTGCGGGTCTTTTGTTATGGACAGCGTACATTTACAGCCTCATTTATCGAAAATGCCACTCGCAGTGGTCACTTCAACAAAGTGACAAAATTGATTTTAAAAAAGGACATGTTTGCTTCACGTGGCATTGGGGAGTGCGCCGGAACCTGTAAAAAATGTTCCGAGAAACTTCGTGGGGTGAACCCCCATGAAGCAGCCGGTTTGTCCTCTAGTGAGTGGGAGAGAGCAGCACAAATGTGGGAGGAGTAGATTGCGGCGCGAATGATGGGAATTTTTTTCACACATTAAGCTTCTTTTGGGAAACATTGATCGTGTTCGTGTGAATAAAGCCAGTGAGTTATCGATTATGGTAAGAAGATTTGATAAAAAATACGTTAAGATTTAAAACAGATTTACCGTCTCAATTTAGAAGAGCCAAGCTAGCTGTGTTGTTTCGCGCCTTCACTACGACCCTCTTAGCCATTTTCAGAGAACCGTCGTCCTTGGAAGATCACGCCCTGATTGGCTAGTCACAAGCAAATAAACATTCAGTGACCTTAAAACTGTCAAGTGCATGCGGGTTCTTATTGGTGGGCAAAGAAATGGCTAGCCAATAGCGAGTGGGGCATTTAACGGTGCGATTTCGCCGTCTCCAGTTTTGGCGTGATGTTTAGTTGACTATCTTGAAAGAAAAAGTTAACTGTCGCGTTTTCTGGCAATTTTTTGTTCACAATATACTCAAGGCTTAACCGGATGCCTGGGAGACAGCTCTCGTCAAATAGTATTCAAAAAAAATACAATACATGTGCAATATTACTATAGATAATACGTATTCTTGTATTTCTTACTACCCGGTATTCAACATTGGACTATCGATAAAACGGCATCTTAAATAGGTCGTCTAGTGGTCAAATGTTTATCAAAAATATACAGCGGTAATTAAGAATTTACGTATTTTATTTTGGTTTTAATACTTCTCCTTGAAATCAATTTGTTTTGCCCTCCAGTAAGGTCAAATTTTAAGTAAATTGAAGAAATTGCTGAAATTCATGAATCAAATTGTTAAAATTACTGTCACAGATAATTACCACACAGCATTAATGTGTTGTATTTTTCGGGGAAGCGTTTGGTAATGAACGCTGTTTGAAGGTGATTATTATTCGGGGGCACTATTTTTATGTTTGAACAGAAGCCACTTGCGGTGGTCTTCTCCTGTTTGAGCGGGAGATTCTTGGGCAGGTGGTCTGAGGAGGAGGTGGAGGAGGAGGCATACGGGGGCTGGTTGAATTATGGATGAGGCAGCAGCAGCCTTCAACAGTTATGCGTCACAGTAATGCAGTCCATACCCAAACCACTCAACCACCAATACCAACGCAAGCTCTCGTACACCCTCCACCATTCACTTGATGCCGTAGCCAAACCCGTTGAGGCTGTATTTTGGGACTTCACTTTTACTTTCAACTCTATTTCACACTCCCCCATCCTATACCAAGTGGGTGAAGATGGCGTTGAAGGATCGTTGATAAATTGGCTTCAAAACGACCCCATCCCAGAGACCATAAATCAGCGACATTTCACTGGCTGTACACCCATCTCAGCGCGAATATTAGATGATCCCACCCTATTCTAACCTTCCCGTCTCTTCCAGTTAATCTCTGTAACCAATGCGTAAGCGATACCATTAAATGCCCACAAGAACGGCTGCAGCGCTTACCATTATTATTATTATTATTAAACCAACAAATTTAAAAAATTAAATGCGTACGCCTATCTCTTCCTACCAGATGTGCCTTACAAAATGAGCGAAACTATTGACCGTACCAAATTCCTACTGCTCCAACGGGCTCAACCCAAATACCAACACATCACATATTACACATCACATCGCACCATCGCGGGTAAGCCACAGCAAAGGTAAGCCACAGCAAAACTGTTGTCACTATAGATTTATGAATATCTTTAATATGACGGACAGACGTATGCATGTGCATTGTCCATCAACTTGATAACTCACAGCCACCCCCACTCTTTTCCCCCGTCTCGAGGTGGGACGGATCGAACCGCGGAATTGTATCCGATATTTCTCCATTTTAAGTTGCATCGGTGAAACTCATAAACAGTTTCCGTCAATCGTTTTTGAATTATGGTGAAAATGTTGGTCCTCGTGAAATCGTTCAACAGTATGGAAATTCGTTTAGCACATTTTAAATTCGTTATTACCGCTCGTTTCCTTTAGACTGCAAAGATGTTACCATTACCCAGGACCTTTTATGCGAAACCTGTTTTTCCAACCCGTTATCGACTCATAATTAAGGTCTACCTTCTCCCTTTCTGTTCATTTATTCAAAGTCAACACTGTTGTTCACTTCTGCTTCAAATTCACGGACTACCTGACTGCCTTCTGCCGAACTCGTCTAACGGCCAGTAGGGACAGTCTTGGGGAGATCCTGAAACGACGTTTTGGGCAACGACTACCAACAGCGAAATAGAGGAAGACACGTGCAGTATTCGCACAAACACACACACACACACACACTCGTATAAGGAGGTGATGGGTTCTATTACAGCCTGCACAACGATGTGCCATTTCGAGAGGAAAGGCGTCCCGACTTTTTATTGTGTCGGATTAGGTGGTGGGTCGGTGTGTGTGTGTGTGTGTGTGCGTGCGTGCGTGCGTATGTGTGTGTTCCTCCTGCAGACCGAATAAATATTCCCCTACAGTTGCTGAAAATGCAGTGCGACTGTTGCCATTTTGTGAGACAGACTTTGTTATCGTGACTGCCCATTAGGGAACTTTCTGACGGGCATTGCCACACTTCCTAATAAATACATGATTTAATTTTGCCAATAATTAAAATGTGGTCCATCGTGTTGACCAATGAACATTGCGAATTAGTTAAGGACGTGCCTGGAAATTTAGAAAGACGCAGATAACTACTTGTTCCCAAAATACGAGAAATTAGACTGCCCGACAATTCTCAGCAACTGAAATTCCCGCCAAATTGGTTTCAAATGCCAACCCTTCGAATCTCACCTCCCCAAGACCATAATCGGAATTTACGAAATAGAAAGCCATTATTAAATGATCCACGACTCCGGAGGTGCGTCTGGACGAGACGAAACATCAGCTGATTGTGCATAATAATAATAATAATAATAATAATAGAAAAAATTGTAATCGTTTTATTCAGGTTACGAGGGTAACTTCGCCTTTTCGGTTGTAAGTACAAATTCCAATGCTCCACGGACTACACGAAGACAGACGGGCAAGAATAGTGGAGCAAGTGGAGCAAGTGGAGCTGGGTGTGGATGGTCACCTGAAAGGCGAAGAGGTAACAACCAGTGGAATGCTGTTGCAAGATGGCGTCCTGGATGGAATTCAGAGGTAATTAGTTAAAAATGCTTACTGATGTTTCAAAAATTAATACTCAGAGACGTCGACATCCCCATATGGTCACTGCAGGATAATCGACGGGTAATTGTGATGTTGAGCTAAAGGCGAAATTATATAATGAAGCGATTGTGAAGCCGTTGTTTCACTGACGGCCCGCTCAAGCTGGCGCAGAATACATTCCAACGATTCACAGATGCCCAAATTCAAAAGGTAGGTTTTATTATCTAACATAAAAATTCCGCCGAATGTTTTCGTTTTTTATTCGTTTAATCAAATGTTTAAATCCTCACCGCCATCTATACACAAAATCGAATTCACGGTCAGTAGTCAGGAACCAATATGGTCAATATGTAGTTCACTAAACTGACGCGAGTGGCGCCATTGAAATCGTGCGTGAAGTAGACAAATTCGGCCATTCGTGGAATCGTGTTTACGAGTCATGACGTCACCATCTGGCGTGCGTGAAGTGCAGGGCCAATAAACGGATGATGATGAATCGTTTTGACGTTGGAGAATGTCTGTCTCACGACTCTACGTTCATAACCCCCCACCCCAGTGACAGCTGCTGTTGTATCAGTTTGAAATTTTTAATGCCAGGAATCAAATGGTGGTTTTAAAGAAGAATGTATCTCTTTGTCTTTCTCTCTCTCTCTATCAGTCGTGTGTTTGATTGCGACTTACAAATATGAACCCCTTAAGTCGCTGGGTGTTCAATGCACCCCTCAGAGCAGCAAGAAAGTCCAATTTCAAATAGAAAATTCTTTACTGAAACTAGGTCATTAGTTACAGAGCTTAAAACCTATAAACCTTTAACCTATAAACCTCAAACAAAATATTTATGCCCTCATTAGGACTCGATCTTTTTTAAATGAATGTCAGAACGATTAATGAGGTCGGGGTGGATACGTCGATTAAATGAGGAGAGTGAATGTGATTGTGTGATTATGCAATTGGCTTCATTGAGGTCACAATGAAAAACAAGTTCGGCAGCAAACTGTGAAAGAATTGTGAAACGATTACTGCGATTTACGATAAGCATGGGGCGTTATAATCAATAAATACAATCGAATATAATTGTAGGCGGGCTATTGACGTTTGGGAGGAAAATTTAAAAACCGCGCTTACTTCGAATTCGCTACGGGAGCGCGTGAAGCTTTCGGTGGTACACGACGAGAACTAAGTCCCGGTACATCCTGGTGACGAATTCACATTTGCGTATTTCCAGTTTCGAAAAGAATCAAATTGTCGGCCACATGGCATGAATCCACCGGAAGCACACACACAGACAGCCATTAGCGGACACTGCTAATCTCAAACCGCCAAACGGAAACGATGACAAGCACCGCGTGTCGCGACTTCCCGACCGACACGCAACGACAGAGTGAGTTCGACCGCATTTTGAGAGGTCGTGTTCAAATGATAGCCGTTACACCCACGTCGTATTCCAGCGGCAACGCGTGAACTCCGTCCTGGCGGCATTTCTTCATGGAACAGATTTTCTTGGGGATTGACCATTCGACAAGATGCCATCACGTGAGGTGTTGGAAGGAAGACTTGGTCAAAGTCTCCGACCACAATGGCCATGTTTTCCACAAGCTCGGACAAGTGTTTGTGGTGGTCGCGGCATTTCGTTCGAATGGCGGAGATTCTGGAATTCGCGAGAGACTTGTCAATCGGATCTCTGGCTTTCTTAGGTAGCTGGCGAGTTGTCTGCGACGTCGTGCAGTTCCCGACTCAGTTAGAGTGTCACTGAGCGTTGAGTGTGTTCTAATGCTGATCTCCGAACTGCCCGATGATGGGGTTCGCAAGTAGATCTGACACGATGAAATCAGAGAGGGTGCCACGCTTTTTCTCATTTCGTAAACAACAGCTACGTTAATACGTTTTTGGGCGCCGGTTTTTCGACGTCAGAGGCGCTCATTTGCGGTTGTTCAATGCCATCGTTCTGGGATATTGGAGAGCTTATACATAAGCTCGGTCCAACCGATGCAGAGGGAATGTCAGGTCCGCACCAATTCGAGGGGCGACAACGAACCCGGGACGATGAAGACGCCAACGACGACGACGACGACGACGACGAAGGGTTCTCAGCCTCCATTAAGGTGATTAGTGCCTTGGTGCATTGCAATTATTATTACGACTATTTTATCTGCGGTTTGATAAACGGTACCTGCGCACGTCTCAACGTTCAGCCTTAAGATTCTATTTAGTGGTACCTAGCAGATTTCGATACTCGAGAACCCCTTCATAGTGTTTCAAATTTTAAACCAAACATAATAAAATGATTAGAAATATCTGATCGAGAAGTTACATTTTTTTGGCCTCAAACCACATTGATACCAAGCAAACAAAACAATTTATCGTCCAGGGAATCCGTTGACTAACCTGTCCTTGGCAGTAACCTCGGTAGTCGTGATTGGGACGTATATCGGTAAGACGGATATGTTCAGGGATGTTCCACGAAAATGTACATTTACTCGGGTCAGCTTTAGCAGCTGGGTTTGGCGTGCCTCTGATAGAATATTTTACTCAGTCAGACAACAGAATTGGTAGAACAACTTTGTCGAGGCAGGCTATATCGGTGTAGTAGTCGCTTGGAGAGCAATAGGAGCTTCGGTTCCAATGGAAGCCATAGCATGTCAAGGGCATAAATTAGATGAAATGTACAATAGTAATCTTCGGAAAGCAGCGGCAGGGATCGCGGGGGGTACAACCTGGGTACTACAAGCTTCCAGGGGCCAATCTTGTCCGCCCCGTCTATCGGGATCCGTTTAGACACATCGGATCCCATTGTGACTGATGTGTGCGGCAGATGCTGACGAATGCTGACGGCTACTCAGCGACTCGGTGTCAGACGGACCCGGGTAAGACGCCCGGCCCAATTGCACGACGACTACGACGACCTGACGTTTATTCGTCTTCATTAAAGAGGGCTGTTGACAGAGAAAGGTCTTGTAGAATTCATCATGCATAACATTTATTGTTACGACACTATACATTTTGCGTATTATTATTAATTACATTTGTTTATATTAATAACTCTTCTCTTTGTCGCGAGCAGATAAACATTTTTCTGCTATCATCAATTTAACAAGTTCTATAATACAAATCATAATTCTGTTTACGAATCTCCCCTTTAGCAATTAATATATATATACTAGCTAACCCCGGCCACACGTTGCAGTGGCTCAGATACACCCCAATCTTCTACAGCAGTGAGATGGACAACTTAAGCCAAACAGACGAATCCAGTAAAAGCAGACGATACTGAAAGGGAATAGGTTTAGTTAGCCGTACATCATTCATTGTTTTCATTATTATACTTTTCCTTTCGTTAAATGAATGACCAATCCACGTCTGAGGAGAACAGTGCTGTTAATTATAATTACTGTAAAGAGACAATCACAGTTATCGATGGGGCATTTATTTGCAACATTTCTTGTGATTCTGGAACAAACAAGAGCTAAAAACAGCGGCATCGCGAGAACCACAGCTTCCTTTTAAGCCAATGACACAAGTCGCCGTATTTTGTTTATATGCATGGAGTCAGTATTCACGCCAAAGATACGTGGCCGATGCGCGCGAGCACTTTTTTAAAAATAAACCCCGCCGATTTATGTGGGCAATTCTGGCGTTTATTTCAAGACTCTCGTCCGCGAGGTTTCCGTTTTTCTAGTCAGTTAAAAAATCCGCAAAATCTACTTCCACAAACCCCCATTTGAAGCTGTGTCGAGATAATGAGTTTGATAGGCAATTTCCAGTAATTTACAGTCCCCTAATGGCGTTTTAATAATAATAATAATAATAATAATAATATTCGCTTTATTAAGGTCACGAGGACCAAAACTTTAAGCATTAAAATTTTCAATAAACAAAAATGTTACAGGACGTAACGATTATACGTAGAAAATGCAGAATAAGTTAAGAAGAATAAAAGAAGTAACATCAAGGTAAATTTGCAATAAAGGCCCATTTTACCCACGAAGCATATGAAGTTTGGCAAACGGGAAATGCGGCCATTGAAAGGCCTTATCCAAAAAACTAGATTTGACTGGAACTGTCATTTAATCTGCGCCACCTAGGGTAAAGCCAGACATTTCATGGCAGTAAATGTCACGTAGTACGTTGAATTCTTGAACCAGTGGAGTGCTGTTGTCTTAAGGGAGAGGAGGTGGAGAGAGGTGGAGAGAGGTGGCGTCGTTGTTTGTGTGGCAATTACATGTTGGGCGCCCTCACGCTGGTCGATATCATGTTAGATAATGAAACAACACGTGGAATTGTAACATTCTCAAAATGATTAACGTTCCGCTACTGTCAGTGAGGAACTTCTTCTGAACAGGAAATACTCGTTTCCAGGGTATGCAAAAAACCTGTAAGCTTTGATAACTGAAATATTTTCCATTGACTTGGGATTCTTTAGGTTTTTTTAAAACAATTGTAATAGTAAATCCAATGTTTTAGAATAGATAATCGGTTGAAAAAAGAGATTGTGTTAAAACGTCTATTTTAAACGTCATTGATGTTAAGGTCAAACTGCTGACAATCTTCGCAGGCAGTCTAATTGATGAAAGCTACGCCAAGGCTACTCAAACGTGTAATCGTCTTGTAGCACACCACTGCAGTCATTGGACAATGTGTTGATGGCGGCGAGAAACTTCGTTTTGAAACCAGCTTATCAACCAACCCTCAGCCCAATCTTTATGCGTTTGTTTACGATTCGTCAAACCGTAAAAGTTCTCTCGGAAACGTTGCCTGGTCTAAGAATCGATGTAACGGTAACATCCGAATTTAGAGGAAAGGGTGCGCTTGCTGAGATAATAATAATTGACAAGTGTAGTAACAATGGTTGAAATCTCGTAGTTAGAGATGTTCAGAAATGCCGCTGGGAGACCACGTGGAGCTCTGAAGGCCCGCCACTAATTCGGCAGTCAATGCGAGACCCTGCGGATTGGTCAACAGATTGGAAAATGAAGCGTCAAGGTCATTCGGAGCGTCAAGGTCCCTTAATGAACATGAGAGAATGTTTGCTGACAATCTGTAGCTAACCGGGTTTCGTGGATCTGAACAGCTCATGAACAAAATGGAAATCTAATGTGGCTTCTGATTTTGTGAATTTCGTTAATAAAGTTAAATTCGTCGAAAATCGAGACTTCGGTTCCAGCAACGGATGTGACATTTTTAGGCTTTGGAATTTAGTTATTCTTGCAATATTTCTTTGGTAATCAAACAACAGTGGCCAGGCTGCGCACATACACCGAAGAGTCGGACACAAATATGAGTTCAGTGACCGCCTGAACGAGCTGTTGGGAATCCTCGTTCGTCCTGCAGGCGAGTGAGGCAACAAGTGGTGTCTTCCGCGTATTTGAGGAGGGCAACACACCATTGGAGGACCGAAGGTTCGTCGTGTATCATTGAACAAGGGAGAAAGCACTGCGCCAGTTAGTTAGTTAGTTAGTTATGTGGCCAGGAAGAAGACGGTGAGAGAAGTTATTTCGACCGACAACCTCTCAAACCCATCTTCACCCGGGTAATAGGTCCCCCATTGGTTGACCATCTTTTCACCCACCCTCTACACGCCCCCAAGTACCATGCATGAACCGGGGGATCTCCACAACAAAGTGAATCCTCAACTACTTTCTCCTTGATTTATCTGAAAGATGCCATCCTTCGGGGGCCACGCTTCGATGCCTTTTGGCCTCTCTGCGTCACCTGCTATTATTCAAAATATCATCAGCACAATAATTGGAAAAGAATCTTGATTCACAGCTTATCAAGACCACGAAATCGTGCATGGACGCACGAGGGATGAGACGTCTCCATCAAGTGGAATAAATGTGTCGATGCGCATAGCAACAAGCATCAACTTACTGGGTTTGGTAGTCGATAAAAGGGGTGTCCATGGAAACAAGAGACGTGTGGATGCGCTTGGTGAGACCACACTCCTCGAAACCATGCCGAGTTTAGGGCGCATCGTGGGAGCCGACTTTTCGGTGAAGTCCACTTCTCTCTTAGAACCCGCCATCCACCGAATTCAGATATAAAAAACCCCATCATTCACCATCAATCGAACCATTAGACGGTTAGGTAAATAGAAATAACTTAAACGAGGTGTATGGGGTGGGGTGTGAGGCAGGCGTAGCACCTGTGGTCGTCGCGGCCTCAGGCATTTGGTCTCCGCATTTGACCTCTAGCTCCAAGCCACTGCATAAGGCAGCGCCGCCCACACCCCCGCAAACCGCTGGCAGGGGGACGCGGGTAGCCTGGAAGTAAAAATTCTCTTTGAAAAATAGCGACGGAAAACCCGGCGCACAGGTTGGAGGAGAGAGAGCCAACGGTCAGGAGATTGAACGGTCAGGAAGGAGATTCACGTTCTACCGCGCAGATCCCTGCTGCCTTGCGGGATGTGTAAGGTCAAATTCGCCTCTCGAACAAAGCTGGGGACGCAGCTGCACCAAACACCCAAGAACCCTTATGAAATACCAACATGACAACCGAATCGGCGTTGCTTGCCTCTCATATAAAGGTTCCTGGACAAAACTCTAGTTATTGCCTTCATCATAGCGTGTCGACCGACAACTACACTGTGTTGCATTTACAGTTGGAGGCAGCTCCAATAACGCAAGAGAAGCTTCTTTGTCTTATCCGGCAAACGGCAGCCATAGGAAGAAGACCTCCTTCGCGACACCGCGGGAGAGCTGACTCCAGAGATGGGAGGGAAGGTTGTGCGATTTGCCCAATACCATGCGGATCACGTCCCCTCAGTCAATGGGAGTCATTCACTGCGACCCACCGGCGCGGTCAATAAAAAAAGCTGAAAAACCGCGAGTCTGTCGGGGAAGATTGACATCCCACCAGAAGTGTACAAGGCCTGCCTACCTGCCTGTCGACTATTATTCACCCTCTCCACGCCCTAATCAGCTCCAAACACCATTCCCAATCAATTTACATCAAAGATTCGCCAGCCTTCGTAGGTCCCAGCCTCCCAGGCTCTACAATGCTCCCGAATGGCCAAGTTGAGGAGGACGAGGTCCAACTATGAGTCGACAGCGCCATGAGCGCGTTCCAACAGCGGCGTCGAAACCTGTGCGGCCGAGTGGAGATACGCCTTGGGACTAAGAATCGTGTCTATCGCGCCGATATAGGACCCATCCTAACCTACGGCTGTGAAACCTGGCCACTGTGTGTCGTAGACACCAGGAGAAGTATTCGAACACTGGTGTCTCCGACGAATCCTGGAAGTGAACCTGCGCGACAAGCTCTCCAACAGCGAACTAACGTGTCGATGCTCAGACACGTAGAAGCTGTCAATCCTTGTAAAACTTCGCCAGCAGCAGTTGTTCGGTCACGTTCTGCATCACCAGCGACAACCCAGCTCACAAACCTCTGTCTTGCGCCGTCACCACCATGCACAGGTTTGCGGTGCCGTGCCGGTGGACAACTAAACACGTGGATAAACACCGCCAAGGAGGAGGTTGGGCGATTAGCGCCACAGAAGGTCTACGGGATGCGGCGAAGGAAACAGAACTGGATCAATATCTGTTCTGGCCTCCGACCGCCTCACGTGGACGGCTACGATCTGCAACATCTATGAAGCGGCCGGTTGCTCATCCTCTGGCAGAAGTTAGTCACCCCACAGAACAACAAGAAGTGACTTAACACTTGTTACCGATAACAAAGCTTTAGAATTTTCTCGCTAAGAGTTCGCCTCAATTGGTGCAACGTTGGGCAGGGGCTCTAAGCACGTACAACATCTCGGATTCGAGCATATAACATCACCGGAAAGGCAAACGTTTAGGTGGCCCTAGACGTCCTATTGGCCCCTGCACTATGCAGAAACTGCCATCAGAAGTTGAAGTTTTGAGTGCCAAACTGTACCCCGTGACAACTCGCCTACCAACCCTCGTCAGGGGTGCACGAAAACGATTGCGACCCACTAATACCGATTCTAATTCAAGGTGGACGAAAGTGGGCTAGCTGAAACTTTCGTTAGAACTCTCAAACATTCATTCAAAACGGATCAACCCAATTCCTTCAAATATGCGACACTCGCGTCTACGGGAGGAACCCCGGCCAAGCTTTTCAAACAAAAATGCTGAGGTCCAACCAACACTGTGTCAACACGACCAAAGTTACCGTTTACAAAGCGTGTGAACTAATAATTTCCCCTGCATTGTATTCCTCTAAGACCACCTGGACGCGTTGAACCATCTTTGGTGCCCTGGAGCTCGGAGCTCGGACGTTGACACAGCTGTATCATCCAATGCCGACGAAACGGACACCTCAGATGGCTGCCACACTAGCGACCTCACAACGACCTCACAACATCCGAGCAGATCGGCGCGGATCGCCAAGAAAATCGCTCACCCGCCTCTAATAAACCTTGGAAAATAATCAGACAAATCGGCGATAGACATTACATCACTGTTATTACATGGCATACTCTGTACACTATTATGCATTGCCATTGTCTATGCGAGTGGCTGTTTGAACGGCACACTCAAGTTTGAATACAAGCGCCCAGTCCTGTGGCAGTCATTAGCGTTGGCAGCAGCATAGAGAAACGCTTGAATTTTGTCGCCTGAGGTTGATGCACATCGCTACGTCACCACCCGTATTCTACATGTAGCCAGCCATGTCATGGCGACACACACAAACATTCTGGCATAAGCATGCAATCTGAACTGGTATTCCGAAAGAATGGCTCCTACCGGTATGGAGAGCATTAACTAGCGATCGAAACTCGTCTCACCTCTGTTTAGGAGAGAACGCGTATTCCTCGAAGCGATCCTCCTCCTCCGAGTGAGTGAGATTCTTTCGTTCGAGCACTAATGAAGCACTAAAGCAGTAAGTCATCCTGCGGGGTTTCGTTTGGGTGGCTGCGTGCCACCGTTGCGGCTGGCGCGAACGCATTTATCAACTCACCGCGATGCACTCGAAAAGTACATTCTCATTAACGAATTAAGCATTCAGCCATCCTGCGGGGTTTCGTTTGGGCGTCTGCGTGCCACCTTTGCGGCTGGCGTGAACGCATTAATCAACTCACCGCGATGCACTCGAAAAGTTAATTCTCATTGCTGCGCACAGAATGATTAATATCTGTTTTTGGGGGCAGAAAAAGATTAATATTGTCCATTGAACAATGGCGCAAACGCCGACAAGACGCGTAATCACAACGCCTTCGTCCATCGTGACGTGCATACTACACAACTAGACGTTCTTTCTGACGGCATCTGACTGAAACCGAGCATTTTGCGTGCTCTCGATGCACGATATGATTTCGCAAAGACTGGAGAGGACGCATAGTGGGGTGTATGGACAGAGAGTCGTCAGTCTGGTCTAGAATCGGAGATTGTATGTCTAGAAAAATAGGCTAAGGGTAGAATGACGACAAAGGCACCAATATGACTAGGACAGAGATTTCTTGGGGATCTAGACGGTTCCATAACACGCTCAAAAATAGACTTCCACGAACTTTTCCATCTACCTAAGTCCAATTGAGTACCGTTCATTTACTCCATGCACCAAGACCCCTTTTCATGGGATAGAGAAAAACATGGCAAGTTGACAAGTTGGCAAGCTTCAGAGTTATCTTCGAGTCCTATTTTTCAGTTAAGACCTTTATGGCGGTCGCAAATGGGCATAAAAGAAGGGTGGAGAATTGTTATCATGTGGGCTTGGACGTTTTCATCATCAGCTTTTAACCCGGGCCCTCCACCCTGCCATTACCCCGTCACATGAATTTGGTTTGTAAAATTACCTCTTATTCCCAGGGTGGGTTGGTCCAATCGGGACACTTGCATCATGTTATATTTTATTAGCACCAGTCACCACCTGCGGCATTTAAACCCATGGCACTGCATTTTACGAACAACGGAAATGTCAGAGTTTAACTTTTTCACACACCGGCTGTCCAAAGCGTCGATTTCTGGGGCCCCCATGGCGTCTGTCGCTGATGGGATTGCAGGAATCTGCGTTCACCCAGGAGCGGTTTCACACCAACTCTCCCTTCGCCCGAATGCTTGATTCCATCCATTGTCCAACTAAAAGCAGTTTACCGGCTTTCGTTTTCTTATATAATAATAATAATTGTAGTGGCTCTATTGAGGTCACGAGGACCAAAACTTTCAGCAGTAAAAATAGGCAATATGACAAGTATTAGATGTGAAAATTGTCTTTTAGTTCCTGTTTCACCTGCTCTGGTGATAATAAAAATCGGGACAAATAGGGAATGACCGAATTGCGATATGCCGAGCAGCTATTAGTGAACAATTATTGAAGTGGCGTTGAACGATGATTTCTTGAATAGAGAGAAAAGGCAGACCACTAGAAAACGAGATTATTTTAAAAAGTCTATGAAGGGTTACAAAGTCAGAACATTTAAGGCCGGGGAAAATTATTGGAGAACAATATACAATAAGGGAATTATACAGGCATGGACAAAATTTTTTATGTGGCTAGAGCTTAAGCCAAGTCTCCTGAACCGACGAACGAGGAAGCAGAGTCTACGGCACTTATCAAAGACGGCATCCACATGATCATTCCATGATAACCGACTGTTAAAAATAACGCCGAGAAATTTAGATTTTGAGCTCGAAGCGAAATTATGGAGTGAAGGGATTTCGGGAGTTTCAACATTGGCTGTCAGGGAAAATGTTATATAGATGCATTTTGATGCATTCAGCAAAAGGCCATTCTCCGAAGACCACTCGAGTACCTCAGTGACTGCCTGCCCGAGCTGTTGAGAATCACCATCCGTCTTGCATGCATGGCATAAGGTCAAGTCATCCGCTTATTTTATAAGTGTCACGTCGTTAGGGGACCGAAGGCTCGACGTGTAATAGTTGAAAAGGAAGGGAGATAGCACAGCTGTTTGAATTTTCAGGAATCTGCGTTAACCCAGGAGCGGTTTCACACCAACTCTCCTTTCGCCCGAATGCTTGATTCCATCCATTGTCCAACTAAAAGCAGTTTACCGGCTTTCGTTTTCTTATATGCGCAAATTTGACAATGCACCCGATTTAGTTGCATAAAGCACTGACCCCTACCCATCTATTCGGGCTGCAATAAAACCAAGAGCGTCGAAATGCAGTCTTCGAACCACGCAAAAGAAGATTCCAATGGCTCCTCCATCATGTCTGTGGTAAAACGCCAAGCGCCATCCATCGGCATTTGGACGGTAACAGACGGACACGGGGCCGATTTCTGATTGCACGAGCATTCATTCTCGTCATCCGCATCCCAGAGACTGGGTCTAATCGAGGACGCTTGGGATCTGCGAGGGGTCCGATATTTTACGCGTTCATTGATCAATAAATAGGATTGCAAATCATTAGTGTATCACTAATTTCTGTTTAATATTCAGTCTCGCCACAATTGATGGGTAGCTCCATGTTTTGCACTTAGCATCTCTTAAAATACGGCGACCTGCTTCCACGTGCGGTGTCAGCTTGTCGTCGACTCCCGTTAAGGGATGGCCTCTGTTTGGACTACCAGCAAATCCGTGAAAAGCCTTTACGCTAATTGTATCACAGTTTTGCATCGTCATTGAAAAAACCCACGAGAGAATAAACGAGCTGCAGAGAAGTCGCTCCACTGTTTGTAATTTGACGACCACATCTCACGAAAATGGACTCGTCGCTTTAGAGGGATACCGAGGTTAAACGCTGAGAGGATTGATTGTCGTGGAATTTAGAGGTTCAATAGTCGGCCACCGTCGGCGTGGCCTGGAGACAGACAGCAGACGTCTATGTCCGGCTTAGTCATTGGGTGGGTACGAAGGCATCCATCCACCCGACCGCCTAGGCCTCTGCCCCTTCTGTTCTACCCGCTGCCATGCCTCTCATTAATTAATCTCAACACAATCAGCCGTTAGAAAATCCCATTTTTGGTCGAGCTTATTTCCAACGGCGTTAAGGGACGTAAAATTATATCACACACCATCATCAAGAGAGTCCGTAGCGTAACAGCACAAACAATTGGATATATTTATTGCTTCGTATTAAAAGATGTATGCTCGGGTTATGTTGTTGCGTGTGATGTTTCATGGAGAAATATGGGGGTGGCATATTATAAATATAAGAAGAAAATACGGAATAACACACAAAAAAAGCTATCGAGGGGTTCATATGGGCATTTCGTCGTCGTCGTCGTCGCCGTTGTCCACAGCCTACGAGACGGCGCACCCACCCGGGTTTTGTGGAGCCCGGTCCCCCCGGTAGATTGCCTGCTCATTAATGATAACTGGTTTCATGGACTCCTTCTTCTGTTGAGAATACTAAAATATACGCAGAAATGTGGCCAATAATAAACTGTCTACTATGAGGAGAATAAGTAGCATTGCTTACCGACTTCCTGGCGATCCATTCGGCAGTCTTGGTGGTGTCGAACCCGGGCATGGCCTCCTTCCAGGACTCGTCCATCGTGAAATTGAGCTCCGTTGGCATATCGGGCGTTGCCAGGCCGTAGTCAGGTTTCATCTTCAGTTGTGGCATCGTTGTGGGCACCTTCTGGTGGTAACTAGGCGGGTAGGACACTCGGATTTAGTGATTGATTGATGGTGCAACAGGGAGGAGCACGCGAGTAAGCACATACATCATGGAATTTTCCGTCTGGGCCTTGGTGAGAGTTCGCTGAGCATAGGGCTGCAGTCGACTGATGAAGACAAACTCTGCCCCCGAACCCGATCGATACGCCTTCGCCGCGTTTTGAGCCTGTGTGCAGTCTATAAAGAAAGATAGCATGAGTTGGTCAAATTGACGTTCTGTGGATTTGTAGTTGCTGCTGGTTGGGGTGGATAGAACAAAGAAGATAAAACTTGCACTTGAGGGCCTCTTGGGCAGAAACCACGGCATTGCCGCAACGGTCAGCCTTGAGTTCGGCCTCCGAGTAGAAGCAGTATGCCTGCAACAGTGCAACAGAACAATGGAAGTCAGAGACAGAAGTCGACGACACCAATCCGATTACTTTTCAACCGGAACAACATCAAACTAGAATCCATGCGGTAAGGAAGACTTTAACGGTCCTCTCACGAAAACAGGCCATTTACTATTCGCAGTAGGGTCGTATCGACGACACGCGAACTTTCAGGGGGCGAAAAGTGGTTCTACGTCACCATTTTCTGGAAAGTTTTAACTTGGGTTGTAATGATTAGCTGAGCAGACCGCAGAGGCCCGACAACGAAGAGGCCGCCCACGCGAAGTGGTGGGTGTCACATCGTGGGAATGTCACATCGTGTCACATCTGAAGCACCACGAGACTATTCAGCTGTGGAAGATTGGTGTCGAATAATATAATGCGAATTATGCACTGATAATCGAGCAAAATTTAGGCCGATTCATTAACCACTCCAAGCGGTAATGATTGGAGGAAATACAGTGGAGAAAGACGAGCAGGGAAAATAAAAAAACGACAAAATCATAGAAACAATACGACCAACCCTAAAGGCACTTGATAACTCAATGGGCGGAAGGAAGAAGCAAAACGAAAAAGACTAACATAGGCACGGAAACACGTTGCTTTGAAGAGGCAGTAGGCTCGCCATTTGCTGGTCAAGGTGTCCGGAATATTCTGAAGACCGAATTCTGGAAAATAATGAACTTATTGTAACGAGAAAAACCAGAGAAAACGTCGTATCATAATTTAAAACCTCTCCCAATTCCGGTTAGGACTATGGCAAACATGGAACGCTACAACGAACCCACGTGCGTTGAGCTCTCTTCGAGGTTTACGTATCACCGAGCCAGGCAAAAAATTGTTAATAAACCAATAGATCGAAATTACACAGAGATGCCGAGAGAGAGAGAGAGATAGAGAAGTGTGTAGACGACTTACTGCACTTATCGTACATCACCGCCGTTTCCAAAGCCAGTGGGGCAATAATGCTGGGGTCGTGTTTCAGCTCCATGGCTCTGGCGATGGTGACCTCCTGTGCTTCAGCGAGGCACTGCAGAATATAGACTTCCAACACGGTAGGATCGAGATCGGAGGCCTTCTTCAGATTGCCACGAATCTGGCCAAGCAGTTGCGTTTTGATGTATGTGAAAATTCCGGCGGCGTTTCGTAGACACTTAAAAACCTCAAGGGCTTCCGGTTTGTCTATCGTGTTGGTGGCGGCGATCCTTGCAGCGTGCTTCGTCAGCCATAGGGCGAGATTAAAGAGGATTCCAATCAATTCAAAGTTGGCATCACGCATAGTTCTATGGGAAAGCTCGTTATCAGATAAAGGCATAGATTCTTACATTGGGCTTTTGTGTTTTAGATCGAGGGAGTCAGTCCACGTGAAACATACGAGACGTCGAAGGCTGGTAGCATGTTTCGCCTTAGATGACTTTTTTGCAGCGGCGGCAGCCTCCTCGTTCTTCTTTTTATCTTTTTTGGACATTTCCGTAGTATCCTCGGCACCAGGTTCCGGCTGATCAGAGTTGTTATCGTCAGAGTCATCGTTCTCGTCCAATTCAAAGGAATCCGGTGAATCCGCAGCAGTAGACAATCCCATTAAGAGAGTTATGTACTGATTATGTGAATCGATTATAGCGTCTCTTGAAGCCGTCGTATCAGCCATCATAGCCATGAGGCTTTGACGCTTGTCAGCCAACATACTAAATAAAGTTATTTTAAATGACTTTCGAACGTATTACTTACCTGGACATCATACGAGCAGCAATACTTGTGGCAATGGGACCAAGGTCGAAATTTGGGCGCCCAGATGCCTTAAGGGGGTTACGGTGAAACCACTGGGTCATTGTAATTTATGAGTTGTTCTGTGGTGCTCTTCCGGTAGAGGAATTCTGACCTAATAAAAGTTACACATTCGCTGGGGCTTTTGTAAAGGTAAACGCAGAATACGGACAGTTCCCACGCAGCCACAATAAGTAGAAAACGCAATTTATGACACATATATATGGGCATGAATACAGATACATTATGCCGAATGCATTATGTGGGATAGGAGAGAAGGGTGGAAACGGGATGGGTCCTTATAATGGGAGGCCCGTCCATGGACCCGAATCTCGACAACTGTGGATGAAGTTAGCTATCTTGTGACGTATTATCCTGTGTGATGCATCCTATTGAGAGAAAAGAGTTACTTCACTCTAAATGAAACCGATCGCAATCTTCGTCGTCATTGAAGATGATCATTCCGAGTAATGGGTAGATTGAAACAAGATAGCGTCATATTGGCTCATAGTTTACATTTTGTGTCCTTTAAATACCGTGCGATGTCCTATTAATACACACGGGCTTTGCAATCGAACCAAAGGAAACGGAATCAAATTAAGTCAAAAGATGCGGTCCAGCCTATGTAGGCTTTAACAACGGCATAATTATTATTCTCATCGTGTTCTTTAAACTAGGAAAACGTATGTAATTTTATTTAATTTAACAAAATTATCTATGAATTATCATTAAGACGTCTTTTAAAGGACACAATATCGTTTGTAGTAATCCAAAAATCATACATGGTGTTGCACGAAAATATTATATGCACAATACTTAAAGTATGATTACGCGATTTTGTTAATCAGTTGTTATTTAGTGCAAACATTAATCTTTAAAGTTTGCTACGCATAGATGCTGTTTATGACTTATTGATGTGGTCGTGGCACCATATATAAATGACTCGATGGAAAAAACGAAGGTAGGGAGAAATTGTATGGTTTATTATTCGAAGAGCCAACCAGGGGCGCAAACCTAAGACAAGGCGAATAGAGGAAAGCGGGCACATGTCGCGGAGAGTCTTCTCTGAATGTCCGTAAAGGTGTGTGTGTGCAGGGACTGTCTTAAACGATTTGGATGAGTCTATTGCTATGGGTAGTGGCAAACATAAATTTTGAATTGGTATTAATCACTGAATTATGTGAAACGTGAGGAAATAATACGATTATTCATGCGCGTTCTCTCGAAGACTCGGGATTAGGGGAACGGTGTATAATTAGCTAACCGTGACCGTTCAGGGTACCGAGGTGGTCGTAGTTCGGTGTAAACGATACCTAAAACAACATTAAGTCGGCGATCGTGTGTTCGTAGGCGGATATCTGTTCGTGTTTGTTAAAACAAAAGGGTTCGTTTTAGGTCACTACATGGCTCCTCTCTTAGACTATTCGTCGACAGTGGAAGAGATACAATACGGATGGCTGGTGGGGACGCAGGTTAACCGACGGTAAATTAACGGGCAAAGTTTGTCAGATGCGTGGTTGTGCGGCTGACGCGACTGCTTCGCGTACCAGTGGTCGTCAATTCGTCAGCCGGCTCCGGAATTATTTGGGCAGGGGCATGAGAAGATGACAGAATAGATTTTCCTGGGGAAATCGCGTCGTTCGGTTGGCCAGTCAGTTCAGACGGTTTGGGAATAGGAACAGTATTGAAAAAGGGTTCCTCGACGAAAGCATTCTTGAATCGATCAATTTAAACCGTTTCATGGCGTCCATTCGTGGGTATTTTAAACGTTTTATCAGAACGAGAAAGTACCAGAAAAGGACCATCATATGGTGGTTCACGAGGACGACGGACTCGATCACAACGGAGAAAAACGTGGGTGCTTTTTGCATGTGTGGGTCGACCTGGAGCCTGACTTCTGTGTTCAGCTTTCTTTCGACCGAAGGCTCCAAGCAAAACTTCGTAGCCTTTGAAGAACATCGTAGAGAAGCAGAGACGGTTCAGCTGTTCTTGGATGAACAAACTCACCCGGTAAGCGGAGGGTTGCACCGTAGACCAATCCCGCCGGACAGGAGTCGACGTCGGGTTTAAAAGTCGCACGAATGCCAAGCAACTTGTCTTACCAATGTTCTCGTTCATCTTGAGTCATGAGGGAGGAATTCACTGTTCGATAGAGGCGCTTAAACACCCCATTGGCCGAGATATGTTAAGACGTTGTGCGGATTCGCTCGCGTACCACAAATTGCAATTTTTTTGGAAAAGCGTTGATTCTAATTGAGCCCCTCGGTGTGCTGTCAAACGACGCGTAAATCGAAAGCGCGCCACCCAGTTATGCAGGAAGGCCAGACCGACCGTTTTTGCGCCGATGTCCGCTAGTGGTATAACTTCGCACCAACGGGTGAAGCGATCTAAAAAAGTCAGCAAGTGGCGGAAACCACTAGACGTGGGCAACGGGCCGACTTAATCAACATGAACGCGTCGGGTACGTCGAACGTGCCGATCGGTGCCTTGGTGAAACGATTGGCTTGTACCTGTTGACACCGAAGGCATGACCGTGTCCACAGGCGGACGTCCCTTTGCAACCCCTTCCAAGAAAACCTTTCAGCCACTAGTCGGGTGGTTGCGCGAATACCAGGGTGCGAGAGACCATGAACCCTTTCGAAAACTTGGCGCAACATGCATTGCAGCACTAGTGGGCGAGGGGACGCTTTGGTGTTGTCGCAGAGCAGAGAATGCTGAGACCTTGGGAGACTTGGGTCTTTAAGGGCTGTGTCGTGGGGCCCAAGTCGATAACCATCGTGTTGCTGGGTGTCGGACATCTCCTCGTAGACGATATCATTAGCGAGCTGCAGATCGCGTTCGTTGCAGCGAGATGAGTGGAAGGCCATGGCATAAATCAGCGGCTCGTGGCTCGTGAAAATGAGAATGCGGCACCTTCCGCATAATGCGAAACTGATTTACGGTTAGGTAAGCCGCCAATAATTAACGACAAAAGGTGCTGTATCGGCGTTCCGTTAGTGATAATGACTTCGAAAAACATGCAAGTGGTTGTCGCCGATCTTCGCAACCTTGGTTGAGTACAGCGCCGGCGGCTGTGTTCAAAGCATCTACCATCAAAGATAGTTGTGCATCAGGGCGCGGATGAGCCAACAAGTTCGCGGCAGTGAGACCGGCCTTCAACTTCTCGAAGGCTGCACTCTCTTCTGGTGACAGTTTAACCTTAATGTTTCCGCTGGAGGTCAGAGGGGTTAACGGCGAGGTCATCTCGGCAAATTCGGCGATGAAACGTCGGTTAAAGTACAGCATCCCGAGGAATCGTCGAAGCTGACGCTTTGTGCTGGGCTCCGTGTAGTCAGCAACCGCTGTAACCTTCGCGTCCGTGGTCGAACCCGCATATCATTTACCAAGTGACTTGTGTTTACGGCCATCGGAGGCCTCCGTCAGCGGTCACTTCGAGTCACGCAAATTTTAGGTTTCGTCGGCAGTAAATTTCTGGGGGGGTCTTGTCACGGCGGCTACTGCAAGATGGCTGCTGGGTGAGCGGCCACAATGCGGTCGGCGTACTCGCCTAACTCGATCAACGGCAGCGTGGTCGGTAGGGTTGCCAATGAGGCTCTGACGACCGGGGGGAGCTTTTGAGCGAAAAGGTGCCGAATGATGGATTCGCTGACAGCTTGGCTCACCGATAAGGCTTCCAGACATTGCAACAGTTACGAGGGTCTCTCGTCACCCAATTCATCTTCCGTAAAAGGATCATTGTAACGCTGTGTCCTTGTTATCGCAGACTGCTGAATTCGAGATATTTTTTGCGCAGTGCACGGGTTTTCTGCCGGTGGTGACACGACAATGTGACGTAACCGGGCAACCAGATCTTCCGTCAGTGACGCAACGACGTGATGAAATTTCGTTTTCTCGAAGACAATTCCTTTCGCCGTTCGGAGTATACGATACTTAAAACCACTAAGCCTTTTTATGACATACGCGTCTAAAAAGGATTACGAAGTAGAACGCAAAACAAAGTATAATCAAGATTGTTCTCTTGTTTTAATAATATAATTCACAAGGTTAAGTCGGTGATCGCGCGTTCGTGGGCGGAAATCGGTTCGTGTGTGTTAAAACAAAAGGAGGCTTTTAAGGTCACTACAAGGTTGCTTCAATATTACAGTAATGGAAATGATCTTCATATCTATGGGAAAAGAAAGTCGTAGAAATTCGTTTTCATCGTTGTTTATTTCGCAAAGCGACATATCCGATGCGTATTACTTGAACAATCAATCGCGACTTCGGTTGATCCTCTAGCATGAGGATGGTCGCACAAAAATAATGATTCGCCTTATAAAGTTCATGAAAAACAAAATATTCATCTTTACATTAAGCAGACACGAGCGAGCAACGATCGATCCACTGTTATTATTGGCTTTATTTTGGCAAAACCTTGCAAAATTGAGTTACATTTTCATTAGATTTTCCATTGAATACCTCTCGTTTTGCTGTCTTCTTGTTGTTCCAATGCGCCTGATTGCAAATAGAGTAAATTTCTATTGGTGATGTGATACAACCCATGTGACCAATTCCGTTTAAGATTCTCGTAGACCGTTTAGAATGCGGTGGGGATATGACGTAAGCGGCGGAATGGTTGGGGGAACGTTTAGTGTTGTAATATATGACCAGGTAGCATAGGCCATTGGAGGTAAATTGGAGCCCAAACGTTCAATTAGTCAAAGGTGAAAAGTCCACATCAGTTACAAATAGGATCTATTAAAAGAGAAATGATGTTGCTCGGGGTTTCGTCTTTCACGTCGGACCCAATGGGCAAACCAGTCGATCTTGGTCGTCCAAGCGCCATTGTAGGCCTCGTTGAATTTCTCGTTGAAATACGTGAGAGCCGCCACTTCGTCGCGCAGTTCCACGGCCAGCGTCTTGCGCACGTACTCCAAGTCGTTGACGCCAGTCAGCTCGGGCAGTCCCGAGGGCAGCATCATGGCCAGCAGGGTGAGGAGGAGGTTGGAGTGGCGACGGAGTACGCGGTAGGCGTCGCCACACAGATTGGTGAAGTCCATGAATCCCTGACTCCGATAGGGTTTCTCTTCACCTGCGAATAAAGAAACATGACTAAGACTAAGACGATGCTGGTTCCAATGGCGGACTAGAACGCTTTCCGGGGAAGGAAGGATGACTAATGGCGTCTGCTGGCAGGAATCGCACGTAAATGGGAAATCTCAGCGTCAGACAAGTCATTATCACACCAAATTAGGAAGTCCTATGATGGACGAGTCAACCAAAATTCTCCATCGACTATCAAGTGTCCAGCAGGGCCCAACGAGGTGCAAAGAACACCACCGTTCTTCGATTTCGATCATCGGGGGGGCGGGCACCTAAAGCGGACCCTACATGGATCCGTATCGTGCAGAACAGAACCGCTTTCTTTCTGGTCTCTCATTCGCCCATCCAGGCAACTTGGGGGACCGGTTAGCTGAGTGCAGTCCGATGGTGGAGAGATGATGGAGAAGACAAAACGCACCTCTGGCAATGACACAGGCGAAATCGCTGGTCAAGACAAAAGGCACCCGCTCGCGAGTGATGCCAAATTTCTTTTTCTTGTTGTTCAGAATGTGCCCGAAGTCGATGTGGAAGAGGCGGCCCGAGTCGTCGACCATTATGTTGTCGTTGTGGCGGTCTCGGATGCCCAAGACGAAGGTGGCCACGCAGTATCCGGCGCAGCTATTGGTGAAGCAGCGGATGGCGGCCTCGTAGGCGGCCTCGGAACCCTGGGGCGGCGGCGCCTTCTTCTGCAGGAACCACTTGTGCAGCTGCGAGGAGTCGATCTGCATGGCCGAGCGAACGCGCTGCCCCTGGATGGACATGATGGTCTGCGAGTTGCGCACCACTTCGATCAGGCCCATCTCGTCGCCCGTCGCCAGACACGCGTAGGGCGTCAGGTCCAGGTTGAAGCCCGCGTCCTTCCAGATTCGGTCCATCACCTGGGCGGCCGGGCATCAGGCCGGAAAGAAGAATAGTTTAAGAATAATTTTTAATATCGGCTAATCAACAGCGTTTATGGGGTTAAAGTTCGAGGGGAAACTACGCGTTGCTTACCAAGTGAGAAAAAGAAGCCACTGCAGTAAGAAGGCAAAAATGACACCAATGACCAACACTGCAAACGAGCTCACGAGCGAAAATGGCTAGAGCAGAGGCCACGGCGACGGATGAATGTTACGGCTCTGGTCAGAGGCGTTGGTCACGCCTTGCAACTCGGCAGAGTAACCGCAACCCCAAACGCGGCGACCATCTCGATCGCGAAACACCAAGTCGCATCGCGCCACTATCACCCAATTGCGAACCTCGGGGAGGAACAATCCGTCGGCAGGCAGTGGATGACCGAAACAGAACTTCGAACGACGCGACATCGTCGGCGAAAGGACTGAGTCAGCGGACATCACTGCAACTTTCCGCGAAGGTCACTATTGCGCGACTTAGAGGGACAAATGGGGATACCAGATGGGTGGAAAACATCGAACATCTGTTAAACTACTACTACTTCTATGCAGGACACAATCCAGACGAGATTCGCGTTATGCAACAAGAGACCTCCGACATAACTAACGACCCACCAACTCGGCCAGGTATTTTAAACGCAACCCTCTCCAGACACTGTTGTTCTGCTCGATCAGGGCAAGCGAGGAATTCCAAGGCTGCTGCTGGTGGTGGACTTCGATCTTCCTACTCCCGCTCCCCAAGCAGGGCGCCAAGACCATTTGCTCCAACTATCGAGGCATTACGAGACGTGGCCGAGGACGCGTGAACTAGGTCGTCATCCTCCTCCTCCACTAAACGTTGGCTGTCCCCTGTCCCCGGAGCTGTTCAACTACGAGTTTGATAAGGTAGTGTACCACCAGGCCCTCGCTGACGTGGACGACATCGAGTTCCAGGGAGACACCCCCACTACCTTGCAAACGGTTTTCAGCGGCATACAAATTTGCAATAACTGTCGAGCAGTCCAGCTGGAGATCAACACATGGCAGACGAAAGTCTTCTCGACGTGCTCCGAAAAACACCACTCCCAGCGATGGGCCAGTCGTATATGTCCTAGTCTTCAAATATCTCGGTTCTGAAGCAGAATTACGTGTCCACATCTGCGGGAAGGGGCTCCACCAACTGCGGCCACATCGAGATAAGCCTGCGCACAAAGATTCGAGTCTACCGCGCTGCAATCCGCCCGATCCTAACCCACGGTCTCGAAGACACAAGCAGTTCATAAAGGCAGTTCTCGAGTTGGAGTCCGAACTGGACAAACCATCAGCGCCTCTGATCGCCAAGGTTGGCGACCAGAATGAAGCAGCCGGTTCATCCTCTCGCAGGAGGAGATAGCCGCCACAAAGAAGAAACGAAGACAACTGTTTTACTCATACCGAAACAACAAAACCCACAAATCATCATCATCATCACGCATGCGGTTACCTTGAGCAACTGGAGAGTCAGCATGTCCTGCCTGAGGTCGTCGCCGTGCTTGAACAACAACTGATGCGCCGTGTGGTGGAGCTGGCCCAGGTGGTCGGGATTCTTCCAGACAATCCACAGCGGCCGCTTCTTCGACCGCTTGACGGTGCACTGGGGTTTGCAGATTGAGCCGAGTTTTATGGAGAGGCGCAGGGGGGAGAGGATGCCCTCGAGGTCCTGTCGCACCTCTGGACGCAGCAGCTCCGACTGGAACCACGATCGCTGCTCCTCGTCTTCTGCCAGGCGCTAAGCGAAAATAATAATGATGCGGGGGGGTTGTCGTGCAGCTAAAGGAAGAGGTTGTTATTCCAGTCGCTGGATGACTCTGTTCTCGTCCTTGGCGAAGGTTGGCTTTAGGAAGGGGAAGGGTAGTGGTGGTAGAGGAAGAGGAAGAGGAAGAGGAAGAGGAAGAGGAAGAGGAAGAGGAAGAGGAAGAGGAAGAGGAAGAGGAAGAGGAAGAGGAAGAGGAGGAGGAGGAGGAGGAGGAGGAGGAGGAGGAGGAGGAGGAGGAGAGCAAGTGCCTTGGGACGAGAGAAGAAGATGGCGACAAAGTTGGGGGGTGGGGGGAATAGGGCAGTCGACAAGGGGGAGAAAGGTTTGAGAGAAGCAAAAATGTGGAGGCCAAAAAGCGGGTACCTTGACGGAGACGGCGAGATCGGTAAGTCTGTGGAGGGCGATGGTCTGCTCGTGGATGAAGACGAGCAGCGAGGGCCCACACCCTCGACAGAAGGCGTCAAGCATGAAGGCGAACCGCAGTTTGGCGTCGGGATTGTGGATCTGAGCGCGGAGGTGCCAACAGAGACGCACGCCGATCAGCGTGGGACAGGCAAGGGCGCGTTGGAGCAGGAAACAGGTCAAGGGACCCACGAGGTAGGCCTCTGTGCGCACCACCTGCCAAGCACCACCACAAGCATCAGCAAATTACATCAAATAACGCTTCTGGTTCAAAAGGGCATCACAGCGCTGTCTTCCATTGAGACGTCTTTGGAATGGTGTAGCCACGCCATTCCAAATCTGCACAGGTGTTGGAGAACGTTCGGGCCAGTCACGGGTGCGACTTCTTTAAAAATGCCAACACCACGAGTCCATGCGTATCACACCCCGAATCAGCCTCGGTGCTTAAAGGAAACGTGCTTCCGAAAGTCGTGAGTCAAAGAAGCAACCAGTAGCTTAATATAGTTGGTTACACATGATCACTTCGTTGCTTGGGATTGCGTAGGATAAAATTGAAAATCGTTGCAAGCATTCGCGCTCTCCAAATAGAGAGGACAAATACAAAGGAGGCGCCAACTAACCTGAACCAACTGCAGCAGATAATCAGCCAAGTCGGCGTTCGAGAGGCCCGCGCGAAGACCCTGGACCGCGACATCTCGAACAAGAGGGTCCGCCAGCCCCGTCATCCTCCCCAGCGAGCCGTCAAATGACGAGGCCGAGCATTCCCCACCGCCGCCACCCCCTCCTCCTCCAACCGGGACCCCTCCACTGGACCCCCCCACTCCTCCGCCGCCGCCGCCTCCGCCCGAGAGACCCGACACCCCGAGGAGCTGGAGACAGGTCTCCACGGGGAGAGGACGCGGCCAGACGGCCAGCAAGCGGTAGAACTCCTCGACAATGTCGTGTCTCTCCCAGGCGATGGCCTGAACAAGCCAGGGCAGTGAGGTGGACGGGTAGAGGCGGCGGCAGCAGGTGTCGCGTGATCGCCAGAGCGCAGCCTTGTCCTGCTCGGAGAGTTCGTAGAAGGGGTCGCGTTGGAGAAGGTCGTGGATGATGTGAAGGTCGCTTTCGGAGGCTTCAGCGGGGAGAAACGATGGCGCGGAGGAGGACGCAGACACCGAGACATCTGCTGCTGCTGTTGGTGGAGGTGGTGGTGGTGTACCACGGATCGTGGCGATGAAACGCTTGAGGGGAAAACGAATGCCGCCTACTTTGTTGGATGGATGGCAAAAGTCGAGCTTAAAATAAACAGATGAGGGTGAGGATAATGTGAAAATCAGGCAAAAAAAGAAATAGGAGGAGGAGTGAAATTAGGCGTGGACAATCTAGGAGACTCTGGACAGCTCCTATCGCGCGATAGTCCCGTGAAGCGTAAATCACAGACCCCAGTAGCAAGGAAAGGTAAAAGGGCAAATACCGAGGCAGCGCTTTTCCGAGAAGCTTCAACCATAAAGAAGAGGAAGAGGAGGATGGGGGGCGAGAGAAGGAGCGAATGTGGGAGACCTGGAGGAAACTTACTTGAATGGTGAATTCTGGATCGGGGTTCTCAGCGACAGTGCCGGACAAATTTAATTGGTGAATGCTGGCTGTTTCGGGATTCGAGAAGTTGCTTCGCCAAAGCGTTAGGGTTCTTTTGCCCCTCACGAGGAAGCCGTTGTGGTCAAAGAGGTTCATGTTGGCCCAGCCCACGGGGAATTCAGTCTAGAGAATGCATAAAATACGAGCAGTGCATCGTCTTCCTGAGAGAGAGAGGAGGAGATGGGCTATCGTTTGAGTCAATGGCAGTGGAAACCATGGAGAAGCCAGCCATCAGCGCTCCAACCAACCACCCACACGCACGGATACGTGCTTTCTCTCTCTCCCTCGTAGGACCAGAAGTTTTATGTGCTGCCCGCCGAACTTGCAGAAGCGACGAGTCTCTTTTGCCAGCATTCGGTGGGTTGAATGCACCGATGCTGCGATTGTATTGTGCGCCAATCGTACTAGTCAATGGCGCAGCGGCGGCCTCGCTATTTACAATAAACCGAGAGCCATGTTCGAAACGCACTCACCCACCCACCCACTCGACTGCTTGGTTTGTTGGTTGCCCTAAATACGAAACGAGTAACCAAAACCCGATGGTTCTGATTGGCTGTGTTCTGGAAGGTAAAAGAAGCGACTTACGATTCGGCCGGCCGGTCGTCGCTTAATCTGCAGAAGGACGACGCAGACACGAGTGGCCAACGGTAGATCTGCATAGATTATCCGGAAATTGAGGGACTGGTTCCACACAAAGAAGGCCCCGCTAATGAGATTCACCTCCCGGGTATTCTAAAGAGGGAGAAAGCGAGACAGGGAGGCCAGAAGAGATGGAAGATGCAGCATCGATTTATACATCTCGGTGCGCTCACACACTTTAGCGCTCATGCCACACATCTACAATTTCCCAGACACTAGAGCGTCGTTTGCCAGTGATTAATTATTATAGTTATTAAATAAATGTGCAACTAACCTGGAATTCAGTGAGCAGTTGTCCTCCATGAGCCAAACCCAGGCGGATGATGAAGTTGCTAGACAACTGGGACCCGGTTGAGGATGTTGCTTCGGAACTGGACGACGTCGCGATATTGAAAGATGCCGATGTTGGCGGTGGCAATTGCTGTTGCGCGAGAATATTGCCATCTAGACTGGTTGCAGCTGGCTCTGACAGACCAACGAAATCGGTCGAACTTGACGACAGTGAGATAGCACTCGTTTGTGAGAGTAAATCCGACTGGAGACGAAAAAATAAAAATGGAAGACGCAGAGCAAACCAAGAATTAAGAGACCGCAGTACGACTGACCACGATTGGCGTCGTTTCAGGCAGAGCAGACGTCGAAGCGATAGAGACAGATAGCTGTTTTCTTTCCGCGGAGCTTTCGGAGCGGTCTTCTGCGGTCTTCTGCAAATTTCTCACGGTCACGGCGAAGTAGTCGCGCAGGTCCCACAGACTGCCATCATCCGACTGCCCCTGCTTCCTCATCTCTTGCGCCTCACCCTCCACCTCCGCCAAATCGATATATGACGGGGAGTGATTTAGGGTTGGCGAGAGAAGGCGCAAGCATGGTGGAGGCGCGAGGGCTTCGGGGGTGGTGGGAGGGGCGGGCAGACCCAAGCTGTCGAGAACGTCTTCCAGAAGGACCGGGGTTAAGCGTGGAATATTGCCCCTTTCAAGGCAGTCCTGGACATAGGCGTAGTGCATCAGGACACTTTCGGGTTCGAAGAGGTATTCCTGTTAGCGTGGGCGGAGTGAGAGTGATAAGTAATAAGCACGAACAGGCGACTGTGGCGTCACACATTAGTCGTCGCGACTTGCCTGTGAGCAACAGACTTTCAGGAGGTACTTCGCCTTCATCGTTGAAATGGTCTCTCTGGCATCCTCAAACCCATCGCGCCTGTTCACCTGTCGTGTCTGCAAAATGAGAATCTCATCAAGTGCCATGGAAACCGTTGCCTCTTTGGGTAAATTGAGTGTCAATAGCTTCTGTTGCGTGGGTGTGGAACGGTCGTCGCAGACCGCCGAGATTTGGAGATGTGGGAGGCTGCGAAGACTCCTCTGAAGCGCCACCGTGAGCTTCGGCTGTTGTGGCGATGCAGTGAGGTATCGTGCCATGGCAACCGGACCACCGGAGGTCAACAGGTCAAGGTTAGACTGTGCGATGTCAAGAATGTGCCGGCGGGCCCACAAGGCCTCTGGATTAATCGCCTCTGCAACTTTGAGATCCGCTTGAGATACCGTGGAGATCCTAAACGACAGGAGTCACAATTATCAGACCATAACTTACTTCGCAATCATGGCGTTGCGTTTATTTTGTTCAACAACCTGGGAGTCGTCCGCGACCATTTCGAGGCGCATCAATGGTAGCATGAGCTGGAGCGTAGCAAAAATGCATTCTTCGTCGTAAAAGTCCTCTTCCTCCGCGGCGGCTGCGGAGATTCCCTGGAAGACGTAGTCCTCTGGAGGCCCCAGACTCTCATAAAAGGGTTCCTCAGAGGCAAGCCCCCACAACTGCATCTTCAGATACATTAGATTCATTTTCGGGTCGGGCTATTTCATTGGATAAAACAGGTCGACTAATTAGAGCGCAATCGGGTCTCAATTATTGACCTCCGTTATTTGTGGGGCGGAAATAGGTTTTACCGCACCGGTTGCGGGTTGATAACCATGAATTTTGAATATACGTTGCTTTTGTACCTACGCCTTGCTAATTACTCCAAGCATGGGTAAAACGCCCCAAAATAACCGATGAGATATTTAATTAAGACGTTGAAGAGCCAACACGATTGTCGTTTCCGTGGAAGAAGAAACTACCCATACATCGCTTGCCACATATCTCCAAAATGTATCGAGTGTTGTTGCCGTCTTGATGGCCAACAGAAAGGCCTCGATTACTTTAGCCGTGGAAGACCCATCCTCAACGACGCCACCGGTTGCTATACTGTCAATGAATTCCTCTCGGGGATCTCCCGTTACTCTCTGCTCATCCACCACGACTGTTATCCCTCCCTCTACTGCAGTGACTCCTTATTATTACAGCCTACTCACTCTTACACCGAAACGCGTGCAAATAAATGATTTATTTAAGAAGTAATGGTTCATAATCATGCAAACAAACTAACTTACGTTTAAAGTTAAAATTATACCGTTAGGCATTATGAAGTCATGTTTCATGGAGGGGGAGTATTGAAGGTTAGTTTCGGGGTATGCAACAAGCGTTTTAGGCGACATTTTCGGAGATTTTCTAAAATAAGGAATGGGCAAAAATAGGGATAGAGGTATTTGAGAAAACAAATCAAAAAATCCTTCGAATTCAAAATTAGGCGGCTTCTGGGATCAATGTTTATTTGAGAATTTATAAAAATAGTGCTCACATTATTCCAATTAACTAGGAACAAACTTCGAATTGATAATTTCCTACAATGTGGTCCAAAACATCACAGTAAACCAATGGGCTAGCTGTTTGTGTTGGGCTAAGTCTGACGATAAATAATAATAAACAAGGTCGATCGAAATCCGAAAATAATTAACCAATAATGCTTTGATACGAAGCAGTTGATACTGGACGGACTGATTCTAGCTAATTATCAGCATACGAGTCTGGCTTTCTGCTTTTTATCATGTTTCAGTAAGGTCCCTATGGGTCAACAACTTAGAAAAAAGATGCTGTCCGAAACCGACTGTCAACTACGGACACAGAATACTTATAAACAAGACGGGTTTTCTTTACTAGCCGTAATCGGGCTTACAAAAGAAGGCAGAATAATGAACGAAACCGATTTGGGGTTGATATAATGGGGTTTCTTCAAAATACCATCGGTTACGTTACAATTGCGTATTAAAAAAATGATGTTGCTGTGGCGTCCATACACTTTAAGAATTTATACTTCAAATTCTTTATTCCTATGATGCGGCTTTGTCAATGGTACATACCGTTTCCTGTGTATGTATTGCATCTTTTGTCTTGGAAACGTCTCCAGGCTTTGCCCTGTCCTTTAAGGCAGCAGGGATAAGTGTGATGAAGTGGAAATCTAGCCGTTGGATCTTGGCTCGTATGTCTTCCGTCAAGTCCGTTGCGTCTTTCTTTCGCGTTTTTACCGGGAGATTTCGAGTGACCTAAAATGGTGTGTTTATTTATTCTAGACGCATGACATCCATTGGACTTGCACCCATTGGCCAACGCACACCACACCGCATTCGGTGACCTTAACGTGGATAAATTAAGAAAAATCGACGACACTTGGCCGGCCCCCACTTTTTACCACGACACGCCCCGCGTGTGTGAAGACAGGACTCGCCTGCAACGGGCACTAAGCATCGCGCTTGTTGGCCCGCTATTGTTTGAATAATACACAATATTATTAATTCCCGACCTTTGTCTTTGGCAATCGTGCCATTCTGATTTTTGGACAACGAAGTCTTCGAATTACCATAGATTTACCTCGCAGCTACCTGTAACCTGTATGGTCCAGTCTGTCAAGCGGTTTACCGAGGTGTGACCGCTGCTCCAGATAGCATTAATTCGGTTTTGTTAGAGTTGGCGACATATCCAATAAGAGTAACGAAATGTGTAAATGCGGTCTGGTAGTTCCAGCGTCAAGAAGACGACGAATATGGAGCGTGATTTTCGCCGTCATGGATGTCATCTATAATATTAACCATAGCAGTATATTATAGAATCACCGTAGTGCCCAAGCTATGGAGACACTAAGAACAAATTGCGGAAATTACCGCTGATTGAATTTAACGCAGACTTATTGGACGCCCCTACCCATGAATATTTATAGTCGTACGTGCGCATCACTCCATATCGCTCAGGATCTGCCCCTTTATTATTATTTTCGGGACACGTTACTTCCGCGTCATGTCAGGAAGCCTATCGCCAGCATAACACGGAAATTGACCGTTTCCTTCTAGAATTCCCATTGGTTTGACGTCATTCCATTGTAAAAAACGCCGGAATTTTTACAAAGACCATGTCTCATTTTTCAAATTCTGATCATCCATGTACACACGAACAGCAGTATCAGTGCGCCACTCACAACACACTTGCATAATTAGACTACAAACAAATGGGTGGGGCACGAAGGCGTAGATAATCAAGCCACACGGTGACAGCTTTTAGAGACTAGGAGGAAGCATGGATGTTGAAGACACGGGGCGGCAATATTCACTCCATATTCAATAAACTCTTCAGTTGGGGATTGGTTTGTAGAAGAGGGTGGAGACAAACTTCTGCCGGAAACGTGTGATCACGCTGAGTACAATGACACCGTCCTAAAGCAAGCAGCAATAATTAATGTTTTCTTTTCGAATGGTTTCGCTGCCATGTAGGTTCAGCTGGGTGGCATGCTAAACGAAAGTGTGCGTGGGGTAAAATTGGCTCAAACGTCGATAAAACGCCGACACTTAAAAGCAATTTCCGAAATAAAAAAGCTTCGTTCTACCACTTGTTAAAATCAATCGCTAAATAATAACGATTGCGTAAACAGGGACAATTATATGATTTGAGGAAAGAGGCGTGTTGCGACACGTGAAAAGGTGGCTTAATCCCGAGATTCCTATCTGAACTTCTACTTACCTTGATTGAAAGAGCATAGAGGTGGTTCACCACAACGTGGTTTGGCTGAGGCAGAAGGTTGGGGTCACAGTGGACACCAACGTCTTTGTTCAGGATGCCCTAAATGCGCGAAAATCAAATTACAGACAGCGGTCTTATAGCCAGTCTCTATTCTCTAACTCATTCCAAGAAGATTGAGTGCGTCATCCTCCCCAGTATCCACAGTTGTTGTTGTGGGTTCTCAGGACGGCTGGTGATTGATCGGAATTCCACTTTTGAAATAGATATGCAGGGTCTGTGATTTCATAGAGGCGAAATACCCACGAGAGCCATCGGCCAGGACACGACATTAATCGAACATAACATGGGACAAGCGTACGCGGCTATCAAAAGGTGCGCGTGCGTTGTTTGTAAAGCGAGGTGCCCCGACACGCACGTGCGCAATGCCAAATAAAGCAACGCCGTCTACCACGACACTTGGTGAAGGTGGTAAGTGCAGAGGTGGACATGTCACCTGACCTGGAGGAGTTGCGGCGGTATGTGCGGTGGCTGGGTTATCGATCCGAGGCCGGGGGCGGGCGGCTGAGTCCCCTGGGTGTTGCGGCGATGATGAGCCGGAGCGACGATATTAGCTCCGTTTATCTTCGGCGGATAGACGTCCTTCGGCGTCTCGGGGATAAAACGACCGTACCCAGTTTCGTCATCGGGCGAGGTGCGACTGCCGGTCTACAAGACACGTGTGTGTGCGGTTCAACAGACAGCGAATAGACAGCTTGACAACAGTGGGTAAATAAACACATTCTCCTTCACACCGGCGTGCGAGGGCAGATTCCAACAGATTCGGTGGGATGGGGAGGGGTTCGTCGCAACAATATGGATTCATTGTGCACAGGCAACATTTGCCCCCAATGTGCTCAAAGTACAACAGGCGTGTCTGTGCGCGCGGATTATTTCATCAGACCAGCTGACAGACGCCGTAGAATGGGTAACCACAGCCTGTCAACTGATCCGGGGATCATCTGACAACACACCAACACGCCTCTCGTCAAGCTCAAGTATGTGTGGGGAGGAGGAGGAGGAGGGGGGTTTTTGAACTTGCCGACGCGTGCCGCTGACACATAAAAAGCAGGGCAGGACTAGGGCAGGGTGGCAAAGGAATAAAAGTTTCACAACGACCCACGTCGGAATCGCCGCCAACCGAGTTGGGCTTGTGCTTGCTGTTGGCGATGTCCTGTTCAAGGGCGTTGAGGAAGTTGAAATCCGAGTCCTTGACCTCGACGACGTTGTTCTTGGTGCCGTACTGGTTGCTCACGACCATCTGCAAGAGAGGGGGAGAGTCAACAAGGTGGATACGCCATATGGTGGCCAGCGCCCACTCTTACACACACAAGCGCAGATAATGCCAAATATGGCACTCACCGAATGCGAAATGTTTTGAAAAATGCTATAAATTATGTAACCACCCAAATAGAGCAGTAACAATGATATGCATCAAGGAAAACTGTTTCCTAGGAATTTATAATTGCCCCCATTAGAGCTTGGGCGAACCTGAATAACAGTGACATGCGTTGGTGTTGACATCAAATAAACCACAGATACCAGAGGTTGGTTGGTAAAAAATGACTAGAAAGGATTCGCGATCAAGACCGAAACGGACTAACAGAGGACGAGCTGGTTTGACAAATGGAGGGAGGGTGGGTGGATCGGAATAGGACTGACAAGATTATGACGGCACCCACATTTGCTGATGCTGCTGTCAGCCCGAACCTTAAACCAACATCCAACGGCGAAAAGTTGACATGACACGAACAAGACATATTTAATTGGAGGAGGATGAGAGAGAAATAGAGCGGGAAGCAAGGACGTCCAGTCGAGACACCAACCCCCCCTCCCAGATAAGAAGAGATGACAGTTGCTGCTGCTGCTGCAGCTTGATTAGTGAAGATGGCCGATCAAAGCACGAGGTGACCGGCGCAAAGGCATCAAGAGATTAAAAAATGTGTTGATGCTGTCGCTCGATGGTGCAGCGGCAAGGATTGTCTCCCTGTTGGTGATGGACAGCGACCCCAACAGCGCCCCTGAGGCAGCCAATCGATGCTGTTGGCGGGCCTGTCGTCTAAGGCGCAAATGACAAAATAAGAACAGCAGTCACACGGTTAATACATGGCTGTGTGGCTGCGTTTCCGCCCTACGGCCACCAGCGTTGTCACGTTTATTTACTAACACAACATTCCGGTTTCGTGTTATTCGCAGTGGGTTAATGAGAGACCTGTAGTCGACGCCGTTCAAACGTAAGAAATGTTTTTCATTGTATAATGTCGACGCCTTAATTAGATAAAATGCCCATTAAAGTGTTTCCGTCTATATCTTAGTGGTCTAGAAATTATGTAATGACTATAATAAAATGTGTTGGGAGTTTATCAGTTTATAACCGGTCTCAAAAACGTATCATGCAGCTGAGTGTGCTGCCTCGTCTCTTGGGATTGAAGATAGAAGGATCCCCGTCAACGAGGACCTCGACGAGACAGAGGACAAATTCAGGGGCGTGTGGACCGGCTGTGGAAAATGCCAACTTTACCTATGGATGCAGTTGGTGCACGAATGGTGTCCCACTTTAACTCACTGGTCTAAAAGACACATCAGTAACACTCAATAATACCCCACTTGAGCCGTCAAATGACACGAGAAACCCGGCTGGGAATACTGAATGTGCAAAACTCAACGGTGGGGTCAACATGATCACAAGAACGGTGGGCCACAATTCCAGAAGAACACCTAGGGGGGACACCTAGCAAAGGACCTTGCTGGCATCAAAGTACCAAAGGATAGGCTCGGTAAGATACTGCGCCGCCAGTGGTCAGACGAGTACATGTCGTCTCATCAACAGCACAGACGGAGTGCTACAAACACAAACGCTGCCAGCCATAGGCCCAACTTAGGGAAGCCAAACAGCAGAAGCAGCGGGTGTGGCAGTCCAACACGGTGATCCACACAAGTAGGCGACTACGTGACTGCAGGCCAAATGCAGCACAGGGGAACAGCGCTGCCATCCTTCTCCTCCTCCCCCTAAAAACCCCAATCCACGCATTGGTTGGAAAAGGTGGCGGGGATGGCTGCAGCTCGTTTTAGACCGGCAGGATTGCTACCTCTCATGCGAGGGTTCGGATGGGAGAGATTGCTTCTAGCGAAGAGGAGAAGCTGGTGGTGATAAAAAAACCTTGACATGGAAAGTGAGGGAGAAGGCGCCCAGGATGGAGGAAAGAGAGTTGCAGCAGCAGCAGCAGACGTCACGCGATAACATGGCGCGCGCGCAGGCCATCCCAGGGCGAAGAAATTTGAACGAACCAAGTCGGCAGATTTAAGCAGAGATTGTGACTTATAGCGACCACTAAAAACATGCCGAGATAGGGTGGGCGGAATAAATTAGCAAACCAAATTAGACCACCCATTTTTCTTGCGTCATGGAAAAAGCCTCGTGAAGAGAAAACGAAGAATCCGTTGTTTTATGCGAACAATAAAACACGAATTGAATCCATTGGGATATTGTGAAGGGGAAACAACATCGTATTTCAGAAGCCGGTCAATAAATGTCCAACTCTCGAGTCAATGACCGCCACAAGATCAACCAGTCGGTAGAAAATGGTACCCAGAAGAAGGTATGGAATGGGACTCAGTGATCAGTCAGTCTGGTCATCGTGGGATTGACGCGACTGAAGCCGAAATAACCAGGAAAATGGGATTTCTATGGAGTGGATAGACTCCATTTGGCATCCCAGTGAAATGAAACAATATTGCGGGGTTGACCGGCTGTCCCAGTTACCTATTGGTCGTAAATCAACTGATTCGGCGGATACGTGTCATGAATCGCATGCGAAACGACATTCTGAACACCTAGTTTCCACACTGTTAAGTGCATGACGTCAGCGTCATACTTCTCAGTGTCCAACTACTACCACAAAAACCCACCATGCAGTTGACCGCCACGCGCCGTGAACTTTGAGGGAATTGGCAACATTAGTCGCATAATGGTTTCGGCGAGGAAAGGCCACACCAAATGTGAAATCACATAAAATGGGTTTGGAACAAAATCAACAACAACAATACGCCAGGCCAAACTGTGGACGCTACAACCGAAGTTGGTGGTGTCGCGCCCTGGGCAGATTCTGACAAAGGTAACCGAGATAAAAAACCAAAATATTCAATCCCGATATTCGTTTTGTCGGCTAACAGGTAATTTTGAACCATTATAGTATGGGTTAAGGATGCAGCAGCAGTAGAAGCATGGACTCACCTGGTTGGGGTCGTGGTACCAGGCTCCGTCGATGAAGAACTTGTACTCGTGTTTGCCCGGCGGACAGTCGACAATAACGCAGGCGCCAGAGTTACTGGAAAACAGGAGTAAAAATTTAGCCAATTGAGTGTCAGATTCTTGGCTTCGTCGAATTAAAAAAACCGCATCTGATCAACCACACCGTGCATCAGAATGACCCGTACAAAACTCGAAATAAGACGATTCCGCCGGACCGATTGCCTGCTACAGTGATTTCCGTGCAGATTCACTTTGGTCGCGATTGGAAGTTGATGAAATGCCGAAAACCGCGAGTATCTTCTGAATTCCTACCCGAGCAAGAGTATGGCGAATAAAATCGAAAGCAAAACTCGTCTCGGTGAATTCTGGACACTATTCCCAGCCCGTTTGAGTCAACGCCGAGTATCCAGGTGAAGAACTAAGTCCGACTACGTGTCAATAAGCCACCATTTGTGCTGAAAATTGTGAGCAAGGCTGGAGGAATCTTCGCGTATTAGGGGCTGTAATCTGCCCCATACTTAGGGTTGCGAAATTTGGCCACTACGGGTTGAAGATAACAGAAAGTTAGGAGTATTCAACCACCGGTACGTCGATGTGAAATAAAAAAACCCATGCCTACCTCGACAAAGTACTGGGCGAGCATTGACCTATGCATGACACAACCATCGTCATGATCAGATTATGCGTTAGCAACCCTGTGACAACATAATGATTAAACACATGGCCGATGTGGTCTGTTGGCCGTTATTGTTAATGCTTTCAAGAAAATTCTCTACGATGAAAGCAAAATATAGCAAAAAGGTGTCAAAAGGCAAGCGAAAACGGCTTTCCCGAAACGAGATCGCCTTAATTACTCCCGAAACTATTAAGACACGAGAAAAAATACTTATTTTATAAATTTAAAATGTACTCCGATTGAAATAATCCAAAATTTGGAATAACCGAGCCGAAGAGAATATGCAAACAGACTAAATTAATAATCACTAACTGGCGAGCCATGGGGATGCGTTCTTGCCAATTGTTGAAAGTACCGCTAATGAAAATATCATGTCCACCGCTATTCCACTTGAAAACTGTTGGCAGCAGGCGCTTAGTTGATGAGCCATCTTCTCGAGACTTGGGTACCATTTCGATGTCCGACGGAAGATCATCGACTGCCGGTGATTCAGCCACGTCGCCGACAGTGCTCGATAATGGGACTGGGAAGATGATGGGATTAACTTCGGATGAGACTGGAACCGACCGAGCTGGGTAGCCTCCATCTTGTATACTCGCACCATGTAGTAACCAAGCCATGTTATCCACATCGGGCCCGCCAAAATCGGTATGTAATGGGGCGGAGTGAGGAAAATCCTGAACAAAACACATAATTCGTATTTAAATAATGTTTCTAATTATTTAAAATAATGCGGCAAATTATTCGTCACTTACGGGCGTAGGTCTCTTGGCAGGGATATCCATAGAGAAGTGAGGGGGTGTATTATCAAACGAAATTGATTCGATTTCACCAGAAAGCCGTCGTTTGCTATGCAGTGGCGTATTTCCCATTGCTACTTGTGGCCTGTTCGGTTGAAATTTAACAAGCGTTTAACGAACGAATCACGGTCATACCCATTCAAACGACAAATAACTCACCATATCAGATTTTAAAACCGGCGCGCTGCCAATTTCTATAGACATTACCGACATCATATGGAGGTTATGTGATCAAAAATGTTAATAGTCCGGGTTTAATGCTCTTAAAACGCACTAAAAAAAATAAAACTGGAGATAGATTCGACTCTATTAATCAGATTGAAAAACACAAAAGCAGGTTACGTAAAAATATGAAAGACGAGACGAATTTGGTTACTGTTTGGATAGAACCAATTATAGAGCAGTGTATAAACGCACTGTTTATTTTACTTGTCGGATTAATAGTTCTGTTATTGACCTGAAAATATCTCTAAATTGGGAGCGTTTATCAGATACCCTCGATGACCGACTACGTCGCCGGAGTGCGTATTTGATAATAAAACCGCTTAAGTGCATAATCACAGGGTATTTAAATCAGTTTAATCAGCTTTTCAAAACTTGTTTTGTTGGTCTTTCATCCCTGTTCGTATATGATGTGACCCACACCATTTATTCTAGCCGGTCTCAGTATAAATCCTTTCGACCAGCGTGTAGGCAATACCGTTTAATTTCCAAAAGAACGGCTGCTTATTCAAACTTGGTAATAACCTTCTTGTCCGTGTAGAAAAATTATAAACTCTCCTTTCATTATTGCGAAATCATGAAATAAAATTGTTAATCGTTTACCAAGTTTGTTTTAGTCGTCCAAAATAAAGGTAGTGGTTTGAAAGGCAAAGGACGCGGGATTTCGTACGCGCTGTTACATAGTCACCATCCTGAACCTGTTCACGAAATGGGTCGAGAGCAGAACCACGGTCGATAAAAGTGGAGCCGATCTAGCACGGATACTACAGGTTGAGTGATTCTATCACCACGGGTCATCTACGCAGTTGCACAACGACTACTGCCGACTTGAATGCTACCGAGGTGCAGGAGCTCTGGCCGAAGCCCTTTAGGCCTACCAGACCACACGCCACAGTACAACTCAAAACAGCCCGGAGCGCAAGCAAGTCGTGGCTGGGTATCGATAGGGGAATCCAGAGGACAGATGGGAGGATTCCCAACGACCCCGCGTCCAGACCAAGGTTCGTTCTGGAGGCCTGAGATGACGCTAAACGGAACAATCAATTCGCGCGTGTAAACTTAGGGCGAGCAGCGAGAGGAAACGCATGCCGAAGGATCTGCCCTTGGGCCAACGGGTGCTGATCGTATATCGCGAAAGGGGACCGAAGCTAGATGACCCGTGGGTAGGCCCAGTAAAGGTCGTTGGCACTCCCAGGCCGGAAACCGTTAGGGTGCGGATGGGACCTTTCAGACCCTTCACCGGAGCGACGTGACCGTATTTAGGAATTCCCAAGTTCCCGATCGGGTTCTATCGACGCCCGGTACCCCTCCTCCTATACCCGAGACTGTGTTAGGAGTCCAAACCTCTATCGGAACCCTCTCGGCCCAGATGAGACAGATGCCTGCGGTATTGGCCACGTTGGGGGCCATCCGAAAGAAGGAGAAGAAGCCGTCGCCGGACTCGACATTAGAATTAAGGCCACCAGCTACGGAGATGGGATCCTCGTCTTCGATCGAAGAGCGAAGACTCGACGCACCACTCCCTACCCCGACAGCCGCGAAGGACGAATCCAGGACGCCCGGAGTCGATTCGAATAGGTCTCTCGTCGAGTTTCTCCCGATAAACTTTGTACCTTCTACAGTCCCGATTTTTTCTGTGAAAGAATGAAGGAGTGATTCAGATACGTTATTCGTGTGTTTCATTAAAGTTTGCTTATGATTAATGTTTTGGTCTTCTTGACCTGAAAAAAATATAATATTATATTTAAATGTTATGCTGATCATGTTAAGATGTGTAATCGATTTTGAAGTGATTTACAAATATTAAATATACATTATTACAGTTATCCATGGAGATGCGCAGGATCGTTACATTAGCGAGCATATTAGGATATGATGTTGCCTCGAGTTCTATGATTTCAACTGTTTGATAAACGCGACACATTCTTGGAAAATTTAGATTAAGACAGCGATGGGAAAATGACGAACGGCTTGAAAGGTTCACGAACTACAGCATAATCGTCATTTCTAACACGCTCTTCCAGCATCCCAAAAAATCTGTTGACGAGGTACTCTAACGCCGGTTGCACAGTCAACCAAATCGACTACTTCCTAGTATGATAGCGTTGAGCATCCTTGATTGAAGACTGCAGATTGTATCGGGCGCGGAGACTTGCAACAACCTTTTGCGCGCGCGCTTAATGATACGCATAGCAACACGTCGAAGAATCTGCGCTTCCAGATGTGTCAAAGTCGCTTCACTTGACCAGCTCATAAAAAAGGCTAAGACCTCACCGATTCGACTGCGTTTCGTCCACTTGCCAGCAGTTGCACTCAATTAAAAGGTCTGTCAAAAAAGCAATATAATAATAATAATAGTATTCGCTTTATTAAGGTCACGAGGACCAAAACTTTCAGCATTTAAATTTACAATAAACAAACATGTTACATGACGTAACGATTATACGTAGAAAATGCAGAATAAGTTAAGAAGAATAAAAGAAGTAACATCGTGGTAAATTTGCAAGAAAGGCCAATTTAACCCACAAAGTATATAAATTTTGGCAAACGGGAAATGGCGGCCATTGAAAGGCAGCCCTATCCAAAACGCGCGCCAATATAAGCCGACTAAGGGACCGAAATGCACAACAGGAAAGACAATTGGATCACCGACAACAATAGAGGCCGCATGCAAAGCTGTACCAACTTCCAACACCTCATACGACAAGTTACGTGCTCGACGAGGCTGGACTGCAATATGGAGGCTGCTTCTTACACCGAGGACTTCTAGAAGCTCCTTTGTCTTATCCGTCTTGCAACCGGCAAAGGCAGTGCTGTGGTTGCTAACTTAAACTGTTCATTGTGTTGTACATCACCTTTTGAAGAATATTCTATACCACGTTGCTGCACGTGTTCTCATTCATTCAAGGTCTCAGTTAGCTTTTTGAGTTATACCGGTTATACTGCCAATTCGTCTATTCTCTATTAAGGGTTAATTCAACCCTCCATACAATCCTATCACATTTGGCGTCGCAACTATGTCAAAAACGAACCTGGAATCCTTATCAGTTAATGCAACTTCCCGAGAAGTCTCGGACTACATTGAGCGTTTCGAAATTTGGGCTATTACCCAAGATAATCTCGCTGAAGAAAAGAAAGCGGCTTATTTTCTGAACGCTATTGGTAAAGACGCTTATGCTCTGGTGAAGAACTTGGTTTATCAGGAGATTACCATTAAAATGCCACTCGCCAAGATTCATCAAGCTATTCTTCAGCATGTTCAGCCTATAGCTTTTGAGGCTGCTGAACGAAGCATATTCCATACTCTCATGCGAAGATCCGATAAAAAACATCCGTGATTTTATACTTTTACTTCAGACACAAGCCGCAAAATGCAGCTTTGAGGCTGAATTAGACACGCAATTGCGCGACCGTTTAATTGCAGGCATCATTGATCCCAATCTGCAAAGGCAATTACTAATCCTCAAGAATCCCACATTGCAGGGTGTTCGTGCTATGTGCGAACAGTTCCAAGATGTCTCGAATGTTGTCAAAATGTCTCGGATCCCAGATCACGTGTTCCACTCCAGATCTATGCCTAGGAGACAAAACGCGCAGATATTTAACGATCGCAAAAAAAAGACTGATAATTCATTCGGTACTTGTCATTCGTGTGGCAAATTGCATTCACGGCAGCAATGTATATTCCATGATGCGAAATGCAATAATTGTGGCAAAACAGGCCCTATCAAATCGGTCTGCAAATCAAAAGTTTGTGCGATTACTAACGATTCAGGCGACAATATATCCGACATGGCTCTGATGAGTTTTTTTCCATATTTCCAAGGAATTAATGAACTCACATGTGAAAAAGTGGTCCCTCATCGTTGATACCGGGAGTGTGGAATCGCTCATTCCGATCCATGCATTGAAGAAGTTTTGTCCACGTCCATGTATACAGAAGACCAACCAGTCGGTTATTGGTATCACTGGTCATTCATTAGTATGATCCCTAATGTCCGAGATGGTATCAGATTCCCATGCAAATTCTTGGTGTCGGCAACGGGTCCAGCCATTATAATAATAATAATAATAATAATAATTGTAGTGGCTTTATTGAGGTCACGAGGACCTAAACTTTCAGCAGTAAAAATAGGCAATATGTCAAGTATTAGATGTGAAAATTGTCTTTTAGTTCCTGTTTCACCTGCTCTGGTGATACAAAAATTGGGACAAATAGGGAATGACCGAATTGCGATATGTCGCTGTTCTTGTTGGTATTGAACGGTATAGTCTACGTATTGGTCGAAGAGATTTACATTCAGATAAACTGGGATAGAGGGGATGGGAGGGGTCACTTAAAATTCGAGCAGCGATCAGTGAACAATTATTGAAGTGGCGTCGAACGATGATTTCTTGAATATAGAGAATAGGCAGACCACTAGAAAACGAGATTATTTTAAAAAGTCTATGAAGGTTTAAAAAGTTAGAACATTTAGGGCCGGGGAAACGTCACGAGGTCTGAACGTCATGAAGCAGCTCAAGTCCCAACTGAGTTTCGATTCATTACCGGCAGTTGAGTCCGAGTTGAAAGATCTGGTCCAAAAGTGCACTAGAGCGACTGGTGGAATGAAAATTCCCAAAGTCAAACTCGAGGTTGCCGGAGATCCCATGTTCTTGAAGCGGAAGATTATTGCCTTCGGCTTACGAGACTCTTTTGAACTGGCTCTGAACCAATTGGTGGAGCGTAATATATTGACTCCAGTCAGCCACTCCCATTGTGACACCGCTAAAATCCGACGGTTGTACACCCAGGATATGTGGTGATTACAGGATGACACTCAATCGCCGATTGTTACAGAAGACATGCACTACTCCGGAACCAGAAGACATCCTCTATAAATTCAAGGGGTCGAGTGTCTTCTCCAAAATTGATCTAAAAGATGCCTACTTACAGATTCCACTGGATGACGAATCCAGTTTGCTGACTGTTATTAATGCACCCTTTGGGTTATTCAGGTACAACTTTCTACCTTTTGGGCTAAATGTTGCCCCGGCTATTTTCCAGGATTGCATTAATGGCATATTGGATGGCCTTAATGGTATTGAAGTTTACCACGATGACATTTTTGTCCATGGTGTCAGCAGGCATGATCATGAAGAGAGACTCCTCCAGCTATTCCGACGTTTTGTCGAGTATAATGTGGCGGTTAATCCGCAGATCAAGCAACCACTGGTAAAGGCCCGGTTGTGTTATTCAAGGGGCGCAAACTCAACACATCGTTCCAATGTCTTGGATCGGGAAGGGTCACCTTTTTCAAAGGGAATGATTTTCGACCGTCTCGCGGTGTTTTTCTTGGACGAAGTGGAAATCGTATGGTTACTATCCTCGATGTTACTGATTTATCAAGTCATCGTCGGCATGTCGATCAAATCCGATTCGATGAACCAGCTGTGCCGGTTACTGATTCCCATCCTTCTGAATCAGCTTATCCGTTCCAGACCAAAGCCCTCTACCTTGGAGCGTCTGGGTTTGAAATCGCCGGTCGACTACCACATGCCATCCAAGTTGCTGCACCCAGGTGGATGTGATGGTTACTAACTTTAACTGTTCATTTTGTTTTACTATGCTGAGTGTCGTACATCACCCTTTGAAGAATATTCTATACCACGTTGCTGCACGTGTTCTCATTCATTAAAGGTCTCGGTTAGCTATTTGAGTTATACCGGTTATACTGACAATTCGTCTATTCTCTAACGAGGGTTAATTCAACCCTCCATACAATCCTATCACAGGCAGCCTTTGGAAGACCTCCTTCGCGACACCAGAGATGGAAAGGAAGTTTGTGCGATTTGCCCATCCGGATCACATCCCCTCAGTCAATGCGAGTCATTCAATACGACATTCACTGCGACCCACCGGCGCGGTCAAATAAAAGCCCGTTAAACTTGTGAACTTGTAGCCATCGGACACGCGTAGCTCCAAGAGGATTTGGTTGGTCATCATTGTCCCTCAAAAACGGACAAGGGATCGCTACATCACTGATATGGGGTTTGCCTTAACCGATGATTTATCTTATCCGATGGAGTCAAAAGACAGCAATCACCATTTTTGGTGATATCGTGGATACACTTCGACTGCGCCCCCCCCTCTACAACCACCATCGTGCCAAACCATATTTGGTCAGCCTCCAATTGCGCAAGTTCTCCTACTTAAAAAAATAAGAGAGAACTGCTATTATTCATCATGGGTACACTTCAATTGAATGATTAATTGGTAGATTCCTCAGGGGACCTCGTGAATGACCTGCAGAGAGCTGGGATCAAAGCAGCAAGGGCAAGTCGCCTCCGTAGCCAGTCGACTAAATCCTGCAGTTGTCAGATGAAACCAAGATATCGCGTTTTGGGAAAAATCTAAACTCGTCGTGTTTGGAGGCGAAAGAGTTGCTAAGTTGCATCCAACGAGTGGAGGGGGTGAAAATGTCATACGAAACTTGGGGCTATGGCTTGAAAGAGGGAGAACGACGACTGCTGCGTGTAACGAAAGAAGCGGCATTTCCGTGTCCTCGAGTGATCTAGCCAGCCACCTGATCTGAACCTACTACTCATTAACCTACATAGAATGAACATCACAAACAAATGGGGTGGTAATTAAAGACAAATTGGGGTGACAATTGGTTGAGAGAGCATTTACAATACGAATTCATGTGTTTGCATCATCAGACATCGTCGATCTCGATCGCGACTGCACTCGTTCGGGCAATTGACCAATTGGGGCAGTCCCACGTTTGTTGCTGCTCCCCAACTCCAAGCGCATTGACAATGCCCGATTTTCGCCCTCCAGAAGCGCCACCCGCCGCTGTAGCTCCATCAGCAGGCTGCTGCTCGGCTGCACGGCCATCTTCAGTTGCTTCGGTTCGTTTGCGTCAAATAAAAAACCTCCCAACTCCAAGGACGTTGACTCGGCGACGGCGGCGGACTGTTGACCTAGAACTTCTTCGTCCTCGTTGTCATCATTTTCAGGAATTCGGAAATGTACGGGGGTTGAACTCTCCATGGAGAGCCGCTGCTGTTGCGTGTCAAATGAGGGCGTAGGCGTCGCGGCTCTTTCAAATCGGATGAGGGGTATGTTTGATTTGGCGGTGGCGGTGGTGTTGGCAGCACCGGCGGCCAATGGAGACGTCTCAAACAGACAGGCGGCTTCAGCGGTGTTCTGGAGGGAGTATTGCCTGCGCAAATATAGGGGCCGGTGTGCAGCGGCGTTTACTACCGACAAACTGCAGGATTTTTGATCGGATGACCCCCAGGGATCGCCTACCCAACCAATAGCGCCCTCCTTTGAATAATAGAGCATGTTCGCGGATGCTGTCGTTGTGATGACGGAAGGACCAACGCGCTTCAGACCAACGCGCAATGGAGCGCCAGCAGTATTGGGAGTCAGAACGTTGCATCTTGACCCTGTAGACGAGATGTTGGAGATGCTGCGTTTCGGTCTCACGGGTAGCAGTATTCGAGAGGCAGCGGCATGTAAGTCAGTGGTGCAGTTGGTCGCATGATCTCCACCTGAAATAGTGGCAAAATAGACAGGCAATTTTGAAGACATCAATCGCACAAACAAAGCGTTCGTTTTTGTAGTCCATAGGATACTATTTATAATTATCTTATCTTTGCTGCATATCCCTATGTGGACCAATTAATGGGAGGCCAATTAAAGAGTGGTGGTCATTCGAAGCCGCCTCGACGAATAGAGTTAAGGCTTATCGGATGAATTGTAAATGAATGAGGCATTCCACGACAGAGAATCTACGATTAAAGAACGCTTGTTCATTCGCCATATAAAGAGTCTCTCTTTTGTACACCTGATGTGGGGTCTCACAGATGTAGTTCAGGGAGAAGTGAGAGTGTGTCAGAATAAATGCAGGCCTCAAACCGACGCTACTCCCAACCCCTTTCCCATCAAAATATTACTTTTGTCCCATTGTGAATACAGAACTCCTCTTTGTGATGAAGTAAGCCCCTAGCACTGACAGAACGTACATTATTCGGGTCAGAATAAACCCACAATCAAGCGATTTGGTCGAATAGGAGCTCACTCCAATCAGACCTCTTGAAAGAGAAAATCCCACCCTCGATCGAAGACCTGCCCAGGAAAGGGGGCTTGGCGTTGAATGAAGAACATACATTCCGACGAATGATCGGAGACTTCCTGCCACAGCGGGATCACAAGAAAACATTTCCCCCAACGGTGTCCCCCTCTGGTCTAGACAATTTCAGCATCCCCACTGCTGCTGCTGCATCGGCCGGAATTAACTCACCAGCCATTGGTTGCGGCCATTGGGTGACCCTGGGGACGCCACTATCTAGGATCCATATTCCAAGACTCATCTTCGAAATGATTTAATGAAAACATATTTGCAATTATAATTGTATTCTTAGCTATCTATAATCGATTATTAGATGTTAAGATCTGAGGAGTTTGTAGTTCCTCTACCTCCCGTAAAATTTCGTTTAAGGCCAACAGAAGATGGGGAAAATGTCGATGTGCTCTAACGCCACACTTCAACAACTTCTACAAATTATAATTATCCACTTTACTCAAGTGTTGGGAGGATGAGGGGAAGTTTTGTTTATGACACAGGAAGTTGTTTAATGCGAGAGCCGCCTTCTACTTCCGCAATTAATTTGTAGTAGAGCCACGTACAAATGGCAACCGTGCTTCTCAGCAAACTGTTATCTCTGAGTGATCATTTGGATGGCGTCTTCGCTTCTGCCTCTTAGTTCGCCGTGTCTGGTGACTTGGGGGTGACGTCAACGCCCACCAAGAGCTTCGTGGATACCTGTATTCTCCCCACCCCACCACGTGTACTTCTCCCCTTTGTCTCCGATGGCCTCCGATATTCTCACTTTTCGACTTCAAGTAGTCGTTTTACACTGATTACCTATGCACTCCATCCAGGACGCATCCACTCACAGTTTCTCAATTAAATTCTAGCCCGCCTGTCTCTATATATATCCCCGTCTCTCTTCGACCAGCACGAAGGCGGCACTGTTCTATTCTTACAAGACAAACGGCAACATTCTCCTCATCAGGTGACCATCCACTCCTAGCCGGCCAGTCGATAAAGTGCATTCGACGTTTAACAGCGTCATATGTGCCTGACAATGTAGATTGCCTGGAACATGGGGATGTGATAATATCTCTCTTTTTGTTTAATTCAAACCCTCGCGTATTACATGACGGAAGCTTCGCAGTTTGAAAGGATTTTATACAAATGTTGCCTATGTTTGACGAAATCTTTGGTTATGCAGTGATCTATTTATTTCTAATGACCTTGCTTTGAAACTTTTCTTAAAATGAGATGACTTCCGTGATGTCCGTGACGTAATGCATCTGGTAATTCGAAGCCAACAGGAGATTATGCGATTCTTTGATCGATCTAGAGTGCATTTATAGGGTCAAATCACCATCAAAGAAGCAATGTTACGAGTTGAGAAAATGTTAATCGTGTTAAATGCTTAGTCATGGTCTCATGGCGACGTACCTTCATTGCCAAGTATTGTGGAAGGCGGCCGTGATCGAAATGCCTTGAGGCGTTTGAAGGCGACCTGTTCGAGCTTGACGCGAGCCGATGGATACTCCTTCAAGACATCCCGCAGATCCTCTTTGGAAAGACTGAAGAGATCGGAGAAACCGATCGATTGGACTGAGGCCGTCCGGCGATTTCCCGCAGCTCCAAGATTCAGGATGGAGATCTCGCCGAAGTAGCTTCCCGGACCCAGTGTTGCCAGAATCGAGTCACCTCCCCCCTCTTGCTCCTCCTCCTCCTCCTCCTCCTCGGCCGCCAGGACATTCAGCTTCCCTTGGCTCACTAAAAACATTTCACGACCGATTTCGCCTAAAACGCAGAACCGAGGCACGGAATCAATGGTTGATTCGATTTAATTTACGTTCACAACTGAAGACGTTCATTCCAAAAACCTTCTCACTTCGATTGGTCAATGAATTTCACATGACACGATTTTGCCCATTCCCTGCATCCTCTGGATAGCTGTTATTTATCCGTAGTAGTAGTAGTAGTAGTAGTAGTAGTAGTAGTAGTAGTAGTAGTATCGTTTCTGTTTAACAGTGATTGGATTATTTATATTTATAAACACGGAGAATCAGGCTAGCAATGGACTGACTACTGCAAAAGGGGTTTGGTGATTCCTACAACGAGGGTGGGTGGATCACGAAAGGGCGACAAAATTCCTTTTTCATTGCCAACTTTTAAAGAAAATGCATGCAACCTGTAGAACCGATGGCGGATGATGAACTATCGTCTACATGCGGTTTTTTCACCAACCTTGAATAGCGTTTCGAAAATACATTATGCTTGCAGGTTTCATCCACGCAGCATCACATTGTATCTTTTAGCGGAGATATTTATTGACTAATTAGTGGAAGTGGTTGAGGCTGGATTTACGAAAAAAACGTTTTAGAAAAAAGTACGAGGAGGGACCCGTCTGTTTTTTCGAGCATCCTGGGAGAAGAGAAGACGCCATTTGACGCCAAATAATCCTGCCGCCGTTCCTCACATCTTTGAAATGCAACTCGGCGACAAAGCATTCCCGACGGGCGCAGATGCCGCCCTCCAATCTGGGCAGCAACGGTTTTTGTGTGGGCAGGAGGAGTAATTTTGGTCGGCGTGTGGTCTGCCTCATGCCCCAATCTCTTCTGAATCAATGGACCTCGAAAATCTTTCACTTTCTGTGCTGTATACTGACAGGTGTTTTTTTCAATAAAGTTTGTCACCACTAGAGCCTGGTAGCCCTCCCAGATGCAATCGTCGAAACGCTAACGTGAAAAAACGTAGAATAGTTTCACTTCGGCTGGAATCCGTTAATTTAATGGACCTTAAATGCCACCCCCACCCCCAAATTAAGCCCCTCTCACCACTCGTGCGCTTTTATCCTCCTCCTCCTCCTCCTCCTCCTCCTCCTCCTCCTCCTCCTCCTCCGCCGCCGCGGTCTGTCCTTTCCCTAAACCCCCAATGGAGACACTCGTAAAAATAATTCATAGCCAAATTAAAATAATCTTATTTTATCATTTCATTAAATCATACTAACTTAGACCAGTGAGTTAAAGGGGGACACAATTCGTGCACTAACTGCCTCAATAGACAACGTTGACAATATTTCCAGAATATTCGCAAATTGCACGAACACCCGGTCCACACGCCCCTGAATTTGTCCTCTGTCTCGTCGAGGCCCTCGTTGACGGGGATCCTTCTATCTTCAATCCCAAGAGACGAGGCAGCACACTCAGCTGCATGATACGTTTTTGAGACTGGTTATAAACTGATAAACTCCCAACACATTTTATTTTAGCCATTACATCATTTCTAGCCCACTAAGATATAGACGGACACACTTTTCTGCATTAATGGGCATTTGATCTGATTTAGGCGTCGACATTATACAATAAAAAACATTTCTTACGTTTGAACGTCTGAAGTAGAAGACAATTGGAGCCTCCCAAGAGATCTATGAAACTGCCCATATGAAATGTACGACTGAATAAACGAACATTTTGTTACCTATTCCAAGCTGGAACAAAGAACAAATATAAATGGGGCTCCGTTTTCTTTATATCGAGCTGAGAATATTCCTACCTCTCGAAATCTCAGGCCCTTTCAGCTAAAGCAGCAGCAGCAGCATTCGACCCTGATAGAACAAGAAGTGCTTCGAAGGTGACTTCTAATTTTGGAATGCCATCAGTTACGTCGGCCCGCGAAAAATGAACGCTCCCATGGGTCTCCAGAAGATGTTGATTTGCTTTGTGGAGATGAAAACCCGAATCCCAATTTAAGTGCCTCAAAAATCCATAGCTTTTATAGACGAAGGTTCCTCGAAATGGGCGCTCCAATGGAAATGAGACTCGAAGCACGATCAGCTGATTGCCTCCCTTCCTGAGCCGCCTTACTCGTCGTCATTTGAAATGTACTGTTTCGCATCTCAACGTGATCAGTCAGCAATCTTTTACTTTTTATTCGATCGCGAAGGAAAGAGATCAACAAGTGTCTTTGTAAGAATCCCAAATTCGTAATTCAGTTCAAATTTGCTTACGAGACAGTGAATAAGCGCAAAAGGACTACTGGCAACCCAAAATTGTAAATAACGGACGGGACAACTGAAGTGCCGTTAGAGGAGGTCTCAAGAGGAGCAGGACTACTTGAAGAAACAGGCGCTGAATTTCCATTGGTTGGTAATCACTATTTAGCTATGCCATTAAGCCAATCAACCGTCTAACATCAACAACAACAACAACAACAACAACAACAACAGCTGCCGATGACGAGAAGCCTGCAGACCCAACGCCATTTAAAGTCTTGGGCGTTGGATGTTTTAATGAATGCACCATGCATGGCGCATGCATTTCGAATGTTATCAATTAACGAAATTGAAACGGTGAATTTCGTCGTCGTTGCCTAATTATTGCTCTGAATTCCAGTTGCAACCTGTCACCACACGTACTTTGCATTGGTAGCATCAGTCGAACTCTAATGCGAATTTTATAAAAGCAATCATTAGCTGCTAGGCCAAATGGATTCCGAGTTGATTTCTTCTTTTTGAAAATGTGAAATGATCATTCAGGAACGAATAGAACGTCATACAACATTGAACAATGTCGCGGTTTCGGGGTGGCCTTTCAACCAATAAATCTTCAAAATCTACCTAGATATCGTTTTTCTTACTCAAACCATCGCTATCCCTTCGTCTTATCTGATTTCACTCTTGAGAATAATATAAATACTTTTGCAACAGTTGAGTAGACAGTCTAAACGTATCGCAGATGTTTCAATTTCACCGTTATTGTACCAGTTACCCACAGATCATCGAACCAATCGGAACACTCGAGATGTGAGCCTCAACCAGATGTCCTTGCGACATTCGATGAGGTGCCTGACTAGACGATCCACCCACCGCGTTATACGTAGTCAATTAAGCATGATCAAAATGCCAAGGAAGAAACTGCAAATAGCCGGGCTACCGACAGTGTCAGTCTGAAAAAGATAATTATAACGACTGTCTGGAATCCGTAATGACCAATCAATCATTTCGATCAATGAAGGAAACAACATTCAATCTAAATAAAAAAATCTAGACGTCGCTGTGATCTACTACCCACAGGTCTGTAGGATCCAAACAAGATCGAAATGATCAACTCTTTGGTCGTTGGAAAGGGCAATCGTAACAGGAAAAAATAATCATCATCATCTTCTTCTCTCCTAACCCACGAATACACGTCAGTTTTTTAGATATTTTGATGGATGCTTTGGACGCAGGAGAAAACGTGTCTCAAAACCACGTCCTCATTGGTGTGTTCACAACAACAACAACAACAACAACAACAGAGACGTCACCTTTGCGGCAGATGAAATCGCCGGGTGAGAAGAGGACCGGTTGGAGTCGGAGGACCAACTCGGAGAGGAATCCCTCCTCGGTTTCCTGAAACATGTCGACACGCTTCAGCATGTCCAAATGCACGTGGATGGCGACCTCGGCCTTGAGGCGATCTGGCAGGTAACCGAGGACTCGTTGCTCTGTTGGAATGTGGCTGTGGTGCCAGAGGTAGTCGTACCAGCAGACCACACGGCGCTTCAGCCTCTCGGACGCCTTGCGCGCCGTCAGGTAGGACCTGACCTCCGACAATTGACCTGTGGGGGTGGGGGGGGTATATCTACGTTGTATTAATGCCAGCTTATAACCACTTGGACGTCGGATATCACCCACAGGACGCATGGAAACCCTCCAGGAATTCTGATGCGTTGTGACAGACAAGGAGGACAGTAGTAGCGCTTCATCAATTCGCTGTCCGACAACATCAGCCACAATTTAGTTGTATTTCCTAATCGTCTACTACTTGTTTGAGTTGAATGATTTGCTCGTGGAAAATAGAATGGCCCCTCAGATTAATCGATTGGCATTCCACTTTTTCAGACGTCGACTTCAACATTTAAACTTCTTCTATACGCTTTTTCAATTTAAATACATCCTAATCTTTCAGATTTTTTCATCATCGACAGAAGACACTTTAGTCGGCTTGTATCTGCTCAAACGGTATATTCACGAACGAGCGCATTCTCACTCCTTTTGAACCCCCGTGGCCTCGTTACAAGAATTTAATTTTCATTGCTGCAATCCAATACCCAATCAACATTCACCAACATTTTGCTAGTTGTTCCATTCTCGCTTCTCGTACATCAGGTGAGTCCTCCAATCCCTTTCTATTCGAGGCTGTCTCAATATAGTGTCTTCCACCAATGCCAAGACTTTACCGTTTAGTTCACGCTCGATGAGGTGACCACTCCAACCAACCTCGATTTTAATATATGTCCCCGCGTAGATCATTGTCCATAGACTCTAGCGTTTAATTCCCAAAAGAACGGCAGCATATCGCTTTTCGGTCACTCACAATCCGTCTCGATCGTTTGTCTCTCGACGGTGAAACAGTAACTCAGCGACGCTTCCATCAAAATCAATCAACAATCGAAACTTACTCGGCCATCTTCTCCTGCTAGAGAATTCACCGGATGCTGCTTCACAGCAGACCGAGGATGCTGACCGCTACCTCGTGATTAACAACAAGGTCGCGTGGCGCAAACATGATGAATAGAACAGAGTACTGTGTGGTGATAAAATGTAAAACCCCACGCACCCACGCACCCACTCATAAGTGCCCAAAGCTAAGTAGCCAATCAGGGCAACCCGTTGTTCCTCACGTGCTCGCGGCTATTAGGCAATGGTGAAACGAATATTCTCCATGATTTACCTGTCGATAAGGTACCATTTACTGCAAATGTCGACTCCGCCCAACCACTAGAAAACCAGCAGCAGCATGCGGGTAGATTGTGGGGCGCTCGGGTGAAAAGGCGCTGATGGGGCGGAAGGTAGGTGGTGGGTGCGGAAGATGGGCGGGCGGGCGGCCAAATGGTGGGAAGGGCCAAAGCTAACAACGCGCCCACCAGTGAACCCACACACGAATTACCTCGCTTCGTCAAAGCCGCCCCTATAATCTTGAGCTGCCATCGACAGCGCATTTCTTAATGGTGCGGAATGCTTTATTTTCCTTGAAATGATGCATCCGGAGGTCGTTTTTCAGACGACCCTGAGTCTTTCAGCAATCATTTAAATGCACTCAATGATCCCAAACCTCTTGAATTCGTGTGACAATTTGTTTGACCCCGAGAAACGCCCACCACTAAATGGATGGCGATGGAAACTTCACGCCCGTCCACCGCCATCCCATTCATTGGATTTGAGGCGCGCAAATGTGATTCTAAGAATTGCTGAAGGCAGCCATTTTAATCGCCGAGAGTAAGACATTTAAACCCCCAGACCTTCCGCACACACACACACACACACACTTTAGAAAATTTGAAACCAATCTTCTCAGGCACACATTTTGAGAATCTGTTCTGCAGACTCTTCTGTTTTGTCGATTGCATGAGCGCTTTAATGCTTCCGCGAAACTCACCTCTAAACTCGTTCTCCCGTGCTTGTGTGGTGGTGGTGATGGAATTAACGTTGGCAATGAGCACCGTTAACAGCGTCAGCCCCAACAGGCCCTCGAATATCAGCAATATGTAGAGGGGAGTCTCTTCCTCGACGTCCCGCCTATCCGGCTGCAGACTCAGACAGAGGAGACTCTTGTAGGCCGACCGGAGATAATTCTCGAAAGGTCGCGAAATCGATTTCGTAGAATTAGCACCCGAGAGGGCTTCCACAGCGCAGCGGTAAAAACAGGTATTCCAGTGCAGGATGGTGAGACTGCCGACAATCCATCCAATTATCTGAAAGCAGGTCGGGTGGGTGGATTGTGTCTGGATTCTGGCGACGAACTCCCTGATTTTGTAGATTTTTAAGAATCGAAGCAATCGAATAAGGGATTTGCAGCCGATGGACAGGTAGAGGAGGTCAAGTGGGAGAATACACAAACCGTCGATGTAAAATCGTGTGGAATTTATATAGTGCTGTCGAGTCCGGCGTGGTATACTTTGGACAATGCCGTTGTCGAGATAGGCGGTTCGGCAACCCACGAGTATATCCATGGCATAGAGGAAATCACCTGCGTAATCCAGCGTGAACCAGACAACCATGGACGCTGACGTGATCTCGTCGAACGCGAATCGATAGGGAATTATCCACAAGTTGCACAGACAAATTGCGCTTACTACACCCGACCAGAAGTACAAAAACCGTCCATTTGGCGTGAAAATAAACTGCTGGCGTAATTTCGCTTTCGAGACAGTTGGAGACTTGGCTGTCTGTGGGGCCTTGTGAGGACTGTCTGGTTCGTGAGGTAGGCGTGGATTTGGGGTTGAGTGGTTGGGGGCTTCGTCATAGAAACTGCCGATTGCATGGCCACTAAAGCTATGCCATCGCACAGCACTGGTGTGGAGCATGTCTTGGTGAAACGCATCGTCGCTCAGGGTATTGCACATTTGGCCATTCGTCGCGTCTGAGATCCTTGAACCGCCTTCCGGTGGAGAGGGGGTGGGGAGAATTTGGGAACTAATTGGCTCCTTGGAAGCGACAGCTCTGGTAGGGGAGGCAGGGCATACGCGTCTACACGTGGCTTGAGGTCACAGGGTCAGGTAACCTATAAATTTGTGTTTGCGCGACCGAGCCTCTTCGTGGTGACTGGTTCTTGCATATGGTAATAGGTGAGGGGCGTGACTGCAACCAGCAAGCCAGGCGCAACGGTGATTAGTCAAACAATTGACCAATGATATTGTGGCATTGGGAAAAGCCGAATGGCTTGTAGTTAAGGTATGGCCCCAGTTCAGACAAGTAAATGCGTTAACGATACGTATAAATCCATCAAAGAAGCCTAGGCAACAATTTTATAATCGTTAAATTCACATATCAATTTCAATAGCTGTCCGACCAAATAGTTTAATATAATGACGCATTTAAAAAAATCAATAATTCGTGCATTTGGCGTGGGAATAGCTTGGTTTAATATAAAACTAAAAATAGCCAAAAGAGATATTGTTGATCGTGCGAATTCAAAAAGAATCTTATTATACCCCCGTATGTATGTTTATTTAAGCGAGCCTAATTTACTTGAACTGTCATCAACTGAAAGCACGAACGTCCAAATTAGTAATTTTGGGAATAGGAAATCAACAATGGGAAAGTATTTTCCGGATTAAAATGAATCCCAAGCCATGGGGAAATACCAGGAGATATCCATGGATGTTAGGATAGTTACTATAAGTGCCGATAAACGAAAACTCAAATGAGAGCCTGATTTGCTGGATAAACCATACTCAATTGCGCGTTGACCACCGTATTTTTGCTAACGTTGGAATTAAAGGGAATTTGGTCAGATCACCATCCTAACTCTATTAGTGAATGACCCTTGGTTCGAATCCCAGGTTAGACAACCAAAATAAATAATCCGGGCGTAGCGGCGTGCCTCTAATGATACAGCGATTTGGAAGTTGCTCTTGGGTCGCGGCGGAAACCGACTACTGTTGCTGCATTATCGCCTGGGGATTTAACAAGCCAGAATTCAATCTTTGAAAAGATTTCCGAGAACAGTTTGTTCATAATCTAGCCAGAGATAGATTCTCAAAAAAACCAAAGGGGATCACATTGCAGCATCTCACAAGAAACTAAATAAGTGCGCTTATTCTTTGATGATTAACTATTTGGTCTCCGGGTCCATCATTCTCCCAATCTTATTATTGCAATCCCACCTACGCAAAAAGTAAAACACAACATGGCATTTACTTTATTTTCTGCGCCGAACATAATAATAACGACACGTTCAATCAGTAAAGCGAGGAAAGTAAAAACTATTGAGATTATGCGACATTCGAGCGCACACATTAACTGGGCAGTTGTTTTTTCACCTCCAACGCAAAACACAGTCTACTCTGGATGTTGTCGTGCTTTCAGGCGCAATGGAAGGGTTGGGAGAGGGGGTATCAGTGCACGACGGTGGCATGGGGTGCTGTCGTACAGAACTGGGGTATGAGAACAGCTCACCAGAGCAGTCGTTGCGTTTCCTACTGTGAAGATTGGTGTGGTTGTTGTTGTTGAGTGCGATGTATAACACGCTAAAGCTAGAGATTTCTCTCCAACGGAGCTTCAATTTTTACGGTTCGTGTAAAACTATACTTGCATTCTTTGGTTGATGAGTGGACATCGAAAAGAAGAGGCTGGCGAGGGCTAAGATAAGGAGTGTAGAAGATTGTTTTCATGGGAGTACGAAGGAATGGAGAATGTTAAAAAATCGTATTCAGAGTATTTTAGAGTAAGAAGGTTTGGCAGTAGAAACGGGTGAGCTAGTTTAGAAGGTGGTCCATTTCTCCGTGAAGAACAGCCAGTGCTGCCGCTGCCTCGCTATCCCAGGGTTTGATGCCTTGACAAAGTAGTTCTTCCACCTCGTCGTCAGTAAACCCACAGTTAAGGTCAAACTTTGTCGGCGATGTAATGTGTCGGATCGACTGGGAGAATGGGCGTGAGCATGGCCGATCAAAGGGTCGATATCCAGGACTACCAAAATTACGATTTCTATCGCCAACACGGGAAACCCGGTCTTCAACGCAGCGAGAAAATCTAGTCCCCTCATTATTGTTGTTGCTGTTGACATCGTGTAAGGTGGCAGGGGCGTCAGTTCCCCCATCATCACCCCTTGGACATGGAGCGGCACTGTTTGTGTTATTCACATCAACACTTTTCGGGCGAATCGAAGATTTGTCTGCGTTATCAAGATCCAATCGAGGTTTTTGTGGGGCTACAAAAAATGGTGGATGGTCGCCTGAAGCTCCTGCCACGTGATGCTCAGATTCTGTCGATTCTAATTCAACAGGAAGAGATACCGTCGGTTCATTGTGGGTTACATTAGTAGTAGATGCACTCTTATCGCTGCATGTTGCGATACTTTCAATATCGATTATTTCGCCAGAAGGACGACCTTCTTCATCTACTTCACGAATTATGAGTCGCATTGGGGCATCACAAGCGGGTTCCACGGCTTCTAGAAACTGCTGGTTCGTTGCTCTGAAGCCACGAGGGCCACCATAGCGTCCCCCCTGTGCGTTGAAGGGGTATCCTCCGACTTGTCCACCTGCGAGAGCAGCTCTTGCGATGGCCGCTGCTCCGCCAGCTTTGCGCAATACCTGTCGATGAAGATTCTCAATTTTCCGCATCATATCGCGCTGATGAAGACGCCATGGACTACTGATTGGTGCGAGCCACTGCACCATTGCAGCCGCTGCTACTGCTGCTGCTTCCATTTCTTCCTCCATCGTGTGCTGATCTGCAAGCTGATTTCGAAGATCATTTCGCAGTTTCAAGGGAGTAAACAAACCCAAATCGTGACCTAAAAGGACAGCAGTCATCAATGGCAGCATATTTGTGGAATGCATTTTAATATCAAAGTAAACTAATACTGACCAGCCATTAAACCGGCGATGCTATCGATCCAATCGAGATGAACCTTCTTTTCCCATCGCTGGACCTTAGCGCCCTTGGCCTTATCAGCCATGTGCTGGAAAAGAGACCAGGGTTTCTCGAAGATGAGGATGCACGACTTGCACCAATACATCTGTCCAGGCTCCAACGCCGCCTTCAGCTTAACACACTTCACGTGATCACCTTCTTTGTCCAGGAAACATTCCAGATAGTGGTCTTTCAATAGATTACAGTAACTCTCGTTTCCTCGTCTCTCCAAGATTCGTTTGCATGAGCCTGTGAAGGTGGATAATCGTTGTTAGCCCGTTCAGATTAAATATAGGGTACGTACCACACATTATCTGTGACTCGGCAACGATTTCCTCGGGTTGAAAGTTTGGATCAGGCGTAAACTCAGGCATATCTACGAATCTCTGCATTATACCTGAAAATATAAAAGTGTGTTTTGGAAAGCTTCAAAAAATTAAATGCCAATGAAATATGAATAGCGGTGCCTTTATTATCGTTGGTCTCTTCATGCTCCGTTTCATTTGGCGGTATATCAGTGGTAGTAGAAATGATGTCCTCAATATTCTTATCGGCATCTACAACCCCAACAATTGCATCTTTTTCCTTTAATTTTTCAAGCACCATTGGTGGATCAGTGATAACCAAGCGGGAGGAGGCAGTCATATTATTGTTATTTCTGCCCGACGTATTATTTGAGTCTTCTGCCGTCTAAAAAAATCGCAATTAGATATAATATTATGGTTGATTGTCGGATTTTATTTGGATATCGTCGGTTAAAATACGAACGCATATTCATAACCTGGTCTACGCGAGCGATAATCCGTAAAATAATACACACCATAAATAATATAAATAAACAAAATACTGACGCCTTTGGGGGAACATGGTCTGTCGTTTCGATTTTCGATGGATTTCAGGCAAGCGCTATCATGTGAAAAGTGGCATGTATCACCAAAGCGACATCCAGTTGAAGATTTATCCCTAGACATAAACATATATAAAATAAATAATTACCAAAAGAATTTGCAAGGTGGTGTTTGATCTGGAATATGTAAAAATTTGCAGGTTTCGTTGTACCAGCATCCGCCCAGTGTGTTAAAATATCGACAAATTTTCTTATCTGGATCACCCATTTTTAACCTGCCTCTAGATGCAGCCTCGATTCGGCCTTCGATACCGTGCCCAAAAATTTGAATGACACACCGCGTACGCCGCGACGGCTAAAATCGATTGTGAAAGAAATCAATAGTGGTTGGACGAATTATACACAAAACAAATCGTTTTTGATGTCGATGCGTTAAAACACATAAGATTAAAAATGAAAACTAAAATAAATCGTCACCTTATAAGTGTTTGTAATGTTTATATTTAAAGGAGATTGTTGAATCATATTACAATGAAAGGTATTTTATAATACATTTTCGGAAGCAAGTAAAAAGAGAAGACAATTGACAGACCAAATGTGAGGATTTATTTATCGATTTTCATATCGTACGATGACACCCAACTAAATTATCTGCGTCTCGGTGTTGAATAATTATAAACTCCCCGTTCATGATTGTGAAAGTATGCCTTGTCGGCGATTATAACCAAGGTTAGTCCTTAACTAGGTCAACCCTGTTTTTTTTAATTATAGCTAGTTTGCAAAAGAGAAGCAAAAGCCACTACGCATTCTACTGTTCTTGGTGATATTTTTAAACATCACCTCGGTTTTCGACATATATTAAAGACGTATCCATTTGTAATATTTTCCCCTTAGTTGTCATTGCACTAGAGCAATGCTTATTTGCGTATCAGTCCAATTGTTGGATTACGTATCGTCGCCAATAAAACTTAAGAATTTTTAGGATCATAACATGGAGTCCTAGGACAAACACTCGTCAACATTTATTCCTAGATTACTCTCTGATAAAGGTGAACTCGAATCATCTTCGACTCAACAACTTTATCCTTCACAAGCTTTGTCTTTCGCAATCGCGTCATTTTGATATTGGGACATTACGCGCGTTACAAATTATTCAGTCTAAAAGTAATTATTAGAATTATTCATCTTATGATACTAAGAAAAGTTTCTTTGGCCAGCCGAGTTAAAAAAATAGTCTCCGGAGAATAAATTCGCTAATTGAAACTGTCCCTCTTGTGGCTTTAAGAATCGTTAGGAACCTTGCCTTGTGTATTCTACAAAATATGCATCCTATACAATTTTTTTTCTATCTGTTATTAACTTAATTGATGACGGAAGTATTTTGCAATTTTAATAACAAACTGATTTTATTCCTCATAATGTTCTGAGATAAAATTTGCAGCAATTAACTTTAACGCTGTATCAACTTGCTATATATTTATTTTGCATTTTAGTTTTCAATTTCGCTTCGAAGTTGGTGGAGAGCCAGTATTTTACACTGACAAGTTTGGTGCGTTTTATCCGAGGATGGACACCGTTCTTGAACAGCAACGTTCTTTTCACGAAGAGCGTGAGCGACTCATTGATATGATGTCTAAGGAAATGTGTTTCAAACCAAGCACAGTAATATCCGCATTTAATTATCCACAACCGCATTTTAGCACAAGGAAACGGTGAATTCAGAATTTCGACTCAGGACTATGTATGACGTAAGACCAAATTAGCAAACTCAATCTTTTAGAGATATATTTCGATAACAGACACGCTAAAGGAACTTTATGAGGACAAAGATGGGTACGCTTATTGATCTCGTTGAAACGTTTCATTTCCGTTTTCACGTTCGTTTCTATTGTAGACTGCGTAAACAGGACATCCAGGCTCTTTCCGGTCCAAACGAATTCGGTGAATTTTATTCCCGCCTGAAAGCACTGAAAGACTTTCATAAAGCCCACCCAGACGAGGTTATTTACCCTTATGGTGTTATGATTACTGTTTTCGATAAGAGCTGATGTTGAAATTTTCACTGTAGATTAGTGTCCCAATGTCTGTTGAATTCGAAAAGTATCAGGATATGCGCGAAAAAACTGAAGAGGCTGCTGCAACCATGATAGAATTTACTGACGAAGAAGGATATGGTCGTTTCCTTGATCTCCATCAAATTTTCGAAATGTTTATTAATATCAAAGGCATTGCAGTAAGCTTACACCATTTATTTGTATCGATTTAATTTGGAAGTAATTGGCACAACTTTCTAACCTCAAATATTTAATCTGCAATTCATAAAAGCCGGCATAGTACGGTATGCGTTTGTTTCCCGCTTTATTTCTTGGTAGCCTGTGAGGTTTCTAACGGTCGATTTTGCCACAATATTCGACGACAATTAGGATCATCATAAACCTGCACCTCGCCAAACAATTTCATCGTGCACATGAAACGGAAACCGCTATCGGTCTACTCTTTCGTAAAAATATACGAACTCATGCTGGTTATTGCCTCTTTAGAAGATGGGTTACCTCACCTATCTGCAGTCCTACGACAAGCTCTATGAGATTCTCCGGGAACGAAAAACCGCTCCTTACCGCCTCTACCTCGAAAGCCTCATTGACTACCTCGAGGGCTACATCTCGCGCGCCAAACCCATGGTTGACCTATCCGAGGAGTCCGAAAAGGCCATTGCACGCTTCGAAAAGGAGTGGACGGATGGCACCTTCCCGGGATGGACCCGCGCTGCTGGAGGTGCGGGTTCGGCCCTTGCCAACACTGGACGCGCACACCTCGACCTCACGCCCTTCACAAAACCCGAGGAGCTCGCCTCTCTCGGGCTGGATCGACTAAAATCCGCGCTTCTAGCCCTGGGCCTTAAGTGTGGGGGTACCCTGGAGGAAAGAGCCCGACGGCTATGGGCCACCAAGGGCAAGGCCCTCGAGGAATTGGCCCCGGATATGTTTAGTGGTGGTGCCGGCAGTGGTAAGGGCTCGAAGCCATCGTCCAAGCCATCCGATGGCCCGGATTGTTTCGTCGAAAAGCAGCGCGAGATTGGCATGCTCGAGTCCTGTGTCTACCAACTCGCTGAACTGCTCGCCGATCATCGTGCCGCAACCATCGAAAACATCCAGCGTCGACAGGCCCGTACCCTCGCCGAGCGCGAAGAAGAGGACGACGAGGATGCCGACAACGATGTTGGTGGGGGCGGGAAAGGCGAAGACAAGGACGGCGAGGATGGCAACGAGGACGAGGATGATATTCCCTACAACCCAAAGAACCTACCTCTTGGTTGGGATGGTAAGGTGAGTGACGGGGATGGATCTTGTTGACCCGCACCTTCTTCACGCACCCCTCCCGCCACGTCACCTTGTGACCTCGATGGATAATTGATGGTGATGGTGGTAGTTATTCGTTACCTCGAAACTTATTTGCTCTTTTCTTATTTTTCTAGCCAATTCCCTATTGGCTGTATAAGCTGCACGGCCTGAACATGTACTACTCGTGTGAGATTTGCGGCAACCAGACGTACCGTGGCCCCAAGGCCTTCCAGCGCCACTTCTCCGAATGGCGGCACGCTCACGGTATGCGCTGCCTGGGCATCCCAAATACGGCCCACTTCGCCCATGTCACCAAGATCGAGGAGGCCCTCGCGCTTTGGCAGCGCATTCGCACCTCCAAGGACGCCGAGCGCTGGCGCCCCGAGGTGGAGGAGGAGATGGAGGATTATGCCGGAAACGTCGTCACCCGCAAGACCTACGAGGATCTGAAACGACAGGGCCTCCTGTGATCTCCGTCTGCGCGTATGCGTGCTGGCGTGTGCCTGGATATTTTTAACCTACGATTGTGGCCGTCTTTGTTATAATAAATGGGTGTAATACTACTTCTTGGTTGTCTGATGCTTATGTGCGCGTTTGTTGAACTACCTCCTGGTTTATATTTCCTATGCCGGGGTCCACTTGCGATGTGGCTCGCTATCTGATACCGACAACGGTCTGTACATCACAATTGAGGATGGATGGTTGTCAGCTGTCTCGTTTAAAGCCAGTTGCGTGCCTTCGTCTGCTGTCGTTGCAGTGGCTGTCTTCTAGGTCGTGTTATTAGATAATTCGGCGACTTGGTCGGCAGGTATCTTGCTAAGCGTTGGGTTATGTGCGCACTGCGCTATTGCTGAGTGGGTCGCTTTGCCTGGAGGTAGTAGAAACTCAAACGTTCTGCTTCCTTTTTGTAGTCCACGCTGGTCATGGAAACAGTCGCAGAAGGTCCTCCCGCCGATAACCCAGCAAAATCAGGTGAGATATCCCGGTGACTGCGTTGGTGCTTTCTTAGGCACCAACTTAAAGTTTCCCCGTCTCCTGTGCGAAGTACATTTTTCTCCCTATTCGAAATTTTGGCTTCAAATGTAGACGTCGACATCACCGTTCCACTCCCAACAGACGAACAATCGTCTGCAGCCTTCAAGGTCCCCTCACTGCCCCCTTGCCTCCTCTCAAAAGAGCAGCCTCCTCCTCCTCCTCCTCCTCCTCCCGAAGCCTCACCAGAGCACCCCAATGTGGTGAAAAGTGATCAAATTAAGCCAACACCCGAGGTCGAGGAGAAGGAAGAACAGCAGGTGGGTTTATAGTCTCACTGGTCGTGTTCGGTCTCTGTCATGCCACGCGTCTGTCGTCTTTTTTCTCTCTGCCCACTGACCTGCAACCGACCTGCCACGCCGGTTTATGGCACTTCCAAATCTTCGCGAGTCTTCCCATCAGATTCCTACTGCCGCCTTCGAGGGCACACGGCTATCTCCTACCAGAGAATGAACCGGCTTCGTGGATGTCGGGCATTGTTGCTCAGCGATCGGGATGTCATCTTTGATATCCGTGAAGCGGGTTGCTCGTCCACCTTTTACGACAACCTCTGTTGTGTCTTCTGTAGATTGCTTCGAAATCTGCTGATGCAACAAATTACTACAATCCCCCCGACTGGGCACTGCCCTGTCCTCGCGCCGATCGCTATCATCTGGAAGTCATCAAAAATGGGGCCCCGCTTCCCGACGACACGGTCTTTCTCTCCGACATCGACCACTGCATCTTTGGCAGACAACCGCGCGCCTCTCTCAATCCCCACCTCGGCGACCCCGAGGCTGGCCAGACCTGCGTTCTGCTACACCCCTCTCTCAGTCGAGTCCACGCTGTCCTGCAGTACGGCAGAGGACCCCAGGGGGCGGAGGAGGTCGATTCTGGATCTTCTTCATCGTCGTCGCCTCCCGGCTGGTTCATTTACGACTTGAATAGCACACATGGCACCTTTGTCAACAAGGTAGACACACCACGACAGCTTAACCCCCCCCCTACCCGGTGGTTGGATTGATTTTTCTATTTCGCCATAGCATCGGACTCCGCCGCATCGTTATTTGCGTCTGCATGTCGGTTACGTTGTGCGCTTCGGGAGCAGCACCCGGCTGCTGGTGCTGCAGGGGCCCACAGACGACGTCGAACCGGAGGCCTCCCAGTCCTGGTCGCAGCTCGTGTCGGCGCACGCCAAGCGCAAGGCCGAGAGGGAGATCAGGGCGAGGCGGATGGAGGAGGAGGACCGCCTTGGGCGGAGGGCAACGGGAGAGGGGCCGCCCGGCGCCAGCAACTTCATATCCACCGGCTGCGGTTGGAACATCGACGGTACGTCGTCTGGATTCTTACTGAGGTTTTTTTTCGGCGGCGTAGAAAGTGCCCAACCGAACGGTTAATTTGAATCGCGTAGTATTGTTTCTACGTTGTAGAGCTGGCCACACCAGTTGGCTTGTCGAAGTTGATTCTTCGAATCAATCTGGTCTGTATATTTGTTGTTTAGTTATGGTAGTTGGTGTCTCGTCCTTGTGCTTTTAGATGGCGAAGATGATGAGGGTGGTGGTGGTGCAAACTTCCTTGGATTATTGGCCGCCGATGGTGGGGCCAGTTGTCTCAGCCACGAAAACCTCTACATGGACGACCCCAAGAAGACGCTGAAGGCCTACTTCGACAGGGAGGGCATCGAGCCAGCGCCCGAGTATGAATTTGTCGAAGGTCGATTCGGCCAACAGATGTGTCGCTTAGAGTGAGTAACACGTTTTTGTTTGGAGGAGGCGTTTATATGTATGGCGCTTCAGTTGTGTTTAATCACTCTCTCTCTCTCTCCCCACATAGACTTCCGCTGGCCTCCGACACGGTCTACGCGGAGGTTCCAATGACCGGACGAAAGCGGAAGGAGGCCATAGCCGCGTGTGCCCTGGAAGCCTGTCGCCTGTTGGATCGTCTCGGGGAATTCGACGTCAATAAGGGTAAGGCCTCGGGAGTTGGAACAAAATCATGACTACTACCACTTCTTAAGTAACCACCACCACCGTTATTTTTTGTAGAAAGTGCCGAGGCTGCCAGAAGGGCCCGAGTGAAGGAGTACTTGAAGACCAACGACTACTACTCGTCGGACGAAGATACATTTCTGGACAGGACTGGGCATGTGGAGCAGAGAAGGAAAAAGCGAATGAAGAAGTTGGGGGTTATGGGGGAGCACGGGGGGGAGGAGGATAGCTCCGTGGGTGTTACCGATGCGCCCCAACAGGACTCCCTGGCCATGGTAGGTACCACTGTACACCTTCTTTCTACGAGCAGACCGCTTCACTGTTGTCCTTTTTTCTCTTCGGTAGCTCACTGAACTGGAGAAGCTTGGAAAGGAAATAATTACAGTCGAAAATGAACTTCTGGCAGCAGAAAAAGGTGCACATCATTGGGGTCATGATCCTTTTGCTTTGATTGAATTTTGATTTTAATTTTTTGTTGTCTAGCGATGGAGGCTGTCGGTAGTAACGCAAGTGAAATGGACGAGTTGGAGGCCTACATGGAAGCAATCAAGCGAGGTAAACCGTTTATCCATTTCTACTCACCTAGAAATGTGTCAGTTCCATCAACGCTATTCCGGTTTGTCAATGGCACTAGTATAGCGGCGCGCTCTCCCTCTCTCTCTCCCTATCTATCTATCTATCGATCTATCTACCCCTCTAGGGGCGCCGAACCGGGCTGCCCGACAGGCCTTCAAACAGCGGTTGTTGGCACTGCGACAGGAGGAGTCGCGGTTGTTGCGGAAGCTCGGAATTCGTGGCAAGGCCGGCGTCTTTTGCTCCTCCGCCTCGTCCGTTTGCGCCAGTGCCGTGAAGGCTGCCGGCAGCACACCCGCAAGGCAACTGGAAGACAACCGGTACTTCAAGTACTCCAGCATTTGTTGCAGTCCCCGTGGCTGCATGGCGGACCGGGCCCACGAGGGTCGATGCCGCTATTTGTGTATTGATGCCACCATTTGCGTTGATTTTAGGAACAGCATCCAGTCATCTACCGGTGAACAGACTCGCGGTGAAACCAAACTAAACACACTCAAGCGTCTCCTCCCGAAGGTAGGCTTAGTTCTCGTTGGGGTCACGGTATCCAGTCAGACATGTTATCCTAATCATAATCTGATGCTGCTGCTGTCTAGGTAATCCACCAGACGGCTCCAACCGTCAGCAGAAATTGCGGTGGGGACTTCTTCCCCGAAGTTGATGAGGACGAGGTGGAGGCAAACAAAGAACAGAAGACCAACGGCGGCGGCGGCGGTGACGACGATGTTTCCGAAGCCAAAAAACTCAAAACGTCACATTACTCTTTTTCCGCCTTAGACCAGACAATGCAGCCCGACCCTGCGTCTCCACCAGCAGGGCCCACGAAATGTAAGTTGTTGACGCGTTGTTAGGCCCTTGTGTGACGAATCCACTGTGAAAATCGCCTTCTTTCAGCTGCATCAATGACAACCGAAGAGGCTACGATTAAGACGAATGAGCAAACTGGAGGTTTGAGCACAGAAGGTAGGTGGTCGCAGATTTCCTGTAAATCATCTCTAATTCGTGTTTCTATCGAGCAGTCTCGCGATTGGAACAGCCACCCAAGTCTTCTAGAACCATCCCTCCTCTCCCTCTCCCGCAACCTCCCAAAGTTGAAATAGAGCCGACGCAGAGGGACCCCGATGAGAGGAGGAGGAGACCAGTGCTCGGAAATAAAACCTCCAGCGTCCTGTCACCTGTGAGTATAGCTGTGGTCTCCCCTGCAACTGATTGGTCAAGGGAAGGAGTCAATCGAAACATGACGTCTATCAATAATGTTTCCTGACTTTCAGTCCCCAGACAATGTTATCCCTCGAGATGCTGATCCGTTGGTGGATTACGACTTGATGAACAATCCGGACTACGCGCTGTGGCTCCCTCCGACAGGTAGGCATCGATTTTGCGGCTCCATGGTGTAGTGGTTAGCACCCTCGCTCTGATGATGAGGAACCCGGGTTCGATTCCCAGGCGAGACCACTTCAGGTGGCACTAGAGGCGGCACCTGTAAACCTATTCCCGAGAAACCCCATGAAGCCGTCTCCAGTGTCACGCAAGGTGACCTGTCCAACTCGATCTCTCACTTGGGCTTTTATTCGAGGGGGGGCCAATCGATTGCCTCCCAAAAAGCGAGTTGGATTGTGGTGGTACAACGGAATGGACTTCCTGGCCATTCAGTCATCTTAGAGTTTATCTCCTCCTCCCACCCACCCACACCCAGTCTGTCGGGATTTGCCCTCGCATGCTGCCGCTGGGGCAACGTGAGATTCACCGAGGGTTTGGTTTTTCCAACCGGAAGAAAGGAATAGAAGACACAGGAGGAGTTCTGGAGAGTTGGCCTTAACTGCGTGATTTCGTATTTATACAGGAGTTGGCGAAATTATGGCCAGTCTTCCTAATCGATTAGATTGGTGACAGTTCACCCCGGTGTTACGGCAATTAAACCAATGGGATTAATTTTATGACCGTTTTTTCTTGGGGAACCGTTGTGGAGGTCGGTAAATTACCACCACAATCATTTCCACACACCAGACGCTGCCACTAGCCCATGCGTGTTTGCGTATATTCGAGCGTCGTAACTAAGGCAACCAAGAGCGTATGCGGTGTTTGTGTTTCGTATCAATTTTCGACACTCGTTGGCACTGCACCCCGTCGCCCGCCGATGGGCCAAATCGAGCTGACTCCACTCGCCTTCTGCTGTTGGGCTTCCGGTGGTGCCATGTACCGGTGTGTTGGCGAGTATCGGGTCCCCGTTGGTCATAATAGCCTCGTTGATTGCCGTGCTTGTGTCTGTCTTTTTTAGATCAAACGGGCGACGGAATGACTGCACTGAACAAGAAATACGGCTATTGACGCTCTGGTGTGTGTCTGTCTGATGTACATAATGATTTAAGACTTTGAAAAAAACGCTTTCTGGTGTCTCTAGCTTCGTCGTGTTCTTCCGTCTCGAAAGTGTCGATTCCTCGAGAAATGAGGTAGCGGTAGCCGGCTGGTTAAATGTTGATGGGCGATGGGCGATGCAGCGGTCACTTCTACCCCCTCGGGTGGCATTAGGTGGGCCCTCAAGTGTAAAATATCTCCCCAAATCGAAGTCATCTCGGAGATTTGGAAACGCCGATTGTGTATTGTAATAACGATAAACCCTTTGGTCCTCGTTTCGTGTATGGTTACGAGGCGAGTTTCGTTTCGCCTGTTAAGATGTGACAATGGGGACAGACTATGAAATGACAAAATTGTGATGCCAGACAGATATCCCACCAAACGCTAATGGGCTACCCGATTCACGGGATCATTCAGAGCAGCGTTGCGATTGAGTGAACAGTGACACGCCAAAATTGTGGTTAATTGGACCCTTTTTTCATCCAACCTCATAAATCTATCACTGAAACGTAAGCAATTCTCTAATCCATCACCTTTAAAGGAGAACAAAAAAACCAATTTGTGGGCGCAGTTTTCGCGCGTTTATTCATCCCTTCGAAGCACTGTTCAATCACATGACGCCCTTCAAAGCATTTCATTGATTTTTGGTTCTGCGAATCGAGCTCCAGTGCGCGCGCCTGCATGCCCCAAATCTTTGGTTCGTACCTTTTCAATTTCCTGTATTTTTTTCTCCCTAACGAGCCAACAACATGGGGGCCAAACAAAGCAATACCAAGACCCACCAGCAACCTTCTCTTGAATGTTTGCGAATGGCCGCCTCGACTTTGACTACAGCCATCGAAAGGAAAGACCGACTTCAAGCGTCTCCCACTCCTGTCATTGATCCACGCGGTGATCCATTCTGGGAAGACGATGTGCAACAAATTCCTCCACCGCCAAGTTCACCAAATCTTCAGCTTCCATACCAACGTCTCACTCCCACGAGTTTCTCGAGTTTTTCGACTAATCGTCCAGTGGGGGACGAGCCTGGTCCAGCTGGGTTCTCCTTATTAACCGAATCGGGGGTCGGAAAGTGTAAAAACGGCCTTCAGTGTCGTTCGGCTGTTGAATCTTCTTCGTCTTCCTCCGACTCCCTCTCTGCAGCAAGTGATATTTTGGACAGAATGCGGGAGATGGCACGCCAAGCTCAACGGTCACATTCACCAACACTACCGATGACGACGACAACACCGGTTGGGCAGCGGATATCACCACCGGCGCCACACGCCTCGAACAACGCTAGCCCGAGCTTCTCGCCGGTGATGAAACACGTGGCTGTTGAATGTGCGAACGATGAAGACGAGGAGTACTCAACAGAAGAGGTCGATGATGGAGAGGTTGTCGAGGAAGAAGAAGATGCCACCCCTACGTCACAGGGGAGGCAGCGGCCACCGCAGATATACGGAGACGGTATGCAGCCCCCGTTACAACCTCCGAGACCGGCGCCTCGACTACCCGAAGTGCTTAAACACCGTACCACACCACCAGCCCCACCACAACAGGTTCAGTGGACATGCAGCCACCACACATGCGTAAGGGAACCCGAATGGGATTCCCCTTGTCCAAGTCCCGCCATGGGCGTCGCCACACTAATGGACGGCAGTTCAATGCTCACGGTGTTTGTGAGGAAATTCGGCGAGGATCAGTTACTTTGGAGGGACTGGTCCAAGAAGATTGAACGAACGATGCGTGGTCTTCAACGACAGTATGGATGTCTGATCAAAGTTTACGACAGGCCTGCAGAGCACCGGGGGACCAAGGTACACAAAATACGAATTCGCGGACTATCGCACAAGGAGGTTCTTCGTTGTAAAAACGCCTTCCCGCACTACATACGAGATATGCTAATCACATCACACGAACACTACGATGATATCGTCTACGATGTAGTCAACCGGAGGATATAAGTGGCCTATTTTCGTACATTTTTCAATTGTCAACATCGATAATTAATTTGAATAAATCTGCTTTTAATGATCAGCAGTGCTTTTTAATATTGTTGGTCACAAAATAGACATGATATAGGAAGTATAAAGTTAATTAAGTTGAATGGATTCATAGACGGGGACCATGTGCTTTATGTTGATGTAGGCGTTCTCTCCGCCGTAATATTCTAATAAATTGAGCGTTTCTCCAGTAAGGTCTCCAAGATTTTCATTTTTCCGCTGATCATATTCAATGGCATCACCGATATTTGAGTTAAGTGTCACACATCTATTGAAAGTGGGCAATATCTGACGATAATAAGGCACCAAGGCTTCTCCGGCTCCCTCACAAGAAATAAGCAAAAGTTGGAGTGCCTTTATAACAGAACAAACAATTTGGGAATCTTGAGAGACGAGTGCTCGTTTGATTGGCATGATCAGTTGTGGTATGGCAGGAAGAATTTTATCACCACCTTTCAAGAGCAAGTCGTACACCCCTAAACATAAAATAAATGCAGCGTTTTACCCTGAAAGGCTAGATAGCTGTAAGGATAATCCCTTTCCGAAAGGCCGTCAAAAAACAATGGTACAAAGTAATTAAAATCCAATTGATCGATATCCATTTTCCAGAATAAGCATTTTTGGCCTTTTTCATTGTACCCAATATTCACTGGTAAATCGCCTTGAACATAGAAACGTCTAAATTGGCTCTGCATTCGACAAAAAACCCAAAATGTATCAACTATTGTAGTGAACTTGATTCACGACAGCTTTACAGTAATTTTCAAGGGGGTATAGAATCTAGAAAAATGGGATGATTAACGTATACTCTTGATTCAGCCATAGGTTGTCCCCAAATGACAGTCATGGAACGACAAACAAGACGGATTAAGAGGCGATTGACCTTTACTTATGAAGGAAGGTTTGAAAAGTTACACGCATCGTGAAAGTGCACTCACGAAAGAGAATATAATAATGAAAGTGATCGATTAAGGAGTTTGGATACAATAGGAGCTTTGGGCGAAAATTGGTCGGGTCCTAACTACGTGTTGCGTTACCTAACTCCAGATGGACTCGAGAGTCGTGAACACCATCATATAAAACTCCATACCATCGAAAGATATGACGGCAATATGGTCGTCGCCAATTGGGCAATTTCGTGCATTACACAACAAATGTTCGAATTACGCACTTACATTTGTAGCAATAAGTAACCGCGTTTATGAAAACTTATATGCATGCTAACTATCGATGATTTTTTTATACAGAAATTAAAAACAATAACATATATTTATTATTTTTTCTGCGTGTTAAAGTAAACTGCGAAGCATTCGTTTATTCAAAAAACGTCACGAAATAACATACAACCGAATTTAGTTCCGACATTGCGTTCATCATTTGTACGCCTCTTTAAAAATTCCATATTCAATGATGTTGGACGAAGAAGTTATGGAAGAATCACTTGGTGAAGGAGATTTGGGACCAGAGGTAATATAACATGTTTATTTTAATATTTCAGGTGATCGCAGACAAGCCATTGACTAAGGAAATTGCGGCTTCGTCACTTTCAATGCTTCAAAGAATCGGCTATGGGCTTTCTCATGCATACATAAAATTTAGCTGCCTTCACCAGTGCGCCAATATTTATTGTTTTTTTACCATCGTTTATTAAACTTAATCCAAATTCTTGATAGGAAAATTACGGACGTCTCAATAATGTCAAAGTTTCCTTTTCTGCGTTACGTAACACTAAGTTACAATTATATTACGGATATTTCATCTCTATCAGCAGCGGAATATCTCATGTACCTGAAGGTTGACCACAATCGTATCCTCGAAGCCGGAACCCTCAAGAGTCTTCACTATTTGCAGTTCTTTGATGTTTCTTATAACAAGGTCAGATCAACTGACTTTATCTACCATGGACGGCTCAAAAACCTAATTATGAATCGTAAGACAATTCTATCAGTGAACGCCGAGGTGATCATTTAATGGGACAATTATTTGCTCAGCTCAGGGCGGGATTCTGACGTTTTCTTTCTAGATGAACATCAGATACACATAATTATGCAAGATAAAACCAAATAAAATCCATAAATTAATGTTTATTTTATGTTACAAAATACTTCATGATTGAAGTCGTAGCGTTTTCTTAACTGTAGACAACGAAATCGGCACTCTCAAAGGGGTCAACGCCCCACCAATGAGTCAATTCAAACTTCGTGAATTGGAGACTTTGGAGTTGCGCGGTAACCGCATCGAATCGTCTGATGGCCTGGGCTATTTGCATGACGTGCGGGTGCTCTACCTCGGCGAGAATCTGCTCACCGCGGTGGAGGATCTGGCGGGCATGCGTGGCCTCGTGCGGCTGCACCTGCGCGACAATCAAATCCGGAATCTCAGCGGCTTTCTTGAGGGACTGCAGGCCCTGGAATACCTAAACCTCAGGTTTGTTGTGTTTCCTGTCTTTGAGTAGGGTGGTGGGATTTCATAGGGGACGCCGTTGGTTGGTCAGCCTAACATATTTCATAAAAAATAAGCTCTCGTTTGTTTGACAAGATGGTTATCGGTTCCACATCTTCAGTTCCACTAAAATTCAGTAAATACAATCACGGCCAATATCTTCTATATTTAATCGTATTTGTCGTATTTTCTCAATGGATTTGGCCTTTTTTGGTGTCTCTTAGCATTTTCCAAATAGAAAAGGCATAACTATAAACGAAGGTGCAATATCGAGTGTTTTGGTGTGGAATGCAGATTTGAACATTAAAAGGATACAGATCTGAGGATATATTTATTCTAAATTATTGAACTATTTTTATTTCAATCATGAACGGTTTTGATACTTGACCAAATTGTTCACAGTTAAAAAAGGCGTCTCTTTTGCATTCTTTACGGGTCAAAATCATCGTTAAAGTTAACGCCTGTAGCCGGAAATTACAATCAAGGCTTGGCGTGGAGAGTGAAATAATAGTAATCTCCGATTTATTAACGTGACGGGGACCAACATTTTCAGCATTAAAATTTACAATAAACAAAAAAGTTACAGGAAGTGGCGACAATACGTAGAAAATGCAGAATCAGTTAAAAAGAATAAAATAAATAACAACAAGTAAAATTTGCAAGTAAGGCAAATTTAACAAACGTAGTGCATCAATATGGGCAGACGAGAACAGTAACACAGCAACGTTTGCGTGAATGAAACGTCTTAATCGCCTCTTTTATCAACACGATGCTGGTGATTTGGAAGAAGAGCCCAACTCCGTTATCATCCCTAATATGATACATTGACATATTTCGTTTCGTCTACTGAAATAAGGCAAGTAGACGGTTCATTCAAACTGAGTGAATAATACAAACAATAACAAAACGGTCCTTGGGGATTTTGTATTATTTTTTTATTAAACAGGGGCAATCAAATAAGACGGTGGCGTGAGGTCAAGAAACTTAGGAATCTGGTGAACCTTAAGACCCTTGTTCTCAGCGGTGAGTCTGTAGCGACATTCAAAACTCCCTTTTTGTTTTAACCAACACATTAACCGATTTCGCTCCACGACGCGCGACGACTATAACGTCTCTGTGGAATTCTATTCTTTTAAACAACAAAAAACTGAGTCTTTTCGAATTGCGTTCTCATTCATAATCGTATGTCATAAAAGGTATAGTGACTTTTAATATCGTCGACCAGCAAACGCATTATTGGCGATCATATTTTACTTTCGAATTTTCTTCTGATGAACGAGTCGACTGATATACACCCCGACGTATTTGCCGTTTTCATTAAATTTCTACCTCCGTTGAAGTGCGATATAGAGGGATGGGTTTCGATGGTGGAATCCAAATTCGCGGTCAAACGAATTTTCACCGAAAAAACGAAGTTCCATCACATAGTTGCGTCCCTGACTGAATACCTGGTGGCCCGTTTACGCCACATTATCGAAACACACCTCTGTGACAACAAAGATGCAGCACTAACATGCTCTACTCACGGACGAGGAATTCGTTGACGAGAGACCCTCGCACCTGCTCGACGGAGTCCACAGACGGTCATTAGCACAGGCAAGCACGACGACAAGCCTTACTGATGTCATCGGACGTTCGGGTATTCCTGCAGGTTAAGAAGCCTGTTCCCGTAAATGTATGTCCTTGTGGTTGCATCGAGCCCTCAACGTGTTCACGGTTCCTAACTGCTATCCACCACCGAAAATTCAACGATTGTGTCTCGTTCCTGCATGAAAAAAAGATATCTTCCACAGTAGTGATCCCAGTGCGGGCCTATCACCATATACCAATAGCTACCGACGACTTCCCCAAAACACCACACCATTCGGATCCTTCGAATTCTTACGAATACCGTTTATGCTTAGGAACGCTTCGCAAACGTTCCAACGATTTATCCACTCAATTCTTTGCGGTCTCGAATTCTGTTGCGCTTATATCGACGACATTCTCTGGTCCAACAAAGACGATAAAGTGCACATGCAGCATTTGTAAATTGTTCTTCGTCGCATGGATTTACACGGACTCGTTTTAACCGCAGAGAACATTGTTTTTCATCCGAACCGAAGTAAGTTTCACGGACCACGAGCCGCTGATACATTCCATAGCCTCCTAATCGTCTCTCACTACAGCGAACACTACACGATCATTTTCACGCATTCATTCACGAACAGTCGCGCGCTTCGGATCTCCGCGTCGTTTACCAGCCGACCGAGGAGTTCAATTCGAATCCGTTTTTTCCAGAAAATGTTAGAATTTCTTGGATGTCAGCGGATCCACCCGAGTTACAATTCCGCGGCCAATAGCATGGTGTGCCTCTGTAGAACACTGAAATACTCCCTTATGGCTCAATACGACCGATAATTTGTGGTGCAAAATGTTTCTCTCGTGCTTCTCGGAATGTTACGACCTTTAAACCCAACGTCGACTTTTTCCCGTCGAAATTGATCTACGGTGCAACTCGCTGCTTACTGGGTGAGCGTTTTGACCCAAGAAAACCCGAGCCGTCTCTGCCTGTCTCCGACATTCTTCTAGGAGAGTTCGGTCGAAATAAACCAGACGCCTGGCGTCAATCTCCCAGGTCCACCCACAGCTGGTTAAAAGCATCCTGTTTATTTCCGGTTTGATCGAGTTCGACGACCTCTTGAACCGCCGTATAATGGTCCTTTTGTAATAGTTTTCAGTTTTGACACGGCACCAGGACAAGTTACAATAGGCGCAGGCATCACGCCTTGTTGGGATTTTCGCTCCAGGCTCTAACTATTGTTCGAATAATAAACAATCGCATTAATTCCCTATCTTCATCGTTGGCCTTCGTCCACGAAGTCCTCGAACGCTTAACGTCCGTCCATTGGAAATTTAATTGGTTATAAACAATATCAGCAGATCTATGCGAAATGGATATAATAAATCGTTTTTGGAATGTAAATTGACCACATGCCCGCGCTGCTCTTCAGAAACCAAACAAATATGTTGTTATATTTTTGGTGTTGTTATTTTGGTGTCTTGATCCCAGATTTTAATGTTGTAGACGCAATGAAAGGTATAATCCAACACGATTGCACTTTATAGACAACCCCATTTCGGGACATGATTTCTATCGACAAACGGTTCTTGGAATGATTCCCTATCTCCTCAAACTTGACAAAGACGCAACCAGCAAGGATGAAATTGACGAGGCCATCACCTACTTCGATCACCGAGTAGGTGGTGCACTGCTTCTATTGCTCTATGCGTCACATTCATTGTGGTCTTTATGTGCGCGTTGATATCTGACGGATTCATTTGAAACTAAATTCAAACCAGCGAAATTGGTTTTACGGGACTATGAAGATGAGTAGACATGTTAAGCAAGGAGAGTTCGGCGGTCTCGGTTGAAACCGAAACGAAAATAATTCAGATCTGCCAGATACGGATATTAAAAGAATAACTGTCAACTTTCAACCAATCGAAACTATCATGGGCGACGTTTTTTATTGTGTTAACATCAATTTGGCTAAAATGACCATCGACTGCTCCAATAAGAATATAATACCCGCATGCAATGGTTATTACCCCTCCGAGGTATCAAATCTCACACGTAAGAAAAGATTTATTTGTCCATTAATCCAGGCCCCGCGTTTATTAATGGCTGCCACGTTTGCAGTGCATTCACATTGATCGGGTTAGCCTGTGTTTCGGTAAACAGTAAAGATTGATCCTTTCTCCCTAGGAAGAGCAGGAGTTTGAGGAGGAAGAAGACGAGAACCAACAACTTGCCACCAAATTGAATGACGAGGACATGAATCAAGAGGGTGGTGGCGGTGCAAGTGGTGGTGGTGGCGAAAACCAGGTTGGTCAATCGGCAGAGGAGGGTGGTGCTGTTGATAAAGAGGACGAAGATGGTGGTGACAACGACGACGATGATGATGATGTTAGTTTTGTAACTGCAACTACCACCAAGTATTATTATTTTTGTATCCTATGGTTATACTATTTATTTTGGGATTTTAGGACGACGATGAAGATTAAAATTTGCGTTTTTTTAATATGTAGATTAAAGTATTGATTGTTTATGTCTTAGTAACCTATTGCGTTGGGAAGTCTTCGGAGCGATCGCTTAATGACTTAAAGAGACTGGAGAGCTCAAACAAATAAATTTGATATGTACATATTTCATTGTAAAATTGTCGTATTTAATAGAATGCATCGAAAGTAAAAGGGAAAGAACAACACGCACACAGGGATTTTCGTCTGTATTTAATAAAAACATGTATATTGATAGACACGTATGCGTCTGCCCTCCCAAGCTTCGTCGAACGTCGTTTTTTTACAACCGCCGTCCAAGTGGTGACTCCTTCTTGGTCCTATTATTCTTAGTCGTTCCCTTTGACCGCTAAAGGAGACCACGCCACATCACCAGTGTAATAGTCATTTTTCAGTCAAACGGTCCCTACCGTGCTTTTCGCAGTTCGTATGCATTTTTCCACCTGACTGTCCGATAACATTACCAAATACGAGATTACCAAGGCGGTCAATACAATACAATTTTAATTCAGTGCATTTGTAGTGACCTGATTGGTCCCTCCTTGTTTTACCGGACACGAACCCAATTCGACCCACGAACGCACTAACCCCGACTTAACGTCGTGCCTTTGTATTATTGAATCAAGAAACCTTTCTTGATTATACTTCGGTTTGCGTTCTCATATATTACCCTTTTTAGACGCGTATGTCGTAAAAAGGTTAAGTGGGTTAAGTTATCGTCGAACTGCGAATCACGACATTGGCGAGCATAATTGTTTCGGATTTTCTTCTGATGAGCGCCCCTATTGAGCAATCGCCCGACGTATGCGCCGTCTCTGTTAAAATTCCACCTCCGTGGAAGAGCGATATAGAGGCATGGCGTCACTAACAGAGGACTTGGTTGCCCGTTTACGCCACATTATCGTTGCACCACCGGCAGAGAACCCGTACACGGTGCTTAAGACAGCTCTTATTCGGCAGTCTGCGACGACACGGACACAGCGTTTCAACGCTCTTTTCAATGAAGAGGAACTGGGTGACGAAAGACCGTCGCAACTGCTACAGCGCATGGAAGCCTTATCGGTGAACCAAGATGTCAGCGAATGTATCATTAGTCACTTGTTCACCCAAAAGCTGCCACCGATCGTCAGAGCTTCCTTGGCTACGCTTCCACCTACGCTGCCGTTGTCCGAATTAGGCGAGTACGCGGACCGAATTTTCGCCGCTCACCCTGGCCATCTATCAGTCGCCGTGGTGACCAAACCTCCACAGCATCTCACTAACGACGAGGCTCAAGAGCTTCGTGATTTGAGATACCAAATGCGCAAACTGCTTGAGAATAAGGACCCCCAGCAGCGTCAACGTAGGCCACCGATGGCCGCCAACTCGAGCCGACAAGACGACACGCTCTGTTGGTTTCATCAGCTTTTTGGGTCCAAAGCAAGGCGGTGCCGTCCTCCATGTTCTTGGTCGGGAAACGGAGAGGCCAGGCAGTGAGTGCGGCTTTCACTCCGCCTGGCAAGTATACACCCAGCCGCATTCTTTTTGTGAAGGACGTCGAACGCGGTCGCCGCTTCATGGTGGACTCCGGCGCTGACGTGAGCGTAATTCCCCCCTCTATGTCGGACCGTTTACACCTGGACACTGATTTCGTCCTCCAGGCTGCCAATCGAAGTAACATCAAAACTTATGGCCAGCGTGCGCTTCGTCTCGACCTCGGGCTGGGGCGAATTTTCCCGTTCACATTCATCGTGGCTGATGTCCCTCATGCGATCTTAGGTGCAAACTTCCTTTTCGCGTTTGACCTATCTGTCAGCGTCCGACGAAAGAAACTCGTTGACGAATCGACGGCAGCGGTAGTTTCGGGATACACAGCAATGACTTCGATCCGCCACCTCACCCACATTCCTATCCGCTCTCCCTACAACGCCCTTCTCGATCAATTTCCTGATCTCCAAAACTTGAACCGAACACGACAGAAGCCACCACACGACATAGTCCACCATATAAAGACCACTGGCCCTGCCACATTTCAGCGTTACCGCCGTCTCGACCCAGCAAAGAGACACATAGCACAAAAGGAATTCGAACGAATGATGGAGCTTGGAATCGCGCGCCCGTCCGACAGCAAGTGGTCATCCCCGCTCCACATGGTTAGGAAGACCACACCCGGGGATTGGCGTCCTTGTGGCGATTATCGAGCCCTGAACGCAGTCACAGTTCCTGACCGCTATCCTCTGCCGCACATTCACGACTGTGTCTCGTTCCTGCATGGGAAGAAGATTTTCTCCACAATAGATCTGGTCCGGGCGTACCACCAGATACCGATCGCCCCTGAGGACATTCCGAAAACGGCAATCACCACTCCCTTTGGATCATTCGAATTCTTACGGATGCCGTTTGGGCTCAGAAACGCTTCTCAAACCTTTCAACGCTTCATCGACTCAATTCTTCGCGGTTTCGACTTCTGTTGTGCTTATATCGATGACATTCTAATCGCCAGCAAAGACGAAAAAGAGCACCTGCAACATTTGGAAGTGGTCCTTCGGCGCCTGGATGAACACGGGCTCGTGGTGAATCCCGAGAAATGCCATTTTGGCCGAACCGAAGTAAGTTTCCTGGGTCACTTGGTAAATGATCTGGGGGTTCGACCACTGGACGCAAAGGTAACAGCGGTTGCTGACTACCCGGAGCCCAGTACAAAGCGTCAGCTTCGACAATTCCTCGGGATGCTGAATTTTTACCGACGTTTCATCGCCGATTTTGCCGAGATGGCCTCGCCGTTAACCCCTCTGACCTCCAGCGGAAACGGTCAGGTTAAACTGTCACCAGAACAGAGTGCAGCCTTCCAGAAGTTGAAGGCTAGTCTCGCTGCCGCGACCTTATTGGTTCATCCGCGCCCTGATGCCCAACTATCTTTGATGGTGGATGCTTCGAACACTGCAGTCGGCGCTGTACTAAACCAAGGGGACCAGCATCGGCGCCAACCACTAGCGTTCTTTTCGAAGTCTTTATCACCAACGGAACGCCGATACAGCACCTTCGGTCGTGAATTATTGGCGGCTTACCTAAGCGTAAAGCACTTCCGCCATTTTGCGGAAGGTGGCCGCATTCTAATTTTCACGGACCATAAGCCATTGATTCATGCCATGGCCTCCTACTCTTCTCGCTACAACGAACGCGAGATCCGACAACTCGATTTCCTCTCCCAGTTCGACCTGGAATTCCGTCATATCCGCGGCGCAGATAATGAGGTTGCCGACGCCCTTTCGCGCATCGAGTTGAACAGTCTGCAGCTCGCTGATGGTATCGACTACGAGGAGATGTCTGACGCCCAGCAACACGAGGGTATTCGAATTGGGCCCGACGACACAGCCCTTATAAACTTAACTCTCCCGTTGTCTCAGCGTTCTCTGCTCTGCGACAACACCAAAGCTTCCCCTCGCCCGCTAGTTCCGCAATGCATGCGGCGCCAAGTTTTCGAAATGGTTCATGGTCTCTCGCACCCTGGTATTCGCGCAACCACCCGACTAGTGGCTGAAAGGTTTTCGTGGAAGGGATTGCAAAGGGACGTCCGTCTGTGGACTCGTGCATGCATTCGGTGTCAGCAAGTAAAAGTCAATCGTCACACCAAGGCACCGATCGGCACGTTCGACGCACCCGACGCGCGGTTTAGCCACGTTCATGTGGATTTAGTCGGCCCGTTGCCTTCGTCCAGGGGTTTCCGCTACTTGCTGACTTGTGTAGATCGCTTCACCCGCTGGTGCGAAGTCATACCGCTAGCGGACATCGGCGCAGAAACGGTCGTTCTCGCTTTTCTGCATAACTGGGTGGCGCGCTTCGGATCTCCGCGTCGTTTGACAACCGACCGAGGAGCACAATTCGAATCAACGCTTTTCCAAAAGATGTGCCAATTTCTTGGATGCGAGCGAATCCGCACAACCTCTTACCATCCCGCGGCCAATGGGATGGTTGAGCGCCTCCATCGAACACTGAAGGCCTCCCTCATGGCTCAGGATGACCAAGAACATTGGGTAGACAATTTGCCTCTCGTCCTGCTTGGCATTCGTGCGACCTTTAAACCCGACGTCGACTCCTGTCCGGCGGAATTGGTCTACGGTGCAACTCTCCGCTTACCGGGTGAGTTTGTTAACCCAAGAGCAGCTGAGCCGTCCCTGTTTCTCTCCGATGTCCTTAAGAGGTTACGCAGTTTTGCTTGGAGCGTTTGGCCTAAAGAAACCAGACCCCAGAAGTCAGGCTCCCAGGTCAACCCACAACTGCAAAAGAGCACCCACGTTTTTCTCCGTTGTGATCGAGTCCGTCGTCCTCTTGAACCACCATATGATGGTCCGTATCCGGTACTTTCCCGTTCGGATAAAACGTTAAAAATATCCATGAATGGACGCCACGAAACGGTTTCAATTGATCGACTCAAGAGTGCCTTCGTCGAGGAACCCTTTTTCAATACTGTCCCAATCCGCAATCCACCCGGACTGACTGGCCAACCGAACGACGCGATTCCCCCAGGAAACTCTACTGTGTCATCTTCTGTTGCCCCTGCCCGAATCAGTCCGGAACCGCCTGACGCACGGACGACCTCCCGCACACGAAGCGGTCGTATCAGCCGCGCACCCCTGCATCTAACAAACTTTGCCCGTTAATTTACCGCCTGTTAACCTGCAACCCCACCAGCCATCCTTATAGTATCTCTTCCCCTGACGACGAAGAGTCTAAGGGGGGAGCCATGTAGTGACCTGATTGGTCCCTCCTTGTTTTACCGGACACGAACCCAATTCGACCCACGAACGCACTAACCCCGACTTAACGTCGTGCCTTTGTATTATTGAATCAAGAAACCTTTCTTGATTATACTTCGGTTTGCGTTCTCATATATTACCCTTTTTAGACGCGTATGTCGTAAAAAGGTTAAGTGGGTTAAGTTATCGTCGAACTGCGAATCACGACACATTTACACGTAATTTCCACATTGCATTGTGGATGACGTCCGTGTTATAACAGTATGACTAACCTCGCGAAGCGTTGCATCTTCCGATTTCCGGCCACTTTTACGCAACCCTGTGTACTTATAACCTCCCAACGAAGCGTTTACAATTATTATTATTGCTAGGAAATGTAATGCCCTTTGAATCTGTTATTTGTATCGAAACGTACTCCTCAATACAACTGGGTCCCGCTTAAGCAAACAATTTTCTTTTTTGACCTAAGACGAAGGTTCTAATACAAATAAAAAGAAATTATCGTCGAAGTTGCGGTCCATAAACACGATGAACCGTCGTCTTTATTCTCCATCCTTAATCGAAATCAAACACGCGCCCTAAACCAACGATTAGGTGCGACGAGGCGACTTTCTTGAAAATACTTTATTAGAAACCTGATTTCGAATAATCAATTCCATTTAGAGTGTAGATTTTGAATGTACACATGATGTATTATTTAATAGGAATGGTGATATTCGAAAATCGATACAGGCGCATTCTTCGCAAGTGGTAATAAAAGAGTTTTTTGCAGACAACTTGAGATAACGGGTAATATATAGAAATAGCGAAATAAGGAGAATAAATAGCTGTTAAGGGTAGCATGACTTAAGAGTGCCTTACTTAGTGTACAAAAAGACAATTTTCTTCATTATTTATTGCATTTCATGAAGAATATCTGCGTTTGCGCAAGACTTATTCGGTTTCTCGGGTCTCCGCTGATCGCGAGCATTACAGAATGTTTGTTTAATTGTGTGCGCGGTGTTTTTTCAAAAATGCCTTTCAGGATTCCGCGTTTAGAATCTGGTGTGTCGTCACAAAAGTACAATAGAATAATTTTAAATATGCTTTAAGAGATTTTCCCTTTTTGCATGAATCATCTTCGTTCAGCCAAATAGATCCTTTATTTGGAGGGAATTCTCAAAGCTCAAGAGATAGTGCATATGAGTTATCACAACCAGAAAAATGCGAAGTAAATATATCATCCATTTTATCCCCATAGAAACCAAATTTTTGGAGTTCATTAAAAAGCATCAATGATGGGGAGACAAAGGGCGTTTTGAGTTCTCGTACAAACGGATGTGGAACGTCGGTGTCCACGTAAATCCAAATTTTACTAATATTTTTTAGTCAAAATGTGATCTCGGACATATGTTTGGCTGTAACGGAAATTGATGCTTCCGTAAGATATAAAGCGTTCTATTCATCTTTTAGCTCACGAAATACCAACCGTCTTCTGTTAATACTACTGGATTCGACGACCAAAGTAAAAATATTTTTATCTGCGTTAATATTCTAGAGAGAAAGTTATGCGATGTTTTATCTATTGTGGTTAACTGCGGGAAAAAAATCAAACAATTGTCGAGTTCATCGGAAGAGGTGAGGTTCTTTCTCTACGTTTTTATTGCAAGGCGGTATCCAGGATTCATATGCTGCGGAAGAATGTTTCTCATATTATGAAATCATATAGGCCTCAGTAAATTGCATTTACATACCTCCTATCTGTAGAATCTATTGTAAAGATTTTGGTGAACACTCTCTGGATATAAAAGTCAAATGTTTCACGTCTCATTTAGAGTTAGTCGATATCGTGTTTTATTCCTCTAGATTCATGCTCAAACTAGCTAGGGAGCGCATTCAGTGTTCAAAAGAATCCTGGGCATCAAAAAAATCTAAATCCGAACTCAAAAGCAATGTGATAAAACAATGCCCTTTCAAGCGAAAGTGGAATGGTAAAAGGAAATAGTGGATAATTCGCTTTTCAGGTTTTTCCGGCAATCTGCGGAGTTGCTCGATTGGAATAAAATGCAGTGGAACGGTAAATCTAATTTACTCATTTGTTTATATTTTTCAAGAAAATGGCTTACTTCATTAGTATCCATTTTAGACAGCAGAATCGACGCCGGTATTTGCTATTAATTTCTGCGAGCGAAACGTGCAAACGCGGTTGGTTTAATTTTTAACAAATGTCTAGACCTGGAAATATAGCCAACAGCTTGCGAAGTTCTCCCTTGCAAGAGTTATTTTTTACCGTCGTGTTAAACTTGTACTCCTGACCAAATGCCTAGTAATTATTATTTTTAATATATTCCGATTGTGATTGTAAATATACTAAACAAGTCGTTGTACCCCCTAAGGAAATCAAACATCCGCCGAGGGGAGAAGACGGGCGTTTCGGAACAAAAACCGCCGCGGGGCATATCATTGGATCTCAGAAACGAGTACAAATCGCCTTTCCAGAACAAGGAACTTTTGCCTCCCAATAATCTTGACTCATTCTTCTATCCCAGTGACAATGAATCTGACACCTACAGTGATTCAGACGACTGCATCAGTCTGAGTGCTCTTGAAGAATAGGCAAAGGAAACATATTCCTCCCCTGCTCGTTATATTTATTTTTGTACTTTGCCTCCCTGTTTACACAATCCTTTGTACAAAACCTCCTACAACTAATCCAGCAGCTTAAAATGGAATTCAGTTGCACAAATTTTATTTGAATGCACAACAATGAATACTAAGCGCGTTTACAAATACAGTATCGGTAAAAAAAGGGGAGTGTTGGTAACCTTATTACAATGAAAAATGGTTTATAAAGGCGGGTACAAGAAGACAAGGTGATTATGATTGTGGTTAAACGATAACACGCATCCGGAAATCGGCCAAGCAGCCCAACATTGAAAGATGTACGCTCCCGTGTAGGCGCATGAGCCTGCTTAGGTCGCAATGATCATTGCTTTTAAGATGCTGGTAAACTGGCGTTGGTATAGATAGATAGTCGAAGTTGAAAGGTGTTATTAAGAGGTGTGATATATTAGATGGTACGCTTATTATTTCTGATGTTGCGCTTCGCATTCAATGGCAGGTCATGCTTCATCGGTCCGATGTCCACCGTCTATTAAAAAGAGGATATAAATAAGAAAGGCATCCCTTCAAACCATCAGAAGGACGGAACTTACTGAAATGCTCACCACCTGAATGTCTGCCGCCGAATCCGCCTCCACGCTGCTCGCTACGTGAACTGTAGCCACGACCTCCCCCTTGTTGCTATTACAATTTATATAAGGGGAGCTAAAACCTTCACATACCTCATCGTAGTACTCTTGGTTTTGGTCCCAATTCGAACTTGGACCACCATATCCACGACCGCGTGGGCGGAAATTCGGGGGGCGACGGCTAGCATATTCGCTGCCCTGTACAGGAGTCCCGTTCGGTCCAGTAACTTGAGAAGCCTCGTCGCCCTTCTCACCGGTTTTGACGGCGAACTCTACGGTTTCATTTTCTCCCAAGGAGCGCTGGAACTTGTCGGGGTTATTTTTAATGATTGCCGATTGATGAACAAATACATCCTGATCGTTATCAGACCTCTTGATAAAGCCATAACCAGCCTTTACGTTGAACCATTTGACGGTCCCCGTGATCCTCTCTTGTGAGCTGTCTACATGCCCGTCTTCGAAATTTGCCATCGTTTGATTATTAAAGGCTACTTTACCAATTACGAACCAATGGTGGTACGAACAACATTATTTAAAACAAATACGTTCGAGGATATTTATTAACTTTTTCAAAATTTGGAGTACTCGATGCGCCGAAATACTCAAGGGTAATAAAATAAAAATTAATGAATATCTGGTTATCTAAGAACGGATTTTCATGATTATTATATTATATTCCTCGGGAATACATTATGTGAAATATCACATCGTTCGAAAAAGCTAACAGTAAAATTTCAACGAAAAAAACATTATTGTTTTTTTTATTTTATGGAGGAGAGCTCTAAGTCTCGGTTGAATTATTTGCTGTCTCCCGAATAATGGTCACTCGTTCAAGGCCACTTCAATAGTTGTTCACAAATCGCTGCTCGTATTTTAAGTGTAACACCCCTTGTTTTACTGTGCCAACTTTACCTTATTATAGAGGCGCGCACTTTTCGATACACCGGTTTGCGCCCACGACGTTACAGACCACACAGCGTGCAAGTTGTGGATCTTCTTCCAGAAATCCCAGAACCAGCTCCACGTTCTCCTTCACCCTTCTGAAACTGCTTCCCGGTCCATTACTCCATTTGTCATACTTCCTTGCTACAATAACCGTATACCCTCTACATATATTCGCACATACATATTTAAACACAACCGACGCCTTCTCTCGCCTGTTGGATAAATATGCCGCCCAAAAGGGACCTTGTTTTCGAAAACACAGACGTTAGCCCCTTACTCACCCGACCAAAACATCCAACACTGGCTACGCTATGAGAAATTGTTTCTCTCCTGCGTCCCAGAAGATCAGACGAGTGAGACAATTCTACGTCTCCTTGGTCCCAGTGGTTTCATAAAAGCAGAAGACGCAGGTTGCTCACCCGCTGACGATGTAGAAGAGCTGTGCACAAAGCTCCGCCGGACTTTCCGAAAACCAGTGTCGGAGTCACAATTCTTCCTGAGATCCCAGCAAACGGGAGAAACTCCCGTCCAGTTCCTCGACGCCCTCCGGATAATGGCCGACGCTGCGTTCACTGAAGACACCCCCGCCAAGAACGAAGAGCGCGTCCTTCAACGGTTCTGCGACGTTGTTCTGTCCGACTCAACAATCATCGCCCTCACCAACGCTAAATCGAAAACTATAGATGAGGCGCTGACCCTGGTGGGACGTCCTTAAGACGCTGAACGACATCGGGGACTATGTCTACCGACGGGACCCTCTAGACCTCTTATTCAACACCCAGACTGCGATTATGGCTTCAGTTTCGGCAAAAACGCAAGAACCTGCGGCCACAATCAGGCGGGTAAGCATTCCACCTTCTCCGTTTCTACACGCCCAGTAATTAATAAGACCAATTTCATGTCTGTCTCCACGGTAGCGGCTAGAGAACCCTGCACAGTCGAGGGTTTCCCCACGATGGTTCTTATTGATTCGGGTGCTACATGCTCTTTACTCAACCCAGCCGCCCTACCCCGTAACAAAAGGGTGAACGTCCCGTTTTACAAGCACATAGCTTCCATACTTTCTACAGAGTTATTCGCCCTTCGAATTCACCATGGGCCTCACCTATTACGTTAGTCCCTAAGAAAGATGGTACCATGCGTCTGTGCATTGACAACCGTCGCACCGGTTTCCGCCCACGACGCTACAGACCACACAGTTTGCAAGTTGCGGATCTTCTTCCAGAAATCCCAGAACCGACTCCACCCTTCTGAAACTGCTTACCGGTCCATTTGTCATACTTCCTTGCTACGATAACCGTATCCTATCTACGTATATTGGCACATACTTATTTCAACCTAACCGAGTCCTTCTATCACCTGCTCGATAAACATGCCGCCTTAACGGGACCTTGTTATAGAAAACACAGGCGAGAAGGCCGTCACATAAGTGATTCCTACAATCCCCGATTTTCAAGTTTATCTGAGTGTAAATTTTGTCGACTAATGCGGAGGCCATACCGTTCAATACCCAGAAGAACGGCAACGTATAGTAATTCGGTCATTCCTTATTTGTATTTTCACCAGAGCAAGTGAAGCAGGAACTAAAAGACAATTTTCACGTTTTGTTTTATGGTGCACGTTTGGTCACTTTTTTTCATCATTTATTCGTTGAAATTGGGCTGGACACGAAAGATGGGTGTTTGTAATGCGATCACTCTGTGAGCCATTGCCGAATTTCCTGAACAACGAATGCATTTTTTTATTCCTACAATTGATAGAGTCAAGTTGAAACATGCTGGTGCGTATGTTAGCGCTATTTCGTCGCCTGATATCAATCGATAGATTCTTTGCAGACCAATTGCGTTAATTTAATAACTTCAACCCGCCTATTAAGAACAAAAACATCCCAGTGCAGCTTGGTTAGGGACTTGCATGCAATAATAGCGCACAATAAATACTGTATATAGGGGGAAAATTCACACCATTGAGACCAAATATACACAGACGTTCGGTACTTAGGTTAACAAAGAGATATATATATGCATATTCAATATCGCGTTAGCAGAAGGAAGACGACCGATTTCCACGACATGGCGTGTACAGGAAAAAGCCTATAATAGAGAGCGAAGGAATGTTATGGTTAAGGGGTCAGCATCTGTTAAGGGGTCAGTGGCGGTGGAGGTGGCGAAGGTGATTGTGGACAGCTTCGGCGTTGCGTTCCCACTGTCGCGGGCTGCCTCTGGTGTTCTTGGGCTTCTGAGTCGCCATTATGCCTCCGGGGGGTCGGGTTAGCACTGCTACTACTGTTGGCATTGTTAGTAGTGGGCGTGAGGACCGAACCGCGAGTAAAGTAGTTGGAGACCTGCAGCTGAAACTTTCGCCACTGCTCCCCAGCGCCACCAACGATCGCTGACGACGACGAAGACGCATCGGGACTGCCTGGGTTCAGCCGAAGACGACGACTGGAGGGGCTGCTGCTGTTGTTGTTGATGTTTCTGATACTCCCGTTGGCTTTCGGCAGCGCAGAGGGGGTGATTGGGTGTTGAGTGCAGGAGGAGTTGGCAGGGGGATCACTGTATTTGCTGGTGCTTCCAGTGCTGGCGTCGTCTTCGCTCTACACAAACAGAGGCGATCAAATAAAATCGGCTGATAATGAGCGTCTGTATGAAAATTTATAGACCGATACAACGTGTTAATTGGTCCACAGGGTTCAGAGTTAAATGAAAACATTAATATGATATAACATCTAGCGGGAATTTGGTTTCGTTTTAGAATCCAATCGGATTACGCAGATAAATTTCAAACGGTTTTCCAATCACCCATCACATAGAGAAATGCGACTCTTAATTCGAGTAACTTGGGATTTTTTATCAAACCACGGAAGTAGCAGTCCAGTGTCTCACGGTTACTGACTTCAATTAGCCACCCGGCCACAAACGCCGTTGATTCGTCCAAAACTGCACGACGACTTGCCTGCAGGGGGGTGAGCCACTCCTTGGGGATGGAGCGTTCAATGAAGGGGAGTTTTGTGCTCACAAGGGCCAGACGGTTTATCCATTTGGGGAGAATACCTCCGCATAAGATCTGAATAAAAACAAACACCAGACAGAGACTGACAATTATGCTCGTTCAGCCACCACCATCACTACATTGGCCTCCTTCGAACAGGTGACGCATGCCAATCTTGTTTGGCCTTCTTGGAAGTCATGGATAATAGCACCCCCTCAATACTAATTTGTTTAGGTTATCCTCGTTTACATGACAAGTTCGCTGTGGAATACAGGAGCCTACTTAGTCAATCGGACAGACGTTGTTTGTTCTGGACTGAGGTCAAGCGAAGATATTCATTTGCAGGCTAATCAATTTGGATTTTGAATTGACACAACGTAAGTTCTTCTGGATTCGCAGCACACCAAAACAGCAAGGTTGGCTCCGTTGTTTCGTTGTCTTGCATTATAATATGTACTCGACTGATACCCTCGACTGACCCCGTGTACTTTCTGCATTTCTTCTTGCCGGGATCTAAACCGGCGGGCGGGTGTGGGTGGCGGGGGCAACTGACCTCAATGAAAGCACTGGTAAAGTGGTTGCAGTTCTTTCGAAGAAGGTGATACTGGTCGCCGCAGAAGTCCTGCTCCATGCCCGTCAAAATCATGCTGACATCACGGGAAGTAAAGTCGGTCGAGCCGACGATTATCGACGTCCTAGAAAGGGGAGTCAGAAAGGCATTGCTTTGACAAGGAAGAAACGCCTACCACACACCAGGGACCGACGACGACGACGACGACGACGAAGACCAGTACCGATTTGGTGGCCATGTTGTTCGATGATTTTTCCGGATACGCACCCAAGACATGAGAGCCCATAAGAATGGGGTGATTTAATAGAGCAACTGGAATATTATTTGTTTCTCCCATAAGAAACTCCTATTTGACCTTAAAATCGTCAATTTTCCATCTCAGGACAATTTGGGGTTTTAATTGTTGGCTTCCCGCCCACTGGTGCTCTTGTTCCGAACGCGTTGTTCGAATTGATAATTGTCGTGCATCACTACGAGTTCCCATTAGTCTACGTCCCATAATCATTTTCATTGGTCCTTCTGGGTGACCATTACGTTTACATTATAATAAGCCAGGCATAAAATGCTACAACTTGGCAAAGCGCCCTTGGCTCACTTGAATCCATAATTTGGTCCCAGGTAGGAGGAATCCTTAGGGTTCATCTCGAAGATTCCCGAACCTCCGAACTGATGTCCACCATAGCAGTATTCTATAATTGGGAGTAAATAATAAGAAGTATGACACAAGGAGATTGGACTGGCGTGACTATCAGCTCGGAGAAGCCGTCAACCCCTCTAACCGCCACAGACCACTGCATCGGCCTTTATACCAGCATCACTGCATCGCCGGGCCAGAGCAGGCCGCCTGCTCTCTCCTACGACAGGAACCAATAAATTGTCGCCACCCCTCCGCTTTTGTTCGCGGCTGCCCACGGTTGTTGCCGCATTTGAATGGAGTGCTGTCAAATGGCCCTTTTTTTCACAGCACTTCACACAAAATGGATTGAGCAATAAACTGCCACGTGAGCAAACCGCCCCTATTTTTGTGAGTGTGTTTTTGATAGATATCTGCGTAATTCCTGCCCATGTGTTGTGGTCGTTATTGGGATCCAAAGGGGAATCTTCCCTTGGACACCAACCACCCCTTCCCCTCACCAACCACGCGGCACATTTGCGACCAACAAAAAAATAACACAAAAGAGGAAGCCCTGATTGCGTGTCACCAGTCACTTCATGGCCGGGCGCTTTAAAGAGTCCTTGTCGTGCGTCTTTCGTCTCCGCGACACAAAGGCTCATTCATGGGTACATCTCCTCATCTAATTGGGGCAACCGTTGAGGATTCTTTATGCCTAACACTGCAACAGCCTCCAAGACCAAAATTCTTTGCGTATGGAGCAGGAGGAGATAGCAATGGAATGAGCAATAAACTGCCACGTGAGCAAACAGCCCCTATTGTTGAAGGGGGGTACCGTTGGGGATTTTTTATGCCTTACTCTACAACAGCCTCCAAGACCAAAAGGCTTAGCGTAATTTGGGTTATTTGAGTAACGACTTCAAACTCTTGCATAACTTAAATCCGCTTGATCCGACAACACCAACTGTCCGATTGGACTGACGCCGCCGCTGCAGACAATTTCCTGCTGTCCCACGGACCGCCGATTCGATCAACCGCTGGGGTAAACAACGGCGAAGGCGGTGTCCCGTTAACACACAAACACACACACACGACCACACTTGCTGAATTCAGCAAAAGGAACGAGTGCTCAACAGGAAAAAAGAGGGCGATTTTATAGTTTGAGTAACCTGACCTCTTTCGGAGGGACCAAGAACAACTGTATGCTACCTTGCTAACAACCCCGGCCTCCACACGAGGTAGATGGACGTTGCTGGCTTCGAGTTTCCGTGAAACTCCTTTCGTGCGTGCGTGCGTGGGAGTAGGATCCCAAGTAGCTCCAAGGAGTCGCGTGTCGACGCGACCTCTCTCGTCTCATTCGACGCGGCGGAACAGAAAGCCATGGCTCGGCTTACCCGGCTTGCCTCTACTTACCTCTGTCATAAACTTCCACGCCGGTGTGAAACACTCCGAGACCGAGGCCGCCGATGTACTCATTCACCGATGACTGTAAAGGAAGAAAGACATGGAAAGGCTCATGGTTCATAGTTTCGTCGTCCTCATCCAATCGGGGCTGGGAAGTGGACCGTAGTAAGCAATGCCAGGGCGGGCGGGACTTAATCAGAGTAGGGTGGATCCGACATGACCGATGTGGGGCGATGTTTAGTGCAGTTTATTGAGACGGGGGTTATTTGAAAGTGAATTTGTATTGGGCAGGAATGGCTCGGCGCAAAAATGTGAAGTCCGTTTTACTCAAATACGCATTTCCTGCGCGCGCTGGCTGATTTTCTCTTTCCAAAAAACTCTGATTGGGCCAAGGTCACACTTGACGTCAGCATCAGCAATTGTCTGACCAATGCACGCGTATGGGAGGCAGTTTGGAATGGATTCTCTCTCTCTCTCTCAAAATCCAAGCACATCGGAACGACGCTGGTGGGGGGGTGGGGTGATCGGCAGCTTGAAATTCTGTTGATGCTTCTTTTATTATGGAATGGGGTGGTCGAGGAGTAGATGGACAAGTAAGAAGCTGTGGCCGGAGACTCACCATGTCGTAGACATTAACAGTCACTGGACTAGACTCGACCACTTCTCTGTACGATCGACTCATGCCGCGATTCACCCAAACGAGGAATAAACTGTCGGTTTTTATCTCGAAAAGGAGAAATAAAGGAATAAAGGTACGTGGTTCATAAAGGGGTCGATAAAGGAAGAGATTTTGGAACAGATAACGAACACACACGGCATCGCACGCAGCTTATTTCTTTCTCTCACCGACTTCTCTTCACACTTCCCCACACTTGCAACCGAAGCCTCGGGTCAATGTAACCAACCAACCAACCCAAACTAGCCAACTGTTGTGCCAAGCATTTCAGTGGATCCATGAAAATAATAATAAATCACACACACCTTATCAATGGCGGTCGACTGACCCAACGGACGATGTTGCGACTAAAACAAATAAAAATAATTGGAGCATCCAACAGCACAACCGAGCAACCAAATCTGCAACAAGTCCTGTGACCGTTCTCTAAAGTACATTTGCCACACACCAAAAGGCACTTTTACAGCGGGCTTTGCCGTCCTATTCGATAATGGACAGCAGCAACAGCGCATGGCGCCGCCCTAACCCCACGAGCCTGGCACAAAACGGGCTGCAGCAATGAAGGAATATTTTTGAAACCGAAAAACTCCACTAGCAAATCAGCTGACAGTTGGGGCGAACCCACGAGTGTTAGTCCCCAATAACACCGAAAAGGTCAACGCCGCAGGCCACAGCACAACCAACTTTGGCGGCTCTCTCCGACTAGAGTATGACGCGGCTACATGGGGGTTTGCAACAAAGTTTATCGGGAATATGTTTACATGTGACGGCGTCTTCAGTGCCACCCGAGCCGACTGGGACTGACCTAGGAATTGCACCCGAGTCCGAGATTATGGATGTCTCTACGTCCATTCGGTGCAGAAAGTGTGCTTTATATCTACACCAAATGCGATCTTGACCAGGCCAAATTTCAGATCCCACGAAAGAATGGCTAATTGAGCGAACCTGTTATCGTCCGCACAACTACCCAAGACCCCAGGTTTGTACGCGGCAAATAGGCTGAATAATCTTCGGATGATGCAGCAGCAGCCGCCGCTTTCGACCAACCACCCGACAGCCTCCGAGTCACTGGATGATTGCAGATGAAACGCCCATCGACGTTCAAACACGGAGCACGTAGCTTATCCATTGGTCACAAAACACGCCAACGGGCCCCTAATTGGTTGGAACATCACCGCCCCAAATTAATTTTGACCGGATAGATAGATTGGGGATCGCACGAATCCGTTTCAATGGTAGCCTACTGGCCAATCGGCGACACAAGTATTGTTCGCGGTCAGTGTGAGTGATGACATTTTTGGCCTATAGGAAGGACGAAAAATCATATTCAAGCCTCCAGATGGTTCAGAAACCCACACCTCCAATTATATCGCAAGGTGACGAACGGTCTTCTACCCAATTTCCGTCAAAAATCGAATTGCGGTGCAGTTCGTTAAGAGGGTAAACTCGACTGATAAAATCAACGAAGAGATATACTCCCTAGACCACAATGAAGATGACTAAACATGTTTCAGAGTTTCTTCGGCACCAAGCGTCTACCGAGGTCCCCCGTACCGATGCCAAGTTGTCGACCAAGAGGTTGTTGCTCGAACCTGCCTTTTTACTTGGCACACGGCCTAAGTGCATAATCGAATTAAATTATCACGATCATGGGATAAAAAATAGCATCAGATATGGAAATAGACATACGCTTACTAATGTGACAGAGTCACGGGTGATGCATTTACATTAACAAATAAAGATCATTGACCAAACACGATTGTGAAATATGCTTATGGCGTGCCTAACGATGTATTATGGAGACAGCTTGCGCGAATTCGTTGTGAATAGAATATTAATAAATAAATGGGTCAAAGATTATGGGTGGTTCGCGTAGGAATCCGTAGATAATCCTGTTACGCCAACAAGGTCACTCGGTTTATACAAAAATCATGAATTATAACCACCAATAACCATACGATTTAGAATTATGGTACGGTAAACGAAAACCTCAATAATTATGTAAAATTTAAATCCAACACATAGATAAATATAGCTATATGCAGACAGTTCTGTAAAGCGTATTGGGAACAGAAATAAAAAAACAATAAACAGTTGAACTTTGATAAACTTCTGCCTAGCGAGCTAACACAGCTCAAAGACTATGTAAGTATACATATGCGTTTATACTGCACTTAATCATGAAAATATATCGGAAACAATTTGATCAAACTCATACTAACCGGAAAAACAGAAGAATAGACAATTTGGTCACCACCTAAGCATTGGGCAACCCTTAGCAGCCATGGCCAATCAGTGACGAACGATACCAGTATTGCTATCATCGCAGCAGACGTAATTATTGAAATTTCCGTGGGTTATCTATATAAACCGGCTTTACTTTGGTTAAAAAATCAAAATAAACAAGCCACCTGGCAGAAACACAAAACACGAAAATTACTTGTAAATATGTGGACATCAATTCGAAATGAAATTTTATTCGACCTCGATTATTGCATTGGATAAAATTTTGTTGTTATAGCCTACACATTGATTCCTACAGTTCTGCTGGCAAGTTGTACCTACCTCGTATTTAAAGATATTCTCCATGACTATTACAGAATGGCCTTGTTTGTATCAAAAATTTAATATGATGAAGATGTCATATCATATGCTTGACGGGAATTTTACTCCACTGTCAAGTCATTCGATCGGCCATGCGCCATTTTCCCATTTTTTTTAAAACTAGGATTGCGTTGTTGATTGATCAGTAGCCTTCCATTGTTTTATATAGGATAATTTTAAAAGCATTTATTTATAAACGAAACCTTTTTTCAATCGATTGCTAGCAGTGTTCGCTTTCGCCCACATGACTTCCATCACACTCGAAGACTTTATAACTCACACCTCCTCCGGTGTCGATGAAGATGTCTACTTCATTTGGCGTGGTCGTCCAATCCACTCAGCGGAGGACCTACCAGATTATACCGAAGAAGAACCCATCCTTCTTCACCATCGTATACGCGGTGGCAAGGGTGGTTTTGGCTCTATGCTCCGTGCCATCGGCAACCAAATCGAAAAGACAACTAACCACGACATGTGTCGTGATCTATCGGGTCGCCGAATGCGTGACGTCAACGCAGAAGCCAAGCTGAAGGAGTGGTATTCCAAGGCGGGTGAACGAGAACGTGCCAAAATCGATCGTTATCTCGATAAGCAGCGCCGACGCAGAGAGGCCCTTGAGCGTGGTCCCCTCCACGATCACAAATTCGATGACCCCGAGTTTTCTCGGAGAAAAGAAAAGATCTCATTAGAGTTGAGGGACGCCGTAGAGTCAGCGTTGGCGAAAATTGTTGCTGACGCAAAACCCCCGCAGGCCAAAAAGGCAAAAATCTGGATTGAGAAAGCAGATGGCGATGAGGACGATTGCTCGGATACCTCTTCTAGTAGTGCAGATGAAGATTCATCTGTAGGTAGTCTGTCGTCGTTGATTTCAGGTATGGAAGCCGAAGAAGAAGACACGGATCACGGTCATCCAGGCCCATCTACCTCTGCAGAGCCAACAATAGACCTAACAAGTGATTATATCGATTATTATTTTACTTAGTCTGTATTAGAACACACACCCGCAACAGATGAAGAAGCATCGGCCGAAGAAAAAGTTGTTACCTTTCTGATAGAACTCCCTGATTCCACCGAGCACACGTGTGCCCAGATTATCCATCCGGCAGCCCCGCTGGTGGAATCTCTACCCGAAGATGTCCTTACGGAGACAAATGCCGCCATTGACCTCGAGATCCATGGTTTGGAGGTTCTGAAACAGACCTTGATCTCACGTGGCTTGAAATGCGGTGGTACTTTGTCGCAAAGGGCGGAGAGACTCTTCGCGGTGCGTGGACTCGACCTCTCTCAGTACCCTGCCAAGTTGAAGGCATCTTCCGCTGCCTCCGCCTCTAAATATAAGTAATTGGGCCTTGATGTCCGTTCAATACAGCTGTTTTGAAAGCTATGGTCCTTTTTTTACTGTTTTTAAGGGAGATGTTGAAATACGTGTTAAAGGAGCTGTAAATTTGGGCCCTTTAACCTTCTCTATTCACATGAGAGATTGTAAGCACACAATCAATTACAGTGATAGTAAATCGGCAGACTAGTTGAACAGTGTTTCCAGAGCACAAAAAGCGACGTAACAATTCTACATTTTTTGGTAGCGGAAATCAAGCATTAACTTATGTTTATGGAAACTAATTGAAATTGTAGTCTTCCGACCAAATAAATCAGACATCTGAGTAAGGCTCCTGCACGTTCCGAAACCGCAAGTGGCATCTTCTTACATTCCAATGCAGTCCCCTTAGAACGTCGGGATACAAGTCCAACGGGCCAACATCCCGATGAACTGGCAGGACGAACTTGTACGTAAACTTGACGCAAACTTCGTGCTTCTGCGGCCAACACAGTGCAAAAGCATGGCCTGCTTGCCGACCCTCGCCACGATCTGTTCTGATCAATCCCCTGTAGAGCGATTAATTACCAGGCGACTGCAGTACTTCCATCCCCAAGAAGGGCGAAATTACCGCAATCCCTGCAACCCCAGACCAGCATTCCACAGTCTCCTCGTCTCAGGGAGGCTTCTGTGGCCTTCGCGGATAACAGGAGACGGATTGCTCGTACTTCGGGTTCGCAAGTAGGCGGTACGCGATGCTGACGGGCTTGGCGTTTCGTGGGGCATCTTGAAGCGCGCGCACAACGATCTGGAGTCCAGCGTGGTGTTACTTGTATGTAGTTAGAGTTCGACGTCTTTGAAGGATGCTGGAAGCACCTGTCGGAAACGACGATCCAGCTTCAGCACACAACGCATACGAGATGTTGGACATTGTCGAAGGCCGAATTTCCCGATGACCGATGCTTGCGTTGCAGTCCCCCGCTACGACTAGGAAACTCACCGTAGAATAAGAATAATGCGATTCACAAGCAGTGCATTGTTTGCGCGCTCCTAAATAATTCTGTCGGCCCGTAATTATAGAGGCGTTAGCTAGAATGGTCACTAGACGCGCTTTGCCGAATGAGCCACTTTCCAAAGTCGGGCTGGAGATTAACTTATTGAAAACCAAAGTCTTCTCGGCGTTCTACGACAAACTCTGCCAGCCCAATCAATCTCAACGATGCTCCTGTCGAGTATGTTCAGCCTAAAATACACTTTAATTCTGCCAAATGGGCACGCGAACGACAGAGTCCAACTGAGCTTCGGACAACCCTGTTGAGACAATTGTTCGCGTCTACCACCATCCAATCTCTCCACCAAATTGCAACCACCCGTTTTGCGATCACTGTGTCTGCGGCGGGACGAACCCTTGAATCTCTCCGACAGCAGAAGCCACGATGTTGGATGAAATTTACGACTGGAAGCTACTGCCGCGCGGAATCCGACTCGCACAACAGGGAGACATTCTGGTCAATAATGGAAGCCGACGGTATGCCCGGCGAATCTTCTGAAGTCGCACTATTCATCATCCACGTGAGCGAGATGAGTTCGTGAGTCTACGGCGAATAATCAACAGAATTCTCAGTAAACGCTGAGAGGCAAGACTGTCCCTGGTGCTGGCCAATTGCGTGGTCGACTGATAAGTGCACCTGATAGGTCCCCGCTGATTATAAGCGGTCCGGAATCAATCTTTTGGCCATTTGGAAGTCCCGAGCGAGACACCCAATACCTTGCAACCGCATAAATAACTCCGCAAAGACAGTCGAGCTGGAGATCAACACACGGCAGACCAAAGTCTTCTCGACGTGCGCCGAAAAACACCGCGCTCTTCGCCGCCACCCTACCAATTCTGTAGCTGACGAGGAACTAAAAACGTTGGGCTCGCGGGTAGAGCCAAAACTGGGCAATAATCTGATCCGACGTCGTCGTCGGCGCACATGGGAGGCCACGTTTCGAGAAATCCAGGAAGCCGGTTCATCCTCTAGCAGGCGATGGCAGCGACATAGAAGAAATCCTGTTTAGATAATTTGAGGGTATTTTCGAAACATAGTTTTACGTTTCATAACTGGGGATTATCACGTCACGAACATTCACTGTTGTGGCGCCAAAAACCTGGCGAACCGCTTAAGAGGCGGGCTAATTATGCCACTTTTTACGAAAGAAACCAATCACGTGCTTCGATGCCGTGTTGTAGAAGATAGCTTCATTTATTAAGCTCGAAATGCTGTACATGGGTCAAACAGTGCATACAGAGCCGTGGTGGTGGGTAAAGGCGACTATTGCCGCTTCTGCTGCTTGTGCCAGTGGGCGGCGAACCCAGCGAACTGTCCGCTGCTCAGCATTTGGTGCAGTCGTTCCACCTCGTCCATGGTATTGGCTCGTTTGATTGCGTCCTGGATGGCCAATAGGTCTTGATTGCTTCCACCGCCTACAGAGGTAATATAGGAGACCAGGTTGCGTCGTAGTCGATGGATACAAATATGCAATAAAACCAATAGGATGCTAGCGCACACTTACTTAACATTATTCGTTTTACTCCTGCACGCATTGTCGCTTGGGGGGACTCTATGGGTTGCTGTGGAGTGGATGCTCCTGGCGTTGTTGTCTTGCTGGTTGCTTCTGCAGACTCATCGCCCAACCCATCGCCATTGGCCGCAACAGACGCCTTCTGACCAATAGGGGCCCCGGGTGTAAATGTTTTCACTTGAGTAGTGGTGGTACCATTACCGGTGCTAGCGATGCCCGAAGAAGACCGCTGGTGGCTTGCTGTCTGCTCTTTCGGCCTCTCTCGCACATTCTTGGCGGTTGGAAGGGGTTCCAAGTGCTTCACAAATGTGCGAGCCTGTTTACGTTCGACCAGAGTGACGCGTTTAAAATCCAGAAACCGTACCTGAATGCGCGAAACCAAAGAATGCCGTCATTGAAAGCTAAAGCACAGACGCCGGTTCTGTGAACAGCACAATAATTATAGAAATACACTATTTAAGAGAACAAGAACACTTAAACGTATTTACTGAGTCTTTCATATTGAACTATTAATAATCATCAATGTTGTTTTATATAATAATTAACTTTTAGCAATAACAACGGCTCCATCAGGAAGAGATGTGCGAAAAAAGAGAACAGCAACTGCGAAACTTACTTGAGGAAGTCTACCGATTACATACAGGCGGTAGTTCATTTTCATCGTAATTGGGCAACGAGCCAGAGAGAGAAAAGTCAGTTTTGATAAAGGTGCGAGTGGGTCAATGTCTTTCAATTCTGATACATTGTTATCAGTCAAAATTAGAGACTCTAAGTTTGGCAGCGACGAAACAATGTCTTCACCAATCCTGACAATCTAAATAAATGCAATATACATTTATTATGAGACAGCGAGTAAATAATCAATTAAATATAACAATAGTATGACATGAAAAAATTATATCCACACAAACCTTATTATCAGTTAAAATGAGGGATTTGAGGCGAAGGAGGAGAGGGAATCCATCGAGTTTTCGAATCTCATTATCTGTAAAGTCAATTGTGTCGAATTGATCCAGGGTACTGCCTAAATTCTCTATCGCTGGCACTTTATACCCCCTAAGGTCGAGTTCACGATCCCTAAGTGGATTCGTATATTGCATAGCACCTTCTACCAAGTCAACTGTTAATTTTACCATTCTTAAAATGCGAAGCAGTTCGAAAACCCCACACTTTTGAACACTTCAATACAAATATAGATTTTCACTTTGTTGTCTATTGTTCACACCGCATACAGATACAGTAATTTATACGTTAAAGGATTTCCAATTGATTTATTTTCTAAATATTTTAGTAATAACTGAACAGTAGAGGGTGGCCAAAAAGTAATTCAAAAACGAAGATGCGGTTTATATGGTAGCCCTTAAAGGATACGACGAAAGAGACTCGCGTTTCTATTGCGTTGGCAATTTCTGAGTTGGTGGGTCTCATTGATTAGTTGCAAGTAGACGCGACGATATGGCAGCGGTAAGGTCTTGCCGTTTAGTGGGCTGGTCAAGCGCAGCTTTGTTCGAGAGGCGACTTTGACCTTACTCAGCCAATTGCATCTCGCGAGGCAGCAGGGATATGTGCGGTCGAATATGAACCGCCTTCTTGGCCGTTGAATCCTGATACGGAAGTCATTCGCCCAGTGCACCGGGGTTTCAATCTTTTTTAACTGAGAGATTTACTTCCAATCTACCCGAACACGTTTACCAGGATGTTGCCTCTGCCGTACGCAGTTACTTTGAGCCATAGGTGCGAATTGAGTGACGGGCGCAGATAGAGGACCTGGAGTTACCGTGATGCCTAAGAGACCTCAGCGACCGTCCTGGACTACACCCCGTCGCACTCAGCCGTCCACCGGAGCGGGAGAATCTTCTTTTTCGACCTCGTTATTTGGAAGGCGCATGTAGGAATGAACGTCCTAAACAAGTCTGCTAGACTTAGAAAGGAGCTGACCTCATCGCCGTAAGACGAAAAAGGCCAATCCTTTGCGGCTTTGAATATCCCATGGTTTGTGCTGAGGCCGTTGCGTCCTTCAATATGTCCTAGGAATCTAATTGCTCGTTGGAGAAAGAAACCCTTCAAGGGGTTCAGCGTGAGGCTAGCGCGCTCTTATCTGGATAAAAACTGTGACCCGTTTTTAAGGTAACGTTGGGTTGTTTCGCGAAAGACGATTAAATCTTCGAAGACATGAAACATTTTGAGAGGTGTGAATATTTTTTGGATTTTCTACCCACACCGCACAGCCTACTCACCTAAACTATTTGGTGCTCGCCCAACCAGACCCCTGGGCCCGCCACATAATTCAGGCTACATCTACTACAACCCCTTCGGCAAGAACGCAAGTGAATCTCCCCATAACCGAGGAAACACACCTATGCCCTTATCAGCATTATGTCCGCTCTCTAATTATTTTACGTCGGTCACAATATCTGGAAGACGGTTGGGTTAAAAGACTATCTTACTGGATTCCAGCGCAGCCATCACCGTTTTCCACGAGAGTGCCCTTCGTGGGACACACCTCATCCACTTACAGTAACCACATGAAGGTGTAACTCTCCTCAAGGTATCCGGTTCCTACATGATACCCACAAAAATCAACGGCAGAACAATGCACAACTGTTTTTTGTTTCATCCCACATTTTATGAAACATAATAGTAGGCTGTGAATTTCTGCGCATACACTCCAAGGTCATTAATCTCTCGTCAATTTTAACGCCATAATCCTCAACATTACTGAGAGCTTCTGAAGGCGATAGCTTCTCGTTAGGAGTCGAACAAAGAACAATTCAAGTGTTCGATTTATTTAGGTCTCGAGAACAGAAGCTTTCTGCATTCAAATTATCACTTACCAAATTGTTTCTAGGAATTCGCGATTATACATGATTCTAAATCCGGAAATTCAAACAGTGGTCCACCCAATACGAACCTTTCCGTTTTCTGAACCTGCTTTGCCATATCAGGGAATGTTAATATAAAGCCTAATATGTTGAAGGGAAAAGAGCAAAGCCCTCAGGCCTTTCGTTATGGGCATCAATCCAATGACATCATTTCATAATTTGTATTAGTTTTCGCGTGAATAATAATTATAATCATGTTATTGTTATTTGATTTAGGTGCGGGTATTTATTGTTATCGTGTATTCTCAAATTTCGTTCATTGCATTAAGTTTAAAATGACAGTAGAAAACATTTTTTTACACGTGTTTGCCTTAATGTTCTTGATTATTATTAAAACGAATGGTCAAATACTGTGTTTGTTTAAATGAGCTAATCGTGCATTTAGTTTTCCGTCAGCTGGGATCTTTGCTTCTTTGCAGCGAATTACATTACAATTACTTTATTCATGCCATGGATTGATTTTAAGCGCCACTTATTTTGCATGCTTACGCCTGGCAAGTAACCTTCCATCGGGCTAATTGATTTTCAATAATATAAGAGATTAATGCTAAAATTGATCTGTGATGGAAGAGGGAAACGAAGATATATCAGCAACATCAGATGCTCTTCAACTTAGTCCCATAGACGCTCCATCTAAACGCATAACAGGTTTGAATATTTTGTTGTCGTATATTGGCTTTTAGACACAATATATCTCAAGATTTTGGTTCCTTCGATTGCCGCTGGCGCAATAATTGGCAAAAATGGTGAAGCTATTGGTCAAATGCAAAAAGAGACTGGTGCTAAAATCAAATTGTCCAAGCTTAATGACTTCTACCCAGGTATTTATTTGTTCATTGTATACTTAACCTCCACTCCCGTGATAAGTACTGGTTGTTACTTTTTTTCATGTCGTGTCTAGATACAGCTAACAACAACGGTTTTTTATACTTTAGTAGTTATTCCATGTGGCATTATATATCGGTCATTGTGTCCAAATTGTGATTTATTCGCACACTTTAGCGATTGCTTTATGTCTGAATCAATGGTCTGAATCCGATGTTTTTTGCTTCGGCGGGGTTTCTGTGCGCATTTAGTTCAAAACGCTCTTGGGAAATTGAATTTTTAGGATTTAAAAGGAATCCATTAAATCCCAAAGTATTATTATCCATTCAACCGTAAAGTGTCATGGAATCGCGTTTATTCCAGAATCAACATGTTTACATTTACTCTAGCCGCAACTAAAATAGGAAGCCAAAAAGCGGCAAAAACCATTCCCCTTAGCAATAGCAAAGTTAAGTTTAACTCATGTTCGACATTTTGCATTTTACGTAACAACAGTTGTTAAACGTGTTGATTGACGTTTTCGTTTGACGTAGACTAAAATCCCTAGAGACTAACAATTCGACCTTATTTAATATTGGGCGAGGGATGGGATAATTTATTACCTCGTGTAAACCTAAGGATGGTACATCGGGACAATTGTGCGAGTTATACTTAAAAACCGCATGAAGTTTTAATGAATTTAATAGTAAATTCTGTGGGAACATGAGTATTTGGTCGATAAAAAGTCCATCTTATTTATGGTTTGAAATGACGAAAGTCAAACTGTTATTCATTTTTTATGGTATTCAGATCTGGGCTACTCCCGGATCTCAAATTTTTCTTGTGAATTACCCCTTCGCTGGCGGGCTGAAAGACCTAACCGCGTTTCATCTTGAATATGCTTGTTTTTACTGTTATTATTATTATTCTGCCCGTGGGTTGATTAAACAGCTTGAACGGGGCTTAATTCGCCACGGACAGTGTCGGCTTTTACAAACCTCCAACGAATGTAACGCAGGTCTTACAGAAACGGAGTCGTTTATTTAGCAGTTTCCATGATTTATCCTTCTCTCTGCAATTATCTGGCGTCACTTTACTGGCTTTCTGTCGCTATGGTTTTCTCCTTCCGCGGTCTCCTGGTAAGGTTGCGAAGGCTTCTTGATGAAAGCAATAACTCGACCCGACCACCAAATAAAAAATATACTTTAAATTTGCTCGGTTATGTCGTCCTCCGGGTGTCGGCGTCCCCAGTGCCACCCACACAGACCCATGTTCCAAATGACATGGTCATGGCCCCCCACCGGCATTCCTGATACTCTTCCTCCCTCTCACACAGGCACCACCGAGCGGGTCTGTCTAATCCAGGGTCCGTTGGCAGGCGTCCGCACCATGCACGACTACATAGTGGAGCGAATTCTCGAGAAACCCGATGTCTCGTCGTCCAGTAGCGGCAGCAGCCCCGTCGTTGCAGCCACGCAGCTGCCCCTGGTGGTTGAAGGCGGTCAGGCGGAGTGTGAAGACGAGCTGACGCGTGTTGCGCGCGCGCTGTCAACCGCCATGGCCGCCCAAACGCCGCCCGCACCGCAGTTCTGGGTCGCCTCGGGCGCTCGTATCGTTCCGCCCCCCTCACAACTTCTTTCGGGAAACAACAGACTACTGTGGGAGAGGCACAAACAGGCAAGCTTCCCTCGTTTAAGTCAGATCACAATTAGTGTTGCTTATCTCTATTAGTTGCTCCTCCCTCCTTTTCTTCCTTCCTTTTGCTAGAGTCAATTTAGTATCCACAGGCCATGGCTAGATCTAGCGTGCGTTAAGTAGTATTTTAAATAGTCTTCTCCTTCTATAGGTGAAGATCTTGGTGCCCAATTGCACGGCGGGTCTCGTTATTGGGAAGCAGGGGAGTTTCGTCTCCGAGATCAAAGACTCCACCGGTGCCTTCATTCAGATCTCGCAGAAGTCAAAAGATATCAACCTGCCTGAGCGGTGCATCACCATTGCCGGTTGGTTTGCTGTCGCTCGATTGACCCTTTTCATGATTTCCATTGATGATTTCCATTGAGTGTCTCTCTCCCCCACCCCCCCTACCTTAGGCGAACGGGAGCAGCTGCGTGCTGCCGTCGACATGGTTCTGATCAAGATCGCAGAGGATCCGCAGAGTGGCACCTGCCCCAACATCTCCTATTCTAACGCCCAGGGACCCGTCGCCAGCGCCTTCCCAACCGGCTCCCCCTTCGCCTTCATCCCCGCCATGGGGGGCAGCCCAGCGGGGCCTCTCGCCATGGGTGGCACGCGACAGAGCGGCAGTGGGGCGGCTCCGCCTTCTACAAGCTTCTACAACCACCAGCAACAGCAGCAGCAGCAGCAGCATATGGCGACGTACTTCGCTATGGCTGCCGACTACCAGCAACGACTAATGGCTGCCGCTGCCTCCACAGCTGGGGGCTACCCGCCACATCCACCCCACCACCACCATCACCACCCAAGCGGCGGGGGAGGAGGAGGAGGAGATATGTCCGGGGGCAGTTCAAGCATGGAGAGCAGCGGCGTGTTTTCCCCCTACGGCGCCATGGGCCGAGGTGGAGGCGGAGGCACCTCGCCACCCACAGACCTCCCTCCGGATGCCGAAGATCTCACAGTTGCTGCTGCTGCTGCCGCCGCGAATGCCTATTTTTCGATGGTGCAAGGTGGTGGTGGACCGGTGGCGACCGGCGCCTACGACCCCACGCCGCGTTTCGGTACATCTAGGACACTCCTGTCTCCTCATCCTATTCCGCTCTCTCGACGTTGACCTATAGCGTCATTTTCTTTTTCTTTTTTCAGCCTTTTTTCACCAAACGGCGGCCGGTTCCCCTGCTCCCGGGGGTCCCTTATCCCATACGGCAGCAGCAGCAGGAATCTATGGCTCCCTGGGGAACAGTCCGCCCATCCTAGACCCCCTTGGCTTCCCCCTGGTCACCTCACCTCCTCCTCCGCATTCGCATCCCCAACAGCAGCAGCAGCAGCAGTCACTACCACCCCCAGCCACCCACCCGCACTTTGGGACCGGGGGAACAGGAGGCGGCGGCGGCAATGTCTTCTTTCCACGCATCTCCTCCTCGTCCTACCCACTTCAGCATCCCATGTCCACGTACACCGCATTTTTGCGAAACCGGGGATACTCAGATGAGGCTGTGACTGAGATCGCACAAGCCATGTCAACACTCACGGCGCATGGCATAATCGACATAAACTCGGCGGCTGCTACTGAAATGGTGTCAGTAGGCATTCACAACCCATACCTCCAAGCGACACTACAGTTACCCGAAAATCAAACCATCGGCGTGGGAGTAGCAGACGTGGGGGACCAGGACGGGAGTGAGGTGATGGGTGGCCCAACAGGGAACGCCAATGTCTAGTTTTTTCTTCTTCTTTTCTTCCAGCTGCTTTCTCTTTTACCCCACATCGTCTCTGCTACATCGTTATTTTAATCCTAGAGCTATCATTATCATCAAAAGAAAATTATTGAAGAAAGAAGAGAGGCCTCTACAACGCGCGTGTATGGGTGCGTGGAGAAACAGCCTGCCAAACCTCTTTAAGGTCTTTCGTTATTTCGCCCGTCGCCTTCCCCGAACACCATTTTCGCAATGGACTACTCGATCTCCCGCTCGCCCGAATCACCCACTTGTGCACCCCAGATTCAAGGCGTCCTCTTCTCCCACCCCCCAATCCACCCCCCCACTAGTTTTCCGCTTTGGACTTTTTCCGTTTGCTTGATTGGTTCGTTTGTCTGTATGCTGTGTGTGTGTTTTCTATTTTTCTAGGCGCCTCAAGCCAACGGAGTTTTACTTCCCCCTCCCTCTCCCCTGTCCCAATTTCGTTGTGTTGTTGTTCTGCTGACAATCTGACAATTTAGAAGAGAAACAAAACCACCTTCCCGTAGATCTCCATTACTCTCGCTCTCTCGTGCATGAAAACGATCACACACACTATCTCCTATCACACAGCACGCGCAACAAGACTTGACGTGATTTTGGCGGTTCAGAGATTATTTATTTATTATTTGTGTGCCCCTTGTTTACCGCCGAAATGACGCCTCCTCCTCCTCCTTCAACCCCCACCCCCCTCCTTGGTCTACTTCTTTGTCGATTTCTTCTTGTATTTTTTCCGACACAAATTGATCAAAAACAGCACAAACAATTATCAAGTCTTTTTTTTGGCTGCCTCACCTGACAAGCTTAACATGTATGGCAGCTCATCCCCTACTGAATGTGTTTAAGTAGGCACTAAATCTAGTTGTTTTTTTAAATTAAAATTACCATGTTCACGAACTTGGTCCGTTCTTCGTTGACCTCAGTTGTTGTCGGTATCATTTGGTTGTACTGAATGCTGCGTGCAACACAATACGGAAACGTGTAATTTGTGTAAACAGTGTAGACATTTCTGCTATCAGTTTACAGGCGCTTGCGGGTTGTTAGCTAGCCTTGACGAATGTGGTTGCAGACAATTTCTTCGTTTTGGGCGGGAGGCTCGTTGCTGGTCTGAATGGCGCCAGGACGACATTCATTCAAACGGCGTAACCGGTATGGTTGAATTTGCGCGTCCATCGGGACTTGGGCTGCGTTTCCGCGCTCTTTTATTTGTGTGGAAGATGACATGGATAAAATTACTCTGCTAATTCGCTGATTATTGATTGTGAGACATGACAACCTGCTCCTTGTTGGACGCGATAAACACGGGCACGGTGAACTGGCAGTCACCTCTGCAACGTGCGGAAGACGCCATTTACAAGGACGATTACATCGCGTTGAAAGAGCTTCTATCGACCCATGCAGTCTCGATCACCGAAGAGACCTTCGTTCATCCCGAAACCAAGGAAAATCTTTTGCACGTACGCGAATGAATCTACTTAACACGTATAAGTAGAGAGTAATTCATACAATCGATCGCTCCTGGTTCGTAGTGCGCTGTGCGGCAGCTGGCAGCCCACTGTGTCACCCTCCTGCTCGCTCCACCCTTCGCCTGGAGTCCCACAAAGCGCAACGTCTTCCAACACACCGTCCTAGACTTGGCACTCCGCTGGGGCGGATACATCCCTGTCGTGTGGCCTCCTGCCGCGGCGGCCGCGTCGGCGTCGAATGGCTTCGGTGACGTCGGGAATGCTTCGACGACGGCGACGAAACCAACCCTCACCAGCCTTCTGTTGTGCATCGACGGCAAAGACCAAATAGATAATGATTTTCAGGTAAGGGTGTTTCCTCAACACCTTCTCCTCGTCCACCTCCTCAGCGCAAACGAAACTCATCGCTCACTGTCAACACGTCTTGCACAAAAATGCTGGTATTGGAGGGTGATTTTTTTCATGCACGCGCCATTGGGTACCGTCCGATTTCACCAATAAAAGTGCACGAAGCAGTCAAGCTAACAGTGGATGCGGAAACGCAAATTTCGGGCCCAATTGTTAGCAGTAGCACTCTCACAAGTCGAGGAAGATGTACAAAAAGAACTCCACTCACAAGTTATCGAACGCCGATCAATTTTGAATTATATAGCACAATGAATAGTGGAACATTTATGTAGACGAATTGCCAAAGTGTACTCTCTTAGAGGCCGTCGCCTCTGGCTGAGTAATGTAATTCGTTCCCAACCTTCAAGCAACTACCCGCAGCCCACCCGCTCTCTTCACGGTATCATGCAGTATATTTAGTGGATCCCTTTTCTCTTCGAGTTGTTGAGTCCACTCTCCCGGTCTCCCCAGGACTACTTGGATGGGTCGATCGAACTCCTCTTCGAACTGATCCGCTGCGGTCCGCGGGAAGTCTTCTTCCACGGAGACGATGCAGCGGAGGTGAAGTTGTCGCCGCTTTTTTGCGCGACCTGCAGCGCGACTGTGGGTAGCAGCAGCGGCATCAGCAGCAGTCGTTGCCCCTTGCTTGTCGACGTCATCGCCCCCACTGGCGTCTACCCGGCCGTCAAGGACGCCTATCGGTGTTGGTTGGCGCGTGATGCCAACACCACCACAACCACCACCCGGCGTCAGCCACGCACTCTTGCCCAGCTCTGTCGATCTGTGATACGTCGATGGGTCTATAGGGGTCTGTCTATATTGCGACAGCAACAACGATCCCAGGGTAAGCATTCTTGCTGCTGCCATAGTTATCTTTGCAGACCAGTTAAGTGGGTGTGTGTGGTCACCGCCAGGGTCGATATAATTCGATCCAAAACAAACAATTGCGGATAAATCACCTTGTTGGGATTTGCCATGACGATTCTCTGGAATATTTCGGCCGGTGTCAGCTTGACCCCCAAAGGTCGTCAGGCCCTGGGGGGTCAAGCTGACACCGGCGAAGGAGGACATCTAACTAGACATCTTCCGACATTCCAACTAGCTGGAAGGGTTGTACTATCAATTTTCGCGGTTTTTAATGATTCGTTCATATGTTTGTGCATTCATTTGATGTTAAGTTTAAATTGTCAATAATCACAAAAACAAAACCCCCTTCGGAATAAAATCGAGCCTAACGATTAGCCAGGAAAAAGGACAATCATTTTGAATTCTTATCGTCCATCATTGCAGGTGGTGCAGTGTTCAACTATGCTTCTGCGATTTCCTCATTGCGTCTTCCACGACGCCTGGAGCGGTTTCTTGCCTTCGAGGAACTCTGGCCTCGAATTAAATCCAAAGATCTACAGGATTTCAGGAGGTCCCTTGCGTCGTCCGCCCAGTGATAAATATACTGCCTATTTTTTGATTAATCTTAACATTTAATTTCGCCCTTTCACAACTCTCCGAACCATGGGAATCTGGCCCCCCCGCCATCAATATACACGTATTTCCCACTCATTATTTTTGGACTTGACGGTGACTTCAGGCTGATGAGCCATTGAACTCTCTCAATAGTTGCCATTAACCTTTTCATAGAATCTTCAATGCAACGTTCATAGAAAATGTTTTTCGTATAGAAAGAGCGTATATATTTTTTAAAAAAACCGTCATTTACTGTTCGAATTCCCCGAACAGCTCCCGATTTGGACGTCGTTGATGCTAAATAAAAAAATAATATTAAAAAATGCGAATGTCGCTGTCCATGCCAAAACGACCAATGCTGGCGATGTCGGCTAGCGCATCGTGTCTGAGGTGTGCCGAAGAGGTGTCTGGCGTCTTAATTACCAATCACACCAATTTTTACGCATTTCGGGTTTTATTTTAACCTGTGGCAGACAAAACGCCTCTGGAAGACTGCGCCCCTCCTGCAGACGAACTCCTGGAATACGCAGGAAGACAACTAATGGGGCAGTTTTTCCCGAAATCCTCGAGATTGCTACACATTGGCGAACGCAATCTGCCGACAAATGGCAATCTGCCATCAAAAAGCAATTTCACGGGTAAAATGACGTCAGTCCAGCACATTACCAACGCCAAATATTTCTGGAAAAACGGCAATGTGCTCACATTACTTTGTCTTGGCGAACGAGAATTTGTCAAATATCCTGTTAATCACAATCCACCACCCCCACCACCACCTCTTCTACTCCTACCAAATCACGCTGACGGGCGTGATGGTAACAGATGGTCACGTAGGGGAACAATTTCTCACAGCCTCGTTCCTCCACCCCAGCACACACCCCCCAGTCGGCGCTCAGTCGTATACAAAGGTGGCGCGCAAGGTGCTTCCACCAATTGGAAGGCGTGAAATCTAGCGGGAGGCGGGCGGATCGATATATTCCGCCGAGGTATTGCTTGCCATGCCATCAATTTTTTCTGGAGGCAGCACGACTGTTAATAAGGGATAACTATGACAATTAGGTTTCGTCTGGACCGCCGAGCATTTCCCCCAATTACAGAAATCACATTTTGTTTATTTGAAACTGATCATAGATGTATATAAAAATAACCGTTAATACATAGAACGTTTTCAATAGATAAACTCGCTGCATTTCTATTGCCCCCCCGCAGTTCATACAGAAATACAGAGAGGTTGCATGTTATTCCCCGAAACACCAGAATCCCGTCTCTTGAAAGGACACCAACTTTAACAATATCTCATAACTGATATCAGACTGGCAAAACTTGTGCTCCTCTTTATTTCAATTGCGCTACTTTGACCGATCCCGCGGGCGGTGTTTGGAGAGGACACACCAATGCAAGGATCATAAAATATGGTTCGGGTGACCTTTCTTTGAAACACGAACCGAGATCAGAAAGACCGTCTTCTCTATGACGGGGACAAATGATCCAACAATAATTTAATTGAAATTGGAAATCCACCAGACAACCGTTTGAAAAGGGCAAAATTGGGATTGCGATGGATTTGCCACAAAGCTACCAAATTTCCTATGCCGTCAATATTAAAAATAAACTGGACTCGCTGCCTGAGCACGTCGACCGACGCATAGACGGTAACCCCAGTGTACAAAACGCCGAATAAAACAATTGCATTCCACTCACCTACTAAGAATAGTAATCTGGCGGTATATGGGGCGGCATGGGTGACTGTGTGGATTGCAGGGCAACGGAGCAGGGGGAATTGTACTCCACGGGGTTCGGTGCAATCTCGACGGCGCTCCACCAGGGATTGGCTGCTGCTGCTGCTGCTGCTGAACCCGGTGGGTGTGGTGGTGCCCCGACGCTGCACCACCCCCACTCTTCTCCCTCGGTTGTTGTTGTTGTTGTCGTCGGCGGCGTCGGCGTCGTCCATGGCGCCTCTGATAGGACCTTTTGTTGTTGCTGATGCCGCAGCGGCTGTTGTTCTTGTGTTCGGTGGTGGTGGTGGTCGTCGGGTCTTGCGACGTCGTTCACTGCGTGCAGCCTCCCTTGTCGGATCTCGGAACCTCTTCTGTCGTCTCAGATGGCAGCCGTTGTCGAACATGTTTCCGGAGTCTGGGTGTAGCGTCCAAAAGGAACCCTTCCCGGGCCTCTCCGGACCCCGCGCGACCTTGATAAAACAGTCATTGAAGGAGAGGGAGTGTCGAATGGAGTTTTGCCAGCGCTGCTTGTTGTGGCGATAGTAGGGGAAGAGGTTGGTGATGAAGTCGTAGATCTCCGAGAGGGTGCACATTCGACTGCGGCTGCATTGAATGGCCATTGTTATGAGGGAAATGTAGGAGTAGGGGGGTTTTGCGTGACTGGTCGCGGAACAGGACGACACCTCCACTCCTCCGGGGTCCGCAGCGGAGGAGGCGCATGGTCCAATGGGCGGTGCGTCCCAGCAGGAGTCTGGCAGGGGGCCCTCGTTGTCCCAGGGAGGAGGGGCCTGTAGGGGTTGTTGTGGTTGCGATGGAGGCGGGCTCGTCCAGAAAGACGCCGTCTGGCCATACGGCTGGGCAATGTAGTCGGGGAGTGTGTGGGGGTGGTGATGGTGGTATGCGGAGGGTGGTGGGTGATAGTGGAGTGGTGGGGGATGTGGAGGCAGCGCCGGAGGGATTTCGAGTTGAGAGGAATTTGCTGAACCCGAGTGCATCCGGAAGGTGGTGGGTGATGATTGAAAGAAATAATGCTGGAATGTGTTTGGTTTACTGTTAGACACGCGTCGTATTGGACCAATCGGGAGGAACGTCAGAGTGTACGACGCGCACGACGTTCTCATTGGCCAGAAGGGAATTTCTTATGCGATTCATCTCCCCGAAGTTATAAAACAAGTTCCCACACGAGTCCGTGTTTAGGCGAACGTCGATCACTCACAGATTATGCTTTTGGTTTCATTTTCACATAATTAAACGATTTTCGTTCCTCCTCCAGTGATGCGTAACCGAAGTCCCAATTTATACCAAAATGCAGTCCCAGTAACCACGGCTAAAAATACAAAACTTAAGAAATCCGTCGTACACACCAGTTGTCGACTACATCCATTTTCCAGGGGCCAAAGTCACTGCGTCTTAGTACTCGTCGAGGAGGGGTGCGTTTGGCGGAGGAGGAGGTATTTGAACAATCGTTTATTCGAAGTCCCCAATGGTTGGGTTTTTGGCGATAGGATGAAGCAGGGGAGTCATCTGAACACCGGTGTAAATTAAATTAATACTGTTTCATTTGTAATCAGCCGCGAAGATCTTCCCACCTTCGGCAAGACATTTGTTTTTCCGGTTAAATTCCGGTTTCCAGCACAAACCGTCGTCTGATTGCTTGAAAGTCGAATCTCGAAACTCTGGCGAACAGAGGGATTCGTGATACTGACCTCTGCTAAACCATCGGGCCTATCATCTCGGACATCATCCAATAGAGTGATTTGATATGAATTAACGAGAAAGTGTTGCCCTCAATTACAGAAAAAATGCATCACCAGCAATTGAATCGAGCCATGGCGAACGAATACTCCAGTCCGCTATCGTCCTTACAATTTAATTGACCAATCCAAATTCTAAGAAATTCTTCTTTCTCAGCTTAAGCGGGGATCACCGGACTGGCAGAGACAGACGTCCCAGCAGCCGCGCCGCAAAACAAATTCATCTGATATCAATCGTCGTCCATCACCAAACAGTGGCGCCTCTCAGTCACTAGGCGGGTGGGGGCGCCGGATGAGGTTAATTAGACGGCCAAATGGGAGGACTGGAGCGGGACTGGGGACCCCCAAGATGCACCAGCTGATATAATTGGCCAGCCACCACCACCACCCTGTCATTAATGAAGGGGCTCGTTATTGGCGACCATTGTTCGGCCACGATTGGCCATTCCAAGGAGTGTGCATATAGTTCGATTTGAAAGAAACTCGACTTGCGCCATCCCTCCCGGGTGAACGGATTTCTCAAAAGGCCATGATAATTCAGGGGACAGTCAGCAAGAATGCAGGAACGGGGTAAATGTCCTCCCCTCATCTGCTGATTATTATTCCCGATTAACCGACGACAAACCGGTCGAGCTTAACTTCGGTGTTTGCTTAATTAATCACCCGACCACTACCTCATCATAACCACCACCACCACGAGCACTACCAAGGTTTCTTGGTCCAAGTTCAAGATGCAACGATGGCACCCCTCAACCCTCACCCCCCCCCCCCCAACACACCGTCAATTTGGCGGACTTTAACCCGGCCGATGCTTGTCACCTGTTAACCCGTGCGCCCCCCCACCATATAAAGTCATTATCGAAGTCGCGTGCTCAAGAGTAGCCGAGGAGGAGAAGGATGGTGGGGTGAGGGGTGGACGCAGTGATTCATCAGTGAGGGACCGAGGAATTCCGGCGATAAGCTTGTTGCCAACGGGATTGATCATGACGATAATTGTATTGGGCGAATAAGTGGGTTTTTAGGGAATGGCTTCTTCTTCTTCTTCTTCTTCTTCTTCGATGTGACGAATAGACAGAGTTCGAGGTATTTCAGATGCCCAGTGAAGAATCAGGCCCGCTATTGCGAGGCGACAGTTGGTAGCACTTACCCGAATGCAGATAGATTTTGCGAGTCATCATAAGCCAACCAAACTCCTTGTCTCTGACTCACACACACCTGGCTTATTGGAGCATCCTATAGATAACAAGGAAATGGGCAGAAGCCCTGGGGGTCCCACCCAATTGACACGGGGGCGCGGTCTGGACGAGAAGTCGCAACACAGTCTCGCCACCCCCCTCCAGATTAAGCGGGACTGAATTACTCGAATTCTTGGTAAGTCACCATTGTAATGCGAGTGCATTAAGAAATTGAACGAATTATTGGCGCGTTCTTGATATTCAGGAAAATAAATTATTCAAACCTCTATTGTACGAAAAGGCGGTAATCCGAATCCCACACAAACCAGGCAGTAGCTACAGAACCAACCAGCGAGCGATTTATATAACAACTACTTATGTGCATATAAGTACACGTTTTAATGCACAATATAGTTACAGATACATGATAAGTGTGTTCGGCTTTAGCGACTTGAAGGCGGCACCGTATCATCATAAGCGTCTTCGTCTTTGACGCCGACGTGGGACTGGCGAATTCGGACTGCTGCCTGCTGGAGACGAGGTTGAGCGCGTGCCGACGAGGCACCAAGCACCTCCTCGAGTCGGCCGAGATCCCTCGATATCTCATCACGCAGCAAGACCAGGGCAACGGTGTCGAGTTCGCCGCGACGCTTATCGCGCTCCACTGCTCCCTCCCACGTGACCGTCTCCAACCAGCGGAAATCGCCGAGAATCAGGAGTTGTTTCACCTCGGATATGAGTCGAGTAATGTTTTCACAGGCGCTTACCTACCATAGAATGGGATTCATTGAATAGTACGCGGAGAAGTAAATAATAATTTCAAGCGCTTTATTGAGGTAACGAGGACCAAATTTTCAGCAAAAATTATATAATGTAACAACGCTATATACGGACAGGGTCTTTTAGTTCCTGTTTCACCTGCGCTGGTGATCTAACAGTGTACAGATAGTGAAGTGGCGTTGAACGATAATCTCTTGGATGGAAGAGAGAGATTGAATCGAGATTATTTTCAAAAGCCTACGGAGGGTTAAAATGTGGCGGACGAAGTTCCTGACACGGTCTGACCTTACTCAGTCTCCTGAAACCAAGACGACGGTATCAACATGATCACTCCAATATAATCGACTGCTGAAAATAACACCGATTAATTTTGAGCCCGACGCGAAATTATAGAGAGAAGACCACTTGGTTAACTCTGTAACGGCCTGCCGAGCTGTTGCAAATCCTCATACATCTTGCAAACAAACAAACATCGCGCCAGCATCCAGTGGAGGGAGAACGTGGTTATGGTGCCCAGAGTACTTCTATATGGTTTGTAAGCAAACTGGAACGGTTCATCGGAAGTTTTTAGCGTGTCCTTCAATTTAGAGAGGTGTTTCTCAATCAATTTCAAGGAAAAGAGCATTCCAAAAGCTAATAATTAACAAGCTGGGTGACAATTGGAGAAATCTCAGCCGAGCTTTGAGCGGGTAGAAAAGTATTGGTATTAAGAGGTCACACTTGAGAGAGGTGTTCCTGAAGCACTTACAACGACACATAAAATTTGGCAATGGATCTATACTTATAGGGTCCCACGAAACCAGTTTGATTCCATAATCACAATGGCAAACGGATTTGCCGACAACGTAAAGTGTATAAAAACCATAATAACTTACGATATTAGCAGCTCTAACTCCGGACTCGAAGTTTTCTTGTGAAGCTTGTGTGTAAGGATCGCTACGGTTTAAAATTGAGGCGTTGTCCATCTGAGCGATTTAATTTAAATAAAAATGACATACTTTGGCACGCGACAAAATCATTTCATAGTTCTCTTTCAACGACTTCATATAATCTCGTAAACGGGCGCTTAAACTATTGACGTAGGTCTCTCTTTTACGAACATGAGATAGCTGATTTGGTTGGTTAAGTTTTCCCACAGGTTGCATTTGGTATGCGCCGGCTATTACGCATTTAAATATGCGAAAAGGTTAACATTGCTTCATTGGTAATAGCTTGCTTAAATGGCTATATTTGTTCTAACTGAACTGGTAAAATCTAGCCCATTGATAAGTCTCGGAACATATAATAACATTTTATTTTAAATTATAGAGTATGTATTTTAACCAATTCCATAAATTTCAAACTAACCAAGAAGAACAAACATCGCGAAGGGCAAACTAAAAAATGTTTTTTTAAATTATTCCTGCGTGAAATGTGCGAAAAAATCATTCAGAATTTTGGAGGGGTGGTTAACAGAGGCGTATTATCGGAAGCTATGTGATTCAGCAGGCTTCGAGGGTATCAAATTAATCGTTAAAGATATTCTTAGTCCTTTAAGCTAATTCGGGGTAATCGATGGTGACGGATTCACCAGCGCTTGCTTGTCTTCTCTATTTTTTCATGATGCATTTTGTTTCAACCACTTAAGTGGATTTTTAAGTGATATTGTGCGATGACTTTAATTCTCCATATATTATACTTGGGCCCAATAAAGTCGGCAATTATCAAACATGCGAAGCTAATCTTTGTAGGAATAGGGGAACACTGCAGGAGTGAGAGAGGTCACGAGCGTGTGTAGAGGGACGGATATTTACGGGGTAGGGAGGGCTCGAAAGTGTGGGAAGTTCGTGGACATCAGATATTGACTCTAGTTTAATCGCTTATCTTGCTTGGGAAACAAGAAAGAAAATATAACATATTAGAACACTATTTTTGCTACAAGCACGAGAGCGATGCTTATTACGGGCTTACGTGGCCTCTTGAGAACGGTGAAGGTCTTGCTGATTTAATAGGGCGCCTAGATATTACTGGATGATACAGTAATCGCGATCATTTACTGCTCTGCCGGATGCAAGATTGCCAAAGATTGTAACCCGCCTTTTTAATAGTTTTTTACGCGCCAGGTTTGTTGTGTCTGTCTTAGTTTCACGGAATCAAGACGTTGGGTTGTGTTTTGAGCCAACCATTCATTTTCCCGTAAGTGCTGCGAGTTCACTGCTGACCAAAAAGTGTTTGCGAAATTTCTTTTCTACGAATACGACCACCGGAGAGTTCTTCTTGTTCATTCCATAGAAGTGTCTAAAATAAATCCGATAGGTTTAAAGTGGGCTAGAATAAGGACTTTCCGCGCCCCGAAAAATATAGCTTACGACATACACGTCCAAGGTATATTCAATAAAGAATAACGAAAGATGACAGGTGAAAAGAAACGAGGGAATTTGGGGCATGATTGGCGAGTTTAGGGAGACCGTATTACTTCGGCAGGGGTATGTGATGGTAGAAACCGCGTTAGACGGTATGTCGGCTAAATATGATACGACGAAGGAAAAAAAGTGCATAAGGGCGTAGCGGATCCGTCTGGTAAACGTTTGCGTTGTCCGATACTAGTCCTTTGCATCGATCGCGGATAGTACGTGATTGTGAGAACAAGGCTATCATCACTTTTGCTGTGGGGTGATTTATGCGGGCGTGTTGAACACGGAAGATGATCGGAGTTATTTAACCTGTTTTTCGTATCCACCGATGCAAGTCGTATGTGTCGTTGCATGTCTGGCGGTCGGTTTGATAGAAAGCAACCGCAGAAAGTAAGTAGTGTACAGAACATTTCACGGTGAAAAAATCCGTTTTCGGTGGGAGATCAGTGATGAAAATAGATTTGAGTGAATAATATTCAATAATTCTCTGCGCCGTATTGACGCCACGAAGACCGAAACATTTAGCATAAAACAGGTACAAAATACGAAAATTATCTTTTAGTTCCTTCTTCACATGTTCTGGTGAAACTACAAATCGGTAAAATAAATAGATATGCATATAATTCCTCATGATAATTATTGATTTCAGTTTCTTTTATTTAATTTTGCTTTACTTTGCCGAATAATTTAGTTTTGAAAAGTTAAGAAAACCAATCTAAGGATTTATTGAGGGTGATATATTAGATTTAGTTGCGTATGTCATATGTTTATGAATATTTCTGAACCAATAAGAAACCAGCCTTCCGAGACGCACGAAATTATGTTTTCTAACGCCCACAGGCACCACACTCGTCGGATTCTGTTTTTTGTTTACTTAATAAATTATTCAACATGTTCTAACGTTTTTAATGATGCATTTTGTTCACATTTATTTTTATAAATCAATACCCCTTATATTGCAGAACTAATTTTTTATTGGTGAAACCTTTCTATTTATTCGACATTGATTGTATAATATAAAACGACTATAATTAACAACCACGGACCGTATTTTATCTAGTCGGAAGAGATTAAAGCCGTACGGGAACCATTTATATTTATAAAACTTGGTATCAACAAGGATTTGAATCTTACAATATCTCTCTTATGCTTACGAAAGCACGCCTTCCATCATTTGCCGATCGATTAAAGTTGTGCCATGACGTATATATTAATTTTAGCTCGTCCTTTTATTTTTTTTCGGAATACCAGCCAAAAATGAACGACGCAAGTCTCCCCCCTGTGAGTAATAGCAGTAGCGCTGCTGAGAACAGAAGGATGCGTTTCAGTGCTATACGAGGCACCGTACACGGGGCCACATTCTCTGGTACTGAAAATCACAGCAACAGCGATGGCGCTGATAGGAGAAAACTATTTATGAAGTCACGGCAGTTTTCCTTCGACATTGGTGGTAGCATCCTACCTTCAGAATCTCCCGTAGGTCTCTGTTTAACAAGACTTGGTCCCATCCTTATTTATATTGATTAAGTCGGTACTCGCGATATCACATTTTTTAATATTGAGATTGGCTTTTCGCTAACAATGTCGGTCTCACGCGGCGTTCCTAGAGAATATTTTTGTATCAACATCAAACCTAATAGAGGTCAAAACGCTTTCATGGGCTTTGACAAAAATGGTGGCGTCCCCAGTGCAGCCAAATAGTGCAGCCGGCAGCGTAGATGGCGGCCAAATTGGATTTTGGCACCATCTGGCTGATTATAAAGCTAAAGGAGTTGCGGACGCATATCTAATTTGGCAGCTCTTTCGATCAGTCTGCAATGGGTGTTTTAATTGTGGGCTGTTTTGTCATCCAAGTCGAACAACGGCAAACACGCAAGCCTTCGTTTGTTCGATTAATCAAAATTTACGATGAGTCGACCAGTCGTTCAAGTTTGTAAGTTCACCTAAAGAAATCGAAGAAGAATACACCCCCCAATATTTTATATTTAGAAGATCCTCCTTTTTTTCTTAGCAGGCAACCCACTCCCGGATTTTGTATTTTTTCCGCATTCCTCCTTTTTAATTCACGTTGTTCTGGTTGTAGTGGCCCTGCGATCGCGCTGTATACATATTTAGCATTTACGTCTTCTCCACCCACACCAAATGAATTCATAATATAACCAACCACCACGAACTCATTTTCCTCTTGATGTTTTCTAATGATTGCATTGAAATTTACTAGTCATACATATGCTTAGAGAGTAATGGTCAAGTTACAACAACAACAACAAGTCACCCGTTTTCCCGTTTCGATGAGTCTTCACACCCTCACACCCTCTTCAGGGTGGCTCTCTCCATTCCAAGTTGTTGTTATTACGCACCTGTTATTCGTCGGTAATTCGGGGCAAGGACAATTCACCTCTTGCGCATAACAAGGACGATTTATCATCCCCTTCTCGTGCCCTAACCTGCCCTCACACACTCGGAATCGTCGTCACCGCAGTGGTGGTGGTGATGGTGTAACCAACAGGAATCCGTCTACGCACGGGGATGATTCTCGTCGGCGGAGGCGGCGACGTCATCGCTGTTGTTTGGGGGCTATTTTTAGATTTCGCACGCGTTCCTGGTCCTTGCACACTTCCTCCTACGCTCGCTCAGGCGCGTGCGCGCTTGCGTCGTACACCCTCGCCCATGCGCGCGTGTGGAGACCGTAGCCTGTGAGCTAAATTTACGCAAGTGTTTGCAGGTTAGCGCTCTCGTTGTGTGTGCTGTTCCAGAAATAAATATCTCAGTCGGATGTGTCTATTGCCCCGAGGATGCTTTAGACAAGGACATCAAGAGGTTGTTGTTGTTTTTGCTGCTTCTGCTGTGGTAGATTCTCTATTTAACGCTGGGGAAGCTTTCACCCGTGTCTATCTAGTCTCATACGCCTCTTCGTGCCATTAATTTCTCGACATCGTCATTATAATCCATGAAGCATCCGCTTCGTCATAGCCGCTCCTCTTTTGTGGGCTCGCCCCGGTAGGCTCCGGTAAGTCTTAAGAGTGATTCACGGCGTTAGGGACTTTTTCCGTTGTTCCGTACTCTGTTTTCGTTGTACAACCCGATATAATGTATAATGTCTCTTAAAACACATCTGGGCCTGCCAATCTCCACTCGTGACTCTAAATCAATCGATGCAGCCGTTAGTGCCGCTATATGGTCCTGACACAATCGCGGAGGAGTATCGAAACGGGGTGTTTCATTTTTCGTAGCTTTCAACCTTTCTTTTCTTCTTTGCGGATAGCAGCAGCAGCAGCTGTCCCCCCCGGTGCCCTCCAGTACGAACGTGGCCAATCATCTTCATCCCCACACACCATCTCCCACCACCACCATCACCACCGGGACGACTGCTGCTACGGCTGCTGCACCACGGGTCCTGAGCTCGCAGGAGGTGAGTTTTAATTGCGGTGGCGGCGCCTTGGTTTGGGTGATGGTGGGGGGAGAGAGGAGCGAGGTATAACCCACGAAGCCCGCAAACCCCACCCAATAGCTTTATTTTAGTTAGTGTCACCGCGAACAAGCGAGCAGGACTTTACTAGGTCTGGATTTTTATTTCACTGCTACTGCTCCAGGCAATAGGTGATGGCGTGTTTTCTCTTCCAGGTTCGCCAACGCCTAAAGGAGTATGTGCTCAACAGGCGAGGCATGAGCGTCGACGGTGCCTCCACTTCTACAGGCACCACTGCCGCCTCCTTATCGACCCCACAAAGTCAGCGCATTTTTCCTCGTGTCTCGCCACCCCTCGACTCCTCCTACTCCTCCACCTCCTCCTCCGCCGCCGCTCTGTCTCTGCAGTTCTCGACCAAAGGCGCACTTCCCCACCGGTCCACTGTGCCCCTCGACTCGACTTCGGTGGTGCCCCGCAAGCGTGCGGCCTACCAACGCTCCGCCACACTCGACAGCGGCGACCTTGATCGCTCCACCGCGGGAATGAATGTGGTTTGGAGAGACGCCAAACCGCTCGCCCATCAGCATCCCCAGACGACCAGCCGTACGTTCTTCTCTCTAACGGCTTGGCGGCGAAAGCGGCTTGGCACCTATTTCTTGCAGTGTCTGAGTGACACCTTTTAAAACTTCTTTTTCTTCTTCTTCTCCGGCGGCGGCGGCATCTAGGTCGAACGGGACCACCCTTCAAACGCCAGTCCAGTTACAACTCCCACCTCGCGCATTCCCAACCCAGCGGCTCCCAACGGGCTGAGAAGGCGGAACCGGTGGAAGGGGGACCCGGGAAGGCCGCCCTGGAAATGGCCCTCGATCTGACGTCTTCGTCTTCGTCTGGCTGCGTTGCTGCCAGTCGGTCTCTCTCGACGGATTGTTCCATGGTCTCCCATCAGCAACCGTCGGATGTATTCCAGGTAGGACTGCTCTTCGGGCATTTCCTCTTGTTCAACTTTTAACTTTTGCCTTTCTCTCACAACCCACGAAGAATGAAGCGGCTGTCTATCAGTCTCTGTTGAGCCACCTGGCGGCATCCACCTCGGCGCATCCACCTCAGTCGCCCACCGCTGCCACCACCACCACCACCACCACCGGCGATGTCGCAGCCTCTGCCGGCGCCTTCTTTCCTGCGGGGGGCACCAACGGCGATGACGTCGATCGGGGCGGAATCTACTCGTCCGATTTGGAGCGCATGGCAACTGCGGCTACGCTGATGCGGTGGCAGAAAAGTACGTCCAAGTAAGATTCGGCGTTTCTGGCAAGTGGTTGCGGCCTTTTAAATCCCACGAGACATGAAATAGCGATTCGTTCTCTGTCTGTGTCGTTTTCTCCTGCTGATGGTGAATGGACGGAGGCAGCGGAGGCAGCAGCCGGTTTGCGCCAAACGCTGTTTTAGAGGCGTTTGGTGGCTCACCGACTATGCGAAGTCGAAGCCGTCAGCTGACTGTCCTTGGTGATGCTGACTTCCGCCACTGTCGAGGTTTTATTTTCCAGACACCCGAATGTGCCAGAACCTCCAGGAGACCCAACAGACGCTCGCTGCACTCAGTTTGAGCGGCGGAGGCGGCTGTCCATCGCCCACGGCGGCGGCTGCGGCGGCTGTCCATCGCGGCAACGGCAACGCGGTGGACCCCCTGCCGCACCCCTAACCCGCACGCCTCGTCACCCGCCAGTGGCGTCACCCGCCCCCCCGTTGAGCACGAATTCATCCAGTCCACTGCCGAGTGCGGCGAGCTCCTGCGACACTGGTTCAATCTGCCCCAACTCGATTGGCCCAAGACCAGGAAGGAAGACCAGGCAGCCATCGGAGCAACCCATCAGCCTATCAAGTGAGTGGCATCACCCCCTACCCCCCCGGTCGTTTTTGTTTTTCACGATTTTACCACGATTTTAGAACCGCCTTCCTCTTCGATCCAACAATGCTCTCGCACACGTGTGTCTGCAGGAACAGCAATGACCCGCTGGTGCACCCTGAGCGACCCCATCGGATTATATCGATCCTCGAGATGATCACCAGCTCCCGCCTCAACATACCCCATGGACTTCTGAAGTCCTCGGCGGGGAAGAACGACGATGGTGGTTCAGTGATTCACTCTCAGGGTTTTCCGCTTGTCTTCTACTGCCATGGAATGCGGGCTCGGATGGCCACAGTTGTACGTTGTCGAAGCTCTGTCGTTCGCTCTGCATTATGCCAGTCACACACACACACACACCGGTCCTACATTTATTACAAACGCACACAACCCAAGTTATAATTAGGTCCCATGAAACCTATAATTATAGCGCCACACCGCTTTTTATAGCCACACAAACGACGATTTATGGCCCTAGTTAATCCGATTTGCCGCAGCCAGAGCAAACATAACCGTTAGGCGACGCTGTGGCAACAATGTTGTACTTTGCCCCACCAGCACTCCAACCGCCTTTGTGAAAACGACCCAATTTGGTGACTCAAGTTGGCGTGCCTATATTTGTCTCAATGTCAACCCCATTCGGGCAGTGCCCTTTGTCAAAATCACCCTATTGAGATTTTGTATTTTATCGCGTACTTTATCAGTGTATTCTCACGCTGTCTTACAGAATGAACTGGCGATATTCCACACACCCGAACACATTGGCCGCTATTGTTGCGACAGCCCAATGGAGACGGAAAATGAGACGATGTCGACCCTGCGCTGCGGTGGCATGGGCGTCGACTCGGACACCGTCTGGAACCCCAAGACGACATCGGTTGCGGCGCGCCTGGCCGTTGGACAAGTCATGTGTCTCGCTCACAAGTGCCCGCCCTCTCCCTATAGTCCATACCCTCTCTACTGAATAGACAAATGAGTAGTACTAATAATTAATATATCTGCTTCGTAGTCTGGCGACGGGCCATCTGCGAAACGGCTTCGCCCTGGTCCACCCACCAGGCCATCATGCGGAACCCGGCCAGGCCATGGGTTTCTGCTACTTCAATTCAGTTGCAATCGCGGCCCTCTCCATCCTCCAGGAGGGTCTTGCCAAGCGAGTCCTCATTATCGACTGGGACATCCACCACGGCAACGGCACCCAGTTCGCCGCCGCCCAACACCCCGGCCTCCTCTACGTCTCCCTCCATCGCCAGGATCAGGGCACCTTCTTCCCTGGCACCGGGGCCTTTGGGGACGGCATGCTCTCCACCAGCGGCGGCGGCGGCTACACGATAAATATCCCCTGGGGCTGTTTTCCCGCTAAGCCTTCTCCTCCTCCTCCTCTTCCTCCTTCTGTGCCCCCAAGCGCGACGGCGTCTGTCAAACGCGAATCCTGGCGACAGGTGGGTGCCTCGTTCAGGTCTTAACCAACTAGTTTTGGGTTGACTGCATGCGCGGATCCATGAAGACGGAGTCGATTTGTGGTTGGTTGTTTCCGTGTCATGTTTCTATATATTTGTGTGTGTGTGTGTGTGTGTTATAGGCGACGACGACGACCATGCATACGAATGGCAGCATGGGTCTCGCCAACACCTCCATCGACAGTGGCGTCCAGCTGCTGCCCGAAGACTACTGCCCGAAGTACAACTGGCCGCCCCCGCCGCCGCAACTGGCAACCGCTCGAATTCCCCCTCTCAACACCTGTTCCTTCTCCTCCTCCTCCTCCCCGTCCTCTACAGAGGCGCCGCTGGCTTCAGCTTCGCCCACATCTCTCGTCTCGGACGCCGAGTACATGGCGGCCTTCCGCACCATCGTGATGCCCGTCGCGACGGAGTTCGCGCCAGACGTCGTCCTTGTCTCTGCCGGCTTCGACGCCGCCTCGGGGCACGGAAATGCCCTCGGGGGCTACGATTTGTCCCCCGGCGTCTTCGCCTGGATGACTCGGCAGGTGAGAATCATTCCGTTGGGCCTGGCTGTCCTACTCATCCAAGAGCCTCATCAACCGGCTTCTGGATGCAGTTGACGTCGCAACGGCGGTTTCCTCGCGGCTTTTATCGGTATTTGGGAGGGGGGGGTGGCGCGTCTAGCATTAGGCCGATCCATTGGGAATCGCAAGGTGACATTGTGAGAGCAAAGCCACCTGCGTGCTGGGCGTTGAGTGGTGCGGTTGTGGTGCTTACGCATGCTCCCCCATGACCCGGTGGTGGCTAATTGCAACCGTTGCTTCGTTGCGCCTTGCAGTGTATGTCGCTGGCCGGTGGGCGAGTCGGCCTGGCGCTGGAGGGCGGTTACGCCTTTGCGGCCACGGAATGCGTTTCCGCCTGCCTCTCCGCCCTCCTCCTGCCCAACCCGCCGCCGCCCTGTCCCTCCACCGACCGCCTTCCCTTCCTCGAGGATGCCCTCGCGTCGGCGGCCTCCTGGGTGCCCCACGGAGAACTCTTTCGACCCCCGGGGGCCCACGCGGTCAACACCCTCATCGAGGTCGCGGCCATCCACAGCAAGACCGCGAGATGGAGGTGTCTCTCGTCGGCGAGTATTGGCGACTTTGAACTGTACGATCTCTGCCCTGTTTCCCCTTTGCTTTCGCTCGCCCGCCCGCCCGTCTTACCCTCCCTTCTATCTATCTGCCTACCTTTGTAGGTCCTTCAGCGATGCTCTGGAGGAGGAGCGACGACGACTTGCCCCACGATAACCAACGTCACCCACGTTGAACGCCAGCAAAAGCTTCCTGTGATCAACATTTTGCGACATCACCAGTTGGACGGATGCACCCACCCACCCCGCCAGCCAATCCATTCCGTGTGCGTCTGCGTCTGTGCGCATCTCCACCGTCTCGTCAGACCGGCTTTCTTCTTCTTCCTATTCGTATTCGTCTCACGGATTTTGCGTGTCAATTCTTTTTGCTATACACGTTCGACCAAACAAATTATAACTGCCATGCAAAATTACCCATCACTTCTTACTCTTTTACTAATCTCCTGGAATGTTCTGGCGCGGGCATTCACGTCTACACTTCGATCACAATCAGCCGGTTGGGCGGGGTTTGTGTCTGTTGTGGTCCTTCGCCTTTTTCCAAAACTCCCCATTCTGCACGCTGCCGCTTGTAACAAGACTGCTGATCAAATCATCCACGAAGCTGGTTTATCCCCTAGCAGGAGATGACTGTTGTGGTATTTGTATATACCCATCTCCAAACAACGTCTAGACACAATTAGAGTCGAGACGTTCACGAGAGCTTTGGTTAAGGCTGTCAGCGGACCAACCATCGTCAGGTTGGTCGTGATCACCCGGGTCGCACAAAGTAGCACAAAGAGCCGAATATAAGTAGCTCTTAGTCAATTCGTCTTTCTTTCAAATATCTAAAGTCAAATCGAGAAGGCGGAAATAAAAAAAATAAACATGGCATCAACAAACCACAGGGCGCACCCTTGACGTCCGTAACCTTGACGTCTGCTTCATTTTATCTCGTCGTTGGCGGCGGCTGTCTTCTGCCAGAGGATGAGAATCGGCGATCAGGTCAGAACAGACAGCGATCCAGTTCTGCTTCCGGTCTCGCGCGCTCCGGCAGCGCAAACCTGTGCAAGACGGAGGTTTGTGAGCTGGGCTGTCGCTGGGCGGCGCAGAACGTGTCCGAACAACTGCAGATGACGACCGCTTCTCAGAATCTCCTGTTGTCAGTGGCCAGGTGCCGCAGCCGTGGGTTCGGGTGGGTCGGCGCGAATCTTAGTCTCCACTCTGCCACACTGTAGGCTGTTGGAACGCGTTTAAGGCGCTGTCGACTCGCTGTAGTCGGACCTCCTCTTTCGCTTGGCCATTCGGGAGCATTGAAGGAGGTATTTGAAGTCTGGGACATAGTCGTCGACCGGCGAATCGTTGAGGTTAATTGGTTGGGAATGGTGTTTGGAGCATGTCGAGAAGACTTTCGTTTTCGAAGTGTTTATATGCAGACACTCCTGAAATCTCTTCACTCCATAATGTTGCCTCGAGCTCAAAATCGAAATTGCTCAGCGTTATTTTTAACATTAGGTCATCATGTGGATGCCGTCTTCGGTAAATGTCGTCGCCTTTGCTTCCTAGTTCGCCGGTTCAGGAGACTTGGTTTAAGCCGTATAAAATCCTTTGTCCATGCCTGTATAATTCACCTTATAGCATATTGTTCCCCAGAAATTTCCCACGGCCTTAAATATTCTGTCTTTTTAACCCGTCGTGGGCTTTTTAAAATAATCTCGTTTTCTAGTGGCCTGCCTATTCTCTCCATTCAAGAGATCATCGTTCAACGCCACTTCAATAGCTGTTCACAAATCGCTGCTCGCATTTTAAGTGACCCCTCCCATCCACTCTTTTCAAGTTGATCTAAGTGTAAATCGCTTCGACCAATCCGTAGGCTGCTATACCGTTCAATACCCACAAGAGCGGTGGCATATCGCAATTCGGTCATTCCTTATTTGTCCCGATTTTTAGTTTCACCGGAGCAGGCAAATCAGGAACTAAAAGGCAATTTTCATATCCAGTACTTTTTATACTCTCTTGTTTTATGCTGAAAGTTTTGGTCCTCGTGACCTCAATAAAGCCACAAAAATTATTATTATCATCCACCCTTTGATATGCCGTTTATTCGACTCAATACCGTTTGCAGAGCCGTATGCGTGTCTACCAGGACAAAGATAACGCAAATGAACTCCAGGAGAATACTTTCACGGCGATGTCGATTAAACTGATGCCTCTATAATTGGAGCACAGGATGGAGGTGCTCCAGTATTGGGAATTCTTTGTTTTCTCGGATCGAGCTGAACAGGGCGTGGAGAGGTTGAATAATAGTCGGCAGTCAGGCAGGCAGGCCTTGTACACTTCCGGTGGGATGTCAATCTTCCCCGACAGACTCGCGGTTTTTCAGCTTTTTTATTGACCGCCGGTAATATTTGACCGCGCCGGTGGGTCGCAGTGAATTTCGCAGTGAATGACTCGCATTGACTGAGGGGACGTGATCCGCATGGTATTGGGCAAATCGCACAACCTTCCCTCCCATCTCTGGAGTCAGCTGTTCCGCGGCGTTGCGAAGGAGGGCGTTCCTATGGGGCTGCCGTTTGCAAGCCGGAGAAGACAAAGAAGCTTCTCGAAGTCCTCGGTGTAAGAAGCAGCCTTCATTTTCCCCGAAACCTCAGACAAGTATTTGTTACGGCCTAGTCCTGCCGAGCCTGTGGGGCCTGTGGTCTGAAATTTTGCAAGTTGGGACAACCTTGCATGCGGGCTTCTCTGGCCTTTGCAGATGGCTGAAGAGTGTTGTCGGTGATCCGGTTGTCTTTCGTGTTGTGCATTTCGGTCCCTAAGTTGTTGGTCGACCCGCTATGATACAGCCAATAGCTATAGTTTTGGCCGGGAACCTTTATGCGACGGACCTATGACAGACCTCGCGACGGCCAGACGGGCTACTCCTGTCCGGCGACCCATTTTAATGCGTTTTAAAACGCCTATGACGACCATGAATGGTCAACACCTTGCACTGTCGAAACGTCTTTTTTCAAAATGTTATATTTCGGTTGGCCTCAGGCACTATCGTGTCCAAAAGGAGTGAAAACCTCCAAATTCAACCCCACTTTGTACCAATATCGGTTCTTTTAGTCCGTTAAAGTTAATCAATATCAGTATTCGTCGCTGAGTGGCGATACGTTTTCCGAAAAACCGCACCGACTCTCACAGCCGCCTGTTTCCCATCAAACAAATGAGACGGCGAGGTAACATATTACTTAATATAACTTTGACCAACCGTACAGCAAGGTGTAACATAATATATTTTTATTTAAACGTTTCCATTCAAAGGACTTTGGTTATAAAATCATCAGCCGAAACAGCCAGCGCTCCCACCCTACCTACTCCGGGGAGTGCGTCTTCAGTATTTACGGGGGAGGGGGGGGGCATAATCATCATCATCTGTTGTCAGGCTCCGAGGGAGGAATGCGATGACGATGACATCGGTGTTCGCACCTTAAAGTAGACCGCCTCCACTTCGTCGTCGTCTCTGTCGTCGGCGGTGCCGAATTTAGTCTGCACTGACTGAGGTGAACTCGGCGTGGTAGAAGTTCTGCGTTGCTGCAGAATTGCCAACACGTCGACGTCTGCGAAATACCACGGCTCCGTCGACTTGGGCAGCACGCACCGCAGTCCGCTGGGGCAATTGAACCGCCGCGTCTTCTTCTGTACTGCCACCGCCTCACACAAAACGAGTGTTCGGCGGGCGCAGGGTAGGCAGAATCGGTGCTCCTGCCGCACAGGGCACTGCACAAAGTGCTGTTGCAAGAGGTTGCTGTCGCAGATTAGACAATGCGAGCCGTGGCGGCTTTGAGAGTGCTGAACGAGGATGCTGCCCAGCGGACGCCATTGGCCGGACTGTGCCTCGACCTCCAACAGAGAGAGATTTGGAACCTCCAGTTCAACAACGAGTTTCGTTACGCCTTGGATGAGCCGGCCAGACGCCGGTGGACACTCGAAGAGCAGTCTCTCCGCAGCGGAGCAGCCGACAGTCTCGCTGGAAACGCCAACGCAAAGTGCTCTGTATCCCCCACGTCCCTTAGTGCGCACAGCAGCTGGAAATTGTATATCACCAGCGGTATTGCCTACCATAAACCGGTTGTCCTGCTGCATGCTTTTCAGCGCCTCGAGGTAGATGGAAAATAAATTGTTTTGCAACGGAGCCGAGACAGATGGAAGCACCCTGTCAAAGAGCTGCCCGGGGAGAGCCTTCTGGGCGGCCACCCATTGGATGACCTGTCCGATGCGGTCGGCCCCTTCGTAGTTGACGCAGCCGCGACAGACAGGAACCGCGAAGTCGTAGATCAGGGCCCAGGGACGTCGCGGAAGTTCGCAGAGAAAACACTGCACACGCAAGCAATCCTTGTCACCAGAGCCGTCAGATGACATGGCCTTGTTCTCAATGAACACAGCTGTCCTGGCGATGGCAAGTCGCTACTCTACCAACGCTTGTGATTGGCTCTTGAAAGTTGAACGCTCATTGGCCTACTGACTCGGTATCCCAGATAACCTTGTGAATACTCGAAAATCGGCGAATTTTGAACAGAAATTATAGGCTTAATCGTTGATTAAATTATCGAGTTTTCGAACTTATCAACTTACTCGGGTTTTGTTAAAGCCGACCAACTCGATTTGTTCAAAAAAAACCGACACACTTCCTTTTTTGTTTTAATTAACGCCCGGGGAGACATGGCGTCCCTGGGAACAGTGCTCGTATCAAACTAATCAGACCTGACCGCCAATAATTTCCTGCAAGACTGCTACTACTGCTGCGACTACTTTCTAATGATAAAATGCATTTTCAAAGCGATTTCTTGGGATTAAAGAAAATTCTTCATGGACAATAATATCGAAGAAAACGAATCCGAATTCGTCGACGCAAACAAGAATGGTTCCTTATCATTTACCAGATTGGATTTGTAGACGCAAACGACCCATCGTAGTGCCAGACACCCCATCCACTCCCCTCCGGCTACCAGCGGCCCAAACGAGGTCGCCTTAGCGGCAGACACGAGGTCAAACGCGCTGAAATACTCCAGCAGCAGCAGTAGCAACAACGGCAGGGCAAACCTTTTCCCACGCTGCCTCGTCGATTTAGATGTGGCGAAACAGATAGATTCACTCGTCACGCAAACGAGGTTGCGTGACGCGCAACAGAAATACCTTAGGCCCTTTGAAACCACTCTGCCAGCCTCCACCTCCTAATCCACTTGGGATTTCATGAAGAGGAGGAGGAGGATGAGGAGGTGGTGGTGGTGGTAGAAGCAGAAAATATTCATCGCACGCAATGGGATTTCGTGCAAACCCAAACACCTTCTCCTCTTCTGGGATATTGGGATTAATATCGCCCTTACAACGACTATCGAGCATTGTCATCAACACCTACGCCTCAAACGCAATGATAATACTACACAGCGTCAATTTGGTTTGGTCACACGAAAACCACGAATTGTTTCTTTTATTAACTAATTTGCCAGCTTGCCACTCTTCATTGACGTCAACTCGAAAATGCTCGAAAAAAAACGCACAAAACTTACTCCCTCCACCCGAAAAACGGTCCTCCGCGGAAGATGCTGTTCAATGAACCTCGACTGTTGCGTTTTGTCCAATGGAATTCTCACAATTAAAACATTTTTGGGATACTTTAACATCTTTCAAAATTATGACGTGTGGCAAAGGGTTCGTTTGGCGTGTTATAATTGTGCATCTGTGGGTCCAACGTGATGCGAGTAATACTTTCCGGTGATTGCCTGATGGCTGCTTAACCCTGTCAATATTCTTTAAAAAAGGCGTAGGCTCCTTGAAACCATTCTGACAGCGCCAAACATCCTCCTCCTCCCTCCTTCATCGCTCCTCTTGGACGGGGAGTTTATCGCAGCAACAGAAAACTCTGCATCGCACGCAATGCTCTTCCGTGCAACCCCAAGCACCATCTTCACTAATGCAAAAATATCGCCATTAACGAAGTTTGAATGAATCTAGAATAAGATAGTCGTCAATGAAAACAATTTCTTGCGGCTAGCATTGGAACTTATTTCCTCCTCCTCCTCCTCCTCCTCCTCCTCCTCCTCTCCTCCTCCTCCTCCTCCTCCTCCTCCTCCTCCTCCTCCTCCTCCTCCTCCTCCTCCCTCCTCCTCCTCCTCCTCCTCCTCCTCCTCCTCCTCCTCCCTCCTCCTCCTCCTCCTCCTCCTCCTCCTCCTCCTCCTCCTCCTCCTCCTCCTCCTCCTCCTCCTCCTCCTCCTCCTCCTCCTCCTCCTCCTCCTCCTCCTCCTCCTCCTCCTCCTCCTCCTAAGAAAGCCACCGCGTTCACGGCGTCCTCCTAATCGTCTTTATAAAGCGATTCCACGCGTCTTCGTGTGTGTAGAGCGAGACAGACAAATAAAGAGAGAGAGAGCGGTTGTATTTGGTGCGCGTCATCTTCCTTCTCTTCTTCCTCTTTGTCTCGGTGAGATTGCGTTCTCCCAGTCATTTCAGCCCACTTTGGACACCGCGTGAGGCAGAGATGATGGGGCGGCATCTGGGGTCAAAGGAGCCTTTCAACCTGCCACCCTTTTTCCTTGACAAGACAATATCGCATAAAAGACCACCCACCAACAACTGGCCCCTTAAATCAAATGTCGCATTCCCGATTTATCGGGTTGATGAATTGTGGATCTAATAAATCTAGAAAAATAACGCTTCTAGATCAAGAAGCCAAGTCAGCAATGCATTGTAGCACCATTTACTGCAGTTTTCATTAATCTATTCGCCCTCGCGGTGCGTTGCTCAGTTTTGTCCGGCAGTTTTCTCCACGGAGAGATTTCGTCAGGGTCAGGGTCGACCATTCTAACCCAAAACATTCAAACGCAATCTGGTAACCAATGAAACACCAATCGCTATCGTCAACACATTCAAACAATTGCCAGTCATACAGAAAGGTGGAGACGTTTATTTAGCAGTTTTAGTTCACTACTTCAACAGATAAATCGAGCATTTTTAATCACCCCGTATCGTCCAATGCACGCAAGCCTTCATTGCAGTCGTATTGTTTGTACGCCTCCTACACACCAATGAGAGCAGTGAGCGCGAAAATTGCGTGCGAGACGTCCAAAATGGCTTGCGTGTTTGCGTGCAATTACCAATTCGCCTCGGAACCGATGATAATAACGATGAAATATTCATTTAGAAGTCAAAACGCAACGACCACCCCTCTCAAGTCAATTTCTTTTACTTTACGAACTCTCTGTTGGAGCAATCAGGCAATTCGTCGAACACCATCAGCCACATCATCGTCATCAACAACTAATCCTCAAACACTGTGGTAATTGCACGTAGGCGAGAAAGGCGGCGCCATGATTTCCATGTCATCCTGAAAGTCATTAGTAAAACGCGGAGACATTTGCCCCCCCCACCAGACATTTACTCACCATCGATTGCCGCACTAAAAGGACCACGACTGCTTATGACATTCCCAGCATCACATATTTTTGCATAATTTTAACATCTCACATTTGAAGAAAAACCGATGAATGAATGGAGATGTGGTACAAGTCTCCGCGACGTCTTCTGCCGTACCGACTGTTCATGTGAGTGATTCTTCCCAGTGATTGCCCGATAGCTGCTATACTGTATCGACAGTATAGTTAAACTTCTACTTATGTATATAAGTAGAAATATGTCAGACCGCGTAGTTGATATCAATTGTAGCCCTATGATGATGTAGGACTTGTATTGAAATATAAATCAAAAGAACACCGCCCCTTTAAGCTCAACAACTTGAAAATGATGTGAAATGTCGCGGTCTATTGACCCTCCGTAGACCTTTTAAAACAGTGTTTCTCTAACTTTTTTCACTTGCGACACACTTGGGATATCCGAAAAGTTTCGCGACACACCTTAAGTAATAAAAAATATTTTGGTTAAACTTTATTTTCAACGTTTAAATTTTTTATGCGATGGGTGGGCTTGCTTTCGAGAGCAAATAAGGTTGAAACGTGGCTCTAATATTGACAAACAAACACACATTTCGTCGTCAAGTCGAAGGAGTGACGCTCTCTTTTTTTATTTGATTTCAGTCAAAGCTGAAAATTCGAATTCACAAAACCATGAAGACGCGAACGGCGAAATGATCTTGACTGCTTTCAAACTTAGAGCTGGAAACAACTGCTTCAGGGAGAGCCAAAATTCGTCCAAACATTTTTCGGCGAATCCCAGTCGATGGAATTTGCCATTTCTCAACTCGATCAGCTCTTCTTCCTCTTGACACGAAAGATTTGATGTCTCGTTGCTTCCAAACGGGTTCATCACCCAGTCATATTCGTCGATAGAAAGTGATGGAAAATAATGGTGAATTGCTAATTGACGACTTGTCAGTGTGGACATGATGTCATCAGCGACTTTGCTCTTCAACTGAGATTCGTTTACGGAAGGGAAGCATTCAAAAATACCCTTCGAAACTTTGCTTTTCCATAGCGTCAATTTTTCATCAAACGATTTCAGCGTTTTTGAATATTTTTCAAAAATCTCGCGACACACCTGCGAATCTCTCGCGACACACAGATTGATCTCCTTATCTAGTGAATTACCCATGCACTCCATCCAGCCCGCCATCTTGCAACGGCATGCCACTGGTGGGTACCAACTTGCTTCTCCCCTCCCAGCATTCAAGAATGCCTGTCTGTTTAAATGTAAATCTTCCCACACGAATTTCAGCTTATCGCAATCCGGCCATCCTTTACCAAATGCAATGATTTAAATGATTTATTATTTCAAATAAATGTTTTCAATATGAGCAATTGTGCATAACTCGTCAGCGCTCAACCAAAATAAATTCAATAATTTCCTTGAATCTGACGCTCCACGTAGTTTGATTGTCATAAGGGCGATGTCTGCTCCCATTCAATCGAATTCTTGTCCATTTATGGAATTACAACGCTTTATGTATCTCAAAATGCCCATTTAATCTGGCTTTTGGAGTTGCAATTCATTTTCATTCAATTACAACAATACTCCTCAATTGTGATAAGTAGGGTGTATAATGTATTCAATATTGTACATTGCGTATATACATTAAAATAAATGCCGGTAATTTGTGTAGAACGGTGGAATGTCGGACCAAAGTGTTGGTTGGTCACCAGTCAGATGGTCGGTGGTCAGACGAAGCTGGGCTCGTCACAATGCCGCCCGTCGAACGAGACGACTGCTGCGCTGACGTCAGACGCCTTCTGCGACGCCCGGGAGGACGGATAGGCGAGAGCTGCTACGGCTGCTGCTATTGGTGGTGGTGGTGGTGGTGGTGGTACGGTGTCACCTTGAGCTTGTGCCTGCGTTCCGATGTTTATTACATAGTAGGTGTTGGAGTCAGCGTCGTTCATGCCGAGTTCATCCACGAAGGCAGCCTTCTGATGTTGTCGATGATGTGGCTGGGGTGTGTGCGTTGGACGCTGCAAAGGCTCCCTTTCGCGAGCGGCGTCTACAAATATAAGACCATCGAACAGCTGTGGAACAACGACTCAGGGCATTAAATCCTCGCTTCCTCCACCTCTTTCTCCTCCTCCTCTGCATATTAATAAAAACACACACAATGCCTACACTGTTTCGAAGATAAAAAGCCCGACAATCTGGTGGTCATTGATTTTCGATTTTTTTCGAATCTTCCCGGATCCATCTACAATAAAACATATGTTTATTAAAACGAAAACGGAATAAATAGCTATTTATGTGTGTGTCACTTACATCCAATGCATTGTTGTCGGTGACGGGGATCGATCTACCAACATCGAACGGGACCATCGACCGGGTCGCTAACCAGCCTCCGCCTCTTCGGGCAGCCCCTCCGTCCGCATTCGTCGCGTTCGCAGCGGAGAGTATTTGCCAGTCGGTGGAGGAAGAGGTTGGGGGTGGTCGAAGGTGGATGCCGAAGCTGGGAGCGGTTGCGCCTGCAGGTGGTCGCATGTAGGACGACGAATCAAGAGTGTCGTTGGCGCCCATCACTTTGCAAAGAGGAATACATCATTATCTTTATTAATTTCAAAGATGCTTTGGAAATGGAAATGTGTAATTTGACGGTTTTCTGACGAGCTGTAACTCTCATACACCATGAGAGATTGCTGAGTCGAATGACGAAATATCAGAGCTGAAATTTAACCAACAACTCTCAATAGTAAGATTCGATTGAGTTATTCTGAAGAAAGTTTAACTAAATTAAGGACTCCAAAATCCCAGTTTTCCCAATCAAACGGAGACGCTCTTGTGGATCATGGACCCCCGAGTGACCGATGATCTTCATTGCCTGGCATCACTAAACCCAATTCTTTCCTTCACCTTGTCCAATCACAGCCCCCGATCTTGCCGTAAATCAGCCGGAGTGCCGCGTGCGGTCAGCGGGAACCCCAAGAAAACGGCAGAACCGCCTCTTATTGGTTTGCAAGGGGGTTGCTGGAGAATATATATACACCGGTAATTCATTAGCATTTGTTGCAGATCCCGGCTGCCTTGCGAGACACACTTGAATATGTAAAGATTATAGTCGTTCAGGGACGTCACCTGTACCCAAATCCACCAAAAATCATGCGAACGTTGAAATCTACCAATTACAATATCCTCTTTGTGGGCGTCAGTCTGTTTGATCGTCAAGGGGTCACATAACCAATCAGTCTTATCCCCTATATTCGTTTCAACTCATCGGATATATTTTACAAAACAATACAGCATCTCTGGGATCGAATCAGATTGCATCGGTTTAGGTATTCGTGATCTTATTATAATAGTAATGATGATGATGAAGATAGTCGCTTAAGTGAAGTGACGAGGACCAGGACGTTCATCGGAAAAAAGGAGGAAAACGACAAAAGAAGCAGAAAGTCACCCGCGACACTGCACAACCTCCCTTTAATCACCGGCGTCTTCATCCTTTTCTCACCGGATATGCCAGACTGCGCTGATTAAAACTCGTTCGTGCAGAAAGATCACATGAAGATAGAAACACGCAAAAGTGTTACCGTGACTTGATAATTAAAATAATGACGGCTTCCATTTGGAAATAGACGACTACACAAACGCTGAAGCTTGCTTCCGCCTCTACTCCTATTGTCCCCTCTTTAAATGCTTAAATTTTCCACTTTTGTTCCCACCAGAGGAGTAGCTCGGCGCACCACTGAAAAGGCGCTCTCCGCCCAATCTAGAGATGATTATCAAACGTCCATCTTTACAGGCTCCGTTTTCTCGGCCCCACAATGCTCAGCCGCAGCAGCATTGTTATTGCCTCCTCCTCCTCCTCCTCCTCCTCCTCCTCCTCCTCCTCCTCCTCCTCCTCCCTCCTCCTCCTCCTCCTCCTCCTCCTCCTCCTCCTCCTCCTCCTCCTCCTCCCTCCTCCTCCTCCTCCTCCTCCTCCTCCTCCTCCTCCTCCTCCTCCTCCTCCTCCTCCTCCTCCTCCTCCTCCTCCTCCTCCTCCTCCTCCTCCTCCTCCTCCTCCTCCTCCTCCTCCTCCTCCTCCTCCTCCTCCTCCGGGGAATACCCTGACCAACGAGGGGGGCTTGGCGGAATTAAATTGGATCAAAAAACCCAGACCTTCAAGGCCACATTAAGGGCATCCGTGCGAAACGCAGACGTCGTTGGCGCACCGACGCAGACCAGACCAGACCAGTCTGTGGGCTGACATTGTTTTGGCACAGTTAAAAAAAGCATGTTGGTCGAACGCATGCCTGACAATTGTAATGCAATGGTCTTCAGCTTCACATGCCACTCGCAAAGGGGATGAGACAAACCACAGGAACAAAGCACTTCACGTTTCCTCATTTTGAAAGTGCATTTGTCAAAAACCCGATTATTTTATAATGCAACTTCACTCACTCACGCTCCGAGTATTTAAAACCCGTGGAATGGGCGAAGCTGCATTAAAAGTAGATTTTTGTTACACACAGCATTGTGCAGCATTTCTGTCGGATTAAACTCCCAGAGTCGTTTTTTTAATAGAGAACATTAGTGCAGCACAAATGGTGTTTAATACGCCGCGATAGCTAATGGAATTTCACTCAATAGCGAGGGGGTTGGTAGACAAAGGGGAAGAAGTGTGAGGGTGGGGTGTGGCGATAAGAGGGGTATGGTGACGGGTAAAATGCCTTCTCGGCTTCACAATGAGATGGGGGCTTTTAGGATTGGGGCTTGTGACTCGGTGATGCTATTATTCAGGCGACAACCACAACAGCATCTTTTAGAGAAGCTCGATATATTTTTTATTGTTGTTTGTGCGGCTGATTCATCGGTGGTAAAATAGACACATTTGTGTTCATGATAAAGCCTCCTCAACTTTTATCGAACACTGAAACACAATTTCGGGAATGGAGTAAAATAGCAATAAAATATTTCGGATTTTGGCTTCACAATCCATTCCTGACAAATGAATGGTCATTCTTAGTAAATTTTACTGTTCTGTAATCCAGCTGAACAACTACTGTTTCGGTAACAGTAGTTTATTGCCCTGGTTATCGATCATTGAATTGGCAAGACTGACTAATAAATCGCGGAAGGTTAGGCAAATTCGTTGGTGTTAAACGATTGATTAAATAATCGAGATTGCCCTTTAATAAACCGAGTCATCTCTTTTTAATAAAGTAGCATGTTTTTTGTTGAACGTGAAATGGCTCTAATTACTAGTAGAAACAGTAATTGTTTTTATTCAAACAAGACTGATACATGGAGATACTAATTGAAACTTGACAGTTCAATTTACAGCCGAAATATCACCGGTCTAAAGACATTGTTTTAATGATAAATAATTAACATTTTACGGAAAAACGGCGAAAGAGAGTCTGGGATATGAACTTATCTCCATACTTGGGATGGCATTCAAAAATGTTTGCCATCCCAAGTAAATAACGTGTACCCATAATGGGATTTTAAAATTTAAATAAAATTTATTTAAATATTTTTGTAATTTCCGATATATTGGAATGGTTTTAGGAACTTCTGGTTGGCGCGTATTATGAAATGGTTGAAATAAAAAGCCCCCGAATAACATAAAATACAGAATAAAAGTAATTTGACTGACATCCACTCGAATTAGTTACGATTTCGCAGCCTCTAATTTAAAGGAGAAGGGAAAGGCAGATTGATTTTCAAAATAATTGAATTTTTCAGTTGTGCGGGCCCAATTGTTTAATGGAACCCACAGGAAATAGTACGCAGTTAGCGAGATACGTTCGGAGAGATTTGGTTGGTTTGAAGGCGTAAACAAACCATCGGATAGTATCATCTGACAGAATTTTATTTAAAATCTGTTTTCATTGCGATAAGAAGACGGCCACCAAACCCCCCACCACCACCCCCCCGCCACCCGACCCACAGCGTCAACTTGGATGCCCGCTTTAAGTGCCCAGTGGGAGGATGAGGAGGTGGAGGAGGAGGAGGATCTACGCGCAGAACTGCGGAATAAGCCGAGTCGAAATGGACATTGGCGATTTTATCTTTGGGCTCGACATCGTTCTGGTTCTTTGCAGAGAAGCGCACACTGACGCACATGTAACTTTTCAATTTCGGCTTATCTGAGGAAACGACTTATAAAATAAGGCATAGTTGGAGATGCATGGCTATAAACGTTATTCGATTCATTTTAGGCGTCGACTAGTCTTCTTCAATGTTTTAATCAGTGCGGATTTAACAACGCGGCGTCAACGGGTTTACCACGAGTCTTGGCAATTTTTTCGTGGGAGGCGCTAATTGTAGGTCCTTCTGTGACAATTGGACTTCGCTACGATATCGATATCCACTCTCGGCGAGAACCTCTAGGCGTTTGCAAAACGATTGTCCCATATTTAAAAGAACGTATCAGGGTGCTCAGAGATCGTAAAACAATGACAGATCCACTGGAGGTGTTATCAATTGTCAGATCTCATTGAAACGGTGTCGATGACGATGATAATGCCTATGAATCAAATGATAATTTTTTTCAAGTTTAACCGTGCAATTCCGCTGCAATTCCAAACAAAAGCGGATTTCACGCAATAATCCCGATTGAACGGGCAAAAGTCCAAAAGGACGCCTTTTTCGGGACATGATCGGGACATGATCCAACGCCAACCAGTTCTTAAAAAAACAATCATTGTCGCTATGTGGTGAAATGACGATGATAATTTGCAGAAAGCTTTGGTCCTCGTGACCTCGGGGAAGTTGAACAAAGCACTTTTTTCGATTACTGACCGAATATCGATATGCTGGTTACCCTCTCAGGTGTAATGATTAGAACGATCGTTGATGAATTTAGACCAGCGGTAAAGGTAGGACCATGACCGAAAATAACAACAACACACTTCTCAATCGAACTGTCCTACGAAGTCTAGAAAACGATAAAAGCAAATTATGCTAACCTGTTGAGCCACTTCAACTTTCCCTACACACACACACAAGCCTAAATACATACACAACACACGAGAGTGCGCCTTAGTGATGGTTGGAGTGGAGATTGGAAAAAATATCTTCGGGGTTCCTGGTCGTCTGATGTCAAAAACAAACAAATTAGCCCTGGAAAGGGGTTTCTCTCCAGCCTGGGGAGAGTCCAGCCCAAACGGAGCATAACGGAAACGGCGCATTAGGCAAACATCATCACCCACCCCCACCCTCCCAAAACCACAACCACAACCGCCTACACCACCACCACCACCAAAAAATCACCGGAATAAGTCTCTTTGAAGTAGTGAAGTGAGGTCTGAAAGGGGTTTTTCGTTTTCAAAAAAATACGCCCTCGGTTTTCCGGTTATGAAAAGGCTTTATCAGATCACATCAATCGGTCTGCCGATTTCATTTCGCCTTTTAGAGAATCATTCTCACCGCAAAGTAGATTGGCCATTGTCTTTAGGCGTGGATTTTGCACCGCCGAAGAACCAATCGAAGAGGAAATCGACAGGAAATGTGCAAAACGGGCCAAACGGTTTCTATTTTAAATCCATCATGTTTTTGCATAGTCTGACCACCGTATCCGACTTTGTGAGCACATGACAATCTTTTCAATCTGGTGACGGAAAAATTATAATTTTTGGGATTTGAATTTATCATATTCTGAGCAAAAAATGTTTTAAATAGATAATGATTCATAAATACAGTATAGCTAAAATTTGGAAATTTTATATGTATCTCTGAGTTTATTAAATGACACAATCTGTGACAATCTGCTATCAATAGTGACACGACGGGGATGATAGATGACGGCCCCCATTCGAGTTATTTTCATGTCAAAGCAGAACGAACAACTGTTCCTTCAAACCCACGAAGACAAAAGGGATAATCACGGTGATCACAAATACATCTTACTACAATTTGTCTGTCAAAAGATGCAAACAACTTTTTAAGGGTTTTAAAGAAAAATGACTCCATTCTCCTAAAAACATTTGTCGATTGTTTCTTAGAAGGCGGTTGTGAGATATATCTCTTGCTGTTTTGTAAGTTTTTTCGAGCCATGTGTGCTTTTTAGCGCGCGCATCTCTGTGCTGGAGGTCCACACACTTTGCCCACTGAACACCCATTAATCAGCTCTGGACCACCCATCACAACTCAGACTCAGACTCACACCCACCCCCCACCCTCCCCTCACACGCCTTGGATACAGCAGCAGCAACAACCCTTGTTATCGATTGTTGGTGAACGCCTGTAAGCTGGCACGTTTGCCGCATCCGCCGACGCCTCCTCCTCCTCCTCCTCCTCCTCCTCCTCCTCCTCCTCCTCCTCCTCCCCCTCCTCCTCCTCCTCCTCCTCCTCCTCATAAGAAAGCCACCGCGTTCACGGCGTCCTCCTAATCGTCCCTAATCTCGTCTGCCCAAGGGACCCCAAGCGGTTGTTAATTTCTATTTTCATCCGTCATTTTACACGACAAAGATTGACTTGTTTTGACTACCTGTTTACGTGTCGTCTTCGAATCTTGATAAACAAACATGAAAGTTTCACGCAGTGGTGCAAATTTGCCGAAAACGGTAAATCTAGTGGGACGTGGAGGCTGGATTCGTGTGCCTCTCTGTTCCCCTCTCTGTCTGTCCACACCTCATTGCGTTGGGCCGCTGATCAACAATGGACGACGAAATTGGCGCCATTGGCGGCCATGAATGCAGCAAATTTTGATCGATTGCTTAATGGTCCCCAGTTGATCAATCATTATTTTGAATACTTTTCTAGAACAGCTTGTACGTTTGGCTGACTATGCTTACAGAGATGACAATGTGTGTCCAATCTCGTATTACAGGTTATTTATAAAATTTAACGCCCATTCGCGCGCTGGGATTTGCATTTTTGACGTGCAATCTGACTTGGGTGGTGTATAAAAACTGTGGTGGCTGAATGTCAGAATATAGCATATTTGAACCCACGACGGCTTTATTTAAAAAAATAATCCACAACTTTTTTCTATGTTTGGGATGGAAGAGAGGAAGTAGGGCTTCATTACAACGCTTCGTGGTGTCGTGAAATTGATTGGTGTGTCGATAAGGTCCAGAAGGAAGCAAACAGCACCTCTGTCAGTGTCCACACAAAAGGCGCGCGTTTCGCCTCGAGGAACACGCCGCATTGTCCCTGGGGCCTACTTCACCTCAACTACACCATAAAGCCGTTCATGTCAACCACAAACCGCTGAAAGGAATACGAATGGATTAATTCGGTGTCTCCACCTCCCTACCTTCAACTCCCTCACCCCTCCCCACCTCTCCAAATGCTGCCGTCTTTATAGATCAATGCTGAAATGGTTGCCCATTGTGTCCCCTAGAAATCAATTATTCTTCCTTTAAGTGGTGGTCAGGGACCGTCAATCGTTATCCAAGGCCCCATTTCCGGACATGGCATTGATGTTCTATTTGGACCAATGGGAGCAGAATGTGCAGTGAACTGAACTGCCTCTGACATTATTCGCCTCGACTGTTTCACCTCTTCTGGTGCAACGAAAATCGGGACAGATTTTGGGGTGACCGCAATCGCTACATGCAGCTGTCCGCGTGGGGAATTAAATGGTACAGTCTACGTCCAATTGGTGCAAGTGGTCTGCATTGAGACTGCCTAGAGTTGAGTCGGTTTTGGGGGTGTGGGTTGATGTGGGTTGTGAAGGCGCCTTCCCTCTTCATATCAAAAAACGGTGATGGATGAAGCTGTTCTGCATTGTGGACTCACGATTAAATATTATTATATTTCAAACCTACACTTTGTTAAGCATCGGCATTATGACTGTTAAGGTGTTGGTGTCGTCTATGTGTTAATCTTAGTGATAAACGTGTGGGCTGTCACGTAACAATTGATCCCAGAATCGGAAACGAATTTTGCATTTCCATAATTACTATTTGACTTTTTAATCCCTTTCGAAATCGGGTAACACAATTAACAATCGGATATCTGTCGTTTCTTTTTAAGCCTCCATCACCAGTGACCCGCTTAATTGGTGGGGAAAGAGTTTCCTCTGTGTTTAAATAATAGAGTGGAAAGGAGTGAGAGACTTACTTTCCATGCAGGCTTGTCTCGGGGATCCATAGATGGAACTGTGGCAGTCGTTCTCGGCGATGCACACACCCTTTCTGTAGGTCATTGTCTGGAGATAGGGCGACGCTGTGGAACCAGTTTCTTGAGGCCCTTCAGCCGAAGAGAGCTTCTTTTTGATAAAATACACCAGAACAAAGAGTAGAAGTGTGAGACCGATGAAGACGGCGATGAGAAGGAGGATACCCAACAGACCCAGTCGGTTGGACCGCAGGCCACCGTCTTCGCCGCCGTCCACTGACATAAGGCCCTGGTCTTTGGGGTGGAGGAATCCATTTTCAACGAGTTTATGGTCTCCTGAAGCAGGGGAAATTTTCGGGGGCGCCAGGGACGCGTTGGGACGCGTTGCAGACATTTCGAGGTTGTATGAAACAAAAGCACGGTCATTGGCATCCTCGCTATCATCCTGCACAACTTGCGGTCTAATGACAAGTAGATTGACGGTTGCAATGGAGTTCAATTTAGGATCGCTGGGGTCAAAGGCCATGACGACCAGTCGATAGAGGCCCGTGTGTTCGCAGGCATCAAGACTCGGGTTCTCCCCAATTTGTCGCAAAAACAAGGTCCCGGTATCCTCCTGTATTTGAAACAGAGAAGATGATGATGCTGACTGTTTATCGGGAGAGGAGGGTTTTGCGGCAACTGTCTCCCCAAAGGGTCCCTTCACTGAGACGATTTTATACTTAATAACCGAGTTTTCGGGAAGACTATCGGCATCCAAGGCAACCAGGTCGAGAGCGATGTAGGTCTGAGAGCAGATGACGGAGGTGAGAGGCCTTCCACCACCACCACTCTCGGGCAGTTCGAACTTGGGTGGCGAGTCGTTGACGTCCTCCACCTGAACGACCAGCGTGAGTGTCGAGGTGAGCGGTGGCAGGCCCTGGTCCGCGGCCAAGATGATCAACTCGTAGTGGTCCACTCGCTCTCGATCCAGGTGACGCGTCAAAAATAACCGTCCATCAGAGTGTAGGGTGAATGGAAGCTGTGAGTGCTGCATAGAAGAGCTTTGCGCTAAGAAGACGACAACCGTGCCATTTGCGCCGGCATCCATGTCGGTCACATTTATGACGGTGAGCAGGCTGTCTGGCGGTCTGTCCTCTGCGACCACAAGAACAGTTTCGCACTGAAACACCGGTGGATTGTCATTCTGATCTAGGATGTTTAATCGAAGATCTGCGACGACTGAGTTGTTTACCGAACCGCCATCAGACACCGTAACCTTTGGTCCCGTTATGGTTGGGGTCGCCTCCCGGTCAAAAACCACCTTCGTCGTGATCAAGCCAGAGGCGGCCTCAATCAGCAACAGTTCCGAGTTTGGTCCATGTATGGCATAGGTTAGCGTATCATCGATGTCGGGATCCTCAGCGGTTAACTGAAATACGGCGGTTCCCGGTGGTAGACCTTCGGCGATGGAGATCTCGATTACGGCATCACTCGATGGCTGCTGTCCCACGAATCTTGGGACATTGTCATTTTTGTCGAGCACGGTAACTGTGATCGTTGTTTCAGAAGAGAGTTGTGCGTTCTTAAAGTCACCGGGATTGTCGTTGCACAGAACTGTAATTCCGACTCGTGTGCGTGGAGAAAAGAAACGGTTGGTGCGATGCAGAATGCTTGGCGAGAGGGATTCGCGGTCGATGGGTTTCACGGCATGCAAGGCCCAGAGGTTTTCGCTTATGAGAGTGAGCTGAAAATGATCAGAGATGCGGCTAGGCTTGAGTCGGCATTGTACCCGGCCGAAGTTTCCTGAATCGGCATCAGACACTCGGAGGTAGTCGACATAGGTATCTCTGGAGCTGTTTTCTTCGATTTCGGCCATCTTATCGCCACCGGAAAATTGGATTACTGGTCTGTTGTCGTTTACGTCCGTCAGGCGAAAAATAATTTTTCCCTCGGTTACCAAACCCCCGTTGTCCTTTACGGAGACTGGAAGGACCAGTTCCTTGGGCTCCGCGGTATCATAGTCCAATTTCCCGACCAACCGAACCTCCCCACTGCGCGCATCCACGTCCACCAGGAGAGGCGGCGACGAGGACGACCCCTTGTCTATCCGCTGTCCTGCTGAAGTCGAAAATGTCAACTTTCCATAAACCGGGTCCTCGTCAATCGCCTTCAGCTGCAAAAGGACACTGAATGGGGTAACAGATTCGGGTATCAAAAAGGCCCACTCGCTTGAAGACTCGTTGAGAAGAGATATGGCGGAGTTGAGGAGATTGGGCGTCTTCCAGACGGGACTGTGATTGTTCACATCGTCCAGATGCACAACCATTTGCAACTTTCCGCTGTGTTGGCCGTCGAAGGCGACGACGGTGCAACGAATCGGCCAGGCAGCATTGTGATCAAATGTCAGCTCCTTGTCGATCCGAAGCACGAGAACCTCTTCATCGAACATGAGGCTGAATGGGGCATTGCTGTCGGGGCAGGTCATTCTGTACGAGTTGACAGTGTGGTCGGGGTGAACGTCGAGGTCAAAGGCCACAGGGATTGGCACGGTTGAACCAATCGCGGCATCCTCCTTCAAATGGACACTGAAGACGGGAGGGGAAGACCCGTAGTTGACCGCCTGACTGCCAAAAACCGGCGGATTATCGTTTTCGTCCGCAACGCAGATGTTCATGTCAACGACGGTGGGCAGGCCAGTTGCCTTCTTTAAGGGGATGGCGATGAGGCGGAGAGGGATGGTACACTCAGAGCCACCTACCATCTTATTGGGGTGGCTGTTGCCGTGTCTGCAGTCACAGCCGGCTTCCGTTTGGCACAATCGCTCTCGATCGATTGACTGGAGTGTCTGCAAACTCCAATGGGAGGGTAGTCGTTCGGGGTCGTTGGGGTACCAGATGCCACGAGGCCGTTGGTGCGCTGTGGACCTCCGGCCTGCGGTATCGCTGACGACGGCGAAATATGCGCTGGCTTCGGCTACCTGCAAGTTGAATTGACCCACCTGGTCACCAATGAGGCTCTCTGACTGTGGGATGGGAAGTTGAATCAGCTGGCCGCGCCCAATGTTCTCCAGAATAATAATGCTGCAGTTGGGCGGGTAGGCTGCCACCACGAACCAGCATAGTGGATTAAGAAGAAGAAGAAGTAGAAGAAGAAGTGGAATCAGCCGAGTAGCGAGCATGGTTCGGTTATTTTTTAACCCACCTACCCACCGATGTGATTCTGTCCAGCGAATTACACACGTGTTTAAAGCATGTGTCAACAACCCATCCACAATGAATGTGCTTGGCTGAACAGGAGAGCCAATGGGAGTGGGCATTGCGGTGATTGGTTGCTGTCTGCTGACAGCTCCCCTTTCTGTGGATTTTTATGGATTTATTGTATTGCAGGCAACTGATTATTGCACCGAAGATGAACTGTCGTTTTTGGGCTTTAAGTAAAACGGTAAAACGCTACTTTCACTTCGATATTAAAAATGAGTTTAACATCATTTTTTTCCATCAAAATTTTATAAATAACGAATTCAACGATTTTCGACAGCCATGCGGTTGATTATTCGACAAACAAATTGACGATTGTAAAATTTGGTCGACACTTTCTGTCCTTGAAAAATCGTGTCACCTCTAGTGATTTTGCAAGAAACTCATTGGACCTGCAGCAAATCGAAGTGAAATTGAACGATATTTTTAAAAATTCACATTTTAATGAAACTTGTCACCCCGCCCATTGGCCGGAAATGGGTGACAGGTGTTGTGGTGCGTTGTCGATGTCGTCGATGCTGTCGATGGTGATAACATCGCCGAGGCGGGTGTGGGGGGTGGTGGGGGTGGTTCGTGTGTGCCGAGCGTGGAGAGTGGGTAGATGTTTTTCAAAATCCGTTCAAACAGACAGCTTCGTCGTTTCCGGGTGCAGACGTGAAGGCTGAAATGTGCGGGGATGCATTTGTATGCATTTAAACGGGATAAATGTTTCAGTCGTTAAAACAGGGCGAAGAGGCACACCACCTGTCTGTCTGTCTGTCTATCGAACAGTCGGAGACCACCCGGGTGAGGGAGGATCGTTTAGGGAGTACGACGACGACGACACGCTATGCTAGACGTCAACAAAAAATGTTACTGCATGGAGGGAATCGTAAGAAAGGGGGAAGCCAGATAATTGCTTACAATTCGCCTGGCTTGTAAAAATCTGTCCATCAAATAAACATAACAAATGTTCTTTTTGTTTAAAAGGTATTTCGCAGTAACCCCGTAGAAGCTAGTCTTGAGAGCGTTCTGCTAATGCTACAGTTAATTGAGCATTGGGTGTTAAAAGGGTTGCCGGATATTGGGGCGCTCTTTGATGTAAACCGATGCAGAATTATCTGCAATTTTTGTCCATTTCATCCAACCATGGAGAACAGTGTACCGTTGACCAAAACACTGCCCTCTGTCCTCAACAAGGCCATTGTATTCAGAACAGTATTTGAGCCATTAAATAAATACGGGGTCTCGAGACAACTGTAATACGCGAAAAAAGAGGTGGACGACTATTTTTGGCTTTCCGTTAAATGCCGTCGTATTTTATTCATAATAAGGAAAGTATTGAAAATGACAAAAAGAGTGGCGCCAACTGCGACGTTATTTCGCCATCAAAAATGACGGCAGACATTTTGTCCACTCCACCAAATTGTTTAAAGACCCTTGGAAATGATGATCAATGAAAGGGTTGGAATTTATTGAGAATTCATCGTAACTCATCCAGTTCATGACTTTCTTGTTGGTCTTTCACAAATGTGGTGTGTTGTTTAGACGTCAATTTCATCTCCATCATCCACAATCGGCATGCTAGAGATGACAATCACCTCCTCCATGTTGTGTGTACAAGTCAAACTTTTCCAGCGCGTCATCTAACAAGTTCAGACTGATCGCCAACTCTTCTGTATGGATCAAATCTACCGAGAAACAACTCCTTTTCGCTTGAAACCCGTAAAGGGCGTTCAGTCGTTCTTGGACTTCATTCTTTAAAGGAGCAGCACGTGGTTTGATGGATTGATGGTTTCGAAATTGCCTCTCCCACGGCAACCAGCAGGATAGAGTCGCAAACGAAACCTCTTGCTCCTCTCGTCCAATAATAACTGTGGTGCTGTTGTGCTCTCTGTCTACCACTTTCTAACTCTAAACTTCGCTCCTTCAAGTGACGTGGCTCTCATAAATTTGGTGGACCAGGCAACTCTCTGCTTTATAGCGGTCCATAAGGTCGTCTGGCTTTTAAATGTGATTCAATGCTCTAATGATCGGTCATCTTCAGTCCGAAGGCATTTAGCTGAATAATTCAACGTGGTTTCCGGGTTAATGCCAAGCGTGTGAACAGAGGTAAGGACGCATTTCACGTAATCATACTGTGAATGAACTTTCTGGATATTTTGCGACCCGTCTTTATCCGGTTCGAACTGCTTCTTCGGCAGCGATATTTTTGGGGTGTTCTTCGATTGTGTCTAAAAGGCTTAATTCAACTGAAACGTATTCGAATTAATTGACATAAACGAATTGATTTACTGCCTCCACCTAAACATAAACATGCATGGAGTTATTTACAAAAATCGATTATCTTGGATTGATCATTTGGATGCCTTTTCACAATACTTGTCACTTAATTCGCCGATTCAGGCCAAAGCGCATCAAGGCTTTCGTGGATTCCTTCACTGAGACGACATTTCACGAGTTGCTTCCTTCTAGCATATTCATTGACCCCTTTGCACTTTTTCTATTTATTTTCACCATTTTGAATGCCGTAAATTTCAATTTCGGAGGCACTAGATTAACAGAGATTACCCAGGAATGCACATTTGGCAGAGGAAAATGCAGCGCCCTCGCATGATCTCTATCTCCTTACGTTTTAGAAGAGCTAAACACGTTTTGTCGTTGTAAGATGAACTTTTATTACTTGATTGGTGTGTCGACGCGGTAACCCAAACGCGTAAAAGGCGTCGGAGACTTCGACGCTTCTTATTATACAACATTTATAAATCAATAAAAACCTTTTCCTTTGTGAAGAGATTAAATAAAATTGCATGCGGTTGACTGGTTGAGATTATTCCGATTGAGTAGATTCAATAATCTTCCAACGTCTTGTAGGCATTTTCGGAGCTTCGAAATTTGCCTGGGTGATGGAAACAGTGGAATTCATTCCCGACTTCGTCTTTCTGACATTTTCAATTTGTGTCCACACAAAAGGCGCGGGTTTCGACTCGAGGAGAACGCCGCATTGTCCCTGGGGCCTAATTCACCTCAACTGCGCCATAAAGCCGTTCATGTCAACCACAAACCGTTGAAAGGAATACGAATGGATTAATTCGGTGTCTCCACCTCCCTACCTACACCTCCCTCACCCCTCCCCACCTCTCCCCACCTCTCCAAATGCTGCCGTCTTTATAGATCAATGCTGAAATGGTTGCCCATTGTGTCCCCTATAAATCAATTCTTCTTGCTTTAAGTGGTGGTAAGGGACTGTCAATCGTTATCCAAGGCCCCATTTCCGGACATGGCATTGATGTTCTATTTGGACCACTGGGAGCAGAATGGGCAGTGAACTGAACTGCCTCTGACATTCTCGCCTCGACTGTTTCACCTCTTCTGGACAGATTTTGGGGTGACCGCAATCGCTACATGCAGCTGTCCGCGTGGGGAATTAAATGGTACAGTCTACGGCCAATTGGTGCAATTGGTCTGTATTGAGACTGCCTAGAGTTGAGTCGGTTTTGGGGGTGTGGGTTGATGTGGGTTGTGAAGGCGCCTGCCCTCTTCATATCGAAAAACGGTGATGCTGACAGGGAACAACTGGTAAAACGGTGATGGATGAAGCTGTTCTGCATTGTGGACTCACTATTAAATATTATTATATTTCAAGCCTACACTTTGTTAAGCATCGGCATTATGACTGTTAAGGTGTTGGTGTCGTCTATGTGTTAATCTAAGTGATAAACGTGTGGGCTGTCCCGTAACAATTGATCCCAGAATCGGAAACGAATTTTCCATTTCAATAATTACTATTTGACTTTTTAATCCCTTTCGAAATCGGGTAACACAATTAACAATCGGATATCTGTCGTTTCTTTTTAAGCCTCCATCACCAGTGAACCGCTTAATTGGTGGGGAAAGAGTTTCCTCTGTGGCAGTATCAGTGAACGAAGTTGGAGACTTACTCCCCCCGAAAGGCGCTTAATCCATTTATAAAAGTACCACAGGACACCCGTCAATAACTTATTCAATTATTTTGATCTGTTCTGAAAAATTGGACTCCGAGAAGAACAATTATTCTAAAACAAACGCAGCGCAAATTAAAAGTTTGGTAGACAATCGACTAATTTGCCGATAGAATTCGTCATTCACGTGTAGTAAGTATGCAATAAAAAGGGCTTCACGCGCTGACGAACTTAATGTGTCTGCTTAATGATCTCAATGATGATTGATTCGACTGACGACTTACTATTGAACCACGTCACCCCGGCAATGCTTGCGAGACACAGAAGGTCTGGTTAATTGTTCGCTTTTTAAACAAAGCTCAAGCCCACCGGAGACTACCCATTGTTTGCAACCTCCAAATCGGTTGCTTCCGTCTTTTGTCGTCTACTCCGCCGTCTGGTTTTGGGGGCGCCAGAAGCATCGAGAAGCATCAAATGAATTGTCTGAAATGCGGGCTTTGAAATACAATACTTTCTCGGGTCAAGGCGCAATTAAAATGCCTGTGTTTCTAAACGTTGGCGGCTATTTGGCTGCCTACCTACCTATCCGGGAGTCGAACCCGGGCCTCCTCCCAACCAACTAATCGAGGGGGATGCTGACCGCTTCACTATTGACCACTTTGGTGAGAGTAAAAGAATTCCATCTCTATTATTATCTTTATGCAGGCACAAAGACGGGTGAAACTTTGGTGAAGCGGTAACGGCTCTTTACCAACCACAAATGCCAATGCAGAACTTTGCTGGCTTACACTCGTCAAATGATTGTATTAATTGGAGTCTTCATTTTATCCGTTGCTTAGAATCCCCTCAGTGCAATATTTCAAATAAATTAATGGCGAGGAATCATTTTTCGATAACTTGACTAAAAATGTCAAATTCTTCTTCTTCTAGATCTCCACCACTAGATATCGCGCGGGCCTGTCTTAAAATTAACACTTCCGGTTGTTCAGCAAAACAAGAGCCAACGCAAAATATTTCTTTATCGACTGCACCAACTCATTTGATAGTTGTTGTTTTGTGTGGCCAGAAGAACAGACTCTCTCTACGAAGATGGAGGTGGCTGTAGCGTTCGGTAACCCCCAGCTCGCCGGCAAATGGCGTTTGTCAATTGGCAGTACTGCTGCTGCTGCTGCAGCATTGTTTTGGTTCATGGTCATTATGGGTGTAACAATTTGTCCGGCCGTTTTGAGGAGTCACTCGGCTACCAACACCACCTAATCAAAAATTAAACCCTCAAAAACAATGGTGTGTGAATGCCGACACCTTAGCACGCAAAGTGAAAAAAATCATGCAAAATGCAGGACCAAATTACAAAAGACAAAAGGTAAAAGCGAGCCGAGGTGTAGTAGGCGATGGCTCTTTTGTTCTTTTTGTGTCTAAATAGACGTAATACAAATCGGGCTGAAAGATTGATTGATATTTAGTTTCTCACCCAGGTGGGTTTCTCTAGACCAAATTCGCGACACCTTTTTCCACCGCCCCACCCCGTTATCCCCGGTAGAGTGCAGCCATCGACGACTTTATTCGGATAGAGGAGTTGATATGACAAAACGAGTTGGTGGAGAGCATTTTCGCGACCAAAAACATGCTTCCTGGCGGTTTTTTCGATGGTTCCGGTAGTTTAGTTGATCGTTTGGTTGTTAAATAATCGTCAGGACTATTTGCTATAGATCCCACTGTCCAGCACGCATAGCGAATGCTCATTTCGTTGTAGTTGAATGCATTTTCAAGAATGTTTGCTGCTAAGAAGCAACGTCAATGCTGCTTGGAACCTGCTGACACAACATACAGCGTAATCATTAAACTATGCAAAACCTCGGTATTGGAAACCTCCTTCACAACACCTTAACCAAAATCGGCTAGTTTCAGGTTTTGCCGCGTGTTTAAGGGGGATTCAGGAAGACGCTGCGGCCATGGTATGAATGACTACCTACCCCATCCAGAGGCTGTCTTATTCCCGTCTTACCCCCCACCCCCGCTCCATGCGACAAGACTCCATTGAAATCTCCCCTGCCATATTTACTCAAAGGCTCTCTTGCATCCGAATTCATAACCGAACGCCTCCAAAACCATGTACGTATCCTCTTGTGCTCATCATAGCGGCACACCTGGCGTAAGAAACAGCTTTCCAGCAATGGTATCGCTTTCCTTTAGACCTCAATCCTCCCACCACCAATGAAGGAGGAGGAGCCTCAATATTCCAAATAGGATGCTCGGCAACAGCAACAACAGCAGCATCAGCAGCAGCAGCAACCGATGAAAAACATGACGATCTACCGCGAGTGCTCTCGTAAATTCAGTGTGGGCCGCCTCTGTCGCGCCGCGTTTGAAGACTCCCAGTGTGATGGATTTGCATCCAACTCGAATAGATTCTATAGTAAATCCGCAAAGTATTATCCACCCCATTGGCATATTGGTAGAAGCTTGTTTAACACTATCCATTCTGTCGACCAGCACGCGCGTATTAAACGGAAGTTAGAATTTCGTTAATGCCATTTGCGATCCTTTTAATAGAAATGTAAAATTGTCCTGTTCCTTTTTGTAAATGAAAGGAGCTTAATATGATCGTACTTTAGATGCATTGCTACCCAAATTGAGGAATGTGAGTTGAAGAGTCCGCGTTCTAAGCACATTCGTTTTTGAAAATCATATTTTTTACGCTTTTCGCACACTTCATTATAACAGTATCCTCACCATTCTGTATAGACAACGAACGTCAGAAATATTTGATTTTTTTAAATAAAGCGATGAACAATGAACTCCTACAAATTGGCCGTCACTCTGGGCAGTGACATTCTGTCAGAAAAGCACTAAAAAAGCAATAAAAATGTCATCCTCTTGGTGCGTATTAACCAATCAGCTTTAACCAATCAGCTTTAGCCAATCAGAGTGTCATCTAGGCGGATGGCCACGACATTCGCGACCGATTGCTCCCAAATGTGGGATTTAAATCCCAACAATGTGTAAATGGTGCTGCTTCATAAATAATGATACCTTCTAATGAACACGGCTGTTTTTCAATCACGGCGTTTGCAAAGCCGTGTGCCCGTGTACGGCGAATTCTGTCGGTTGTTCGAAGAGCATCCGCGGTCATTCGAATGTCATTCATTTGGGGGTTCATCAGCCTTTGCGCAGTCGATTACGAATTTTTAGTTTCACCAAATCGGCAAGTGAAAGTGTTTCATTCCTGCATGCCAACTATTATTATGGTTAGTTTGTTGTACTGAAGGTCAATATCTGACATAATCAATAGGCAGCACATCGAACTAAAATTGGAGGTTGGCACAGATCAAGAAGATTTCTTGTGATTTCATCATTGGTTGGTGCCTTGCCGAACGGTCTTGTCTGTGAAATGCTAATTCTGTGGCCTTGCGTTTTGACCAAAGGTTCGGAGATTCTGTATTTTCGCTTTTTGGTGAAATGTGAACAAATAGGCCGATAAAACAGGAAGATTAGAAGAAGTTATTTGTATTCAATCGCTTCGTCTTCCCATGGTTGTTAGAAGGAAGGTTGTAATTTGCCTGATGGATTGCTGTTGTTCTGCTCATTTAATCATTACATTATCATCATCATCTCATAAAAGGGTCTTACGAACGTCTCTCTTCGGTGTTACAGATAAATCGCAAAGTCGAATTAATTAAAAGGTCCACGGAGCATGCGTTTTAAATTCGCGTCTTAATTAATAAGTTGACTGATAAGTCGTCGATAAATATCGTAAATTCAATTGTTTGTTGGCGGCAACCGGCTGTCTTGTTTAAAAATTGAGAAACGATAGATTTTATATAAACAACATGTTCTCTTTCAACAGAGACGTTGAAGCAGCCCCAAGCGAAGTTGCGTCGTCATTGTAAGCGGCTTCCTCCGTCTACCAATGCTACTGTGGTGGTGGTGGTAGTTGCAAAGATTCTCTTAGGGTTGAGAACCAATCTTTGAAGGACATGACTTTCGATTTGAGAAGTTAAGGAACTGCAAATTGAGCTGTCAATTTCACGTAAATTTGTCATCGGTTGACCATTGCCACGTACTTCATAAACCCGCGAAATTGCGGACACCTTCGCTCATAGACGCGAATGCCACCGCAGCTGTCCTAGAGGCTGCGGTTTCCGTAGACTGACGCAACTCACCTGGATCGAACATCTAATTTTTCAGCTGACTGGCAGCCTCGAATTCTCCTCCTCCTCCTCCTCCTCCTCCTCCTCCTCCTCCTCCTCCTCCTCCTCCTCCCAACCACCACATATCTCTCAAGCAACTTCGCAGCGGGCCCGATTTTTCCGGAGGCATCCTAAATTTATCTTCATCTCATTTTACCCTGGACACCTTGGCTATTTTAGGTTGGCGGAACGTGAGAGGCATTTTGGCGTTAAAGAATTGACGCAGACCCGTGTTAATGACATTGGATGAAAGAAAGAGTGCTTCTTTATACTTCGATTCTTCGATGAATTGAAATACTTTTTTGATGAACTGTCAGTTCTATTGATGGTGATGCGATCAAGGCATTCCGATGAGTCATTGCGTGCATAGTATGTTGTGCGGACATGAAGTCGATACGTTCGGTGATCGAAGGAAGATCGGTTGAAGTTGAAATCAAGCTCGGATCGAACCGGACGGGATTAAACCGCTCAACTGTCAGGAAGAGCTACCTTCCCTCAAACAAGATTGCGCGCTTCAAACACCGCATATTCTCTTTTATTAAGAGAGATGACGTTAATTATTTTGATAAACAATCAACCGCCGTTTGTGACGCCGAGCGAAGGACGCATTCGGATCCCAGGAGAGTGGAATCACGGTGGCGGCAGGTTTTATGAAGGCGAGCCGTTTTAAGGTGTTCCAGAACACGGTTCCAAGTCGTAGGTTTGCTAAAAACCTCGTATGATTCGAGTTAAGTTAATGATTTCTAAAACACAAATTGCTTGCGACATCTCTTCCGAGTGAATCAGGCTGACGGATGTGTGCTTCCTTAAGCTGAGAGAACCACAAATTGCTAAACGCGCATTGGTGGTTAAAAAAGTGACAGTTTTGGCAGTTGGGCGTGGTGGTTGGGTTATTAGATGTGCATCTAATGGCGCCAGACAACGTGGACGAAACTTCATAAAAAATGTCACATCTCAAGATTCGGCGCCCAATATTTGTATTGTATTTGGCGCATCGTTGTTTGGCCTGCGTTGGCAGACCACTTTTCTGCAAACTGTTGCAGACGCACTGGCTACGGGAAAAGTAGTGTCGGACAGGTTATTGGGGTTTCCATTTTTGGGTGGACACTAATGTTTAATCGTCGGAATTACAAACAAATTTGTTGAGCTGCGTTTTCATAGTTTTCTCAGCAGATCCAAAATTATTCTTACAAGTTGTCCGGCCGAATTAGCAGTCGACATCATCGTCGGTAAATTGGCTGTCTTGGGTGTCCTAACAAAGGTTCCAATTTGAGGCAAATTAATTCGATTGAAATTAGTCGACCGCAAACTAATCGAGGCGGTTAGCAAGTGCAACGCTCCGTATTGTACGAGAACATCAAGTGGCTTTCAACTGCACGGAATGCGTCAATCGGACGTCGCAGCTTGTCGATTCTACCCTTCCACTGCTGGTTGCCTTGACTGCCATCAGATTCCTCTACAGGAGGCCTCACACAGAATGACATTCTTCTTGTAAGGTAATCTCTTGGATGACAGGCCCTCGAAAACAATATTATTATAAAAAGCCTATGAAGGATTAACTGGTAAGAGATTTTAAGGGCGGAAATAATAACGGCGGAACAATATACAATCAGGGGAATTATACCGGCGTGGACAAAGGTTTTTATGCGGTATGAGTTCACTCCAACCGGTGATCTAAGACACAGAAGCGGCAACATTTACCGAAGACGGCATCCTCATGATCACTCCAAGATAACCGAACGCTGAAAATAACGCCGAGGAATTGTGATTTTAATCTCGAGACGATATTATAAAGTAAAGTGATCGCCGGCGTAAAAACCTCTTTTCTAAGGAAAAATGTAATGGGGGCGCATTTTAATGTGTTCACCAGAAGGCCGCTGTGATCTGAAGACCGTTCGAGTACCTCGGTGAGGGTATTTGAGGAGCGCAGTGCCACTAGGAGACCGAAGGTTGATCGTGGAATGGTTGACGAGGATGGGAGAAAGCCCCGCGCCGTGTAACTCTCCGTAGTTATTGGGCAAGGTGGAAGATCTCTTGGTTCGGACTCTTTCGCTTTGGAGTCGTTTAGAGAAATCATTTTGAAGCCAATTTATCAACCATCCTTCAACGCCATCTTCACCTACCTGGGATAGGATGGGGGAGTTTGAAATAGAGTTAAAAGTAAAAGTGAAGTCCCAAAATACAGCCTCAACGGGTTTTGCTACGGCATCAAGTGAAGAATTGAGGTTGTGCGAAAACGTGGCCACGGCGTCCAGAGTACTTCGATTTGGTTCATAAGCAAACTGGAACTGGTCATCGACAGTTTTTAGCGTTTCCTCCGATTTAGAGAGATTTTCCTCCATCACATACAACGACACAGAAAAGTTAGCGATCGATCTATACTTATACAGTCCCGCGAAACCATTGAACGTTGTCGTAATATGTGTTATAACAACATCTTTTCAGTCTAAAGGAAAAGAGCATTCATTAGCGAATTAACAAGCTGGGTGACAATTGGAGAAATCTCAGCCAAAATGTTGGAGAGAGAGGTGATTCGTGAGCGGGTAAAAAAAACGCTTGGATTAAGAGATCTAACGTAAGGCACCCCGGAATGGTCAGCGGCTTTGAAGATAGAGCCATCATTCAGGGCACCACTTGGTAGATATGAGCGACGGGTTCCCGTCAATATATTTACATTTTTCCAGAGGTCGCCGGGTTTCGATGTTCTAAAAGCTCATCTACCAAAAAATCTGGTTGAGCCGATTCGCGTGTAATTCGCACTTGAACGTCTGCACATCGAAATTCGGCCGTTCTCGATTTTTCGTCCCATTTTTTTAGTTTCATTCGAACAGTTTCACCAGTTTCGACCACTTTTGCTGAGGACGTTTTTTTGTTTGCGCATTGTGTTTTTTTAAATGGTGTGAGTTTAGGTCTTCATCATGGCCTCGATAAAGGACGAGAAATGTTTTTTTTATGGGCTTGGTTCTTCAGTGATTTCCTGAATTCCATCAACTGATGCCACTTAAAGTCCCTTAAGTACACAAATCTTCGTCGCCATAGAAGTACAAATACCTGGTATTTAGTTGTGTAGAAGTCGGTGAGGCGAAAATGTTGTCTCGAGGATAAGATTTGTCTCGAAATTAAGAGTATTCGCGCGACTTGCGAATTTCATCAGCGAAAGGTAACTCATTCATCACACCCAAGAGGAGGAGGAGGAGGAGGAAGAATAGGTTTTAATTAAGAAACAACAACTCTCCACGAAATAAAGTATGTTTTGAATCTTTTCAGAAATTAAATAAACTCGGTGTCGCATAACCCTGTTCACTTGCCGCCATTTGTATTTTGATAGCCACTCACCGATTACAGGGCTCCTGCAAATGTGGATAGGTCATTGGGATTGGTGGACGTCCTGCGAATTAATATGTTATCAAAAATTCGTTCTTTAGATGCAAATTCCCACCTAGTAACTGTAAAGGACCCACCACGAATTATAGCGAGACTTCCGTGCATGAAATAAAATTTCCCATTGTCTTGAACATCAAAGTCGGCCCGCTGAACAACACTCCAAAACATTAATTTGACGTGTTTTTAGAACATCCGCAGCGCGACCACACTAGGAGTCGTCGACTGTCTTGAGGAGGTTAATTTGACGGCAAATAAATTGAATAAATCGATACATCCCAGCGTCTGCAACACGTCACGCGTTAAAGAGGCCATTTACTCGACAATCGTGACCAGTTGGTATTGGCCGTTGGATGGCTGCTGCCTACTTTAGCTCGGATTCGATATCCTTATTGACCCCAGCATCACTGGTGAGATCAGATGTCCCCAATTAGGAGGCTTGACATATCTTTCAGAACCACGACATGGAGAAATACAATGAATAAAAAAGTGGTAAAAGTTGATATTGTTGAGGCAAAAAAGAGGTTTCTTGTCATTTAATTTTACTTAAAAAGGATTGATTTTTAGTCTGATCTTCAAATGCGTCAAAGAAAGAGATGATAAAGTAATTTCATTGGGGTATTATTTTGTCATTTGGAGACTGACAGCAAAACATGGGGGAATTGACATTTTTTTGCATTTCAGTTTATCATTCATCTTTGTTGCAAGAACGCTTACGCTGGTTCGCTCATTCGCAATGAGGACATTCGACGCAGCGAACTGCCAAATGCCGAGGAATCGCAAGTCTAAACCAGTTGGAGACCTGAAGAAAGCTGTGATTAACTAATCATTGCCAACAAATTAAATTAGCTCTGGTGAAGGTGTTCGAGGTAATTTTAAATTTCGCAAATCGTTCTTGTTTAAGCGCGTGAACCCACCCGCTTTACCTAAATTTTTCATTTGTTTTTTTGCGTGCAGCCTTTTGTCGCCGTGGCGGCGACAGTAACGTTGGTGCTTTCTGCATTATTCATGGACACTCTAAAGCCCCTCCTCCTCAAGTCAGGGAATCCCTTTCGACTGCCGCCGAAGGTGTGTTTGAGAGCGGGTGGGAGGGGGGTTGGTGAACATGGAGATTCCATTTGAGCTCACTCTTTGGCCCGTCTTTTTTCTGTTTTATTATTTAATCTCTTCGAAGAACAGATTATTGGTGGATAGGTTTAAATTGGGTGTGAGTAGAATTCATTCATCTTGGGGGTGGAGAAGTGAATTATAACGATTGTAGTTTTTTATACTGCTTGACTTTCAATTAGTGACGAGGAGCAATCGCCCCGATCACCTCACAACACTTTCCGTTTCCGAAACCCCCTGCATCGGTGATTAGATGCTATGCAATCGCCACCAATTTTGAATAACGAACCAATGTAAGCCTCTAACAATATGTATGGTTTCTTGTCATAAATATTAATTTGTGCCATTATTGAAGCTATGCATTCTTAAAAAAGGCAACGCAACGTTGTTTTTTGAATAATTGTGTTCGAGAATTTAAAAATCTAAACTTCTCGAAGCCGGTGATAAGGACACATACGTTGGACACCCAGCAGCCTTAGGAAACAGCATCCTCGTCCACGAAATGAATGCGCCTGCCAATCTCTTCGGGGTCACGAGGTCAAGACACCCACTCGAGGAGAACAACAGAGCAAAGCAGGTATCTACCACAAACGATCGGAGAAACAAGAAATGCGTGCTTGACCAGAATGGATCGTTTGAAGTGTCCGCTGCCTCAATTGCGCTTCTTTTGAGCGTTCAAGTGTATCACATCACTTTGCGGGCAGGTCAGTCTGTTGGCTTGAAAAAACGGCTTGACTACCTCTACCCGAGACATCGCTTCGTGGGTGTCTGCACCAGGACCCGATAACCGCGCATTCCGCATCATTGCCGACCCAATGGAAGGGAACGGGGTCTTCCCGAAGCCCCAGCTCTGTTACCCCAAAACTCAATTTTGTTAAATCTACCCAAATGACGATGTTCACTTGCACCGTGCAGGCTCTGGTTATTGTCAATTGAGAACAGGAATGCCACTGGTTTATTAAGTAGAAACACACTCCCCTCATAAATCACTCGACTTGCATTTTTTTGCCGTCTTCTCCTAACCACTTTCAATAACGTGGGGCTGTCAGGTTTTGTCGGCAGAACAAATTAAGAAGAGTGAGCGAGTAGATGGGGGGTGTGGCAAATTACATTAGTGACATTTTTTGCAGTCACTGCGCTATTTTACCGACAAACCCATCTTCCTGTGGCATTGTCACAGACACCAATCGTTCCCCCCCCCCATCCTAATTCCGCGAATGTTCTCGAACGCGCAAATGGATGTTTCAACAGCAGAAGAGTCAAGGCAGCTGGGGGGGTTTTGCGCCTGTCGAACGACCAGAATGGCACCTCATTATGGTCGGGCGTTCCTGGGCAGACGTCGCGCATTTTTCTTGCGGCTTGCATCTTCTCCATTCGAAGAAGAGGCCGCCTCTGCTGCACCCCTGGAATTCCTCTGAGTTAATTTGAGTGCTTAATCCGCTTTCTTCCCATCTTACCGGTTAATTCTAATGCTAAACACTTAGGGTTTCGCGACCTTAATAAACCGAGCACAATAATGATTATTATTATTAAGTTCAATCAAAACCAAACTGCGACACCTATTTCAAAAGCCATTCATTTGATTGGCAGTTACTCTGGAGTTATGCAAGAGTTTGGGCGAACGCGAGTCAACGAATGGCACCACAACTGTACAATGCGCACACCCTTTTCTTTATGTTTATCGTAAAACGCAACGAAAAGCAACTATGCCAGTCAGTCAAAGTGTAAACTCGGTATAAAAGACGGGTGAGAGGGGATTGAGATAAAAAGGTGAAGTGGGGTGGGCGACGGCGGTGGAAGAACCGGCATGAGTCGTCTGAGTGGTCAGTGCTTACACCAGTCGGCATCACCTTGCCTCAGTTTCCTAGAAAACCACAAGAAAAAGGAGTTCTCCAAGAGCTCGGGGATCAGGTGGGCGCTCCAAACACACACTAAACATACGTTTTGAGTGTCACCGTGTAGGAAACGGGGCCTTTTCTCCTACTTGGCCGGCCGATGGGTTCGTCGCAGTTGCTAAGAGGTTAAGAAATGAAATTCAAGAAATGACTGTCGCTTTTAATGGTTGTCATTGTCAACTCACTCGCTGGCACGATTGCTGCTGGTGTCGGACGTTGAAAGGGGACGTCGATGCTAAACAAATAATATAATAATAATAATTGTAGTGGCTTTATTGAGGTCACGAGGACCAAAACTTTCAGGGATTGGACGAGTTGTTCGGCAAAAACGGAACAAGAAGGAAACCAATAGTCGTACCTCCTCTGTGATTGGTGATTCCTCTACCGTCAAGTTATTATTATTCTTCTTCTTCATCATCATCTTGGGGATGTCCGCTGCTGCTGCTGCAGCGTCGTCCTCGTCTTCATCGTCCTCGGTGGGGACGTCTGGGCGGCTGGGCTTCTGAAAAACATTGCAGACTGAAATTACTGAAATACTGATCAAGTAGTTGCCTGGAAGAAATAAACTCCAACCATGGTAGTGGCGTCTTTGTTGGGAGTTGTTAATATTTGAACCGACACCGATTTCACCTAGAGGGAATGCATAGACAAATTTAAAATGATTACAGTGGTGGTGGTGGTGAACGATAATCCAAATCAATCATCTACCCCAGATCTTCTAATGGGAGTCAGAGGAGAAGACTTATCCTCCTCCAGCAATGCCGGAATGGTGTCCATCGCAGTTGTGTCCGGCGTAGCTGTGGCATCTTCCACTTGAGCATCCACTTGGCATCACCATCATGGAGTCCGAAAGTGGGATGAATACGGAATCGTCGGCTATTATCTTGACGCGTCGACGAACGCGCGTTACGATAGGTTCTTTCGTTAATCTTTCTCGCACCGTAAAACCCCCTCGGGTGGTGGCGGACTTTGTTCTAATCAAAAAATAAGATGGATAAATTTCAAGTTGTTACCATGGTGCACTAAGAGCAGACAACACTTACTCGCTTTCTGGCGAATCGATCTCGGGGTTAACTTTTTTGACCGTCTCTTTACCTTGCATCTTGATATCCTTCGGAGACTTGTCTAGCTCGACAGGCAACAACCTATAAGGCATATTTGCGCAAATAAAATTATAAGATCTCATTAATTTGACTACTTATTGATATTAAGTACGCACATAACCCTGAGAGATTTGTGTGGCGTGAAAACGGGGGATGGCTCCTTTTGTGTTTTCTTACTGCTTCGCTTCGCCGGTTTATTTCCCTTTGAGATCAAATCGTCCAAATGGGCGACCACCTTGTCGTCAGTAGTAGAAGAAGAATCGAGGGAGTAGACGGTGCGGGAAGAAAATAACGACGCTTTTGCCCCTTTTTTTCGACGTATGGACTGCGCCTTTGCCGACCTCTTCGTGGTCTTGGCCGAAACGCGGATTGGACGCGGATTGGATGATCGCGATGTCGTGGTTCCAGAGGTGATGGTCGCGGCGAGTGGTGCTGCAGAGTTGCTAACGTTGTCAAGGCCACAAGCACCTTCGGGCAGAGGTTGAACCACCACGATGGCATTGGTCAGCTAAAAAATTACCGATGGGTCTAAAAAGGTCCTATGAAAACTGTAATCTTTAGTCTGCCAACGTTTGAGAAGGCATTTGGGTCATAACTACAATTTGGCGATATTCAAACCGGCTGCTGTTGCTGCATTCCGTAATAGTTGCAGCTCCCCGTGAGACACAGAAAATCTGGCGCTGAATAAAACACGACAATTTTGTAAATCAAATGGGATCAGCGTTAACACGTCTCATTTCAGACTTACGGCTTCTGGGGTCCGAGAGAAACTATCATACTCCATAACAACAGACTGGACGCTCGTTCTTGCAATCGTCTCATCATTCACTTTATCCTCCTCCTCCTCCCCCACCTCGCAGACAATGTCCTCGCCGCTGTAATTCACAGCAACAACACCGTCGGATACCTTGGCGATTTCAACTATTGCGTTTCTGCAAAAAAGGAACAGTGGTAGCTATCAGTCTTGCCACGGGACAATATGCTTATGCATGGGGGACGTAGATATTGAACATCCTGTCAGGAACCTCAATGTGAATACCGCAATTAACACCACGTTAACCTGGTAAACGAAAGAGGTACAAAACGACTTACTCCTGGTTTTCAGCGAGCGACATATCAACAAAATTTTCCCTCGAACCGATTGTTAAAGCCGATGTGTCAATAGCTGATTCTTCGCACGCCTTCGTGACAATTTCGTGGGCATTGGATGCGCTGTCGACAACTGACGCAATGATGTCCCGTAGAGCAAAGAGCGGGCCCTGTAAGAAGCGAAACAACGGGTGAGTGGTGTTGCAAGACGAACCCAATACCGCAGTCACGGGATTAACTTACGACACAATCGGAATTCTGTTGTCGATTCAAAACAACCCTGAGCCGAAATACTTCCGCTTTACAGGCCTGAAGTTCGGCATTTCGTTGGCTTAAATCCATCTGCAATTCGGATACCCGGCGTGCAAGTTGAACATTGTTCATCTGAAGAGCATCTACGCGTCGATTATTTGAGCAAACTAGAACGCCGTAAACAAGGGTTTAGTTCATAACGCTGTTGCTTCCAATGAATTTTTCGCACTGGTGTAGAATTGTTGAAAAATAGTAACTGCAAAATGAATGGCTTCACTCTTCTACAGGGTTGTTGTTTGTTTGAAGTGTGTGGAAAGGAATTATGCTTCATTCGTTAACCGGACTGTGGGAGTGTTTGAGGTTTGACGAAACGATAAGGTCGATCCCGGGCGAATGAATTGGAGATAAAACCAGGAATTACAGCCACGAAAAAACCATATATATATCGGACACTGGGGGAGAATAAATAAGACGTTCTCACAGAAGTCTTAAAAAACTGACTAATTTATCTTCATCCCGTCTTATAGTACCTTGGTTAAGGTTAACACGGGGTAAGTAAACGCAACATTCTACGTGGTGTATACCGGAAAATTTGAATGAAAAAAATGTAAAATGATTCTTCCAACCTGATTTTTGAAGAATTTTCCTCGAGATATTAAGATGATTTGGGGTGGGCCAATTTTTGTGCCCTTTGCCAACTGTTCGAAGAGCTGGTGTTCGTGGAGTCCGCATTAGGTTCGAAAACCTTTAAAGCGATAAAATGTTACACGTAGATTAATAGTACCGATCACGTGACTCAAAAATGTGAAAACCGGAAATAAAAATCCCAATGCGTGTTTATATTGTAGAAGTAGTGAACGAAAACTACGAAATTAATGTGTTCACTTTTATGTATGGTGGCTGTTTAAAATCGAAAGTGGTGCGTCATTCGTTAACGGGACTGTGTTGGTTTGTTTGAGGTTCATCAATCGTGCCGTAAGGTAAGGCTTACTGTGCCTTGCGATAGGTAAGTTAAAGGATGGCAATCGCTAGATATCACATATATTCAGATATAATCAATAAATGCATACTATGTACAAATTATAAACAAGAAAATATGAGATTCTTTACCATTAAGTCAGTTCGATGGAAAAAAAGTCAACATAAAACAACCAATCAAAACGATACCTTCGAATTTAATGTACGCGTAAAGTAGAAGTTTTAAAACCGTGGTCGTTATTAAGAACCACAAAAATGAATACGAAAGGTTTATTGATTTCGAACAACGAATGGGAAATTAAATGAATGCATAAAATTATTTATAGATAAATAAGGGTTATTAAACGAAATTTAAATTTAAAACGCCATTTTAAACACCCCCCCCAAAAATAATGTCAATGAAATCAGGCAGTTATTTAATGGCGATTTTTTCGATATATTACCACATTCGGTGGTTATGTAGAATGGGACTGAAACTGCTGGACAACGATAATCGTCTCCATTGCGATACCACTCTGCATCGTAATACCTTGTCGGCTCTAAGCGCTAATCTGGGCACTGGTTGTACGCTTTTCAACTTATAGAAGTACGTCTTTCATATGTCATGAATTCATTGAACTCATTTAAGCAACACTACATTATTCATATCCTCGGATGGAGCTTGGTTCAAAATCGCAGACATGTAACGGATAGAATAATAATAATAATTGTAGTGGCTTTATTGAGGTAACGAGGACCAAAGGTTTCAGCAGTAAAGAGAGGCAGTATAACAAGTATTAGATGAGAAAATTGTCTTTTAGTTCCTGTTTTACCTGCTCTGGTGAAACTAAAAATAAGGACAAATAAGGAATGACCGAGTTGCGATATGCCGCCATTATTGATGGTATTGAACGGTATAGTCTACGCATTGGTCGAAGAGATTTACATTCAGATAAACTGGAATAGAGGGGATAAGAGGGGTCGATTTCGAAAGCGTCAACAGCGGCTGTCAGGGAAAATTTAATAGAGATGCATTTTGATGCATTCAGCAAAAGCCCATTCTCCGAAGACCACTCGAGTACCTCAGTGACTGCCTGCCCGAGCTGTTGAGAATCACCATCCGTCTTGCATGCATGGCATAAAGTCAAGTCATCCGCGTATTTTATAAGTGTCGCGTCGTTAGGGGACCGAAGGCTCGACGTGTAATAGTTGAACAGGAAGGGAGATCGCACTGCGCCTTGTAGTACACCGCAGTTATTTGGCAAGGAGGTGGAGGCTTCATTTCCGACTCTGACATGTTGACGTCGATTAGAAAAATAGTTTTGAAGCCAATTAATCAACCATCCTTCAACGCCATCTTCACATAGTTGAGAAAGGATGCGGGAGCGTGAGATAGTGTTGAAAGCAGAGGAGAAGTCCAAGAAAACTCCCTCGACGGCTTTCGCTCCGGCATCAAGTGAAGAGTGGAGGGTGTACGATAACGTAGCCACGGCGTCCAGAGTTCTTCTATTTTGTTTATAAGCCGACTAAAACGGGTCATCGGCAGCTTTAAGCGTGTCATCTAATTTAGAGAAGAGGTGCTTCTCAATCACTTTTAACCACACGGATGAGTTTGCGATAGGTCTGTACTTCACAGGTCCGGCGGAGCCATTGGTCGGTTTCGGAATGGGTGTTATAGCGACGTCTCTCCATTCCGAAGGAAAGAAACATTCCCCTAACGATTTTGATGTTCTGAACAGCTCATCTACAAACATCTTGTTAAGGCGATTTACCTCAGCTGTGATCTGTATCGAAATTGGTTTCATTTCTCGATACCTCCCCTGTCGACAAAGTCGTTCCTTTTTCGCCTCAGTCGTTTCAGAAATGGAGAAGATATGACACGGGGGTGAGGGATAGTTCCGTGAGTGGACAATGCGTATCGTACAAAAAACGGAGATAACTATTGATATTGTCTATCTCTTTATCGAAGTCGAAATCCTCGAAAACTTTGAAGTCGGTTGTGGCAACGGCATCTCTTAAATTGCACTGGTTCTGGAGGCAGTGAGAACGGATACGAAGTTTTTTAGGTTTGGGACAACGTTGATGGTTTTTTATCCTTGCCATATATTTTCGGTAGACCAACAACGATGCAGTGGTCCGACTGGGCTAAAGTTGCACGTTTACGACATGCATACTGAGAAGAATCGGACACAAATATGTGGTCAAGAAGATTCCCTTCGCGTATAGGAAAATTGACTATGGTGTTTAGACCAAGTGTAAGAAGAGGGCTAATAAGCGCAGAATTAAAATCACCACACAGTAAAATAAAAGAATCATCCATAATTGAAGAAATAAAAGGTATAATGGAATCATAGAACTTAGATATGTCTGCTCTGGTAGAAGATGGGGGGATATACAAGTTAAAGACTGTCACAGACTTACAGTTTTGAAGAGACCTTGGATGGCACATAACCCCAACACATTCAATAGCACTAGCAGCATAGCAGAAAACCTTTTTGTTCGATTTTGACCAGCTGAGATTGATGCAACTCGCGACACCACCCCCTTTGGATTTAACGCCGACCATTCTGTCTTGACGAAAGCATACGAAATTCTCTGGCATACATATGTGATCCAGATTGATGTCCCAAAGAAAGGTTTCTTGTAGACAGACCCCGCCGACATGTTTAAACGGAGAAATTGTTAGCAGAGAGTGAAAATCATAAACTTTGTTGGAAGTGATATATTTGCAGGATAGCGACTGCGAACAGCACTGAGCCAACCAGTTCGATGTGAATGAGTGGTGGGGGGGAATGCAGTAGTTGTAGGCACAAAACCGCTGTTTTCATGCAATCTGTCGATTGAAGCAGCATTATCAATGCGAGGAACATATTGATTAATCGATGCCTTTTTTACAAAATAACCTGTGAATCAGCGATTTGCACTTTAGAAAGGTCTCAGATAGACATGCGTCGACAATAAAGTGTTTGCGGCATTCGGTGAGCTGTTTTCGCGAGTATTTTCGTTTGATCAATGGTAAATCCATTAAATTAGTAAGTTAAAACAGAGGTAAATATTTTTTGCAAAGTGCAGTTAAAAGATGTTAAAGATGTTTTGAAAAAAACAGATTTTCCAAAAAAAACAAAAAATATATTTTTCATGGTGGTGGCCGTCAAAAGACCCCACACCAAAAAGAAGGAAATTATATGTAACAAATAATAGGTTTGTGAGATTTATCTAAAATGATTCAAAGAAAAACCAAATGCTATATCTATCTATTCTATCACTAAGAAACCATACAAATTAACAAAATGCAGAGCAGAATATATTGTCTGTGAATTCCAAATCACCGATGCAAACATCACTTGGGCACAATTTTAACCAGTGAGAGATTATTGCATCACCACGAAGTTAAACAGCACTGGTTACAGAGGCAATTCTTCCGATTTTTCACAATCAACGTTATATTTAGCGTAGGTGTACAAATATTATGACTACAGAAGGTTCCCAAGTTGCCGCCCACCTCCATTAATTCCATATCGATGCCCTTTTGAACTCGTTTTTTGTTTACGAAAATGGTATAATAATCAGCCAAAATCCCAAACGAACAAAAAAGATCGCTCATAAGTCACTTAAATTTGCTTGGTTTTTGTGTACATACTTACAACACAATCAATTGAATTAATAATTTTTTTTATAAGTTTAGAAAATATCTCCATAATACTAGGTAAATGATAATATACAACAGCCGTATTTGTAGAATATAAATCTACTTTCAGTCATATTGTGGCCAATCAAAACGCGTCGTATATACCATTCTATCAATCGGCGTGTAAATAACTTACAGATGTCCTCACCAAAGCGTATTATTAATGTTACCGCGAACGGGCAATTAGAGAATCATCCCAAGCGAGCCAGAGAGCCATCATCCTCTCGTTCAGCCTCTTTGGGTTCAAAATCATCCCACAATGACACTAGTCGTCGCTCGCGAACGTCTACACCTGAAAATAGTACCCGCCGGAGACATCAGACGTCTTCTTCCCGTTCATCTTCACCGCAAAGCTCACCTAATAGAACGACTAATCGGAAACCTCATAGCCACCGAAAACGTCGCGTGAAGTCATCTCGATCAGCCTCACCACGAAGGAGAAATGTGAAATCTACAAATGAAGTGCGAAACTCACCTAAACCAACCAATTTCGTTGAAAAAGCAGCGGAAATCAGCATCAACCTTTTAGGAAAAACCGGTGGTGCTTATATTCCACCTGCTCGGCTTCGCCAAATGCAGGCTAAGATAACCGACAAATCATCTGAACCTTATCAACGAATCGCGTGGGAAGCCCTCAAAAAGTCAATACATGGTCTCATCAACAAAGTTAACGTTTCCAACATCGCTCAAGTTGTAAAACAACTCCTGTTGGAAAACATTGTCCGTGGTCGTGGATTGCTGGTCCGATCTCTCTTAACTTCGCAGGCAGCCTCGCCTACGTTCACTCACGTTTTTGCAGCTCTCATTGCAGTTGTTAACACTAAGCTTCCTCAGGTAAGATTCATTTGTAAACACTTTAACGCATAGAAAGTCAACTTAATTGTCCATTTTCCCGAATAGATTGGAGAGCTGCTCCTGAAGCGCCTCATCAACGAATTTGTCAAAGCCTTCCGTCGCAACCAAAAGGAGCGTTGTTTGACAAGTGCACGTTTCTTGGCGCATCTTGTTAATCAGAAGGTAGCCCACGAACTGATCGTTCTTGAGCTGTTAACCCTTCTTCTGGAGCAGACGACAGATGATAGCGTTGAGGTGTCTGTTGCAACGCTTAAGGAGTCTGGGGCTTTCCTTTCAAAAGTCGTACCAAAAGGCGTCGCTGGGATCTTCGACCACCTGCGACGCATTCTTAACGAGAGTCAGTGTGACAAGCGAATATCATACATGATTGAAGTCCTTTTCCAGGTGTGTTCCGGGTTTTCCGTCGTTCTTATAAAGCACTAATTAGACCTTGCGTTCTCATACACTGACTATACTTTTAAATTTGGGTACTCGCGTTGTGCCTTCTGATTTTAAAATGTAATCTGTTGTCATAGTAAGACTTTGGAGAGTGAGGAGATTCATGTACCACTGCTAGTAGTATGTAACGTCTATTTTTTCTGTAGATCCGTCGAGATGGTTGGAAAGACCACCCAACAGTTCTGCCTGAACTTGACCTGATTAACGAGGACGACCAAATCACTCACACACTATCCCTCTTAGATCCCGTCGATCCTGATGATGGCGTTAACATTTTTCGGCTTGATTCCGAGTTTGAATCTAACGAGGCTAAGTACGCCGCGATCCGCGCTTCATTCCTGGAAGACGAAAGCGACGACGATAAAATTGGATCCGGATCTGAATCGGATTCCGAAGGTGAGGGGGAAGACGTTCAAGGACCACCTGGAGAGCAAGAGGGTGGTGTTATCATTGATCAGACGGAAACCAATTTGGTACATCTTCGCCGAACCATTTACCTCATGCTCCAGTCTTCGATCTCCGCCGACGAGGGCGCCCATCGCTTACTTCAGCTTAAGATAAAGCCGGGAGAAGAGTATGAGGTGGCTTCGATGGTTCTCGACTGTTGTGCCCAGACGCGGTCTTATGAGACGCGCTATGGGAGGCTGGCACAGCGTCTTTGTCGTGTCATTCTCTTCTCCGGAGACAGGCCTAAGCCAGGCGAAGAAAAGCAGCAGCAGCAGTCAAAAGCCACTGACCCAACGGAGCCCCCCAGAACATACGTTTCACAATTTGAAAAGATTTTTGGAGAGCAATACGTTGCCGTCCATCGACTAGAGACCCCAAAATTGAAGAATGTCGCCTTCTTCTTCGCCCACTTGCTATACACCGACTCGATATCGTGGGGAGTGCTTGAATGCGTGCGACTTAATGAGAGAGACACCTCGTCCTCCGGTCGCATCTTCCTCAAGTATCTGTTTCAGGAGCTCTGCTCCTATCTTGGGCTTGGGAAACTGCAGGCTCGCCTACGTGACGAGACCCTTCAACCGTTTTTCACCCACCTTCTACCGCGAGACAACCCGAAGGACACGAGATTTGCCATCAATTTCCTCACTACTATTGGTCTCGGAGGGCTGACACTCGACTTGCGTGAGCATCTTCAGGCGGTAAAAGCGATTGGAGAGAAAGCCCGATTGGCCGAGGCAATAGCGCAGCTCCATTCCTCTTCATCGTCCTCGGGCTCTGGGTCTTCGACGGACTCTAATTCCAGTGGGTCTTCGACCGACTCGGACTCCTCGTCTTCCAGCGACGATGGTGGGAACGATCGTAAAAGCAAAAAGAAATCACAAAAGAATCCTGCTACCGAGGCCCCCGCGGAGAATCAGCCGAAAGGTACGGATTCGCACCACCCACGTAGGCGGGAACCCTCGCCGTTCAAAGAAACAGGAGAGTCTCTTGTGCGAGGAAGTGGGAGTCATCGCCAAGAAGATGCTGCGGAGGTCGACCGAAATGCGAAGCGTCTTTGCCGCCGTCGCCCCCCCTCACCGAATGCAGAAATCTTTCATTCATCACCTCCACCCCAAAGGCGCCGTGACGCACGGGCACCTCCATCAGATAACGCCCCAAGATCACGCAGTCCTTTCCCCACCAAGCAGCATCAACTATCCCCATCTTCTGGAGGAAAGGAGGCCGGTAGAAAAAGAAAAGCAAGCCCAAGTCCTTCCGCGCCACGCGACCGGGGACGCCGTGTTATCCCAACGCCTTCACCTCCAGTAGGAAAGAGAGGACGTCCGGCTTCATCCCCTGTGCGTCGTAGCCCCTCGCCACTTCGACGTCATAGAGAACAGTTGTCACCGGGCAGAGTTGCAAACGTTGAGATGCAGTCCGCTGTGTCTCTAGTGCCCGATCGCAATCGTGCCAAACACTTAAATTCCCCACCACCACCACCGCGCCTAAGAGGACGACAAGCTTCGCCGATCCCAGAAAGGCGTAACAGAATGTCTCCAGCCTTCGTGCACCATTCCAGAGGCCGGCAACCATCCCCTGGTAACACCAAATATCTTCGTTGTGACGAATCGGTCGAATTACCGATCGGGAGTGGATCAAAAAGACGCAGCGCCGTCCCCGCTACGTCCCCGTCTCCGGTACACCGTGGACACCGTGCACCGCGCCTGCCATCCCCAAGAGGCCGAAAGTCGTCTCCCGTGGAGAAGAGGCGCCGCAGACCGTCTCCTATGACTGAAATCGAATCATCATCTGGTCGCAAATTGTCACCCGTTGGAAGACACAGACGAAAGCCTACACCATCCCCGCCGCCACATTTAACCAATCGAAAGACGTCGCCTTACGCTCGTTCAAAGATGAAGCGTAAAAATGAGTCCCCTCGTGGCAACATCGAATCCGACGGAAGCTTCCCACCTTCAACAAAGGCTATGCGTAACCGGCGAGTAACTCCATCACCGCCACATCGTCGGAACTCACCGCCCCCCGAAAAACGTCGCCACCGAAAAGAAGGCGACCCACCGATTGGGCGTCGACCTCGACACGGCGGGGATCGTCACGGTGGGCGTAGACACGATGGTGGTGGTGGAAATTCACCGCCGGCTGATGAGCAGGAGACGACTAAGAGGGTTGGGCGGTCGTGGAATCGATCGCCTCCTCCAAGTTGCGATATTCCGGCTGTTTCGCGTTCCTCCCGACGTAGGAGTGGGAGGAATGATCGTTCGCCCTGTTCCCCCTGATAAACCGATTTTATCTTTTCTCGTTTGCTGTCGGTATTGCTGTATGACTAATTAATAAAACCGATTTTGTGTAGTCACCGTGTTGTGCCAGAGTAGGAACATAGCTTGGCGAATCGGAAGCATTTTAGTTGCGTGTTTTCAAAAGGGTCGGTTCACCGGAAAACTCAGACAGCTAACGGGGACGTTTAATAAAAAATAATAATTGGACCAAACAAATTGTGACCACGTGTCACCGGGCCTATTAGATGCGCCAAATATGCCATGCTAACTATATTGCGTCAGTAGTTTAAAGGTTGTGATATTTCGGCTCGAATACCACAACTCTTGCATCAGTCCTTCACTAAATAAAACCGATCCAAGGAACAATTAAAACATTGGTTTAGCCCAATCGTCCCGGTCGTGGTGGCGTATGCGTCTATAATCATCCAGCGACCAATTAGTGACTGTCCAGTTGTGGCTGAAAGCGGCTTCTGCATCATCATCAACGGCATGTCCCTTCTATTAAGATGTTTAAGGCGTTGTTTCGTTTTAAAACGAGAAGAAGTTTAAAGCACGTTGGCTGACGAATGTCGTGAATGGCATGGACTCAGTCAACAAGAACGCGTTGACGCGTGAATTTGTGACATGGCAAGCGACGGAAATTATTTGTGCTGTCGCAGATCAGAGAGCGCTGTAACGGGGCGAGTTTCGTACCTTGAATTCGCTGTTCTCGTGACAATGGAAGCATCCGTAAAGGGCTTCGGCAAGACAATCGTCTTTACGTTGTCTGAAGACATCGTTTAAAAAAAAGAGTTAGACGGTCGCCTGAAATGTTTGCCTTTTTGCGAACTTGACTGTAGCAATCAGTTAAATCTGAAACGCTAATCAAATATTTATTATCTGCTTGCTGATATATTGTGAATTTATTGTATGTTTGATAGAGAAATCGTATTTAGTAAATCACGAGGTTGTCGTGATTCGAAGTTAAAGGATAACTTAAACCACTAAACCTTTTAGGAAAAACTCTGCTGCTGCTGCTGTTCGACTTAGAAGAGGTCGTCATTTTCGTTGTAACGCCCCGGTATTTTACCAGAACACAGCGCGGGATATGAAGGGGCACAATGTCTACGGCCCGCCAATAGGACGCGACCTCGTGTCATCCACCTTCAGACGGGGTGGCCGTTTTCTATGACGGCGAAGACTGCAATCTGGTTCATCTAGAGTGAGACCAATCACTCTCCCCTACAATACAGGATGCCTCACACTGGATTTCACAAGGACACAGCCGCCTTCATCCACAGTCGCCGAGACTAGAGCAACTTCCTCCCTTTCCAAACCAGCATCGTAGTTTTCCCGCTATGAAGACCCACCCCATTTTTACCCTAAGTCTATATTACCTCTCCATCCATTTATATATTTTTGCATCATTATATCTATTCCTTTCATTCCAATGCGTCTCCTCATTATGGCTGCCTGGGATGTGTTTCCATCTTCTACGATTAACGTTACAAAACCCCCAGCGAAGGTCTAATATTTCTTAGGTCAGAATCCCACAATTGGAACAGCGTCACATCGTCAAGACAGCTTAATTATTTAGCGCCGTTTGGCAACAAGAGAACCAGCCACGGCCACTTTAACTACAATGATCGACTATAAATGATTATTTAAAAAAAACATTGGAATCAAAGTTATCTTAAACCCCACGAAAAAATAATTATCAGTTCACAAGTCTCTTTGCTACCATAGATTCGACTCCCAAGTATTCCGTTCTCATCGATTATCCTCTCAGTTTAAATATTTTTGAGCGAAATTGTAAAATACGAAGAATTAAGGTGCTTATAATGTAGCTTGATAATGTGGCCTCTACCACCGTGGGCTTGTTGTTGACAAACTTTGCGTTTTATTAAATCCATAAACAATGAGCTTTAAGAGAGCCTGTCGTGATTCCAAAACAACTAAACCTTTTTATGACATACACGTCTAAAAAGGATTATGAAAGAGAACGCAAACCAAGATATCATCAAGATTGTTTTCTTGATTTAATAATACAAAGGCACTACGTTAAGTCGGCGATCGTGCGTTCATGGGCGGAAAACGGCTCGTGTCCGTTCAAACAAAAAGGGGCGTTTGAGGTCACTACATGGCTACCCCCTTAGACTCTTCGTCAACCGGGGAAGAGATACAATAAGGATGGCTGGTGGTGACGCAGGTTAACCGACGGTAAATTAACGGGCAAAGTTTGTTATATGCGGGGGTGTGCGGCTGACGCGACCGCTTCGTGTGCGGGTGGTCGGCAATGTGTCAGGCGGCTCCGGACTGATTCGGGCAGGGCCATGACAAGATGACACAATAGAGTTTCCTGGGGAAATCGTGTCGTTCGGCTGGCCACTCAGTTCGGGCGAATTGCGAATTGGAACAGTATTGAAAAAGGGTTCCTCGACGAAAGCATTCTTGAATCGATCAATTTAAACCGTTTCATGGCGTCCATTCATGGATATTTTAAACGTTTTATCCGAACGAGAAAGTACGGGAAAAGGACAATCATATGGTAGTTCAAGAGGACGACGGACTCGATCACAAAGGAGAAAAACGTGGGTGCTCTTTTGCAGTTGTGGGTCGACCTGGGAGCCTGACATCTGGGGTCTGGTTTCTTTAGGCCGAACGCTCCAAACAAAACTTCGTAGCCATGAGGGAGGACTTCAGTGTTCGATGGAGGCGCTCAACCATCCCATTGGCCGCGGGATGGTAAGAATTTGTGCGGATTTGTTCGCATCCAAGAAATTGGCACATCCTTTAAAAAAACGTTGATTCGAATTGCGCCAGTCTGTCGGTTGTCAAACGACGCGAAGATCCGAATCGCGCCACCGAGTTCCTCAGAAAGGCGAGATCGACCATTTCTGCGCCGATGTCCGCTAGCGGTATAACTTCGAACCAGCGGGTGAAGCGATCTGCACAAGTCAGCAAGTAGCGGAAACCCCTGGACGAGGGCAACGGGCCGACTAAATCCACATGAACGTGGCTAAACCGTGCGTCGGGTGCGTCAAACGTGCCGATCGGTGCCCTGGTGTGACGATTGACTTTTACCTGTTGACACCGAAGGCATGCCCGTGTCCACAGGCGGACGTCCCTTTGCAATCCCTTCCACGAAAACCTTTCAGCCACTAGTCTGGTGGTTGCGCGAATACCAGGGTGCGAGAGACCATGAACCATTTCGAAAACTTGGCGCCGCATGCATTGCGGAACTAGCGGGCGAGGGGAAGCTTTGGTGTTGTCGCAGAGCAGAGAACGCTGAGACACCGGGAGAGTTGGGTTTATAGGGGCTGTGTCGTCGGGCCCAATTCGAATACCCTCGTGTTGCTGGGCGTCAGACATCACCTCGTAGTCGATACCATTAGCGAGCAGCAGACTTTTCAACTCGATGCGCGAAAGGGCGTCGGCAACCTCGTTATCTGCGCCGCGGATATGACGAAATTCTACGTCGAACTGGGAGAGGAAATCCAGTTGTCGGATCTCGCGTTCGTTGTAGCGAGACGAGTAGAAGGCCATGACATGAATCAACGGCTTGTTGTCCGTAAACATTTGAATGCGGCCACCTTCCTCAAAATGGCGAAAATGCTTTACGCTTAGGTAAGCCCCCAATAATTCACGACCGAAGATGCTGTATTGCACTCTGTTCTGGTGACAGTTTAACCTGGCCGTTTCCGCTGGAGGTCAGAGGGGTTAACGGCGAGGCCATCTCGGAAAAATCGACGATGCAACGACGGTAAAAATGCAGCATCCCGAGGAATTGTCGAGGCTTACGCTTTGTGTTTGGCTCCGGGTAGTCAGCAACCGCTGTTACCTTCGCGTCCAGTGGTCGAACCCCAAGATCATTTACAAAGTGACCCAGGAAACTTAGTTCGGTTCGGCCAAAATGGCATTTCTCGGGGTTCACCACAAGCCCGTGTTCATCCAGGCGCCGAAGGACCACTTCCAAATGTTGCAGGTGCTCTTCTTCGACTTTACTGGCTTTTAGGATGTCATCGATATAAGCGCAACAGATGTCGAAACCGCGAAGAATTGAGCCGATGAAGCGTTGAAAGGTTTGGGAAGCGTTTCTGAGCCCAAACATCATCCGTCCGAATTCGAATGATCCAAAGGAAGTGGTGATTGCCGTTTTCGGGATGTCCCAGGGGCGATCGGTATCTAGTGATAAGCCCGGACCAGATCTATTGTGGAGAATATCTTCTTTCCATGTAGGAACGAGACAAAGTCGTAAATGTGCGGCAGAAAATAGCGCTCAGGAATTGTGACTGCGTTTAGGGCTCGATAGTCGCCATAAAAGACGCCAATCCCCGGGTGTGATCTTCTTAACCATGTGGAGCGGGGATGACCACTTGCTTTCGGGCGAGCGTGCGATTCCAAGATCCACCATTCGTTCGAATTCCTTTTGTGCTATGTGTCTCTTGATTGGGTCGAGACGGCGATAACGCTGAAATGTGGCGGGTCCGGTGGTCTTTATATGGCGGACTATGTCGTGTTCGGTTCAAGTTTTAGAGATCGGGAAATTGATCGAGAAGGGCCAGGGAGAAGGGAAAGGAATGTGGGTGAGGTTGCGGATCGAGGTCGTTGCTGTGTATCCAGAGACAACCGCTGCCGTCGATTCGTCAACGATTTTCGTTCGTCGGACGCTGACAGATAGGCCAAACGTGAAAAGGAAGTTCGCACCTAAGATCGCATGAGGGACATCAGCCACGATGAATGTGAAAGGGAAAATGCGCCCCAGTCCGAGGTCGAGACGAAGCGCACGCTGGCCGTAAGTTTTGATGTCACTTCGATTGGCAACCTGGAGGACGAAATCGGTGTCAAGGTGTAAACGGTCAGACATAGAGGGGGAATTACGCTCACGTCAGCGCCGGAGTCCACCATGAAGCGGTCGGCGTACTCGCCTAACTCGACCAACGGCAGCGTGGTCGGTAGGGTTGCCAAGGAGGAGGAGGAGCTTTTGGGCGAAAAGGTGCCGAATGATGGGTTTGCTGACGTCTTGGCTTCAAGGCGTTACAGCAGTTGTGAGTGTCTCTCGTCACCCAATTCATCTTCCGTAAAAAGATCATTGTAACGCTGTGTCCGTGTTATCGCAGACTGCTGAATGAGAGATATTTTTTGCGCAGTGCACGGGTTTTCTGCCGGTGGTGACACGACAATGTGACGTAACCGGGCAACCAGATCTTCCTTCAGTGACGCAACGACATGATGAAATTTCGTTTTCTCGAAGACAATTCTTTTCGACGCAAATTGGGATTCCACAAACGAAAGCCATGCCTCTATGTCGTTGCTTCACGAAGGTGGAATTTTAATATTGACGGCATTTACGTCGGGAGATAACTCAGTAGGGGCGCTCTTCAGAAGAAAATCCGAAACAAATATGCTCGCGAATGTCGTCGTTCGGAGTAAACGATACTTAAAACCACTAAGCCTTTTTATGACATGCACGTCTAAAAAGGATTACGAAGTAGAACGCAAAACAAAGTATAATCAAGATTGTTCTCTTTTTTTAATAATATAATTCACAAGGTTAAGTCGGTGATCGCTTTATTTTGGCAAAACCTTTTCCATTGAATACCTCTCGTTTTGCTGTCTTCTTGTTGTTCCAATGCGCCTGATTGCAAATCGAGTAATTTTCTACTGGTCATCAGGGATAACTTTAATGTTCCGTGGAAGCGCTCTACCATGCTATTTGCCGCGGGACGGTAAAACGTCCTAGAACTTCGCATATCTTCTGGAAAAGGGCGATTCAAATTGCGCACCTTGGTTGGTTGTTAAACAACGCAGATATCGAAAGCACGCAGCCAAATTCTGCATAAAGACGAGGAAGAGTGTTTCCTTACCGATGTCCGCTAGCGGTATCACGTTGCCCCAACTGGTTTAAAACTCATCGCAGATCTGCAAGTATCAGAAACCCCAGGTGACGGCAAGGGACCGGGAAAACCTTTCGGTAACTAATCTAGTTGGCGCGTCTGTAAAACTTTCTGAGAAACCAAGAATATTTATTCATGCTGTCGTAAATCAAAGAGCACTGGGAGTGATACGTGGGTGTGATACGTGTGCGTCCTTTGGCTCGATTTAGAAACCCTCGGATTGCTGGGCATCGGACATTACCTCGTAGTTGATACCATCAGTGAGCCTAAACTCATCACGTAGATGCGTAAAATGGCATCGCAGACCTCATTATCCGCCAAACCGACAGGACGGAATTCCAGATCAAATTGGAAAAGAAAATATAGTCGAAGATAGTTATGGTTTTTGAGAAGAAGGTAAGTAGTTGTCGCTGATCCTTTTAACCTTGGTTGATTACGGCACCGACGGCTGTCGATCAGATTCTCGTAATGTACCCGAACCAGATAGATTCTGGAAAATATCTTCTTTCCATGCTGGAACAAGGAAAAATCATGGATGTGAGATAATTGGTAGAGGTAACCGAGTTCAGGGCTTGATAGTTACCACAAGGACGCCCATTCCCCGGAATGGATTTGTTTACCAAATGGAGCGGCCACCATAGAGGGATGGCGAGTTGCTGTCAGACGGGCGTACGATCCTCCGTCGATCCCGCCAGCGGCCGATTTTCTCCATCATGGCGCCCCAAGTCAGGCATCGTCATTGAGTGTCTGGGGACTGTGTGAGCGGCAAAAGTGTGGTTGGAGGATTCGCCGAACTTGGCAAACAGCAGTGGTAAGTTTCCAACCCAATTACTTTGTTAGTGAATATAGCTTTGTAGCGCTGCATCTTCGCTATGACAGACTGTTGTATTGGAGACGCTTTTAGCTCCGTGTAACGGTGACGGGACTTCGGGGTGGAATTAAAGAACCACCAGGTCGTAGTGCAAATAAGTGCCGATGCTATGAAACTTAGTTCTTTAACGAGAACTTGAGATACTAAACACAACAAATATGTCCGTGAAACAAGAAAACGATGAAGTGAGATTATCGTTTGACATGGATAAATGCAAAAAAATCAACTCCATATAAATAATATGTTCAAATGCTTTTTAGAATGAACCGATCAAAACTTCCTACTGATGATCTTTATAACCTTGAAAGCGTCTTCTACTCGACTAGTGTTCAAGGTCTGTGTTGCCAATTACCTTGAATACAATGGTATGCGTATTTTGAGAATCGAGGATTATTTAATTAGGTTGATGCCGTCTGCGTTCTTATATCCTGCGCTAGTCGTCCTGAAACGTATGATCTTGCAAACTTCATTGGTCGTGGGGAGATGTTTGGTGCACGGCAACCCGTAATTATTCACCTATTTGACGTTCCAGATGCAAAAAACACGCTTGAATTACTTGCCAATGAACTAATTGACAGTGCAATGCCACCACTAGAACATGTTTATATTGTAGAGGACGCTCATACCATGTTCGATAACGTGGATATTGCGATAATCCTTGACACGGTGGAATTTGATGATTATTTTACCAAAAAAGACCAAATAAGTCTCTGTTTGAGTGTGTACAGACATCTAGGCGAAGCTTTGGAACACAATGGGAAACAGACAGTCAAAGTTGTTGTCGCCGGAGATCCTATTAACATTAACACTGATATATTAAGTCGATTTGCACCATCGCTGTCTAAATCATGTTTCACGGGCCTTTTGAGAATGGACCATAACAGGGCACTTTCCCAGGTATGGTTTTCGCTTAAAGGCTTATAGTTTAAGCTTGCAAAGCGACTTCAAATTGATATTGAAATGGTGAAAAACGTCATCATTTGGGGCAATGCTGGACCAACCGAGCACGTGGATATGACTCACGCCCAGGTAGTCTCGAAGGAAACCGGGAAAATCACCAGTGTACCGGAGCTTATCAACAACGAGCACTGGATGAAACACGTCTTTTTGCCCCATATTCAGAAAAATTGTTCGCGTGTATTATCGCCCCATCAAGTCGCAATGTTGAAGGCGAAGGCCATTGTTGACCATGTACACGATCTCTGGTTTGGTACCAGTAAGGTAGGAGCTTTCTTGAAACGTGGGTTTAAAGCCAGTACCATTGCCCAATACGTTTGCTTTTAAACCCAAACTAAATTTGAATATGTTGGCGTGTTGTTTAGAGAGAACTGCTTCTTGGGGGATTTCGACCACTATTACGAGGTCAATTAGGTTTATTTCAACCAATAGAAAATATTAGACGCAAAGCAGGCATATAAGAAGCCATATATTTCGTTATGCCCAATACCTGTGAAAAACGAGAGCCAGGATGTGTTTCGGATACTCATTGAAGAAACCTACATTGGTCGATTGCAATTATTTGGAACTTCCACCTCAGATCATTCAAACTGCTCCGGAATTTTCTTGTAGAGTAATTGGACATCGATGGTGACGTACAGTAATGGCGAATATGGAGCACCAAAAGACGTCTATTTTGGATTTCCTGTGACGGTTCCCTGTTACGAGAAGACGCATTGCGCCCAAATTGTGCCCGATTTAAAATTCGAAGACGATTGGACAGGCGCCCAGTTACAGAGCACCGTCGATGAACTCAGTGAAGTTAAGCAACTGATTTGTGAAGCCCTTGAAGAAGAATCCGCCGAACATGCTGCCACATAAACATGCATTTCTGTCACTGCCCGTGTGTATTGGCGTTATGTGTTGCTAGGGAAATGTTTGCATCTTGTTGCTCGATTTTGTGTAGCAAGAGCACAGTTCCTACACAAGAGACGCCTTTGATTTAAATTTTAGTCGCGCGCTACAGGGACCTATTCTGTTCGTTAGCCGATTTATGGAATAAGGGTATTCATCACATCATTTGGGAAAGCAGTATTCATCGCAAAAAATATTTAATTAAAAAAGATGGTTTGGGTTTTGGTGTATTTAGAAGACTGGAGGTTGATTTTTTGATAGGGGTTACTACAATATCATCAAGAAGAGGGTGGTGCTTTAGTAGTTATATCAGAACCCAAATTATCTATAGATATGCGAAGAAATACGACAAGGTTCAGAGTAATATATAGTAATACGGGACAAATTAGCGATATTGAGCTTAATTTCGAATGTCGCAGTTCACTTCAACCATAGTGACACCATCGTTCGGCTTGTGCAGAGGTTGGATAGTATGGGATGGGGTGCTTCGCTGAAAACAGACCTTGTCCAAGTTCTGCAATCTCACCCGACCTCCTTGGGACGCTTACTATGGTTACTGCTAAATAATGCGATGACAGAAATCTGAATGGCACGATGGCCAAAGACTAAGTCCAAGAATAAATGATATTGTTTATTATTATTCGAACAAAAGCAAGAGTCCCACCTGCTCCGAGAACGTCGTGATAATGGGGGGGGGCGGTTGAGGTTTTGTTGTATGTAGTCTTGAGTTATGTCGTTAACTTCAAAGCATGCGTGTTAGTGTGCGGTAGACAATTAATAACATTATAACTTAAAAATAAATACATTCGGATATTAAATCAGTTCATAGTTATCTTTCGACGACTACATAAAATTCCGGAAAAGGGCACTCAAACTATGTGTCTTTTTAACTGACATTAGACAGCCTATTCGGTTGGCCATATCTTTTTACCGGTTATAATTTATGTCCGTCGCCTATTACTCAATAAAAATTGCTAATTATCGTGGAAACAGTGTTAGAAAGATGTTTAAGATGTTCATCGAGGAGCTAACCAAATAAATAAAAACATGTATCGTCAAGGGCAAAATTCTTTTTAAAAACGTCATTGATATCAGTCAGCTTAAGGGCACAGTCTTCATTAAAAAGCAAAATGCTTCAACTGCTGGGCGGAAAATATATGCAGCGTCTTGAAGTGTTTGCCGACCTTTCCGTGGTTAGGAGGGGACGTTACGCTGAGCGAGTGGGGAAGACGCTGTGAGGTGTATTAATTGCAGGAGAAAATACAGATTTTTCTATAGCGGTGTTATGTGGTCGATTATGTGATGTGGAATAAGGGTGATTAATTACTTTTGGGAGAGATGTTCGCGAGAGAAACAGAAAACGAAAAAAACATTATTTAAACTCGGCTGTAGCTTCATTTTTTCACTTGCTTAACCGATCGATTCAATTTTCTACCGCGGCGCTTTTTATTGACCGATTTTTTCGTGGTGATTTTTCTTTTTGTTGTTCTCCGGGTTTTAACTGCCTTCTTGCGTTTTCGGGACTTTCGCTTTTTTTTGGCACGTTGGTGTTTTAAAATTCTTGCTCGCATGAGCGATTCCACGTCAGGAATGCTCCCATTTCGGGCTTCGTTTAAAAGCTTTCAGGGAGGTTATTAATTTTTGTATGACACTTACCACCCAAGTAGGAGATCCGTTTGGTGCAAAGTCGATTGGTGTACATAATGAAGAACAGCGCATTGTGAAGTCCGCGCCAATGGTTAGAAGCAATCTAGAGATATTCAACAAATCATCTTTCGTAACGAGAAAAACGTAGCCTACATTTGGCCGACAAATGCAAAGGTGTAACGCCATTGGAAGTAACTATATTGACATTCGCACCATTGGCTAAAAGAAACTTAACAATACCAATTCTATTTTTTTTAGTTATCCGGTAAATTAAATACTTATTGCTTAAAACGGCGTAGTGGAGAGCAGACCACCCGAACTTGTCAGTGGTATTATGGGAGCCTTTATTTCGTATGCATCCTGTCGTTTGAGTTTTTATAATCCGATTTCTTAATTTTTCGCTCATTTGCATTATAATTTTGGGGTTTTTTAATCTGCCCTGCATTAAAGGGGCCGTTCTGTAATGTTCCAGCGGGTATATGATCTAAGAAAAGGGGATTAGAAACTGGCAACCTGTATTCCACCAGATATTGTTTCAAAACATCATTTTCCACGACGAAAAAGAGGAATTAACTGGGTGAGTGACCTTTACTTATGAAGGAAGATTGGTAAAAGGTACACGCATCGTGAAAGTGCACTTACTGAAACGTATATCATAATGAAAGCGATAGATTATGAAAGTGGAACATAATTTGAGCTTTGGGCGAAAATGGGACTGTTCATTACTACTGGTAATCACCCACGGATTCATAGTTTGGATGAAGAGAGGATGTCGCTGTATAATTTCGTCAGCTGATGAGAGCGGAAAGCAGAACTTTGACCAGAGGATCGTTAACACCGTCGCAAGTAACAAACTACTATCAACAGATCGCAAAGGAAAGATTACCCGCATTCTCTTGGACCAATTCGTGCATTACATTTCGTTGATTCAACGGTTGATGTTTGGCGTCCTTATTAAAACAGAAAATGTCCTTGAAACATTTTGATTAGAATGCAGTTATGTGCTTTGAATGGGATGTATTATAGTTTATATTCAATATTAGTTGCTATTAAAAAAATATGGGGAATTATACTGTAAGCGGTGGTAGGTTTTCTCATTTGGTTGTAGTCAAAATATTGAAATAACCCGATGGCCAGAGTCAAAGGTCTGGTGGATATCTGTGGAATAAGTATAAATGTTCTGTTCACGTAACCCTTTGATTGTGAAATCGCGAAATAAAATTGTACTCTTTTAGCAAGAAGTCGAGAGGTAAAAATCGAAGGTCGCGGTATATTGACTTTTAAGTTGAGAGGATTCATATTTGTGATTTCCAACACTCGGGCAATGGGAAGTGAGAGATAATCCAGATAACGCAATGGGAACTCTCAAGTTCGATCGACACTCGGTAATCCTTCTCCTATACCTGTTAGGTGACAAAAAGTAAATCGTGACTCTCTCGGCCGAGATGAGAGAAATATCCGGGGTGTGGGTCGCGTTCGTGTCCGATCGACAGATAGAGAAGAATCAGTTTCCGGCTTTGACGGAAGAACCGAGGCTACTTGTTACGGAGGCGGGACCCTCTTCTTCGATGGAAGAGCGAAGACTCGAAGCACTGCTCCCTACCAAGACCGCCGAGATGGGCGAATCCAGGACCCCCGAATCGATTCGAATATGGTCTCTTCTTGCTTTTATCCAGATAAGACACGTACGTTTAAAATATCATGGTTTATTATTCGAAGAACCTTACGTGGGCCTCAACAATAACGCAAAGGCACAAAGGTGATACTTGGAATTAAAATCCAACCGTCATGAACGAGTTAAGAGCATCCAAGCGTGACGTAATAATGAATGCGTTACACTGGGCCAAAACTATTGGCTTACTAATGTGCAGGTGCCAGCTGTCACGGCAGTTGATGGCGATTGATAACTTTTCTTTGTGTATAATACAGAAATACATTCGTTTCTACCGATGGGAGATGTCTTTGCTCGACAACCGGATTTAAAATGCCGACTAGGAGCGACAAGATCAAAAGTGAAGTCTGGATTGTCGCAACGAAGCAGAGACTGAACTTTATGAAGGAATTTTGCACAGCTCGGGCATCACTTCGAATTGTTGTAGCCATATTTTACGACGGAGGTAGGGAAGAAGGAAATTGGTCCTGAACAAATATCTCTTTTGAAGAATATGCATTTTGGCTGCTTCATTCTTCAATGCTGTTTTTTAACATTATGAAGACGTTTTATTTGGGCTATTTGCCCAACAATGAGAGTTATAATTATTTTAGAACGACTGTTGCGTCCGGCGCCTGTGCTGCCTTAACGATAAACCGATCTTAAGTTGTTCAATTATTGCTCTCTATCCATTTTTTACGTTTTTATTTAAGAATGTTTCACTGATAGAATCCTATATTTAGTGTTATTTTGTTGATTTTTTGACATTCTGTTTTAATTGGGTAAATAAATCCCATTGATTAGAAATTTGAAGGTTTTTCGTATTTTATGTAAGTATGTGTTTTGATATCGCTATTGCTTCGCTATGTCGAATGTTTTGACAATTCGTCCATGTTCATTTTTTATAATTAACATTTGAGGCAAAATTAAGAGATATTCGACATAATTTCCTTGTTTATTCCACCGGTTTCCGTAGGATCATTAAATGGTGCATGCATATTGCTTTTTTTCTCGACTCTATCCTGATATACAGTGAACCGTCTGTATAAATGCCGATAGATACATTTCTTAAAGTTTTTGGGGATTTTAAATGTATTTTTTTCTTTTCGCAACCCAGTCGCCAGTTTTTTTGAAACGTTAATTCTCCGTTGAGCTTTTTGTATAGCATCTCTTAGAACAACTATTTCGTAATTCAAGAATGAAGCGGAAACGCCCTGTAAAAGGTACCGATGTCCTGCCTTTTATTTACCTATAACAAGGCACGATAAGACTTATCGTTTATACGTGTCGTTGAAATGGGATAAATCAGTCGGAGTATTCTCATCCGCGGGTAGACGTCTTATCTATTCTTTTTTTAATTTGGTTGCGTTAGCCTGGCTTCCATGTGCTTAAACAGCACAGCAGAAACGGGATACTCTAGCATCGCACCACCACCATTTAGGAGGGTCGTGAACGAACGCAGCAAATCGGAAACCAAAAATCAATTATTAACGGCCAAACTGCCGTGAAAGACGTGCAAGCGGTGATTATATTTCTTATAGTGTCGTGCATGTGAACGAGGACGCTGCCGTCTAAAGGAATTTGGAATAGCAATTAGTAATAATTGAAATTTATCACTTTATGTAATGGGAGTGAAATGTATATGCAATCCACATGAGGCGATATCTCCTACTAGAGGACGAGTGTTTGCACTACGGTGTCTTATATAGCCATTGGATATGAAGCGATTGAGGAGTACTTAGAAGACCATTGCGGCAATGTCGATTAAACGTATACCTCGTTAGTTTGTACAAATAGTCTTGTCGCCCTTCTTGGCAAGCTTTCCCGGATTTGGTCGACGAGTTTCGAGTGGGATACAGTCTTCCCCAGGAGACTTGTAGTTTTTCAGCTTTTGCAATATCTTTCCAATTTTGTGGGTCGTTGCTTATGTCGTAGGTCTTATTGCATCTAGAGGATCTAGTCCGGGTTGTGTCCTCCCGAGGATTTTGACAGTTGATCGAAGTGTTCCGCCCATCACTACAACTTTCTGTCTCTCTCCGTTAATAGTTGTACCGCTGAGTCTAGCAGTAGGTTTTTAATTGATTCCGCGACATCGTACCAGTACATAGTGCGGTCTAGCTGTGCCGAGCAGTCGACCTGCAGCCATCGAAGTTGAGACGGGTTGATGATGGGACTCGCGACTTTGTGATTCGCGGGCTGGTCGAACGCAGCTACATTGCCGCGTTTGGGGTCCCAGTTACTCCGACGAGTTCCATCTGCGAATGCTACACCGTTGACGCCGGCGTTGTCGATCGACCCAATATTATATGGGCAGGAACTAGAGTTTTCAACGGGAACCTAAATATTCCGTACTCCGCAGTTAGGTAGGCGAAACGCCACATGTTAACATACTCCCCTGAAAATTAATGGCAAACGCCGGTTTATCTTCTTGTTAGTGAAATTGGATGTGTTGTTGTGCGCCGATGCAGTTGCTGCCAAGAGCGTCCTGACATTGCAGCAGCCGGCGTGTATTTTGGGTTAGGGAGAGAGGGTTTTACGCCATCGGGAAACGCTTCCGGACTAGGTTTCGCGTCTACTGCACCCCAATATCGCCGCGCATGGCATCCTAAAACAGGAGATGCAAGCCGCCACACAAAATTATCAAAGAAGCTTCCTGTCTGCGTATGAATGTTGCTTCTTATGCCAAAATCCCCATTTTCCGAATCTCCCCTACCAGAGGATAAACCATCTTCATGTTGGTTTTTTCATGGCGTTTCTCGGTAATATTTTTACACGTGGCTTCTCCAGTGTCCTCCCCTTTCAAGAACAATGCTGTATTGTTTTGCGCTCCCTTTTCCATTTTAGAAATGGATTTAAATCCTGATGATTTTGCTGTATCAGGTCCCCCCGTAAGCGATGACGATTTGCTCAACAACTGTCCTCCCGTCGAAATTCCTCCACTTGAGGTGCCATTCCACCTTGCCGTCGACAATGGCGCCCGTCTCATGATCTCCAAGGTCGTCTGCGAAAACTTCAAGTCCTACGGTGGCCGTCGTGTGCTGGGTCCGTTTCACAAAAGATTCACCTGTATCATCGGGCCCAATGGGAGCGGAAAGAGCAACGTCATCGACGCCCTCCTCTTTGTCTTCGGTTTCCGGGCCTCCAAGGTGCGCTCGAAGAAGCTCAGCAGTCTGATCCACAACAGCGACGAGTTGCCGCACCTCGACAGCTGCCAGGTGGCCGTCTTCTTCCAGCGCATCGTCGACACGGGCGCCGGGGCCCTCGACTACGATGTGGTGGAGGGCAGCGAGTTTGCCGTCTCGCGCAAGGCCTTCAAAGACAACTCGAGTGCATACTACGTCAACGACTGCAAGGCCAGCTTCAAGGAGGTTACGGGGCTCCTGAAACAGCAGGGCATCGATCTCGACCACAACCGCTTTCTCATCCTCCAGGGCGAAGTGGAACAAATCTCGCTCATGAAACCCAAGGGAGCCACCGAATACGAAACTGGGTTTCTCGAGTACCTTGAGGTGCGTGTTGTTGTTGTTGTTACTTGCGCTTTATGAACCTCCGTGGCTGGTGTGTCCGCATGTAGCCGCACGATTGGCCAGTATCCATTCCCTATCGCTTGAACCCACGTGTCTACTTCACTGTTGATGGACCGCGTGTGACTGGGTGTTGGGTTGTCTATTTAGCGGCCTGATTGATTGATTGGCTGAATAGCCGCGGTGTCGCCATTGGCCCATGTTTTTGTTCGTTTTTGATTCACCCAGGATATTATCGGGTCAAACCGGTTCAAGCGGCCATTGGCGATTCTGGCCGATAGGATTGAACGTCTCAAGGACATCCGGTTGGAGAAGTTGGCGCGCGTGAAGGCCGTCGAAAAGGAGAAGAACGAGCTGCAGATGGTGCGAAATGAGGCGCTCACTTACCTGCGTCTGCTCAACAAGATTACGCGGATTAAGAACGTCATCTACCAGAAAAACCACCACTGCGAAGTCGCCAACGAGACGAACCTTCGGAGGCAACTCGTAGAGGTTGAGAAACAGCTGGAGGTTAGTCTGAACTTTGGGTCGGTTGGTCTGCGTGGTAAAACATTTCGGTGGCATTGCTTGTGTGTGTCACCTTAGGAGTTCACCAGCGAGGTGACGAAATCGGCGGAGGCACTGAAGGAGCTGCGGGCGACGCGAGATGCGGAGGACGGGCGGGCGTCTCGACTGCAGGAGCAGCACCGCGCTGCAAAGGCTCGCTTCGCCGATTTCGAGGCCGCGGACACCCGTATTCGCGACGAACACGCCCACCTGAAGTCGCAGGGCAAGCGGACCGTCAAGGCCCTGGCTGGCGAGCGTAAGCGCCTCGAGGAGATTCAGCGACTGCCCGGCGAGGCCGAGGAGCGTCGCGACGCCCTCCGCGCTCAGCTCGACGAACTTGAGGCCAGCAAGGCCAAACAGGAGGCCATCTATCAGGTGAGGTCTTGTCCCTCTTCTCCACGGGCGGTTGTCTCACTGGGCGTATGTATTTTTATCTATCGGTCTTTGGATATTCCCCTCAACCCCCCACAGGAGACGATGGACATCCTGGCGAAGGAGACGGAACCGCTGCGCAAGAAGATGACGGCTGCCGAGGAGGCTTTGGCGCCGGTGCAGCGCGCAGCTGACGACGCCTCGGCCCAGCTGACTCTGGCACGCCAGGAGGTCGACTTGGCCCTCTCGGCGCTCCACCGCGAGGAGGAGAGGGTTCGGGTTGCCAGGGAGGGCGTCCTGTCAACGGAGACGCGGCGGACGGAACGCGAGGCACAGCTGATGGAGGCCACGAAGGACGGAGGCGACGCCGCCAAGCAGCTCAACCGGGCCCAATCCGAACTCACGAGTGCCCGTCTCAACGAGAAGGCCTTGGAGGAGCGGGCCGTCAAGTTGCGCACCTTTATCCTTGACGCCAAGACCTCCTTTCAGGTGCGTATTGCCTTTGCTACTACTACTACTAGTAGTGGGTTGATTTACCTCCTCCTCACCGTCTTCTCTGTACAACAGGCGGACAACTCGCGCAATCGCCTTCTGGTGGCTCTGACGTCGGCTTCACAGGCCGGAAAATTGAAGGGCATTCTCGGGCGTCTCGGCGATCTGGGAGCGATTCCACAAAAGTACGATGTTGCCATATCAACAGCGTGTGGTGCGCTGGACCACATTGTTGTGGAAACCATGGAACTTGCACAAAAGGCCGTCGAGTACCTCAAGGCGAATAACCTCGGACAGGCCTCGTTTATCGGTGGGTGTGTGTCGTGCTGCGTTTGCCCTTACGTTTCCATGAGGCTTTTCTTGATGCATTGATGCATTGTATTTCTGCTCTCGACAGGTCTCGACAAGATGCAGCGGTGGTCTCAGGAGTCTGCGAGACCCTTCAACGGTCCTGTCGCCTCTGCGCGTCGGTTATTCGACCTCGTCGACACGTCGGCGTTTCCACGACTCGCGCCCTGCTTCTACTTCGCCCTGCGAAATACTCTCGTGGCCGAAAACCTCGACGTGGCCACGGACTGGGCCTTTGGGCATCGACAGCGGCATCGCGTTGTCACTCTGCAGGTGAGAGAGAGAGAGAGAGGCGTGGGAGTGCAACCCGAGTGGTGGCAATATCTGACTCATGTCCACTTGTTCTGCTTAGGGTCATCTGATCGAGACATCCGGGGCCATGTCAGGTGGCGGTGGCCGTCCCCTCTCGGGCCGAATGAACACGGACGCCCGGAAGGCTCGGAAACGAGGCAGCCAATCGTCGTCGTCGTCGTCCGCTGCTAGCGGTGGCGACGTCGTCGTCCACACCGAGGCGTCGCTGGCCGAGAAGGAGAGGGAGTTGGGCCTCTGTGAGGCCGAATTGACGGCCGCCCGACAACGCCGAGACCACCTGGAGGACGTCGTATCGCAGTTGGAGCGTCGCGTGGAGGAGGCCCGACGCACCGTCACCAAATTTCAGGTCGGTTTATGCCCCCCCTACCTCCCTCAGCTGCGGCCTAGTTCCTCTAGAGCCGACTGCTCGCCTGCCTGCCTGCCTGTTTAATCGGTGGTTCGTTAAATTGTGTGTGTGTGTATGGTAGAACGAGATGGCGCGTCTTGGGGAGGAGGCGGAGGTGCTGCGTCTGGAGGCCGAGGAGGCGGAGGTGCGCGTTGCCAATGCGGGTCCCTCGCGGAAGGAGCGCGGCCGCATGGACGCCGCCGTGGCCTCCCTCGAGGCTCTTCACCACACCAAGGCCGCCAAAGCCGACAAGTTGCGCGCCCAGGTCGAGGAGATCAAGGCCTCCCTCGTCGACGCCGGCTCGGCTCGACTCGCGGCTGTCCGCTCTCGCGTCGGTCTTGTCCAGAAGAAGATCAAGGAGGTGAGTCGCTCACGAACAGCGCCTCATTTGGGGTGTCTCTTGTGTGTCAATCTGATCCATATTTTTGATACCCGCCATTTACCATCTCTGCAGACCAACGACCAGTTTACGAAGCTCGTGGTGGACATAAAATCGGCCCAGCGGAACGAATCCAAATGTGCGGCCAAGGTCACAGCCTACGAGGAGGAGGTGGAGAGTTTGAAATCCAAACTGACCGACACGGAGGCCCAAATGTTGGAGATCGAGAAAACCGCCAAAACCTGCATGGAGGAATTCCAAGAATTGCAGAAAATTGTATGGCACCCTTCTTCACCTCTCCCCATGACTATGCCTCCTCCATAAGCCTCTAATGCCCGCCCACCTTTTTTGTATAGATCCAAGAACTGAACAAGAGCATAGCGGAAGTGAACAACGAAATCGAGAGCGTCGAATGCCGCCTCGCCGAGAAACGCAAGCACGAGGGCGGCATCCAACGTCGCCTGGACGGTGTGCGCGCCGAGGTGAAAGAGGCGACGGAGAAGGCGCGCGCGTGGCAGCACAATTTGCGCGCCCTCCGTCTCCACGTCTTCTCTGAGGACGAGGAGGAGCTGGGGGAGGGGGAGCTTGGTGGTCATGCTGCTGCTGCTGCGATGGATGTTGATCAGTCGCCCAATTTGACGTCCACCAGAACCGACCAGAAGGGCCTCTTGCCATCATACACCCCCGATCAGTTGTCAGGTGAGGAGACTGGGTATTTGTCACTCCTCTGCTTGCCAATGGTTGATGAGCATGCCTTTCCCCCTTCCTTCGGTTTGGTGGCAGAGATGTCCGTGAATGAGGCCGAGGTGCAACGCCTGGAGAAGGAGTCATCCACGATGGCGCCCAATATGGCAGCGATCGAGCAGTATCGGAAGAAGCTGGACCTCTACTTCAAGCGCGTAACCGAATTGGACCAGATCACGGAGCTGCGAGCTGATCAGCTGCGCCAGCAGGCCGACGCCAAGGCGAAACGTCTGAGCGAATTCCTCGCCGGCTTCAACGTCATCACGACTCGCCTCAAGGAGATGTACCAGATGCTCACTCAGGGTATGGATTTTCTGGCTGGTTTGATTTTTTTGTGCAGCTCCAGAATGCCATGGCAAGCGGGCCCAGTGGATACTGTGGCGCGGTTCTGTCGACAGAATACCGGCTTTGACGGCACGGACCGTTGCTGATGGCGATAGACACGGGTTTGAAAGATCCGTGTCTTGTCGAAGGCGTTGTAGAAGGTTATACACCACGCCAGTCCACCTTAGAGATTCGTCGTATGTACGCAGCCGACGGAACGTGTTCTATCTGCGCAGTAGAACGTTTGCCATCGCATGGCCAGTGTGGGGGATTGAACCTTTCAGGAGAAATTAGGCTGAACTACGCTGAACACGCACAGAAACAAGCATTCGTATTCTTTGTAGGTGGTGACGCGGAACTGGAGTTGATAGATAGCCTGGATCCATTTTCCGAAGGCATCGTTTTTAGCGTGCGTCCCCCAAAGAAGACCTGGAAATCTATCGCAAACCTCTCGGGTGGTGAAAAGACACTGTCCAGTTTGGCACTGGTTTTTGCGCTTCACCACTACAAACCCACGCCACTGTACGTGATGGACGAGATAGATGCTGCGCTGGACTTCAAAAACGTCTCGATTGTTGGTAACTACGTGGTAGAACGCACAGTGAACGCCCAGTTTGTCATAATTTCACTGCGGAACAACATGTTTGAATTGGCGGATCGTCTTGTGGGCATCTATAAGACGCACAACATCACCAAGTCCGTCGCGCTCGATTGTGCTGGTCTGGCGTGCCGACTCGACAAGGCCATTGGTCAACGCCTCAATCGGAGTGCCGTCGACGCCAGATCGGTAAGCATCATGCCGCGGCAACGGGGAGGAGGAGGAGAAGTGGGACCACGTCCGATGACGGCGGCAGCGTCTTCCTTTTCCACGGAAGCCATGACCGTCATTTTGGAGGAAGCGAAGGCCACTACGGTTGCGGATGCTGAAGTGGACGGGTGTGGTGGTGTTGGTGGCGAGGAAGTGCGGTCTTCGGGCGGCGACGGCGGCGGCGTTGCAGCAAACTAAGAATGCCGATTTTTTACTTATACAGACCTATTTTGTCATCTCATACCCATGTTATAAACACTGCAGTGAAACAATTCTGATTATGTACAGCCGCTGACATTATGTTCATTGTTAATAAGACGTACAATTCGATTATGGGCACCGGTGGCCGTATGTGGTGTCTTCCCAGTGTATGATTGGCTTGGAATACCGTATCAAGAATCGTCGAATTCGCAGATATGTAGCGACCTCAAACGCCCCTTTTTGTTTTAACGAACACGAACGCACCATCGCCGACTTAACGTCATGGCTTTGTATTATTAAATCAAAAAAACAATCTTGATGATACTTTGGTTTGCGTTCTCTTATATAATCCTTTTTAGACGCGTTTGTCTTAAAAGGGTTAAGTGGGTTGAGTTATCGTCGAACTGCGAATCACGACATTGGCGAGCATAATTGTTTCGGAGTTTCTTCTGATGGGCGCCCCCATTGAGCAATCGCCAGACGTATTTGCCGTCTCTATTAAAATGCCACCTCCGTGGAAGAGCGATATAGAGGCATGGCTTTCGGTCGTTGAATCCCAGTTTGCGGCGAAAGGAATTGTCGCCGCTGTGACAAGACCCCCACAGACTCTCACTAACGACGAGGTTAAAGAGTTGCGTGACTTGAGGCACCAAATGCGTAACTTGCTGGAGAACAAGGATCGCTCGCAGCGTCAACGGAGGCCACCGATGGCCGTTAACACAAGCAAGCAAGACGACACGCTCTGCTGGTATCATCAGTGGTTCGGGCCCAAAGCAAGAAGCTGCCGTTCTCCATGTACTTGGTCGGGAAACGGAGAGGCCAGGCAGTGAGTGCGGCTTTCACTCCGCCTGGCAAGTATACACCCAGCCGCATTCTGTTTGTGAAGGACGTCGAAAGCGGTCGCCGCTTCATGGTGGACTCCAGCGTTGACGTGAGCGTAATTCCCCCAACTATGTCTGACCGTTTACATCTTGACAACGATTTCGTCCTCCAGGCTGCCAATCGAAGTGACATCAAAACTAACGGCCAGTGTGCGCTTCGTCTCGACCTCGGACTGGGGCGCATTTTCCCTTTCACATTCATCGTGGCTGATATCCCTCATGCGATCTTTGGTGCGAACTTCCTTTTCACGTTTGGCCTATCTGTCAGCGTCCGACGAAAGAAACTCGTTGACTAATCGACGGCAGCGGTAGTCTCTGGATACACAGCAACGACTTCGATCCGCCACCTCACCCACATTCCTATCTCATCTCCCTACAAGGCCCTTCTCGATCAATTTACCGATCTCCAAAACGTGAACCGAACACGACAGAAGCCACCACCCGACATAGTCCACCATATAAAGACCACCGGCCCTGCCACATTTCAGCGTTACCGCCGTCTCGACTCAGCAAAGAGAACTTCGAATCACGACAGATACTGTCCCCATCAGTAACTTGGCGTCAACTTGGCTTTTTAAATAAGTGCATCTTAAAACATTTATCGCCGTAGAAAATTTTAATTTATAAAAATACAGAGAACATAAGGGTATTCAACATAAATCATACATCGAATAGTAACGTCTAGATTGCGAAAAAGTATGAAGCTTAATCATGTTAATTTGAGTGTCGCAAAATTCACAGAAAGATACCGATTTAAACAGATTAAATGTAAAGCTTTTGCGCAATGAAAAAATAACCGTTAAAAACAGGGACAATATACAAATAGGACTACACCTACAATGTTTTACCTACATTTTTCGGTCGCAGTAAATCAAGGTTATTGTCTCTTTTACCGGTGACTTGGAAAACGTCTGTTAATCATTTAGAAAGACATGGCCCTCGTACCAAAACCGGATTAAATTTATAGTAAACCAATTAAAACACACATTGCACGTTATTTTTTCCCAATTTATATAAATTAAAGGGTTATTTTGTGCATACATAGGAATGATAATTTAGCGGAAACTAATTAACATCCACAACGGGTTTCGATCTATTGAATAACAATGCTAATACGTGATTGGCTTGTTTGTTTTTTGGTTTTGAGCCAGTATTTGACTTGATTAGCAATGGCGTTGACGTCTGTGGCTGGATTTATTTCTCTTTTAGATGATGATCGTCAAGATATCAAAGTATGTCATATTTTAAATGTTATTCTTTAGGCCTTTGCACTTAAACGCCTTACGGATCTCGTGGACGAATTTTGGGCAGAAATATCGGAATCTGTTGACAAAATCGAGATTCTCTACGAGGATGGGAATTTCGTTCATAACAAGGCGGCGGCTCTGCTAGCATCAAAAGTTTACTATAATCTTGGTGAATACGACGATGCCCTTCATTTCGCACTTTGTGCCGAGGAGTTATTTTATGGGAACGCGAAGTCTGAATACGCAAGGACAGTCATTAGTTAGTTCCATTATTTTTAACATATTCGTTTTAGCTAAGTGCATTGATAAGTACACAACAATTCGCTCGGAAAATGAAGGAAGTATTGGAACCAAACTTACTGCTAAGGATCTGAAATCGAGTGGCAGAAAGTGGTCTGTTGGTGATGGCAGCACATATAGCCAACTCGAAGCCGTTGTTAACCGGATGTTCAGTAAATGTTTTGCCCACAAACAGTTTAAGCAGGCTCTCGGTATCGCCATCGAAACACGACGGTTTGCCTAAATTTTATTCCTGTAAATATTGTTTTACCATTTTATCTTTCAGAGATGACATTTTTGAACAGGCCATAATCAATTCCGACGATCGCGAAGACATGATGCGATATGCTCTTAAAGTGGTTCTTAACTTAGTCGACAGTGTTAAGTTACGGAACCGACTTTTGAACATACTTGTTGGTGTCTACAGCAAAAATCCATCCCCTGCTGATTCGGTTCATATCTGCCAATGTCTTGTTCTGATGGATAATCCACAGGTACTTTATAAAAGAACGGCATGCTTGTTGATTTATAAATATAATACAATCATGGCATCCTATGTTGTAGGCAACTGCAGAGGCTCTTGAAACATTACTTCTAAAGTCAGAGGATGCTGCCGTTACTGCTTATCAAATCGGTTTTGACCTGTACGAAAACGCAACGCAACAATTTCTGCATCGAGTATCGGGTACTCTTTCGCATAGTTCAAGACTGTGTCATCTTATGGAGCAGCCAAAAGTGCCCGAGGACCCCAAAACGACTGAAGATGTGGTTGATTCTCCTGCCGAACCACCTGGCACAATCGAAGAGCCTACAAAGATACTCAATGATGAAGAAAAGGTCATTAAGAAGCGCCTAGAATTACTCACTAGCATTTTATCTGGAGACAAGGTCATCGAGCTACATCTGCAGTTCCTTATCCGCAATAACAAAGCCGATCTTCGACTCTTAGAACGCATTAAGGACGATGTCCGCAATTCGGTAACGCACAATGCGACCGTCATTGCAAATAGTCTTATGCATTGTGGGACAACTTCCGACCAATTTTTGCGTGATCATCTTAATTGGCTCGGCAAGGCTGTCAACTGGGCCAAGTTCACGGCGACGGCCTCTCTTGGTGTAATTCATCGAGGTAACTTTCAAATAGGTTTTCTCTAGTGCACCATTATCTATTGCTTGCTTTAGGACACGAAAAAGAGGCCCTTCGTCTTATGTCAGCCTATCTGCCAAAAGATGCAAGTGGTAGTTCCGGTAGTGTTTATACCGAAGGTGGCGGTCTTTTTGCTCTCGGCCTCATTCATGCCAATCATGGTGGTTCAATGACAGGTGCGCTGATTCAAATTAAACCTCACAGTCAATTGCGAACCTCTTTGTTCGTTTATCTTTTTTCTTTCTAATATCTAGAGTATCTTCTCAATCAATGTAAGGAAGCTATTGCGGAACCTGTTCGTCATGGAGCTTGTTTGGGTCTTGGCTTAGCCGCTATGGGCACTGGGCGTGAGGACGTTTATGAGCAGATCAAATTGAACCTCTATCAAGACGACGCCATCACAGGTGAGTTCTTATGCACATTGGCGGCGGTTTTTCAAACCATAGTATCAGTATATACTGCGATTATGTATTCGGCTCATGTTATTGGATAAGGTGCAACCAATTATCGGCCCTATTTGAGCACTCTGATGCACTTTCTTACAGGCGAAGCTGCTGGTTTGGCTATGGGGCTCGTTATGTTGGGCACGGGTTCTACCACGGCCCTGAATGACTTACTCAGCTACACCGCGGAGACATCACACGAGAAGATTATTCGCGGCATCGCACTGGGCATTCCTCTCATCATGTTCGGCAAACAAGAAGAAGCTGATGCGCTCATCAGTAATCTCGTGCAGGTAAAACATATTTTACGCTTTTCGATGCACTTCACTGGCTTCATTGTTTACGCCGTCGCCGCCTTCGTCTTTTAGGAGACTGACCCAATAATGCGCTGGTGTGGCATGGCGACAATCGCAATGGCCTACTGCGGAACGAATAACAACCAAGCCATCCAAAAGCTTCTCCATGCAGCTGTTAGTGACACCAATGATGACGTGCGTCGATGGGCTCTCACGGGACTCGGTTTCGTCATGTTTAAGTAAGTTCCAAGCACGGTCCCTATTTTCCGTTATAACCTACACTCCCGATAAGTGTATTGGGCTTGCGTTGTTACGTCTATTAACACGACTGTCGGAGAAAGCTTATTTTATTATTTAAAAGCAACATTTTGTTTGCATAGGCTACGGTTTGTCATCCCAGTGCCATCTGTGTGGGCCTGACCTGGGAATCGAACCCGGGTCTCTCACCAACTGAGCGACGATGCTTATCACTACACCATCGGGCCTCATTATTGTGTTCATCTGCATTTTAGAGATCACGAGAAACTCCCATCTCTGGTATCCCTTCTGGCCGAGTCCTACCATCCTCACTTGCGTTACGGTGCGGCCATGGCCATCGGCATTGCCTGTGCAGGCACAGCGAACAAAGAGGCCATCGCGCTGCTCGACCAACTCCTCGATGGAACAGTGCACTTTGTTCGACAAGGAGCTCTCATCGCGCAGGCCATGGTTCTTATGCAACAGAATGCCGTCACCTGCCCCAAGGTACAGCTTCTGTGGCTCTATGACCCCACTATCACGGGATTCCCAAGTAGAGGGAGTCAACGAATGCGTTTAGCTAATCATGTTTCTATATAAATGTATAGTCTGTGGAGTTTCGGGAACGCTGTCTCAAAATCATCTCCGATCGCCACGAGGATCTCGTTGCCAAGTTTGGTGCCATCCTGGCCTGTGGCATTCTCGATGCAGGCGGTTGCAATATGACCATCTCATTGCAGACCCGCACAGGCAACACCAACATGGCGGCCGCTGTTGGTCTCTTGGTGTTCCAAAACTTTTGGTTCTGGTATCCCTTCACAAACTTCATTAGTCTCGCGCTCTCTCCCACGGCAATCATCGCGCTAAACAAGGACCTTCAGATGCCGCAAGTGCAATTTCGCTCTAACGCCAAACCGTCCACATTTGCATACCCACCACCCTTGCGTGAGTTCTTTGTTGGCAGGTGATTTTTATTCATCGCACTGGGGTCGCAGATGGTTCCGGTACCGCGTTGTATAGAAATAGTGTGTGGGTTATTGCACGTTTTCTGAGACCTCTAACTATCTTTGCGTGTCTTGTAGAAATCGAGAAGGAAAAGAAAAAAGAGAAGGTTGAGACCGCTGTTTTGAGTATTACAGCGAAACATCGAAAGAAGGAGCTGGAAAGGAAGAAGCCGGGCACCGTGGCGGTTTCCCCATCTGCCGAAAAGATGGATGTGTATGTTCAAGTGCCTTGGGTCGGTTTAAAGGAGATGGAATTAATAAACGTTTGGTTGCCTTTTAGTGACACTGAGACCCCTGCTGCGGTAACCAAGAAAGAAGAAGTTCGGGTACGTTATTATGATCTACTGTAATGTTTTTGCCAGCAAACTATCAGCCCCCTTCTATTTAATTCTAGGAGGTGTCGTTTTTGATGTTAAACAATCCGGCGCGAGTAATGCGAGCACAACAGCGGGTCCTTACTGTTTCCGAGAACTCCCGTTTCCAACCAATCAAGCCAATTACACAGGTTCGTATCCTTTTTAAACTTAAGTTCGTTTATTTCGGTTCCAAATATCTCAAGTTAAGCTACACGGCTGACACTGGGACGCTACATGTAAAAATATTCCTGAGAATACTGTTTAGTCTGGTTACATTTAATACTGAAAATTCTGATCCTGTACCTGTATGAAGCGAATATAATTTTTATTATTATTATGGGCCGTTTGTTCCTCTCGTAGGCGGGCATTCTGTTGATGCGCGACCTTCGTCCCGATGAGCCCCAAACTCTAGTTCAGGCCGTCCAACCCCATGGGCCGGGCATTAGTGGTCACAGTGGGACCGGTGCCGGCAAAGCGAAGGCAAGCGGTAGTGGTGCTGCTGGTGGAGCCTTTATTGCTGCAATAGGCGAACAGAAACCAGATCCCGCTCCTGTTCATGCCTCCACTGTCGGTGCTCTCATCGAGGGTAAGTGGTTAAACCATTTTGTTTTATCTGATCTTGCACTCTGTCAAGTCCATGTTGCCTCCCAGATGATGAAGAAACCGATGGCGAAGACGTTGACGATGACGACGATGCCGAGGACGATGGTGGTGAATCGGACGGCGAGGAAGCTGAGGATGACGATGAGGATGTCATGGATGATGATGAGGTGGATGCTGATGATGTTGACGACGACGAAGACTATTTGCCCGTTGTCCGTGGACGCCGTGGTGCCGGTGGAACCGTGACCACCACTGTTTCGGATGCGGCAGCTACCGGGGCTTCTACTGCCGCCAGTGGAGCCACCAGCCACCACCACAACGAACCCGCTCCACCTGAACCCTTTATCTGGACTGAGGATGATGCTGCTGCTGAGGCAACCACCGCTGGGGCTTCAGCAACTAGGACGACAACCACTACAACGACGGTAACCGCAGGTGTCGGTAGTGGCCAAGTCACAGCGACAACCCAGAGCCAACAACAGGCCAATCCCGTTACCACGGAGAGTGTTCATGCCGCTAATAGCCATGTTGAGAACATGGACATGGACCGCTCCAACAACCAGGCGGATAATATAGATGGAGCGGATGCTTCTTCGGATGTTGACGAAATGATTGCCAAACAGTCCGAAGACGAAAAGCCCAAGAAGTCCCCAAAGTGAATTGACTCTTGCCTTCACACCTTTTTTAAGCATACCTACACAACTAGTGTGCTTGTTTGTGACCTAAAATGTTCCCCATACGAATAACAAAGGCTTCTAAATGTACAAAATGTTGGAAGGGATATATGTAGATTTTATTTGAGATTAGAGTAGGCAGTCAGAACAAGGTCGCTCTGATTCCACTGAGAAATGTGTTCCGATAGAATTACTATGTACGTGATGAGATTCCCGCTAATTGTCTATAGATATTGAATAATCGCGGCGAGTGCAAAAAACCATGAATCTGCAATATATATATACTCAAATACCAGTGTTGCAATCATAGCCTTTGGGTTCCCAAAACAAACGAAATTTCCGAAATAATATCTTATACGATTCTTAGAATTATAAATGTAATAAAAGTGGATATATTAAAGAAAACTGAAGATGGTAAATTTAAAAAAAACGGTTACACAAACTACTCTATGTTTTTCCTTCGTATTTATCGAATTGTCTTAATGTATACTGGCATATTTCTTAAACCATATCACATAGAAGGGAAGAATTCATTATTTTCCCACAGCAACAAAATAATATATTTAAAAACGGCAAGGTCATATTGCGTCACTTTAGACGTTTCCTTTATTCGCGCCGTTCCCATCTACTGATAATGGCACGGGGTCTTCAAAAAATTCAGTCCCAGAAAAAGAATCAGGATAAACAAAATCCGAAAAAGACGGCGGCGGACAAAAAGAAAGCAGCCGAAGCAAAGTTAACATTCTCCTGCGTTGTTTGCAGAACACAGATGCCAGATCCCAAGACATACAAGTCGCACTTTGAGAACAAACATCCTAAATCGGAGTTACCTGCCGAACTTCGTGAAATATGATTAAATTTATCGTTGGTTTTCTCTTATTGAACTTATAAAACTTTTTATTATCGTTGTCTTTTCCCACTTTTGTTTTGATTGATTTCTGACGGCTGACGTTTAGCTCTTGGGTTAGTTTCTAAAATTAGGTTTCCGTTGAATTGTTTTTGTCTGTATTATGCGGTTCGAAAATGTTCGTTATCATTGATATTGCGTCTTAACTTAGTTAAATCAATTTTGTCAAAAATGGCTGCTCAGCAAAACCCATGTGAAGTTGGCATGAAGGTGTCTTGCTCATCGGGACATCAACAAAGCTGTCTTCTACAATATCAGACACGTGGAAAGGAGGTTACTCTTGAGAATGGCGAACGGGCGTATCTTGCCTCACCTGGTTGCGTAGCTCCCACCAAACTTGGCGTCGTCCTTGTTTACGACCGTTTCGGTTGCGATGTCATCAATACGCGTCGTTTCGCCGACATGCTCGCCGATCAAGCAAATGCCCATGTCCTTATGCCAGACTTTTTTCACGCCCAGCCCTGGTCTTCGGACAACTTTCCACCAAGGAATGGCGAGGAACTTGCTGCTGGGAAATGGGAAGTAGTATCATCTGTAAGATTTCTTTTCATCCTGCGTTGGATTTGGAATGTGAAGTCACTGGTTCTGGTCTTTTTTCTACAGATTCTTTCTACCAGCAACGTATACTTACGATCTCTTCTCACCCCGGAGAGTAGTCAGGCTCTCGGGATTATTGGGTTATCTTGGGGCGGAAAACAGGTGCTTGCTGCATGCAGTCACACCGGTCTCCTCGGATACCGTGCGGGCGTCTCGATACATGGCGTATCCCTAGCACCCGAGGACGCACAGAACGTCGGGGTGCCTGTTTTCCTCATGCTTTCTGGTGAAGATCCGTCCATTGAAACTCTCAAGACCATACTTGATAGGAAACCCTTTGGAGACCGCTGTAGGTAGGTATGACCGGCAATTTTTCTAGGGTCTGGTAACCCCGATGTATGATTTGTCGTATTCCTTTATCAAATGTTAAAATTACCAGCTTGCCAAATATCTGGCGTACCGTTTTTGTTTTCCGAGTGTGAGACAACTCTTTCGCCAAATGTTTTGGGAAATTAGTTTAGTCGGGCATTTGTACCCGTTCGCTATTTTTTTTAATTTACCGTCCGTCTCCCATCAGAATTCCCACTACAATGGCGCGCCAGTTTGTCGGCACGCGGCTCCGGTCTAGACTGTGGTGACCACGTTACTGCTAATTGTTTGCGTACTTGGTTGGTCACGGCGGTTGGGGATTAAACTATCGACTCGGGGATACGCAAATACTGTCCGGCGTAGATTGAATTTGATTCAATAAGGTTAACGCCTGCTATGGAAGCAGGTGGTGGTCGTGTCGAGTAGCTAATGGTGCAATGCCGGTTTCTTATTTGCCCTCTGCCACTAGGTACTACACCTTTTCGGATGAGAGCCATGGCTTCGCCGCTGCTCAGGGCGATCTCAACAACCAGGCCACACTCGAGGCGGTCAATCAGACCATCACACTGACGGCCGCATTTCTCATGGAGAACGTGCAGACGACTGGCCAGCAGACGCCCACGTCATCAGACAAGTCCTCCTAACCGCCGTGCATTGGTTCTACTGTTCATTGTATTTATTGGTGTGTGATACCACAGCCAATAACAACGAGATACGGTGTTTTATTCTAACTTCCGCTGTTGTGTTCCCGAAAATAATAAACACGCCGTTGTCTCCTCATCTCAACCGGTCAACTGTCATTTCAAATCACTAGTTTGACGATGTTCCAATTGTGGGATTCTGACCTAAGAAATATTAGACCTTCGCTGGGGGTTTTGTAACGGTAATCGTAGAACATGGGGATACACATCCCAGGCAGCCATAATGAGGAGACGCATTGAAATGAAAGGAATGGATATAATGATGCAAACAGTTATAAATGGATGGAGAGGTAATATAGACTTAGGGTAAAAATGGGATGGGTCTTCATAGCGGGAAAACTACGATGCTGGTCCATGGTTTGGAAAGTGAGGAAGTTGCTCTAGTCTCGGCGACTGTGGATGAAGGCGGCTGTCTCCTTGTGAAATCCAGTGTGAGGCATCCTGTATTGAAGGGGAGAGTGTTTGGTCTCACTCTAGATGAACCAGATTGCAGTCTTCGCCGTCATAGAAAACGGCCACCCCGTCTGAAGGTGGATGACACGAGGTCGCGTCCTATTGGCGCGCCGTAGACATTGTGCGTCCTTCAAATCCCGCGCGATGTCCTGGTAAAACACCGGGGCGTTACACTAGCCAGTTTGTGGGATTGAAATGGCCTTAATAAAACGGTCGCCATCATTATTATCATCAAATTGGTGCGAGCAAGTGAGTCACACCCACGCAAATTAACGAGATTCTTGTGGCACCACGTGGGGTCATCTGTTGGCGGTGGTGGGTGTAGTGTAGCGTGGTGTAGCCTTAGCGGATGCTTGATTTCATTGGCGGTTGGTTAGTGGCAATACATGCCTCTCTGGGTGTCTGAGCCGAGCGGCTGCAATGTAAAATCGAGCATTTGCGTCGCGTTTGAAAATGGACGGCAGATATGTTGTCAAAAAGATGTTGATGGTCGACACAGACGTTGAGGCTTCCTTGAATGGCTCGAAAATGTCAACTACTACACGTCGAGCCTTCGGTCCCCTAACGACGCGACACTTATAAAATACGCGGATGACTTGACCTTATGCCATGCATGCAAGAGGGATGGTGATTCTCAACAGCTCGGGCAGGCAGTCACTGAGGTACTCGAGTGGTCTTCGGAGAATGGTCTTTTGCTGAATGCATCTCCATTACATTTTCCCTGACAGCCGCTGTTGAAACTCCCGAAATCCCTTCACTCCATAATTTCGCTTCGAGCTCAAATTCTAAATTCCTCGGCGTTATTTTTAACAGTCGGTTATCATGGAGTGATCACGTGGATGCCGTCTTTCGTAAATGCCGTGGACTCTGCTTCCTAGTTCGTCGGTTCAGGAGACTTGGATTAAGCTCTGGCCACATAAAAACCTTTGTCCATGCCTGTATAATTCCCCTTATTGTATATTGTTCTCCAATAATTTTCCCCGGCCTTAAATGTTCTGACTTTGTAACCCTTCATAGACTTTTTAAAATAATCTCGTTTTCTAGTGGTCTGCCTATTCTCTCTATTCAAGAAATCATCGTTCAACGCCACTTCAAAAATTGTTCACTAATCGCTGCTCGTATTTTAAGTGACCCCTCTCATCCCAGTTTATCTGAATGTAAATCTCTTCTACCAATGCGTAGACTATACCGCTCAATACCAACAAGAACAGCGGCATATCGCAAGTCTTTCCAAAAATAGGCTCCCAACAGAGTCTTGTTGATGGATGAGTAACACTTAGCCGAGACCTTTCGCTGAACCCCTCTGCGTGTCCGTTCGATAACCTCGGGTCACGGCGCGCGCCTGCATGCCGGGTCACGGGCAAACCTGCGGCTTGCGAAGTCAAATCGGCTCGAAAGATGATGTGGGTGGGTGGGTGGGCGCTGTTTACGTTTGTCGCTAAGCGCGTGGTTGTTTATTATCTCAGAAAGAACCCGACTTGAAATTTTTGCCAAACTTGGCCGACGCCGCGTCGATCTGGTGGTCCGTTAATCCCACCTCAAAGTCCCGTCACCGTTACAGGGAGCTAAAAGCGTCTCCAATACAACAGTCTGTCATAACGAAGATGCAGCGCTACAAAGCTCTATTCACTGACAATGTAATTGGGTGACGAGAGACCTTCGCAACTGTTGGAAACCTTTTCGGTGACCCAGGACGTCAATGACTGAATTAAACGATAATTCTAAACCTGAAAGCGGCCCACTGCCGTCATATTCTCTTTGACCAACTTACCACTGCTGTTTGCCAAGTTCGGCGAATCCTCCAACCACACTTTGCCGCTCACAAAGTCCCCAGACACTCACTGACGATGCGTGACTTGGGGCGCCATGATAAGATGCAATAACGGAGAAAATCGACCGCTGGCGGGATCGACGGCGGATCGTACGCCCGTCTGACAGCAACTCGCCATCTCTCTATGGTGGCCGCTCCATTTGGTAAACAAACCCATTCCGGGGATTGGGCGTCCTTGTGGTAACTATCAAGCCCTGAACTCGGTTACCTCTACCGATTGTCTCACATCCATGATTCTGTGTAGTTTTTGTTCTCATCCGTTATCCTTTCGAGACGTTTATGTAGTAAAGGCAAACATTTCAGGCGACCGTATATTTCAAATTTTAAACTATGACTTCAGTCAACGTAAAACGATTGTCTTGCCGAAGCCCTTTACGGATGCTTCCATTGTCATGAGAACAGCGAATTCAAGGTACGAAACTCCCCCCGTTACAGCGCTCTCTGATCTGCGACAGCACAAATAATTTCCGTCGCTTGCCATGTCACAAATTAACGCGGCAACGTTTTGTTGTTGACTGAGTCCAAGCTCACGACATTTACCCAAAGAGACTACTATTTTAATCCACTATATATTTGAGACCACATATCATTTGCTCCAGATGTCATTACTAATGCTGTATTTAGAAAGGCGAGCCAGCAATTCAGAGCATGTTACCGATGCAAGTAGAGCCGCGCAAACCATTGTGATAGGGCTCTATATTGCTTGAGTGTTTGCGATGGAGCACAACGATATTTGAACCCGAATAAATACAGTTTGGGGAATTTGTGGTGTAGAGGTCAGAATCCCCGCTGTGTTCGTGCAAGACACGCTGCGTTCGATCCTCAGACCAAGCTTACAACAATGGCACTAGGGACGCCACTGTCAATCATATTTTTGAGAAACTTCATGGCGAAGCCCCGTGTAGGCGGTTTATCCCCGAATGGGCTCGTTTTGGCTTATAATAGAAGTAGCGGACAACCTACGTAAAAATATGTATAAATATGACAAAATATGGTCGGTTTGTCGCTAAAAAGTATGAAAGCCGAGCAATAGTTGACCTGTCCAGTGAGTCATAACTTGGCAGGACCAATAAAAACACTCAAACAAAGGTTGTCGATTTGAGGGTGTGGGGCGGTGCCGGAGACAAGAGTTAAAGATTTGGATTAAGGTTCTATGGTAATTCGAGAGACTTCGTGGCCCAATAATCAGAATGGCACGATGGCCAAAGACGAAGGTCGGGAATGAATGATATTGTTCATTATTCAAACAATAGTGAGGACCCGACCTGGGCCGAAAACGCCGACAAGGCGCGATGCTTAGCGCCCGCTGCAGACGAGTCCTGTCTGGACACACGTGGGGCGTGTCGTGGTAAAAAGTGGGGGCCGGCGAAGTGTCGTGGATGTTGTCTTAATTTATCCACGTTAAGGTCACGGAATCCGGTGTGGTGTGAGTTGGCCAATGGGGTGCCAGTCCAATGGATGTCATGCGTCTTGAATAAATAAACACACCATTTAAGGTCACTACATGGCTCCCCCTTAGACTCTTCGTCGTCAGGGTAAGAGATACAATAAAGAGTTCCTTAAAGGGACGATTACAAACAAAAGGAATCACTAGGGGGCAAAGTCAGCGAGGTTCAGGAGGGGAGACTGCTGTCAGGCCTCGCGGAAGACGGTAAATCGGTTGGATATTATATTGCGAAATTGACGAATGAAAAGGGTTCCAAAGTACTTGGAACACGTTCAGGAAACGTTCGTGTCGTTCGATGCGAGGTAATTACATCGTAGCAGGGTTGACGTTCGGATTGACCAAAATCGGGCGAGGATGGCACATTATTGTAAAAAGTGTTTCTATCGTTGTCTGAGGTGAAGATGAAGAAAATCATGTAGCGTGGTTTTCGTGTCTACCGATGCGAGTCGTATGCGTCGTAGCATGGTTGGCGTTCGGATTGACAAAACGTGGTTGAGGGTAGCATATAATTGTGAGAACGGGGCTTCTATCGCTGTAGGGATATCGACGACGAATTCGCCCTCACGTACGATGAAGAGTGTTACTTCACGTAAAATTCGCGTCTATTGATGGAAGTCGTACGCGTCGTAGCATGGCTTGCGTTCGGGTTGATTTAAAACGGCCGAGGCTAGTGTTGGCTTTCGTGTCTACCGATGCGAGTCGTATGTGTCGTAGCATGGTTGGCATTAGGATTGACATAAAGCGGTCGAGGATAGTATGTGATTGTTTGAAAAAGGCTTCTGTTGCTGTGAGGTGATTAGCGCTGACGGATTCCCCACGAAAGATGAAGGGATTAATATCACCTGACTTTTGCGTCGATCGGTGCGAGTCGTATGCGTCGTAGCATGGCTGGCGGTCGAGTTGAAACAAAGCCGTCGAAGAAAGTAAGTAGGGCACTTTCAAGTTCACTGTGAAATATTATCCTGTTTCAGCCGCAGATGGGTGATGAATATAGATTTTAGTGAGAGCGTCGTCTTTATGGCGGCCTATGGTTTTTCACAAAAGGACATGGGCAAAACGGTTCGAAAATGTAAAATCGGATGAATATGTTCAAAAAATACGTCGATCATCGTAGATCAGAAAATTTGCTCCGGGCACGATATGCTCACCAATATGGTAATTCGAGAGACTTCGTGGCCCAATAATCAGAATGGCACGATGGCCAAAGACGAAGGTCGGGAATGAATGATATTGTTCATTATTCAAACAATAGTGAGGACCCGACCTGGGCCGAAAACGCCGACAAGGCGCGATGCTTAGCGCCCGCTGCAGACGAGTCCTGTCTGGACACACGTGGGGCGTGTCGTGGTAAAAAGTGGGGGCCGGCGAAGTGTCGTGGATGTTGTCTTAATTTATCCACGTTAAGGTCACGGAATCCGGTGTGGTGTGAGTTGGCCAATGGGGTGCCAGTCCAATGGATGTCATGCGTCTTGAATAAATAAACACACCATTTAAGGTCACTACAGTTACCTCCAATGTCTGATTAAACGCTTAACCAAACAATTATAAATTGCAAATGTTTTAAATTGAATCAACACGCCGTTTATGAAGTGTCTTATTGGGTCTCTAATCTACATCCCGTTTCAAGCAATTGATAAACGAACTTTGGAGAACTCTACTGTTGGTAGACTTTCTTCTGAGTAAGTTTATTAAGCGTTTCCGGGATCCCAGCCAGCTCTAAGAATAAGCAAATATTTGTCACATTTGGAGTCGGGAATTTTTGGGATCGGTTAGTTTTCGTAGTCACTAATAATAATAATAATATTCGCTTTATTAAGGTCAAGAGGACCAAAACTTTCAGCATTAAAATTTACAATAAACAAACATGTTACAGGACGTAACGATTATCCGCAGAAAAATTTAAGACGAATAAAAGAAGTAACATCAAGGTAAATTAGCAAGAAAGGCCAATTTAACCCACGAAGTATATAAAGTTTGGCAAACGGGAAATGGCGGCCATTGAAAGGCCCTATTGACAATTAGCGTGTTTGTAATAATCGGTATCCCCGTGTCTTACTTTTTTGTCGTTTCTTAGTTCCAATAAGGCCTCACAATAAAGGAAGCCGACCCGTATCGATAGGAATTTCAGAGGGCAGGGAAAGCTGTCTAAAAAACATTATTTGTTTTAGTAGTTTCTAGTAATTAGTAAGGTAAAACTTGATTAAGTCGATTGACCGATCGAAATTCTGATACATTAACGATTTAGCTTGATCGCGACGTTTCGGGAATATCTGAGCCCGCGTGATACCTCAAGGCGCCCCATATACGAATAACAGCAATACTTGCTAAGACCCGTAAATCCCGAAGTCAACTGTGATGGGCTACGAATGTGAATATAGTTTGATACAGCGCTCTTGTCCTTCAGGCTCCAACTCAAAACGCTTTCAGAAGCTTCCGAAGACGAAAACGGCAAGCGTTAAACCGCTCCAATTTGATAAATCGAATACAACGAGGTAAGTTAGGAAGAAACTAAATGATAAAAATAATTGAGACCACGGGGGCCAACATTTTCAGCTAAAATAAAACGGTAAAACTATGCTTGATGCGACAATTGTCTTTGTGTTAGTGCTTCACCAACTCTTGTGAAACTAAAAATCTGGAAAAATATGGAATGACCGAATAGCGATACGCCACGGTTCCTGGAGATATTTAATAGTTTTGCCTTCTCAACCCCCAAAGTTTAAAAAAACTTGGAAAATTAATATCTCTCTGCAGATTATTTTTTAATGGGAGTGGCTTTTCATTTTCGTTTTTTGATAAACCTTTGTTTTTTTGATAAGACATTTCAAATAGATATCAAACGATAACCTTGGACATTTTAAAAATCGATCCATTTTGGACATGTACGCCAATTCTAAATATATTGTAACATTTTTTATAGAATTTTAATTCCAAATGATTATTAATCTAACTTATATTTTTTTAGGCTTTTCCCGAAACTTTTAGCTTTATTTGCTGTTGGTTTTATTGTCTGCGAATCGATCTCTCTAAATGTTGTTGAGATTGTTATCCAAAGATTGTCTATGCAACCTCCCGTGCACGAATCTAATCGCACTTGGGATTACGTTACATTTTCCCAGTCATGGCCTGCTGGCTATTGCAGTTTCATGAAAGTAAGCTTTAAAAATATTATTTTTTTACTTTTGTCAATTTCACTTTCATTTTTATGTTTTTAGTGCGTGTATCCAAGACCAGTGAATACGTTTAATATCCACGGCGTATGGTATGAGTCTTGATATTGATCGATGTTGTGCTTTAACATGCTTCATTGACCTTTTATTAGGCCAACAATTTGGCCCAATGAGCAAATAGCTAACTGTGAAGGCGCCCCTGAATTCAACAACGACACTCTCACGGTAATATTTTTATATATTTATTCAAACATTATTCGCGATACGTATATGTGGTCATTTATCACTATTTCAGGAGATTTTTGCCGACCTGAAACGGGAATGGGCCGATCAAAAATTTGTCAATAGTCCATGGCACCTCTGGTGAGTGTGTAGAAAGTAGCTAATACTTGCCTTCTATTACAACAGTGTTATACTGTTGGCGCATATCGAAAGGCTGGCGATAAAGGCCAGGGTTTCTCAACCGTGGCTAGAACGAATCATCTATTCTCCACCACAATCCGATATATATATTATTTAGTGTTTATTCACTTTCACCGTTTTACTTCAAACACGTCCACACATAGTCTGGTTAACGAATGAAGCGCCATTCGCTATTATCAACACTCTTCCAAAAACCATGCAGAAAAGTGAAGACGTTAATTTTGGAGTTATCGTTCACTACTTTCAAAGGAGCTGAAAATTATTCGTAGGCGATTGTATATCGCCTTTATTTTCACTCCACCACCAATGGGGTTTTCGAGCCGACCTATGATCGCCTACATTTTACCAATTCACACGAGCTATTCGCGTTGCCATTGCTTGAAACGATCGTTAGTTTCCCACCCATATGTAGTGATCTACGTCAATTATTGCAAGTTTTTAACTTAAAATATCGTAGCCTTCGTCAGTGATGTTACGTTTTTTTCGTTTTAACGTAATACTTAGCATTATCTCGTGTGTTGGTTTTACTTTTAGGCACCATGAGTGGGCAAAGCACGGCACGTGTGCTATTCAGAATCGCGAATTCTTCCCCGATCAACTGGCCTATTTTGCCACTGGCCTCAAACTGAAGGGACTGTACAATTTCACCGAGTGAGTCAAATTCAACCAACGTCGACTTGCAGTGAACCATTTCCATTTCGTTGTTATAACCCGATGATGAATCGATCTGCCCAGGCGAAACTGGAGGAGGTGCGTTAAGAAGGGACCCAGCCTATGCGATGTTGGCCAGGGTGTGCCATCGCGCCTCGGGGTTACAACAGGTTGTACGGGGCAGCTTGTGCGTTTTAGGTGCTAACCTCTCATGACTGCGCACATAGGTTGTGTCTCTGCTGTTTTTACTGTAAAAGGCGCGATTCGCCCGGGTCAGACGATTCTGGCCGTTGAGGTCGTGTTCGGCGCATTGGGGGTGGGGCATGCTTTGCTGCGCGCTTGGATGGATGCCTTTGCGGGGGTTTGGGCGGCGACGCCTTTCAATATCCGATCGGTGTGTTTTCTCGTGCAGCGAAAGCAAATATCTGACCGGTGCGCGGCTGCACGACTGGGGCACCGATTAATAGGTTGAAACGTGAATCGGTTTCATGGCATTATTTCGCTTTTTTTCAGAATATTTGCTCGCAATGCCATCGTGCCGTCCAACACAACTGAGTATCACGTGTGTGCATGTTCTAAGGTTATTTGTGCGTCTTTGTTGTCTTTTTATCCCTCCAAATTGCGTGTTGTAGACCGAATCAGTGAAAAATCTGCTTTCGAAGGAGCTGGGCGCCGTCCTGCTATTGCAATGCGAGTGGAATGTGAGTCCAACCGATCGATTTGCCAAGTTGAAGTGCGGGGCATCCATTTTTCTGTTAAGTCCACTAGGACCAATGTGATATCATGTGATTCTTCAAGCTCACGTGACAACCGCGCGTGCATATGGGCATTGTTGACTGAAACAACCTAAGTAGTTGATTGGCAGTTCGCGATTTAACTAACCCAGGCTACCATACAATTACTCAGGCGTAATGCACGGTCACCACTTTCCCCAAGCGCATTCAATCCCCCAACGCGCGAAATCATTTTCTTTTTCTCCGTCTAAACGCAGCACGGGGAAGCGGCCGTCTTGGTGGAGGTGCGCATCTGCGCGGACAAGCGATTGGCTCCCATCGACTGCCCCCCTCCAGATGCCGCCAACGCCGCCTACCCCGACACCTCGTCTGCCAGTGCCCTCCTCACCTGGACCGCCCCCTGTCCCGCCACCTTCCTGTTCCCCGTCTAGTGATTGGTTGGTTGGGGGGGGGGGGGACAGACGGTTGATTCACATTTCCATGTTTCAAAGTATTTCCAATGGACTTGCTTGTATAAATTTAATCTTATGCCGTTTAAAGTTTTCTTCGGGAAGGAGGGTTGCACACTGCCTGGCAGTGGCTGTTCCAATTAATATGTTGCCCGCACGAGAAAACGCAGCAGCAATCCGACTTCCTAGTAGTAATCAAAGTAGCACTACTGTCTACACACCCGTCGAATGAAAAATACAAATCGAACAGGCAATGCTGCCTCCTCCCAGTTAGTCCTCCCCTTAGCGCTTCCGTGGCTTCTGTTTTGTCGTTTTTGCCACCGAGAGAGAGAGAGACAGAAACAAGTCGAGCTTGTCGCCAAGATTTGTAGGCGTCGCGCTGCCAGGTGCACCCGGAGGCATTTGATCCGGAGGATTGGATTACTGTGGTTGGCTATTCCAGTTAATCTTGTCTTAATCTTACGCGGGGGGCGATATTTGTGCAATAGGCATCTGCCAACTATGCATGTTGCGGGTAATTCGAGTCGAAGGGAACATTTTGTGTGAAATAAATGAATCTCACTCCATCAGTTCGTCGCATAATTGAATTACGCGTCAATTATCGGTTTTCATATTGATCGTCTCCTTGCCGGCTGGGAGATCCGCGTCCCACACGTAGTGCACGGGGATTCACGCAATTCGTGCCAAATGACACCGGGTAGTAACGATTTTTCAGCCGGGATCACGTGAACGTCCTCCGTGCAACTCCCCATGGCTGCTGTTGTGTCCAGTCTGATAGAGAACTTTCGCTCCCAACTCGCCCGCGATGCTGAGGCCCAACTTCGCACGGGTTTTCCCGAGCGCATCCAAGCGATTATCGAGCTGCTGAAGTCCCCCATATTTGACCTGGAAGCCAATCGAAAGACGTTATCGGAGGCCGCAGTTGCGCGTGGTGTTCCGGTTGCCGACGACGAAAAGTCGGAAGGAAAACGTTCCAATGGCCCACCGGAATCGATACCCACCAACCCGATCATAGCAGAGGCCTACAAAGTCGTCAAACCGCTGCTGTTACAACTCGGTGAAGACGCCCAGCTTCTGCGGATGTGGGTGATGATGAATATCCCCAAAATTGAGGATGGAAATAATTTTGGCGTCTCGGTTCAGGAGGAGGTGATGGCGGATGCCTCTCGGACAGAAAGTGACGTCACTTCAATGCTGGATTTTTATTGCGACTACCTCGTTTATCGTGGCAAGCTCAACACCAAGCGGATCAAGTGGCCAGGCGTCATGGCCTACGCGGACGCCCTGATGGACTTGGACGAGACGACCTACATCCGCATTCGAATGGCTCTACAGGACATTCGAAATAACTACGCGCGCCTCTACGACGTCTTCCTGAAGAACATCACCAGAATCCGCAACCCGCGGTCCGACCACAACGGAATGAGCGCCGTGGCCATCATGTATTGAGTGGAGGAGGAGAAGGAGGAGGAGAGGGGCATTGATTGATGTGCGGCCAAGTCCAATTGACCCTTCTTTATTTCATCATTCATCCACGATTCAATAAATCCATTTCAACCTTTGCGGATGTACCAGCAATGTCACTGCATAGCTATTTTGCAGCTGTATGGATATCGTTTAGACAATTAAAGAGATCACATCTGTGCGCATGCCGTTAAAAAATCGAAAGAGAGAGGCCGTTTACAGATCGTATTGCCTACCAACCGTCTGTTTGCATAACCCTGTCGGGACTCGTGGCCTGTCTGGAGGTCCGAAACAGACAACCATGCACCCTAATCCCTGCAATTTAAGATCGAGACGCCTATATCCGTCGAAATAAATCGATAATTACCACAAATGGTTGCTAGTCGCAAAGGTTCACCGATCAGCCAATGACGGAGGCGGGTTTTAGAGGGCCTTGTTAGGAGATGACACAAACAAATATGATAATTGTGAAATACGAGTGGGTATTTTGCACTCTTGTGCAATGCGTAAGAATGTTGCCAGAATGTTGTTGCTTGTGGAGAAAAGCAGTGCTGACTGCGATTAACGCACATCCGCGTGACTCCACAGTGTGCACAACACTCCATGTGTGCGTTTATTGCGGTAGATAGAGGAACAACAGGAGCAGCAGAGGGTCGAGTAAATACTGGCTCAATAGGGAAAAGTCGAGGGGAGTTGACGGGGGTTGGAGGCCTCTGGCTCTTTCTCCTCAGCCGAAGAGGGAATAACGGGGAACTGGTTCCTGGTCCGCATCTCTTTATGCATTTCTGACATTGTTACTGCCAGTTGTGAAAAGGGCATCGCAGATTTGGTCCACTTTTGACGGTGTACTGTCGAAGTCTTTTATGACAGTAAGAGGAGGGAGGCGGTTGACGGTTTCTAGTAAACATCGTAGATGAGACGGCCCTTCTAGGCTGGATCTTTGTAATACTTCGAGCCGGAGGTTTCGACATACTCTTGATATAAAACACAGAGAAAAAGTCGGCAGAACCTGTTCGCGGCACGAGGGTAGATAAAGTCCCGTTTTCTTCGCGCTCCAGTATCATTAAAACAAAAACCCATTAATCTAGACTAAAAAACCAACTACTACAAAACGATTGGAATTTTATTGGACAATACAGTATTTCTAATTAAATAGGAAGATATTTCGTCTACACCACTCCCCCCTTCGACGGGCCCCCCTTCTCTCCTCGCCGATCATGCTTCGTCGGCGTCTTCTGCCACGGAGGGTTCCCGATCTCCCCCGGCTTCGACCGTGACGGTGTTGACTTGTCCTGTAGGGAAAAGTTTACGTTATACATATAGGCAATCAAATATTTATGTTTGGCTGCGACTTATTTATTATTATTAATGGTGTTATTATCTATGTCTGGGGCACCCACCTCCACCCCCAATCTATACCCCTCTCCCCTCGCTCTCGATGTCGCTCTCGTCCCCTGAGGACGATATTTGGAGGTTTTTCGCTTCCTTCGTCCCGGGCGCCCGTTGAAAACCGTCACGTCGTTGCGATGGAGTGTTTGATGTACGCCGTCGTCGATTTCCACGACGACGGTTTCGGGTCTCGGGGTGGCGATGACCTTGAAGGGTCCTATCCACCGATGGTCGAGTTTCCTAGTGCGTGCGCGATTCATGACCAGGACCCACTGGCTCCTTTCCTCGGCGGCCGCTGAGCTCGCAGAGTTTTTGTGCTCGGCTTCGTACACGCTGCTGCGCATTGGCCCGGGCCTCGGGAACAGCGCTGGTCCTGCGCAAGCCTTCCCCAAGCGATCGCTCTTCCGCCCTCTGGATTCCTCGATCGATCCCGAGCCACGGTTTTCGTCCCAGGTGGACCTCGAACGGACTATGGCGTGTAGTGCTGTGTCCGGTGGTCCGGTAGGCCCAGAGTGCTTCAGCTAGCCTCTCCCGCCAGTTAGTCGACCCGTCTTCGCAGATCGTTTTGATTCTTTCCTTAATCCCCCCCATTTCCTTCGGGGTGGTATGGGGTTGTCCTCGTGTGGAGGACTCCGAATCGGTGGCAGAGATCTTGTATCTGCGGCGCGTTCACGTTAGCCCCCCTGTCGTTGTGTAGTTGTTTGGGGGCTCCGTATCGGAAAAACCATTCGTCCCGCAGTATACGGGCTAGCTTGGCTCTGCACGTGTCCGTGGTGCTCTTTGCCTCGACCCATTTTGTAAAAAGGTCCAGCATCGTAACGATGTACCATTTAGTGCCGTCAGGGTCCGTAAGCGGTCCCGTGATGTCCCATTCTACAAATTCGTTGGGCTCTCGTGGTTCGAGGGGGCAGATAGGTATCTTCTCGGTTCGGATCGCAGTAGCCTGACATCTGCGGCATTCCTTAACGTAATCCTTCGCGTCTAGAAGGTACCCGGGCCAAAAGAAGCGTTGACGGACAGCGTCGTGCGTCCTTGCGAAGTCGTAGTGCCCGCTTTAGTCGTGCATGGTATGTAGCACCGCCCTTCGCACGGTAGGAGGCACGTAGATCTGCTCCCCGAGCTGATCCTTGAACTTGTATTGTCGGTAAAATAAAACCCCCCGCCTCTGGAGTTCGCAGTGCTCCCTTTTCACCGGATTTGAGAGTCCGCCGAGTTCCTTGACAGATTCGCTCTGTAAGCGGTCCATTAGGACGTCGGGCCACAGAGTGAGGCTTTCCTCCTCGGACTGTACCATCGGTTCCGTGGACTCCGTCTCCGCCTGCGCTAGACCCGTGAAGTGGGGTCCTGGGTCCGACTCATTTATGGGATCTAGGGCCTTGGGGCTCTCGCGGTCTTCTTGGATCTTGACTTCGTCCGGTTCGGGCATCCTGGATAACGCGTCGGCGACCACGTTCAACTTTCCCGCTTGATGCTGTAGTACAAATTTGTGGCGTTGGAGGGCCATCAGCCACCGTGCTATACGGTGGTGGACGTCCTTTGATTTGTGCAGGTACACCAGGGGGTTGTGGTCCGTGACCACCGTAAACTGTCGCCCGTGTACGTAGTCTTCGAACGTCTTTATGGCCCAGACGATCGCAAGGCACTCGCGTTCGGTCGCGGAATAATTCCGCTCCGCCGAGTTCAATGTTCGCGAGGCGAAACGAATCGCGACGGGGGCTCCTTTTCTCTCTTGTTCGAGTACGGCTCCCAGAGCGGTGTCTGACGCGTCCGCGCGGATCGTGAACTCTTGTTCGAAATCCGGAAGGGCGATTACTGGGGGGCAGCTGACTATTTGCTTGAGTCTATCGAAGGCTTTCTGCTGCTGCTCCCCCCACACGAACGGCGTTCTCTTCCGGACCAGTTGGTTTAGGGGTTCAGCTATCTCGGCTAGCTTATCGATGTACTCAGAATAGTACGTGACGAATCCCAAGAATCGACGAATGTCCTTCGCGTTCGTTGGCCGGCTGGTTTGGGACTAGCGTAATAAACGGGTACGGGTAAACGAGGTGACTTACGCGGTCTGGGTCCAGATCTCTCCGGGCAGAAGCGTGGACCTGACCCCTTTCATTGCAAGTGAAGCCTATTCGTTCTGCTGCCATCGGTTGGTCTCTCCGGGGTCTTTCTTGGACTGGATAGCTCTGTAATGCGGGGATTTGGGGGCGCGGCTGTTGTCGTGGAGCTCTGGGTTGCGTTGGGGTGCGCGTCGAAGATGTCTTGGAGTGCATTCTTCAGTTCCGTGAGGTCGGTGGGGGGGGTCCACGGTGAGTCGAGAACGAAAGCCGGGAAGGAGTCCTTCGAGGACGGTAAACACTGTCGCGTAATCTCGTATTACGCCGGGTTTCATCAGCCTCCGGACATGTTCTTGGGCCCGGACGACGAAGAGGATGGGAGGCTCATTTGCCCTCTGTCTTAACGATATGCACTCGGCGAAACTGCCGATCTCCGTTGCTTCCGTGGAACCAACGAAAGCTCTAACGGATTTTCCAAGGGAGCGACCCATTTGTAGAACACCGTCCTATTGGAGGAGCAGGGCGGCGTCCATCCTGCTCGAGATCACTTCCTTCACTTGCGCTTCGCCATAGCGCCGGATGTTTTCTTCAGTGACGAATCTGGGGAGTTCATTGTTGACGTTTTCGACGGTAAGGGTGGCGGCCGCCAGATTTGAACCCTCTAAACGGGTAAAGTTCATCTCGCCAAGGCTGTCACCACTGTGCGCAATAGCGTTTATTGCGGTAGATAAAGGAACGGCATAAGTGGCAGAGGATCGAATTGATATGTCGGGCACCTAATCTCGGCGGAAGGGGTAACGGCGATCCCAAGAATCGACGAATGTCCTTCGCGTTCGTTGACCGGCCGTATTGGAGTACGAGCGCCGCTGATTCTGGGATCGCCGTTACCCCTTACGCCGAGATTAGGTGCCCGACATATCTAACGGTGGTTTGCGAAGAAAACGGGACTTTTAGGATCGTCGTTCACGCTATCGTGAGCTTTGCTACTCCGTGTGAACTCTCTTTTATAGTGAGGAAAATGGTGAAGCTAATCAAGCAGACGACCCGAAATATCCTGCCTAGAAGGGCCGTTCCATCTAGAATGTCGACTAGTAAACGTCGACCGTCTCCCTCCCCGACCGTCTATAAGGACGACGACGAAACCACGTCGAAGCTGGACCGACTCTGGGAAGTCGTCTCACAACTGACAATTTCGTTGTCAGTACTTCAAAACGAGATGCAGAAAAGGAACCAGCCTCCAGTCATTCCTACCTCGGCTAAGGAAACAGCCGATGCCCGTTACCCCTGCTCTTGAACAAGAGCCGACGCCTCCTACTACTGTTAATTCCCCTCGACCTCGCCCAAACGATTCTGTTACAATTCGATCCTCTGCCACTTATGCCGTTCCTTTATCTACCGCAATAAACGCTATTGCGCACACACTAAATGGGGTCACTAAGTAGGAACGCGGTGCCGTGAAGATCCTAAAATCCCGATCCGCGATGTCCCCTCTTAAGCTTGCGCATCCTCTAGCAAGAGTGGAATTCCCACGAAAACAAGCCGTACCCTGATTGCTAGGAGACCGTGGATGGCATTTGACGCCAATAAAGCCGATTGCGTTGGCAGTTTAAGAAAACACAATTTTGTAGGTCGAGTGAAAAAACTGTCGACGGTTTAATGGACCAGAGCGAGGCGCTGACCGCCGAATTGCACGGCACAGCGCCGGAATTCGCACCCCCCTCGCGCCGGAAACAAAAATTCCATCGTTTTTTCAAAGCACGGAATGAATCAAGAAGCAGGCAGGGAGGGTGGTGGGTTGAATTACACACGAGGTCAAATCAAAAAAGACGTATAGACGAAGGCAAGATGGACCGTCAAAAATATTCGCACGTCCGTTAGAGATAATCAGTGTTTCCGGAGACATCGCCGGGTGTCCCCGCCTTCTTCATTTCTGATTGGTCGCCATCGCTTGTGTGGATGTAGGTGATGGGCTTTAATGTCGCCAGCGCATTTTGGAGAATCGCAATATTTGACTGAATTAAAAAAGAAGAAGTTACGCAGTTGACCAATAAAACGCGGTTTAAAATAGCTGGGATTAAACGGCAAAAGCGCGTACCCTGGCATGCTTGATTTGTAATTCAGCCAGGGAGATGAGATTTTTCTGGAAATATTTTATCCTTCGCGTTTTGAAGTCTTCAATTTCTGCGAGGGAAGAAAAGAAAGGCATAAAATAAGCATTTCAAAACCCACGTCAAATAGTTACTCGTTGAGCCAATACCAAAACGCGCCAATACGAGCATGAAGCAGATGAACCCGCACAGCAAACGACGATCGCTCATTGGGTGTGAGTGTGGAGAAGAAGCTTCCAGTCGGTTGCGTGATGCCATTCGGGAAACGTTCACCGCAATCAGAGACTCAACAAATTCCACTATTTCCCAAACAAAACATCAGTAACCCCCCAGAAAAAGAAAAGAAACGCACTCTGGATTGGTAATTTGAAGCTCTCCCAATTCCAACCACCACATACGGATACCAAAAGCCAAGTCGTACGCATGCAACAGCAAAAGATAACAGACGCGCCGAAATGCAGCTGCGAAGGTCAGACACGGAGGTTTCCGTGATGGCGCTACTGGATCGTCGGACAGGAAGAACTGAAAGCCATAAAGACTTGCCGTGACGCGCCTTGTCGGAGATGTCGTTGAACTTCTTTTGCGCGGCGGCTTGGTCTTCGTCGGCGGCGGCGATGTCGCGCTGCTTGGACCGCGCCTTATCGAGCGCCCGGTTGGCGGTGTGGTAGTCGGCGAGGGCGCGACTGCGGCGATAGAGCAGGTCCTTGGCGGCAGAGGACTCCCAGGTGTAGTAGGACAGCGTGTCCGCGAGCTTGAGGTCGTCGTCGGCGGCAATTCGCATCTCCACCGGCTAAACCAAGTGTGAGTTGTGAGTGGACGAAGAACAGCGGTACACCGGAGCACAAATCGCAGTTTCCTTTGCCCAGTGCACCAACAGCCTGTTTCATTCTAGCTAATTAAGAGCTATTCCAGTTGACCAAAATGTTTACAAATCTACGAAAAAACACCCTACTTACTACAATTGGGTAGAACCGATTTCGAGAGAGAAGAGCAACTTACGTAGAGCGAACTAAAGAAATGATGAAGTCGAGAAGTGAGCCTGAAACAGAGAAAAGGGAAGCCCGTTCAGCTCATTCAACGCGACAGGCAAAGAAATTGATGTCAGCACACAAATAACCCGGCGGGAATGGTAGGGCCTGGTAGGCTACGGGGTTCCCGGCAAGGACCCACTCTTCGTCAAATGTGGAGTTAATAGGAGGCAGTAGGAGAACGCCACTACAACAACAAGTAGGACATACGCGGATTCAGATGTCTTGAGGTTGATTGGTGGTGTTGCAGTAAGGTCCTGGAAGAGGAGTTCTAAACGAAGAGTCGCCTCGCCAACTAACCGCCTTGCAGCACAAACTGAATCAGCTGTCTGATAGGCATCGCGAATGGCCGTGTGGTATTGCACTAGGTAGGACTTTTCGTCTCTGAAAAATGGGTCGTCGTCACGTTGATTCGAGAGAAGCAGATTTGCGTCAGCTGTTTTTGTAACAGTTTTCAGAAATCCGGCAGCCTATTGTTTAAAAAAACGCAGTGAATCAGCAAAAAGATGGATGCAAACGAGTGGAAAGAGGGGGCGAACCTTTTCTTTTGCGTTTTTTGTTCGAACAGATAGACTCTCTTCGTATTCCAAAAAAACACGAAAACCGTAATCGTTTCGAAAAGTGGGATGTCCAGCGAGACGCTGAATAAATACTTCGTGCATTGCTACCGTCTTTTTGAAGTTGGCAAGGTATTCCCTTGGAAACGAGAAAGAGAGATTGCGTTATCCAGCGTAAGAAAAAACTCAGTGCTGGAAAAAAATCATTTGAATGGAACTTTTTATTCATTGTTCAAAGAGCAGCTACTTATTATGTGAGTAACTTTTGCTAGATACTCCATAGCACAAAGATCCACATGGAAACACAAAAGGTCGAAATATAAATAGGTAATCATCCTTAAATATGATCGCCAGTAATGTGATAGAAATGCTGTGGCAAGAAAGCAGAGCGCAGCCGTAAAAGTACCCAGACATGGGAGCAACTCACGCCTCAAGTTCGGCTTTAAGTTTCTGCATATCCTGTTTAGTCATGGTGCCCTCGCTTTTACCGAGGCGCTGGAGCTTCGCTCGCGATGCGTCAAAATCGGGACGCGGGGGCGCCGGTGGTACCTAATGAATGAAATAAGTAATTCCGAAATCTTACAATGAGTCCTGCAAAGGCCTCGTTCTCTTCAAGCTGGTCATGGAGCCATATAAACTCGTCATGCACGCGATTAACCTGAAACTCCTGTTTTGTGAACTCGGGCACATTCGTCTACAAAATAGGAATAAAGATTATCCAGCAGGAGATTCAAAATTTATTAAACGCGGTAGATAAAATAATGCGTGCATTCAACGGTCATTTTAGCGTGGCTTCAATGTCACGAATGTAACAATATTCTGCACACATAAATATCAAAAAAACGAACCCTTGTTTTAACCGTGAAAAATACACGATCTTTATCGCTAAGCGCGTCCGAAATTTCAACCTTCAAATATAACTCGTTCGATATGTCAACATTTTCTGTTCGTAGACGACTTTGACATTCAAGATCAATAGGGGATGTGGAAGCGCCTCCGATCGGAACAGTGTCTGAGAAAAATGACGAGGGTTCATCAAAATCAGATGCCTAAAACAAAAATATAAATAAAGAACAGCTTACCATTGTAAACGATTGTAAACTGATTGGTTTGTGTACATAAGGCGCGTCACGCGGAACACGGTAAAACGCATTTATTTATGATTATGAATATTTTAATTATTTCCCCATCATGAACATATATATTAGTTTTTAAATATAGATAAAACTCAAGTTGTACACATATAAGAAATAGAAGACTTCATGACCTAACAATCACCATTGTTATGCGGCATCATAAGGTCTCTTCAAAGTGTGTGACAGTCTTAAACCTGTATATACCCAATCCAAAACCAAAACGGATATTGCAACTAAAACATGATCTCAATAACATAAACGTTTTTCCAACGCGTGAAGTGAATCTTCCTGACCACATATTTGCGTCCTATTTTCTCTGTATGTATGTCGTAAACGTTCACTGCATCGTCGTTAGTCTACCGAAAATTTGAGGCAAGGATAATAAAAACCATTCTCGTTGTCCCAAATCTCTGATTTCTGTACGAAACTTACTATCCCTCATCCCATGTCGTATCATCTCGGTTTTTTTGAATAATTGAGGCGAAAGAAGGAACGGCTCTGCCGCCAGAGCAGGTATCGAGAAATTAAACGAATTTCGATCATTATCACAGCTGAGGTAAATATGATCAATCATATTTTTGTGGATGAGCCGTTCAAAACCCGTCGTTTATATCAACAAAGTGGTTCCCTAGACCTTGACGCTCTTAATGATTGCTTTATCTTCAAATTTATTTACGATTTTGCGGTTCTGATAATCCGTCACCGATCGTCACCGAACTCGTCAATTATTCGTTAGGAGAATGCTCGTTTCATTTGGCATGGAGATATGTCGCTACAACACCTATTCAGGAAACAGTGAATGGTTTTGCGGGACCTGATAACTTAACCCACTTAACCTTTTTACGACATACGCGTCTAAAAAGGGTAATATATGAGAACGCAAACCCAAGTATAATCAAGAAAGGTTTCTTGATTCAATAATACAAAGGCACGACGTTAAGTCGGGGATGGTGCGTTCGTGGGTCGAATTCGGTTCGTGTCCGTTAAAACAAAAAGGGACGTTTAAGGTCACTACATGGCTCCCCCTTAGACTCTTCGTCGTCAGGGGAAGAGATACAAGAAAGAGTACCTTTAAGGGGACGATTACAAACAAAAGGAATCACTAGGGGTAAAAGTCATCGAGGTTCACGAGGGGAGACTGCTGCCAGGCCTCGCGGAATACGGTAAATCGGCTGGATATTATATTGCGAAATTGAAGAAGGAAAAGTGTGCCAATGTACTGGGAACACGACTAGGAAACGTTCGTGTCGTTCGATGCGAGTTCATTACATCGTAGCAGGGTTGGCGTTCGGATTGACAAAATGTGGTTGAGGGTAGTACATAATGGTGAGAAAGAGGCTTCTATCGCGGTGGGGACATCTACGCAGAAGGCGTCTTCACGTACGATCAAGAGTGTTACTTCACCTGGCTTTCGTGTCCATCGATGCGAGTCGTATGCGTCGTAGCATGGTTGGCATTAGGATTGACATAAAGCGGTCGAGGATAGTATGTGATGGTCTGAAAAAAGGCTTCTGTTACTAGCTTTCGTGTCTATCGATGCGAGTCGTATGCGTCGTAGCATGGTTGGCATTAGGATTGACATAAAGCGGTCGAAGAAGTAGGTAACGCACATACAAGTTCATGCGAAATATTATCCTGTTTCGGTCGAATATGGGTGATAATAATAGATTTTAGTGAAAACGTCGTCTTTGTGGTGGCCTGTAATTTTCGCAGCACGAGATGAGTAGAACGGGACGAAAATGTTTGAAAATGACGTTGATCATAGTAGATCTGACGGTGGATCAGAAGATTGCTCAATGGGGGCGCTCATCAGAAGAAAATCCGAAACAATTATGCTCGCCAATGTCGGGATTCGCAATTCGACGATAACTTAACCCACTTAACCTTTTTACGACATACGCGTCTAAAAAGGGTAATATATGAGAACGCAAACCCAAGTATAATCAAGAAAGGTTTCTTGATTCAATAATACAAAGGCACGACGTTAAGTCGGGGATGGTGCGTTCGTGGGTCGAATTCGGTTCGTGTCCGTTAAAACAAAAAGGGACGTTTAAGGTCACTACAGAGCTATCGCCAAATCCTCTGTCTGGTTGAACGTGATTGAGAAGCACCTCCTCTTTAAATGGGAGGACAGGCTAAAAACCGCCAATGACCGCTGCAGTTTGCTTATAAACCAAATAGAAGCACTCTGGACGACGGGGCATCGTACTCGAACACACTGCACTCAATTTCGAAGCTAAAGACCTTTAGGTAGTTTTTTGGATTTCACTTATACTTTCAACACTATTTAACCCTCTCGCATCCTATTCTAACTGGATGAAGATTAATTGGAAGGATTGTTTATGAATTCGCTTAAACATTATTTCTCTAACCTACCCCAACTCGTAAGTGGCGTTAATGAAGCCTCCGCTTCCTTCCCTAATAACTGCGGTGTGGTGTTTGACGCAGGGCTGTCTTCATTCATATTTAACTACTATAAGTCAAGCCTTCTGTGCCCTTACGACGTAAAGCTAATAAAATACGCAGAATGATCGTTTGCTGAATGTATCTCTATTACATTTTCCCTGACAGCCGCTGTTGACACTCCCAAAATCCCTACACTCCATAATTTCGCTTCGAGCTCAAAATCTAAATTCCTCGGCGTTATTTTTAACAGTCGGTTATCATGGAATGATCATGTGGATGCCGTCTTTGATAAATGCCGTAGCCTCTGCTTCCTAGTTCGCCGATTCAGGAGACTTGGCGTAAGCTCTAGCCACATAAAAACCTTTGTCAATGCCTGTATAATTCCCCTTATTGTATATTATTCTCCAGTAATTTTCCCCGGCCTTAAATGTTCTGAGTTTTCAACCCTTAAAATAATACTCGTTTTCTAGTGGTCTGCCTATTCTCTCCATTCAAGAAATCATCGTTCAACGTCACTTCAATAATTGTTCACTAATCGCTGCTCGTATTTTAAGTGACCCTCTATTCCAGTTTATCTGAATGTAGATCTCTTCGACCAATGCGTCGACTATACCGTTCAATTCTAACAAGAACGGCGGCATATTGCAATTCGGTCATTCTGTAGTGACCATAAATGGGGTGTTTATTTATTCCAGACGCATTACATCCATTGGACTAACACCCCATTGGCTAACGGACACAACAGCGCATACTGTGACCTTAACGTGGATAAATTAAGACAATATCGACGACACTTGGCCGGCCCCCACTCCTTACCACGACACACCCAACGCGTGACAGGACTCGCCTTCAGCGGACGCTAAGCATCGCGCCTTGTCGGCGTTTTCGGCCCAGGTCGGGCCCGAACTATTGTTCGAATAACAGACAATATTATTCATTCCCGACCTTCATCGTTAGCCAATAGGGTGCCAGTCCAATGGATGTCATGGGTCTGGAATAAATAAACACCCCATTTAAGGTCACAACAATTCCTTATTTGTCCCGATTTTTAGTTTCACCAGAGCAGGTGAAACAGGAACTAAAAGACAATTTTCACATCTAATACTTGTTATACTGCCTCTTTTAACTGCTGCAAGTTTTGGTCCTCGTGACCTCAATAAAGCCACTAAAATTATTATTATCATGACTTAACTTTATGCCATGCCCGCAAGACGAGTGGTGATTTTCAACAGCTAGGAGCATGACAGTCACTGAGGTACTCTGAGTGAATTGCCTTCTGCTGAACGCATCAAAACGCGTCTCCTTAAAATATGCCCTGAGATCGGATGTTGACACTTATTAAATCACTTCACTCCATAATTTCAAAAGTTCGGGAGACTTAGAGTGTGCTCAAGCCGTATACAAATCTTTGTTCATGCCTATATACTTTCCCTTATTGTATATTGTTCCCCATTGATTTTACCTCGTTTTGAATGTTCTGACTTTTTTAAACCTTCGTAGGCTTTTTAAAATAATCTCGTTTTGTAGTGGCCTGCCTATGCTCTACATCCAAAAGATCATCGTTCACTTCACTGGTTGTACACTAATCGCTGTTCGTTTATTAGATGAAGCAGGCACTTAAATACAATTTTCGTATCTAGTATTGGGATGATCTTTTTTATGTTTAAAGTTTTGTCCTCGAGACCTCAATAAAGCGCTTACAGTTATTATTATTATTTGATTGTACAGACCCTTTAGCAGATAGTCTTCCCTGGTTATACGTGGGCTGGGTGTCCTAGAAATGGGGCTAAATGCTGTAATTTCAAGGACACACAATATCAACCATGCGCCAATAGCACACATACTCGTGTTAACCTATACATAACACGGGATGGTCGTCCTCTATGACAGCCAAGAGTGTTATCTGGTTCATTTAGCTCTCCTTCAATGCTGGATGCCTCACTCTGAATCACAGGTAACATAGCTGCCTTCATCCACAGTCCCTAAGACTCGATCAACATCCTCCCATTCCAAGCTCATTGGCATCTTTTTATACCCACGTTTGATTTACCGGTTATTTTCCCCTTCATCAATTCTCGGCGTGTTTTCAAACCAGAACGCTCTCTCTCCTTGAACTGGCTTTATTCTCTATCCGTGGTACCGCGATTATTCAGAAACGTCGGCGAGGCTGTTACGGTCATTACTCAAGAAATCCTCTCTCTAATCAGTCTTCCGGTTGGTGGGTGTAGTTGAATTGTAACAGGGTTCTCAGTGCTGCTATATCGCTTTCTAGGGTTTGCCATTAAACCATTTTCAAATGTCATCGATTCAGATTGCATCAGAATTCGTAAACACAGCGATAGCACAGTTCATATTATTCCATATATCGAGATTTCTAATCCAACTCTTTCTATTTCTCATAAGCGTTTTCCACCACCAACCGTAAGCCATTGAAGAGAGATAGGACGCCGTAGAAGTTCGAGATAGTTTACTTGAACAGCCTCCTTTGGGGGAGGGCCAATGAGGAATGAGTCACTCAATCTATTTGATTGTGGCACGATAGAAGGGGTGGGACAACCTTTTGACACGACGTGGAAATCTGCACGTTACGCGGATTGATTAATTAATTGTTTGTGAACAAAGTAGAGAACCCGCGACTCCAAGATCCACATTGAGTAATTGCTTACACGGCAGACCAAAAGAAGATCCAACCCATATCTCAAACACTGGATTGCAATATTACAATACCCCAAAATCTGAAATTTTCCATAAAAACCCGAGATCGTTACCTCCAGCGTATAACTGTCCCGTAAAGGTCCCGAAATCGTATACTTACCTGTCCGAATAGTGCTCCAACATGGCGTAATCGACTTTTCATTGGGACTTCAATTACCCCATGAATTAGTTTTATCGCCCGAACATGAAATACGCGAACAAATTAAATATACCAGTAGTTGCATTTATTATATTTACATGGCTATGGCTTCTTTCGGATGTTGTAGCAAAAATGTCCAGCCTTTTAAATATTACACTTGGAGAAATGAGGAGTTGACCATAAATTTCGGACACCGAGCGACAAAGTGATGTGTCAATCATAAAAAAAATTATACAAGATCAAGGAGACCTTTCGGTGTCCCCAGTTTATCCTCAATGGCCCACAACGTCTGCAATTCCGATAGCCGCTGGCGTCGGTAGGAGTCCCTGAGACGCCGGGATTGGAGACGCCGGGGTTTTTTAGCCGGAGCCAATGGGGCGTATTCACCACCGGCTGTCTATAATTAACCAATAGAATGCATAGAGAATATAAATAAATACTCTGACAACTGGAACACCGGATTGCATAAACGGATCGCCCCAAATAGTACTCGGAGCTCGGATAACAGACGAGTAAGATGGAGAAAAGAAGAAGAACAATCTAACCTCCCCCTCCTCCTCATTGGGTGCATGATCGGAAGAGCCGAAGGAGAGAGTACCCTCAACGACATCTGATTGGTCCATTTCAAATTCCGTCAACTGAGTATCATCATAGGGAACAAGGCGGCTATTCAATGGTGTCATCGTCTGTAGAAAACACCAAATCATGAAATTTCAAATCGAGGGAACAACAAAAAAACGACAAATAAACCTGTGGGGTGGGAGTCGAGCTGAATCGAAGAAGGAGAGATGGCTGTGATTGGCTCCCAGATGGCTGACTGGACCGTCTAAAATTTCGTTCGGAGACCTTTCTCGAAGAAGAAAATTTATAAACGTATAGTTAAATAAACATGATCTGACAAATAGGATCCCTGTAAAGTGATTCGGAAGAGGTCCACAAAATAACTCGAATAAACGGTATCTTAAACTGTTACTGAATGGAGGCGTCTGAAATTAAATCGATCAAAAAGATGTCGGCAATCGCGGGGCCCCCTAAACATGCCATTGCATTAATATTCGCATACAACTATATCATATCAGGCATATGGAACCGCTCCCGCCGTCACCGAAAAGATTATCAAATACCTTCTTTGGCGATGGGCCTACATGTGTCCGTTGACTAACAATGACGCCAGATGAAACGCCCATTTCCTACAAAGGGAACATAACAATGACGAACAAAATAGACGGCTCCAATTAACTCAAAGATGTGCCTACCCTAACGGTACTTCTGGTCAACCGTTGAGACTGTAGACTCAAAGTCTAAATAAAACGAAACAGCAGAATAGACATCGTACTTAAGTAACTTTCGACATTAAAATGAAAAACCAAACATTAGCACCTTACCCTGTGCGCACTACGCGTAAGTACACCTCTTCCTCCTCCTCCTCGTCCAATGGCCACATCGAGGCCCAGACTTTGCCGACGCCGAGAATCCAATTCCCCCAAAAAGACGCCCCTCGACGCCTCACCGAGGGGAATAAGAGTGTCGGCAAGGTCGGCCATCCGCAAGCCTGGAAGACCGAGGCTCAGCCAATCGAGGTTTCTGTGGAGGCGTCGAAGGCGCGACCTTGTCGAGCAGACGCCCCTCGCCGAATCATCGTTCTCTCGACTTGTGAGGAAGAAGATCTGCGGCCTCGGTGGCTCGGGCATGCTAAAGCAAGCAGAAGAGAGGTGCTTAGATCAGTCAGTTGCGGCCCCCTTGCAACATGCTATTTCCACGACCTTTGACCACCCTAGAGCTGGACTCTAATACGCGGGCGCAAATATAAGGGCTAATTAACAGGAAAAAAGAGAAGGCAGATGCGGAAAAATGTATTGTAAATTCGGGAGCAGGGAGGGAGGTGGGGTCGGCGCAGTTTCGACCTATTTCTTTACACGTGCGAGCCGTTGCATTTCCATACCGAAAACGGCCTTCCAGTCCCCTGGCGAAGGGCGCTCACCTCCGCGGCTTTGGGTGTAGAGCCTGTGAGGGAGGAGGAGGAGGAGGAAGAGACAAAGATGCGTCATTATGACCTCATGGCAATCAATGTACAAAACGTCCAAATGTGGTTGCTTTCGTTGCATAAGGCAGCTCGGGATCGATCGATTAGTCTCTCGATTGGACTTACTTGAGCAGAATGAGCATGATTGCAAGGTTTTCGGGTTGAACATTTAGCGACTTTTGTTGGCGACACGCAACGAAGTCCTTGTTGATTATCTGAAATAAAATAAAACAACCGACAAGGTCAATTCTCCTCTACTCACTATTCCTTCACAACTGGTTCCGGTTGCAAACACAGAACAACCCTTTCTTCGCTTTTCGCGATGACCACACCTTCGCCTGGCACCCACACCTACCCACCCGGCGATCTCCGGTTCTGAGATGGGAGGAGGGCAAGCTGAACAAGCCGGGCGGGCGACTATCCCCCTTGTCTCAGAACGATCTGGCCTCGGTTGTCTTACGTACTTTCTACTGCGGACGGTTCTTCCCAGCGGTGCACCAACAACAACAACAACGAGATAGTGTACCTCCTGGAGTTCTTCGTCAATCGCATAATCGTTTCGCTCAGCCGATGATGTGAGGAGATACCGTCTGGCGGCACAGAGAATCGATTCCTCATCCATAATCAACAGCGGAGGTCTGGCGGTGGTGAGAGAGGAGGAGGAGGGGGGTGACCAGGGGAGGACGATGACCGGTTGGATAATGGAAGGAACGCGGGAGAGAAGCAGCATACGCACGTCGGTGTCCCACTTGGTGGAGTAGAACTGGAAGTCGTACGTCAACTTGCGCTCCGTAGCGAGAAGACAGAGGGCAGCGTGGTTGAGCACACCCAGGCTGCTCAGGCGGCCAGAGGACATGGCCGTCTCGTCCGCAAGAACCTAGGTGAAGACGAGTGTGTGCATGGGGGGGACGGCGAACGGGCCAATGGCAAAACTGCACCGACCTGACTGCCGCTGGGCAACTGCAGCAAACTCGCATCCAGTTCGCCAGTGATCTCGTTTCGAATTGGCATCAGCACGCCCGAGTTGAGGTCATCCACACTGACCCTGATGGTCGAGAGTTGAGGCAGGAGACTACGCAGTGTAGCCGAAAGTCCCTCCGTCACACCGGGTTCCCAGTTGCATAAGTTGAGAGCCGGCATCGTTGTTGGGAAGGGCGAGGAAGAGGTGACCGATTTGGAACTAAAACAAGATGACTACGATGATAATTTTGCCTTAACTTGAGTGGTCAGGTCACAACAGATCGAGTGTTGTTTATTGACAGCGCAACCCTGTGCATGGTGGTGACAGGCGCAAGACAGACGATTGGCCGAGAGCTTGTCGCGCCATTCAGCTATCAGGATTCGTCAGACACCAGCGATCTCCTGCTGCCTTAAACACGCAGTGCCTTCGTATGGGGCGGATAGCGGCGCGATTCACACTAATCTGCGCTCGGCCGCACAGCTGTTGGAAGGCATTCCTGAAGCTGTTGAATCATACTCCTCCTCCTCCTTCTCAACATGGCCATTCGGGAGCCATTGTAGAGCCCAGGTATTTGAAGGCCGAGAAAACGTTGATGCGAGCCGGATTAGACAAAAGAGCCGCCCTCAGTAATCATTGTTAGAAACAGTCTCAATGATCCCAGTATTTGTTGCGGTATGGTTTCGCCGAGCGGGTGACTTCTCGTCTGCGATGTTGCATGCGGGTCTCTCTGGCCTTCGCGGATAGCTCAAGCATGTTGAGGGTGAGTCAGTCTTTACTGTGGTTTGTTTCGGCCATTAATTCTGCTTATGTTGCTTGTTGATCAGACCTTTTGACCGAGTGACATCGGTGAGCCGGGGGGGAGCGCGGACAGACAGGCGTGGTAAATGACAGACAGGCGGGCTGTACCCGATCCCTTGTTGCACTAGGATTTCCCTAGTAATTCGTGTTATGAAGAAACCTAGAGAGGACCACGCAACCAAGAACCACAAGGCAGTGTAAACATGGTGCCCGGCAACATTCGATGAATAGAACAGTGCCCAGTAGTAAAACAACAACTGGAACAGCAGCACGAGCAGTACCTGGGCAGGCGATCGTGTGCATTTTACCCAAGAGGTCATTAAAAAAACCACCTAGTTGACAAGAGCTGGAGCAGCATGAACTCGGCAGAAAGACGGTCTCCAAGAAGAGCATTTTCCAGCATTGAAATCACGACTGCCCTCGAGGCCTGGTGGTCAATCTCCGGTTCTCCGGACCCTGGGATGGCGGGAAAACACAAAACCGTGGTTGAATTTTCTCAAATGGGAAAATAATCAAGCAAAACCCAAGACAGTGTCATAATTCCCACGAACAGTAAAGTGGGTTACGATTAATTCGACCTTTCAAGTGCCACAATACACCTTGAAGGCTAATTTACAAGCATCATTCGTGGAACTCACAAATTTCAGAGAGCCAGGGATGAGAGGCGATGCTACTTTTCTCTACCAAGATGGCGTGGACCTTTGGTAGAAAGGATTTGCGCCCTGTTCCATTGACTGTCATCAAAGCGTCAGCTTCTTCGTTCTTCGCTGTTTCTGTGGTTTCGGGTTCTTCACCGAGGCGAGCGTGTTCGAGAATACCAATGGCGATAACGATATCTGTAAGCTTGAAGGCTTCCACCAAGGCGCTGTCGTAGACCTAGCAATTCAACAAAAAAGCGTCTAAGTAATTATTATAACGAAAAGTATAATTAAAGGAATAGCCTTGATTGTCTGCCTCACTCTCAGTAATACCCCTCCAATCGGAGTGGTCGTCGTAGTCGATCGGACCGATCTACTTCCGCATTCTCCGCTGTTTAGTTCTGACAATTTAGCAGATTTCTGCACCGGCGAGACATCATGAAACGTATCGCAAGATGATCGCTTCTTACCGGTCGGAGTAGAGGGCACGTAGACCTTGCGACCATGGACTATGTACAGAGGTTACGTGTCAAGGATAATGCATACAGTAATGGAATTAATTAACGAAAGATAAACTAGACAGACACACAAAAGGATATCTCAAACCACTTTGAAGCATTGGGCAATGGGCAGATGCAAAAAGACTGCCTCGATCCAAGTTTGATGGATGTTTCATCAAGTGGTGAATCGGATTGCGGTTTCAAGTATTGGACGTCCCGGTAGCGAGTCGACCTACTGGCAGATTCCCCCGTATGTCGATATGATTCCATGTACATTTCACAATCAAACATATCCTGTAGCATTCCGTGGACGCAAACCAAGTGACCATCGGGTACGTTAGGCAACGTGTTGTCTGTCAGCAGCGGAATCTTTGGACAATCAATTTTTTATTAGAACAAACCGAGTTGTCAGGAGCAGCGTCCATTTGCCGTTTTATAAATTCGGAAAATGAATTTTTTTCAGAATCTATAACAATATAAAAGTCAAATAAACGTCATTACATAAGCCATTATCATAGACCATTAGAGGTGTCGTAAGCCATTGGTTTGTAGCCATCAGTCGTCTACCTATGAAAAAAATAAAAAAATAATTACTATAACTTCAATCGTCATTAAATAAATTAAGAAGAGGATATAACTGAAGACGATAGTAATAAATTTAAGGCACAACACCTGTAAATTTTAAATAACACGCGCTGGCGAATTATAAGTGAAGACCGCTTCGAAAAACATTTCGATCACTCTAATTCGAATATCATTGATCATTACATTTTTCTGTTTGTTGGGTGTTTTCGAAAGCACGCGTTTCGCAGCACAGGACTACGTTCATTTCTGTAATGAAGCGAATCAAACTCATCTGGTCAAACTCGAACAGAAAGGTTTTGTTCTATTTTTCCTTCGGATTGGAATCCAATATGGTTGAATATTATCTTAGATGTTTGTATTACGCTAATTTTAAAAACGGTAAACGGTTCCTCCGGCTTTCTTAAATTTGAAATATTTGGAAAGTCTTCAATGCAGCTGGGAAGGAACTCCGTGGCCTTTAATAATCAACCGTTCCAGTTGATATTTTATTTAATTATTTTTTTCTTATTTTCTGTTTCCTCACACCGTTTTGATCTCCAGTCTTAATTTTGTAAGTCACAACCTTTCATCGTTCATGAGAAGACTTGTCTTGAGTGGATAAGACTCGAATGCGGTGCTCCCGTTGAATGGCGTGGGTTCAATCGAGACAGTTGTCGTGATTCCAAGTTGGTCGATACTTTAAACCACTAACCATTTTCATGACATACGCGTCTAAAAAGGATAATGAAAGAGAACGCAAACCAAGGTATCATCAAGATTGTTTTCTTGATTTAATAATACAAAGACACTACGTTAAGTCGGCGATAGTGCGTTCGTGGGCGGAAAACGGCTCGTGTCCGTTCAAACAAAAAGGGGCGTTTGAGGTCACTACATGGCTACCCCCTTAGACTCTTCGTCAACCGGGGAAGAGATACAATAAGGATGGCTGGTGGTGACGCAGGTTAACCGACGGTAAATTAACGGGCAAAGTTTGTTATATGCGGGGGTGTGCGGCTGACGCGACCGCTTCGTGTGCGGGTGGTCGGCAATGCGTCAGGCGGCTCCGGACTGATTCGGGCAGGGCCATGACAAGATGACACAATAGAGTTTCCTGGGGAAATCGTGTCGTTCGGCTGGCCAGTCAGTTCGGGCGAATTGCGAATTGGAACAGTATTGAAAAAGGGTTCCTCGACGAAAGCATTCTTGAGTCGATCAATTGAAACCGTTTCATGGCGTCCATTCATGGATATTTTAAACGTTTTATCCGAACGAGAAAGTACGGGAAAAGGACAAGCATATGGTGGTTCAAGAGGACTGCGGACTCGATCACAACGGAGAAAAACGTTAGTGCTCTTTTGCAGTTGTGGGTCGACCTGGGAGCCTGACATCAGGGGTCTGGTTTCTTTAGGCTGAACGCTCCAAGCAAAACTGCGTAGCCTCTGAAGACCATCGGAGACAAGCAGAGACGTCTATGTTGCACTTGGATGAACAAACTCACCCGGTAAGCAGAGAGTTGCACCGTAGACCAATTCCGCCGGGCATGAGTCGACGTCGGGTTTAAAAGTCGCACGAATTCCAAGCAGGACGAAAGGCAAATTGTCTGCCCAATGTTCTCGGTCATCCTGAGCCATGAGGGAGGACTTCAGTGTTCGATGGAGGCGCTCAACCATCCCATTGGCCGCGGGATGGTAAGAATTTGTGCGGATTTGTTCGCATCCAAGAAATTGACACATCCCTTAAAAAAACGTTGATTCGAATTGTGCCAGTCTGTCTGCCAAACGACGCGAAGATCCGAATCAGGCCATCCAGTTCTGCTGGAAGGCGAGAACGACCGTTTCTGCGCTGACGGATGAAGCGATCTACACAAGTCAGCAAGTAGCGGAAACCCCTGGGACGAGGGCAACGGGCCGATTAAACCCACGCGAACGTAGCTAAACCGTCCGTCGGGTGCGTCGAACGTTCCGATCGGTGCCCTGGTGTGACGATTGACTTTTACCTGTTGACACCGAGGGCATGCCCGTGTCCACAGGCGGACGTCCCTTTGCAATCCCTTCCAGCCACTAGTCGGGTGGTTGCGCGAATACCAGGGTGCGAGAGACCATGAAACCTTTCGAAAACTTGGCGTCGCATGCATTGCGGACCTAGCGGGCGAGGGGACGCTTTGGTGTTATCGCAGAGCAGAGAACGCTGAGACCGCGGGAGAGCAAGGTTTATAAGGGCTGTGTCGTCGGGCCCAATTCGAATACCCTCGTGTTGCTGGGCGTCAGACATCTCCTCGTAGTCGATACCATTAGCGAGCCGCAGACTGTTCAACGCGATGCGCGAAAGGGCGTCGGCAACCTCATTATCTGCGCCGCGGATATGACGGAATTCCAGGTCGAACTGAGAGAGGAAATCAAGTTGTCGGATCTAGCGTTCGTTGCAGCGAGACGAGTAGGATACCATGGCATGAATCAACGGCTTGTGGTCCGTGAAAATTAGACTGCGGCAACCTTCCGCAAAATGGCGAAAATGCTTTACGCTTAGGTAAGTCGCCAATAATTCACGACCGAAGGTGCTGTATCGGCGTTTCGTTGGTGATAAATATTTCGAAAAAAAACGCTTGTGGTTGTCGCCGATGCTCGTCCCCTTGGTTGAGTACAGCGCCGACTGCAGTGTTCGAAGCATCTACCATCAAAGATAGTTGGGCATCAGGGCGTGGATGAACCAATAAGGTCGCGGCAGCGAGACTAGCCTTCAACTTCTGGAAGGCTGCACTCTGTTCTGGTGACAGTTTAACCTGACCGTTTCCGCTGGAGGTCAGAGGGGTTAACGGCGAGGCCATCTCGGCAAAATCGGCGATTAAACGTCGGTAAAAATTCAGCATCCCGAGGAATTGTCGAAGCTGACGCTTTGTGCTGGGCTCCGGGTAGTCAGCAACCGCTGTTACCTTCGCGTCCAGTGGTCGAACCCCCAGATCATTTACCAACTGACCCAGGAAACTTACTTCGGTTCGGCCAAAATGGCATTTCTCGGGGTTCACCACTAGCCCATGTTCATCCAGGCGCCGAAGGACCACTTCCAAATGTCGCAGGTGCTCTTCTTCGTCTTTTCTGGCTATTAGAATGTCATCGATATTAGCACAACAGAAGTCGAAACCGCGAAGAATTGAGTCGATGAAGCGTTCAAAGGTTTTGGAAGCGTTTCTGAGCCTAAACGGAATCCGTAAGAATTCGAATGATCCAAAGGGAGTGGCGATTGCCGTTTTCGGAATGTCCTCAGCGGCGATCGGTATCTGGTGATACGCCCGGACCAGATCTATTGTGGAGAATATCTTCTTTTCATGTAGGAACGAGGCACCGTCGTGAATGTGCGGCAGAGGATAGTGGTCAGGAACAGTGACTGCGTTCATGGCTCGATAGTCGCAACAAGGACGCCAATCCCCGGGTGTGGTCTTCATTACCATGCAGAGCGGCGATGACCGCTTGCTGTCGGACGGGCGTGCGATTCCAAGCTCTATCATTCGTTCGAATAACCTTTGCGCTATGTGTCTCTTTCCTGGGTCGAGACGGCGATAACGCTGAAATGTGGCGGGGGTGCTGGTCTTTATATGGTGGACTATGTCGTGTGGTGGCTTCTGTCGTGTTCGGTTCAAGTTTTGGAGATCGGGAAATTGATCGAGAAGGGCCTTGTAGGGAGAGGGGACAGGAATGTGGGTGAGGTGGCGGATCGAGGTCGTTGCTGTGTATCCAGAGACTTCCGCTGCCGTCGATTCGTCAACGAGTTTCTTTCGTCGGACGCTGACAGGTAGGTCAAACGCGAAAAGGAAGTTCGCACCTAAGATCGCATGAGGGACATCAGCCACGATGAATGTGAAAGGGAAAATGCGCCCCAGTCCGAGGTCGAGACGAAGCGCACGCTGATGTCACTTCGATTGACAGCCTGGAGGACGAAATCGATGTCAAGGTGTAAACGGACAAACATAGGGGGGGGAATTACGCTCACGTCCGCGCCGGAGTCCACCATGAAGCGGCGACCGCGTTCGACGTCCTTCACAAAGAGAATGCGGCTGGGTGTGTACTTGTCAGGCGGAGTGAAAGCCGCACTCACTGCCTGGCCTCTCCGTTTCCAGACCAAGAACATGGAGATCGGCAGCTCCTTGCTTTGGACCTGAACCACAGATTATACCAGCAGAGCGTGTCGTCTTGTTTGCTTGTGTTTACGGCCATCGGTGGCCTACGTTGACGCTGCGAGCGGTCCTTGTTCTCAAGCAAGTTACGCATTTGGTACCTCAAGTCACGCAACTCTTGAACCTCGTCGTTAGTGAGAGGGTAGCCAAAGAAACTCTGACGACTGGGGGCAGCTTTCGGGTGAATACGTGCCGAATGATACATTCGCTGACGTCTTGGTTCACCAGGCGCTGCAGCAGTTGCGACGGTTCCCATCACCCAGTTCCTCTTCAGTAAAGAGAACGTTGTAGCGCTGTGTCTTTGTTGTCGCAGACTGCCGAATAAGAGATGTCTTTAGCACAGTGTACGGGCTGTCTGCTGGTGGTGCAACGATGATGTGACGTAAACTGGCAACTAGGTCTTCCGTCAGTGACGCAACTACGTAATAAATTTTCTTTTTCTTGGCGACAATTCATTTCACCTCAAATTGGATTCTACGACCGAAAGCCATGCTTCTATATCGCTCTTCCACGGAAGTGGGATTTTAATAGAAACGGCAAATACGTCGGGAGATTGCTCAATGGGGGCGCTCATCAGAATAAAATCCTAAAACAATTATGCTCGCCAATGTCGTGATTCCAAGTTGGTCGATACTTTAAAACAACTAAACCTTTTTATAACATACGCGTCTAAACAGGATAATGAAAGCGAACGCAAACCAAAGTATCATCAAGATTATTTTCTTGATTTAATAATACAAAGGCACCACGTTAAGTCGGCGATCGTGCGTTTGTGGGCTGAAAACGGTTTGTGTCCGTTCAAACAAAAAGCGGCGTTTGAGGTCACTACACAGTCAGCTGTCATTGAAGGAATTGGGTATCCCCAGAGACGTGACTGCTCTGTTGTGTCCCGATGGAGATACCAGGCTCAGATTAAGGTTTGCATCCATGTGCTGTTAAAAGCTTAGAATTAAAAATTAACAATTATTAAGAAGGAATCTACAACCTCTATATTCCCGTAGAATCCAAAAAATAACCACATACAAGACGAAGCATACTTTATTATGCCTTAAGCATCGCAACATTGTGTTAAGTTCGTTTCTATGACAACGGCAGCGTCAAAAAACTTGAGAACATCTGGACAATCCCCAATACGCCGCCATTTGAACCGATGCAGCTGCTCCCCATCGATCTGCAAAGAACCCAATTAGAACTACTGTTCGTTTGATTCGATTGTGGTGGAAACAAGGAAACAGCCAAACTTACGTCCAAACAAATAAGAGAACAAATAGATAATAATAAAATAAATAACCTTACCAGGTCGTTGTTTTGTCGTTGCGTATCATCATGAAACTCTCCTATATGTTTTATATTTTTTTCATCGTTATCTGGAAGTTTATAAATCAAAGAAAATGCTATTTAGCTTCGTTGAGCACGTTAATATATAGAACCCGGCAAAACACACACAGAACACAAGAAGACGATCCGTGAAGACTGCGAAGGTTATATGCGTTGAGTTTCCAGTTATCGCGTCCAGCTCGGTCCACTGTCCAAGGTCGCCGACCTTAATCGGAGGCGTAAACATTTCCACCGAGCGGAGGGGTCTATCTTTTACACCTTTTCCACCTGCAATCAAAACCCGCCCAACGAAGAAGGCGATTGTGTGAGAAAGCCGAGCGCAGTGCATAGGAGCCAGGTCGGTCCACTTCGGATTTCCACCAGCCCGAACAAACAGCGCCACGTCAGTTATTGGCCCCACGTCACCATGCCCACCGGTGATTAAGAGGGGCTCGCCGCTGAGAGCAACATTCTCGCTTTCGAACAACACGATCGCCGAGGCTGCAGCGCGTGCTTGCTTCAGTGTAGGCAATGGAAGCCACGAGGCACTAAGAAAGAAAGAGAACAGAGAAAAAATCGGGTAAACTGAAAATTCACAAAACAACCGCGTCCACTCACCTCCCTTCCGCAAACAGCTCACAGGAGTCAAGACATTGGTCTTTTGCATATCCACCACAAACGAAAATCTCGGTGGATGAGGCGGCAACAGCGGCGCCTTGCCGAGGAGTCATTAGTGGTGGGGCCTGAGATACGTGAGCCGTTTTTGGATCGACCACTGTAACAGTTGGGAAGACATCATCATTTTCGCAGGATTCACCACCAACAAAATATATCTTCTCTGAAAAGACAAACGAATCTTGGTTTGGCGGTTCCAAGTGAGACAAAACAAGAGCGTTTGCTGCAGGTGATTCAAGATGACTCACTATTTAGAGTGGTAACACCACGACAATAGAGAAACGGAAAACGAATTTCAATTGGCTCGCATTTATGGAATTGTTGTAAACTCATCACAGCAGATATATTCGTATTGCCTTTAACTGGTCCGTAGACAACGAGGTTTTTTTGAGGCTGACTTTTTTCCCGAACGCATTTAATAATCTCCCTAAAATGCCCAAATTAATTAATAAGGGAAAAAATAACTATTTATCAGAGGCCTAGTTTACAGATCTCATAACTGATTACAAAATGGCAAGAGTGCGGCTTACATACAGTTGGAATCCTGTCTGATAACCGAGTTACTGTGTACTAATTTCCGTACAGCTCCAGAGGTCAGCTTGACAATTGTCCCTTCTTTCACCAGATTCGTGAAAGCGGTTACCAGTCGACCAGGTTCATTGAAGTCTGACTTGTTAGCATCTGCCCAGTCGCAGAAGATGCGGAACCGTTCGTCAGCGCCCAAAGAAGAGTCCCTGATAAACAGTGCAACCTCGGTTTCGTCAAATCGTTCTCGAACGAAGTCTTCAGGCGACAAACATCGGCAGAGGATATTGTATATATCGTTACATTTAAGTTTTCGTGCGATTTTGAGGTAGAGCGGGACCTTTTCCTTTGTCATTCTAATTACAAACTTAGAAACACAGAGAGAAACCCGCTCACCTGGTTTCCATAAACTCAAGACACCATTTCTTAAGATCGTAGCAGTGTAGCGTGAAGGACATGATATAGAGCCATTCCACCGTTTCCTCTGATATACTAACCTCTCCCATGTAAGCATAATCTAGCACGAGTTCGACAATCCTATTTAGAAAACGTCATCAATATCACCTAAAGCAGAAACGTTACCGCCTTGGAAAACGACCCCAGGAAAGTGCGAGTCTGCCTGGCTGGGGTGTTGCGTGCTTCTCAATGTAACCATAGAGGAATGGTATTCTTGTGACCAAAACACCGCGGTGTGCATTTATCGTACCGCCTCCACCGATCTGTTGGAAACTAGATGACACCGTTCAACCATCGCTTACCTCGATTTCGAGATCGCAATGCATAGCAGAAGTTCTTAGAGTGTTCAATTCGCTGTAGCGGAAAAAGCAAGCCGCTGTTTTTTTGAATGTTTTAACTTCCATTCCAGGCTGTTTAGTTGAAGAATGTGCTGAGGGGTCCATTTCGCCCCATTTATTGCACTTCTGGCGCATCAGGGCGCACGCGTTTACGGTTAACCAATCGCCGGCGATAATGGTGACAGTATGCCTAGGTAAAGCTATGAAATAATAATCAACTCTGGCAACGCGAATTCAGGCACTCCAATTAACTCACTAAAGAAGACCAACTAGAAGAGCATAAAATGTTTCTACGTGATATCAGAATAAATATCGTGATTATTGTTTAAACTCACAACCAGGGATTGGAATAAGACGGGCGTTCGCGTGTCTCTTATTTCAGTTAATCAAAACGGAAGGTCACAATTGCTGAAAATGATAATGCAAAAAGGGGATAACCTTCCAAATAATTGGTCCTTCAAGGGGAGATTTCGGTCTTTCCAGTCACAATGTGTCATTAATTGTTAATCAAGGGCTTTCCGAAAGGATGAAAAGGCTAGTTTACTTAAATTAGCCGCTGGGCTGGGCAAAGGTTGAAAGGCGACCGGCCGTTACTCAAATTTGCGCTCATGGCCGACAAGGTATGACTGAGGGATGAGCTTTCCAAATGGCACAGCAGGGTTAATCAACACAAAGCATCTAGTGGTAATTAACCAGTGCCCTTACCGTAGGAGTCTTTTAAACCACGACTTCCCAGATAGAGGAATCAAACGAAACGTTATTTTGTTATTTCCTTAATAAACGAATTGCCCTGGGTTTAACTTGGCGTCTGTATTCCATAAATACTGAACCTTAGAAATGATAAATTCATAAATGAATTCTTTTTTTGCGATGAACTGAAGACCACGACGAAAGGAGAAGACATTTTTGATTTGGTGAACAAAAATGTTTCGCTTTTCAACTTGAAGTGGAAGAACTGCGTCAGTGTGTGGACTGATGGATGTCCTTCTATGTTTGGACGAATTGTGGCTCTCCTTGAAGCAGTTGTTTCCAACTCTCAGTTTGAAAGCCGTCAAAATCATTTTGCCGTTCGCGTCTTCATGGTGTTGTGAATTTGGATTTTCAGCTTTGACTGAAATCAAATCAAAAAAGAGTCTATGCAATCCTATCACAGTTTTACATATGACTCAACTTAACCCAATCACACAATTTGAAAAACGTGACTTCCCGATTTCTCCAGTCTGTTCGGTGGCAGCTGCTACTTCCTAGATTCATCTTATTTTCTACCCTGAAAATCGAAATTCTTTATTGCAGCTGTGGGGCTTCAAACCTGGAAGACAACCACGCAAAGACAATGCATTCACAACGGAATTTAAACGGTGCCAGCAATAGAAAACGAGAAGATGAGTTTAGTTTGCTGTTGCAAAAAAATGTGAAAGAAATCATTTGATGCATTAAAACAAAACCTTTATGAACGGCCGCAATGTGCGCGCGAAGGTTCCCTGGCCGAGAAAATCCTTACCGCAATGGCTACAGCCATGTGGCTTTAAATCTGGAAAAAGTTAAAATGCACATTCATTTCATCTGCTGAAAAAGTTGTTTGCAATTTTAAGATTAACACAACGGAAGATCGCAATTCGACTTACTTTTAATTGCTCGACCCATTTCTGTCTCCACACCTGTCATTAACGTAAAATTCCATGGAAAACTAAAATATTGGTATTATTCGACGTGGGTGTCGCTTCTCCACCACAATAATTATAATAATGGTATTCGCTTTATTAAGGTCACGAGGACCAGAAATGTCAGCATTAAATGTTACAACAGACAAAAATGATATAAAAAGTTGCGATTGTACATAGCAGGTGTAAAATAATTGTACAAGAATGAACGAAATAAAAACGAGTTAAATTTGCAAATTAAACCCTTGAAGTGTACAAAGTTTGGCAAACGCGTAATGGCGGCCATTGAAAGGCCTTTTCCACGACGCGCGCTCTGATAACGATAGGGTTCAGACACACGGCGTTATTCGCTCGTTCAGATCATTTGAATTTCCCAGATTATCTGCGGTCAGAGGATGAAACGATTAAATGACGTAACGGATGTCAAATCCCCACGAAAAACGGTCGGGGTTAAGTGAGCGTAGGTAGAGGTTGGCTGCTTCTGGCTGTAGCAGCGAACGCCATAGGGAAACAGAAAAGATCGTAAAGACACAACAGTAATAGAAATCTCGTACACATCAAGCAGCTGTAACTATCACCCATCCACTGCAAACCAACGCAAATCCACATGCCAGCTTAATTGGTAAAATCTTTGACCAATTTGCGTCTCATTTAATATTTTCTATATAATAGGCAACAATTCAAGTCACTGGTTTTGTTTGGTTCTTATCGTCGAAATGATTACTTTAAAAATGACTCATTTCGGTCAATAAATCGATGAAGATCGGCGAAACTGTGAACCTCTGTTAAACCTCTGCCGTATAAGATGAAAGAGCTTCCCTATGTAGCTGTATTAGAAGCAGTCACAATGTTCCCTGCAACCTAAGACCAGGTACCCACGCGAGAACTGCGTTTTTGGCCTTGCCCCCCAACTACCAATGCTACACCACGTATGGTATAGACAGTGGCTAGAAGTTTCGCCGTGAATTTTAAAATGAGGTCAAAGAGGCAGGTCCTCGTGGACTTAATAAAGCGAATATTATTATTATTATTATTATTTATTTCGACTCAACGAAGTGAAAGCGCGTTAAAGGAAATTATATATACGTCGCAAACGTCCAAAAGAAACGCAAGTATCTCCAATATATGAAACAGGCGTGGTGGTTTCAATCGAAAACTTGACCCTGTGGCCTAGATGTGAGCTTGTTAATAATACCCGTCTCAATAAATATTAATTTCTTAGGGTTTCTGTACATATGCGTGGAGAAATTTCTGCCAACGCTCCTAGGCTCCGTTGGTCCTCATTCACTTTTGTATATTTCATAATAAAGTTTCATTCTGTTTAAGAAGCATTCTACTTTTTCAATAAAAAAAGGTGTATTTGCGATGGATAAAAAAATTCACAAGTCGTTTTGAACATTCTGCCAATTTTTTTCAACAGCTTTGAAAGGTCCTTGTTGGAGGATAGCGCGGATGAACTGATATCCTTAAAAAGCGGGGTTAATTATAAAAGTCCCATTTTCTTAGCTGTTTTTCTCGATCTGTCACATTGCTGCACTTCTTCCGGAAAAGACAAGTGGACATCATTCTGTTGGTCTGCCGGATCCACATGTGTTACTGTTGATTTGTTCTAGTATCGATGTAGAACGTATGGTGCTATTGACCCATAGTGTTTTCATCGGCCAACGCAGCATCTTGAACCTCGTGCATCCAATAACAGTTATGTCTTCCTTCTCCGACACTTAATAAATAAAAATCACTTATTTAGGATTAAAAAACCTCCCCAGCCATATTAATTATTTTTCTCCATTAAAAACGAGATTCTACCACAGGTTTAGATCGTTTGCTAGAGATCCAGCAAATTTGAGAATTATAAAACTACTAATGAGGAGAATGGCAGAACCATAAAAATGTCATACTCTCAGTAACCAATCGTGGAAAAGTTAATGCATAGGGTGTTATGATGACATACGAGCATTCAGTGTTCGTCAAATTATTTGGAGGTAATTGTTGTTCACTGTCCAGGATAAGTGCACGGAATTTCTGCAGTTTTTCAGAAAAAAACTTGCCCGCGAGGTAACCACTCGCCCAGTCTTCAAGTCGCGTCTAAATGTTTAATAATTCTATATCCACAATTACCTGAAATTGAATATAAGCTACTTGGAGATGTGAGATCGGTTTGTTGTGAGGATTCAGTGTGCTTATTTGTCCCATTTCATACAAATAATGCTTTAATGATCCGCCCTTCTGTGCAGCGTCTCCTATCTCGTCTTCTCGGTCGATAGTAACATTTTTCGGTAAGCAGGGACCGATAAATTCATTTACCGGATGGCATATGTCTTCACCTGGGGCTGGTGTATTGGGAAGTTCGTCTTCATTCTCCGAAGATGCACAAGACGAGTTACTTGAACTGCAGTTGCTATATGCAACGTATTCTGGCAGAAATTCAACCGTCATTTCCTCAAGATTCGTATTTCTTGAGGGATTGTCTGTTTGCGAGCGTACGAATGCGCGTTTGATTCGTCGACGTTTACGAGCATTGCCCTCAGGCATTATTTTCACCTAACATTTCAGGAGAGCCCTCTATTTCATGTTAATTACGCTTGAGGTAAGTTTGATACGCTTCAAGGTACACCTTATATTCATCGGGGGTTTCCCATGTAGATTGTTTGGTTTGGAAATTGTGATAGAAATGCATATTCGTTGCCTTAACGACCCTAGACTGCCGTAGTACTCGACACAAATCTACAGTATTAAACCCCGTTAGGATTGGAGATCAAACCACCCCTGGACGACAACATACCAATTACACACACCGTTTTCCCTACTCATCAGCATTTCGTCTCCCAACTGACGTACATCGACCAGTAATGTTGACGGTTTGCCCACTTACCAAACGCCAAGTCGTTCAAGCCCGGTTTTACAATCTCCAAAGAAACTGTTCACCGTTCGGCCCCATGATACAGAGCGGTCGCAATAGAACCAGACTGAAAAGAGGACTACCGAGAAAATTCAACAACCCACGGACTGGCCAATCATTCGTTATTCAGTGCCTCCATAACAATGTGTAGAGGAAAACCAACTTATTTAATTATAATTAAAGCTTTAAATAAACTTTCAAAAAAATCCGAGTCGCTTTTTGTAATTGTCGTTTTTAATATCGAATAACGGGTTTTTGTTTTAATTGGACTCGAGCCGGACTGAATTGGGAAATTTCTGAAAGTCTCGTGCCCTTCAACGCCTATTGTATCCCCTATGTCCCCAGCCTCAACATTCCACAGTATGTCGGTTAATAAGACGCGGTATCAACAAATGAAACACAATTTACGTTTGCTTCGCAAGATGACAGGTAGTAAAAACAAAGTTATGCTAAAATGTTTAGTAATAAGTCGTGAAGAGGAAAAGTCATTGGGAAAGAAGTGTTGTATTAAATATGTGAGTTAATTTCGTATATTATATATTATGACTAGTTTAAAGATTCGACTAACGTTTTGAAATAATATTCGGTAGCATTTATTGTAAAGCGGTCGCTTGCCTTTTATATACCTATAACCTGTTACGATAAGACGTACCTTTGACACGTGTCGGAGAAATGGGGATAACTGAGCCAGAGTATTCTCAGACGTGGATCTATTTTCTCTCATAGTTGGATGTATTTATCGGCTCAAATTCCTTGTTTTCGTAACTTGATTCACACAGCCAGGTTAACGAATGAAGTGTTATGGGTGATAGTTACAGATGCTTGATGTGTATGTTGTGTCTTAAAGATCTTTTCTGTTTTCCTATGGCGTTCGCTGCTACAGTCAGAAGCAGCCAACCTCTACCTACGCTCACTTAACCCCGACCGTTTTTCGTTTGTATTTGATATCCGTTACGTCATTTAATCGTTTCATCCTCTGACCGCAGATAATCTGGGAAATTCACATCATCTGAACGTTGTGGTGGAGAAGCGACACCCACGTCGAATAATACCAATATTTTCTATGGTGTCCATATCTATTTTAGTTTTCCAAGGAATCTGACGTTAATGAAGGTGTTGAGACACAAATAGGTGGAGAAATTAAAAGTAAGTCTAATTGCGATCACCTTTTTCTGCAGATGAAATGAATGTGTATTTTAAAAGCCGCATAGCTGTTGCCTACATCGACACGTTAGGGCCGTTCACGAGGGTTCTATCGTCCAGAACTTTCATTGATAAAAGCGTTTCTTTCACGTTTTATTAAATGTCTATGAAGTAAACTGGTGATGTTCGGATTTTATTGTAATGCTTGGAACAATTCACTGTGGTGTATATTTTTGGCTTTGCTGTGTAGATTTTATTTGATTATCATTATAACAAATGTATACACTGTTCGGATGGTGTTCACGTTTTCTTTTAATACTAAGGAAAATTTTATTTTGGTCTCCATTGTTGTTCTTTGGGCAGAGTTGTGTGTCTTCTCTTTTCATTAAGACCTTCCAGGTTTATAGCTGCATCCAAGGCGGCATTTCATTTGCTCGGGCGCCAAGCCTTCGACGTAACATTTTGGCCGTTCATGAAGGTGTTGGATTTTTGTCTTTAAGCGTTCGGCTAGGATGTTTTTATCACTTTTCTGCTACTATTAACGAAACTAATTTTATAGGGATTTCCTGTTGGAATCGTTTAGGGGTTGTTTTTGTTTTTGTCTTCCAGGTTCAAAGCCCTTCGACTGTGAACAGTGCGGTAAATCATTTTCTAGGAAGGGGAATCTTGACACACACATTGTGGCCGTTCATAAAGGTGTGTTTTGCGTTTTTGTATATTCTATTAAGCGTTAATCGAGGTTTTTTCATGAGTTAAAGGATTTATCTCATTTATTTTAAATTCAAAATTAAACTTATCTGCCGTTTTATTGTTACAACATTTTCACAGCGGCCTACCTTTGCGGCATTGTCGTTTTTGCAGGCTCCTTTAGGGTTTTTTGTTTAACGTCTTCCAGGTTCGAAGCCCTTCGACTGTAACCAGTGCGGTAAAACCTTTTCTAGGAAGGGGAATCTTCACCAACACATTTTGGCCGTTCATAAAGGTGTGTTTTGACTTCGGTATTTTCTATGAAGGTTTTGTTTTTCACGAGTTAACAGATTTCTTTCATTTATTTTAAATTCTAAATTAAGTTCTTGTTGGAATCCTTTAACTGCGGCCCGCTGTTACGGAATTTTTGTTTTTGCAAGGTTGTTTGGGGTTTTTTATTATTTGAACTCTTCCAGGTTCAAAGCCCTTCGACTGTAACCAGTGCGATAAAACCTTTTCGCAGATGGCGAATCTTCAGAAACACATTTCGGCCATTCATAAAGGTGTGTTTTGCGTTTTGTATTTTCTATGAAGCCTTAATCAATGTATTGTTTTTCATTGGTAAAAAGAATTTCACTCATTTATTTTAAATTCCAAGCTGGTTGTTTAGGCGTTGGTTTTTTGTTAAATGTCTTCCAGGTTCGAAGCCCTTCGACTGTAACCAGTGCGGTAAATCCTTTTCTGCGAAGGCGAGTCTTCAGAAACACATTTTGGCCATTCATAAAGGTGTGTTTTTCGTTTGGTGATGAGATATTATGGTGTAAATGCGTGGAGAAAATTAGCGCCGATTATTGCGGAAGTTATATCCGCCACTATGACTGTCCAATGAAACGGGTTGAGGGAAAGGCAGCGGCTTCCATGTGTGGGAATTGGTGATCGGTTAATTGCATTTCTTCGTGACAATCTGGGTTTTTGAGCACAATCCTCTATGCATACCTTTTTCGGCCATCCGAGCCAGCTGAATTAGAGGGCAATCTTCGGCAAGCGCGATCACGTTCAGGATGGCAGGCGCTTCTCAATCACTTTCAACCAGACAGATGAGTTAACGATTTCAGCCAACTTCATGGCTTCCAATTCTAATCTATTTCGCCAAGAGTTTCACCAATAGGTATACCCACAAATTCGAACCAGTGTGTTTGGCGAGACAGAAACTGAATCATGAATTGGGAAATCGCTTTAAATGGGATTTCTTATTGGTATAATGACAGCGGCGAGGTTAAGCAGTAGCGATAGCAGGCAGAAACAGCTAGCTAAAAGTCAGCAGCGATTAATGCGTGTCTACATTGTTGTTGAAATTTCGTGTTCAATCTATCGGGTTTGAACAAGAAGCGAGTCAATCGATGGATGATGAATAGGCAGGTGAACTAAGTTTATGTCAATTTGATGACTACGTGGTCGATGTCAAAGCATGATCAATGGCCTCCTCGAACCATTACAACTTTGGCCGTGAGATCGACCGCCTTCCAAGCATGTGGGAAGCAGGTATTGAATCGAATGGTGATCAAGCTGTGTAAACATCCTGCAATATGTTGTTTATGTGATTTTAATGTTTATTTGTTGTTAATAACGTTTTTCAAATGCCTTATCATGATACTATAAGGAATCAAAATGCGTTTCTATCCCAGATAGCGGATGTTGACGTATCATTGGTCCACAATTTCAGCTCGACATCAACAGCCGGTTGTCCAGGAGTAATCACGTGGAGCTCGATTCGTAACGAGGTCTTGGTTGATGCCTACACAATTCCCCTCAGTATATTATCCGTATTTCCCCTCGCCTGCGATGTTCAACTCTTTGGCCCATCCGTAGACGTTTTTGAGTAGATAATCTGTGATTCTATCAAATAAATCGTCACCATTTTACTTGTTGCTCTCATCTCGCTTCTGGCGTCCATTCTGTGATTTCTCACATGACCTCTATTTTAGTCCGTCCAAAAGTAGACCACCTCGACCAATGCGGACACTATACTGTATCTAATTCCCACAAGAACGGTTGCGTATAGTATTTGTGTCATTACCTATTTGTACCTATTTTTAGTAGTTTCACAAAAAGAGTTAAAGCAGGAACTCCAAGGCATATTGTATTTTTTTAAATCCTGGCATCTTTGGTTCTTGTGACCATAATAATGCGATTCTTTAATATTTTACTTGAAAGCATGGCGAGTAGTTGTTCTCGCCTTTGGTGTGAGTCTCTGGGTAGCCGGTGATCGCTTTGACCTTGGCGCGTAGTTACCGAACACCTCGTTGGTGGTCTTATCAAGGCCACTTGGTGTTGTGCAGGTTTTACATAGTCAACGTTCTTATTCGATTTTGCGTCATGCCCTTGTACTCACTAACGCCCCAGCCATATTCCAGGGAGCCATGGACTCCTTATTTAAGGCGTCTGCCTATATCAGTATTTCTCAAACTTTTTCACTCGCGACACACTTGGGATGTCTGAAAAGTTACGCGACACACCTTAAGTAAAAAAAACAATTTTGCTTTAAAAAAAATGTCTGCGTCTATATTTCTAATGCGATGGGTGGGCTTGCTTTCGAGAGCAAATAAGATTCAAACGGGGCTCTAATGTTGACAAACAAACACGCATTTCGTCGTCAAGTCGAAGGAATTCATTTATGATTTGATCATTTTTAATGAAGCGGATGAACGCAAGAAGCTGAGCTTTTCCGCAGATATCAGTAGATTCATCGACTTGAAGAGACCACAACATCCTTGATTCGACTTCAGTTTCGAAATTTTCACGAATTTGCTCGGCGAGACATTGTCTCATTTGACAAAGGAACTTTCTTGATTTTCTCAGCGGCTTCAGGTCCAAGAATCATTTCAACAACAATAGCAAGCGCTGGTGCGATTATTGTTTCACCATCAGAGTGTGCTTTTTTCCTTTTTGCCAATAGTTGAGCGACCTTGTAACTTGCAGCAAGTCCTTTTTCAGGAAGTTTGAGATAGTTTGTAATCTTGCTCGATTGATGACTCTTTGCAGTTGCAAGCTTCTCAAAATATTCTCTTGGTTTTTCTTTGTGCGCTGGATGATTTGACTCAAAATGTCGCTTCAATTTATTTGGAACCAGGGACTCATTGGACAAGGTAGAGTTGCAGATCAAACAATAAGGAATGTGGAACAAAACGTCCTATTTTATTCAGAATATCGATTTTAATAAACTTTCACACTAATTCTAGCCGCTTTTTGTCATGGTCGTTTTTATCTATTGATTTTTTTGTTTTAACGAGACATCGAGCCGCGCTGGAATCTAGGACTTTCGTGAACGTAGCGTGAGAAACGGTACGTTGAGAAAACGGTGTGCTGAGATTAACGGGCACTTTTCCCTTGAGCCAAATACTAACTCGATGGACGCGAATATTCCAAATCTCCGGCCCAGAGAGGTCGTACCAAGGAAGATGTCGACAACAGGACGTCGACCCGCGAATGCCTCCCAAGCCCGTATCGCAAAGCTAGAAAAGGAGCTGATGGAGATCAAACTCTCCGAACGTCGAGACAGACAAAGGAACAAGGCTCTGTCGTCGCCTGAGAATATCCCGGCTGAAGAACAAGAGCCGCTGCCCCGTTCCACGGCTGAAGAACCAGAGCCGTTGCCTCGTACCCCCATATTCCCCCAACGACCGAACTCTCCCCATTCCCTAACCGATTGCCCTCCCCTACCGTTTGTTACCCCATTTCCCCCAGTCTTGACCCCTTTCTCCCACAAGGAACCTGGGCATCTTTAGGTCCAGATGCTATGAAACCATAATCGATTTACTCTTCATTGTACTTTCGCTTCGACCCTTTTCGTTGATCCGGTACATTTCCTTTTACTAAAGATTGTTCAGAATTTGTTCGCAACATATCCATGGCAAGAAAATTAAGTTTCTTTTACTAAATTTCATCAAAAACCAGGAAATCAATTCAACTTACTTCGCAAAAATATCTTCCGATGAAAAACGTGGAACAAATTTACTTGTGGAAGTAATTCAACTAAGATGTCACGTAGAAAAAATTTGAAAAAACGCGGTAAATTCAGTAACAACAAATACAAAAACCCTAGCATTTTTGAATATTTTTCAAAACTCTCGCGACACACAGTTTGAGAACCACGGGCCTTTATGGACGACATCATCGTTTTCTCGAGGACCACGTACGGCACCTCCGGGAAACACTCGAGATACTGCGGGAGGCCGGATTCCGAGTAAAACCCTCGAAGTGCCAGTGGTTCCAAACTACCGTCAGATATGTCGGGCACCTAATCTCGGCGGAAGGGGTCTTTCTTGGAGAACACTTGGCCAAGTTCAATCGATGAGGCGGAGATCCAAGGGAGCGGCAGAAGTCATGTGTCCCTTAGCCGCATCAGGAAACGCACGTGTCTCCGTGGGACCCAATAATGCGAACAAGGATCTCTTAAGGGAGAGGCCCATCTCTAAGACGCCCTCCCATTGAAGGAAGAGAGCTGACTCCATCTGGCTAGCGATTGATTTATTGATATGCCCTTCGCCAAAGAGCCGGCTGTTTTCTGGCGTCACAATTCGAGGGAGTACGATTTTGACGTTTTCCAATGTAAGGGTTGGGTCGACGAGTGTCAGTAACTCGAAACGGGCAACGTTAATCCCGCCAGTGCTGTCACCACTGTGCGCAATTAGCGTTTATTGCGGTCGATAAAGGAACGGCATAAGTAGCAGAGGGTCGAGTAAATACTGGCTCAATAGGGAAAAGTCGAGGGGAATTAACGGGGGAGTACGGCGTCGGCTATTCTTCCAGAGCTAGGGTAACGGGCGTCGGCTCTTTCTCTTTAGCCGAAGAGGGAAAGACTGAAACCACAACGGACCGTGGGGGAAAATAGATAAGACGTTCTATCTACCGCTGTGACTACTCTGGCTAGTTTACTACGATCTCTTCGACACACGCTTCTGGAATACATACTTACTAAGACGTGCGATTAGGACTCGGGGTTCGAAACGTTAAAAAACCTGCGAGATGACGCAGCTGTGTATTCCGGTGTGCTGTGGGCCCCCATCCCTGAGAGACCCAGCGCATACTGGATGTGTCGGTTTTTGGGGCTTCTTTTTAAAAACTTCCGGTTCCGATGACAAACCCCTGGACACGGGGGAGGGCGATGTTTTCAAGTGGCAAGAAGTACATTTTAGCTCGTAATCTTTGTCTTCATTCGGGGGGTTTTGCGTAGATCTACAGGCCGATTCATTAGCACTACTAAGAAATTCCATGTTTGTTAAATAAATGCAAACTATTAATGGTGAAGTTAAAAGGGGTCGCACTCGGGACTTTTACATTGAAACACAAGTCTCCAGCTGGATTGATGGCTACGGATTTAAAATAACCGCAAAATTCTCCGGTTAAGTTCTCACTGTAAAAACGTTTTAAAATTATAATTAACCATCTGAGGGGGCAAATCATGAGATTTATATAATCTATAAAGACCCTTTTAGAATAAGCGACCAACGAGACGTGTTATTTTGATGGAGGTCGTATTTCCAATTCTTGCACGTTTTACCTTCCAATTTAACATTCGTTTTATTCTGTATACGACAGATCCTCCGACAATTAAATATTAACACAATAACTTTCAAGAAGTGCTATTGATTTGCGGAACTCGAAAAAACCCAACAAGTGGAATAAACGAATAAATCCGTTGTTTAATGCGGCTATCTTCTGTTGGAGGTTAAGTCGGCTTTGTGGATGTTTCCACGATGATTCTTTAGATCCTCTGTTAGATGCAGCAGCGGCTGTCACAGACAACTCTTTGGGAAGCGTAGACCATTGCCAAGCCTCTCCGTTTAGCAGGAGATAGCTGAACCAACAAAAGACATCGATACTAATGAACTGAGTGTCCCAGGGCCACGAGATCTTTGAGTAGGCATGTGGTAATTCGGTTACTTGCATCGCCTCAAATAAACAATGATATTAACACGGCGTGAATTGTATTCTTGTTTCAAAACCCTACAACACAAAACCTCGGAAGATGGTCTATATATTTAAAAATGTGTGTTTTCTTGTTACCCAATAGTCATCAAAAGACGGAATTAATAACTCCAAAATGAGGCAAAGGGAACGGGTGGTTGTCTGGAAGACAATGATCAGTACTTTAGGCTGATGGCATCTTTGGAGGGATTATGAGTGGCCGTGACATAACAAAGCAGACGCACTAATTACTAAGCTCTAAAACGGAAAGATTCCGTTATGTAGCGCGAAGCACAAAACATCGTCAACACCATACCCAAATTGTGCAATTTTAAGTCAACAAGACATCGCGCGTTTAACGTTGATGAGGTTTTTGGCCTCGCAGTTACAGCTCAGAGTCTGGTGGTGTTCCGGGACGCAAAACCAGCTGTATACGTACAATCAGACAGCTTCAATTTGGGGTTGAAATTAACGCGTTTTTGTATAGATTATCCGGTGATTCCTCCCGCATCAATTTTGAATAATATTCACAAAGAATACTGCCACTTTTAATTGCGTTCGCTACACACCACATCGTCTTCTCTAAAGTATATTTGAAATAGAATTTAAAAAAACGATTATTGCTACGTTAAGTGGAATCTGCTATTTTATCTTCAGCAACGATGGTGGCAATGGTGATGATAATAATAGAAACGATGTGAGCTTACAATTCACGTTTTTCCATTCATCTGTTCTCGCGCACATTTACCCCCCTAGAGATATTACACCACCGTGGAAGCCTGACGTGAACGGGGACATGGACACCAAGTACATTCCCGACGAATTCCTCAGGGAAAATGTAGCCGCCAGAGAAGTCTGTCTACTCCAACTTCCTTGATCAGCCCTACTTTGAGAAGTTCAGCTACCACGGCAGTAGACAGAGTCTATCGCGACAGAGCGTCCTCAGTTTCGGGGACACGGCCTCCCTGAAAGACGGCTCCAGCTTTCCCAATGCGTGACCAGTCGCCAAACACACCACTCACTCTCTCTTTCACTGCGCTAGTAAGTTGAGTAAGCCTTTTAGTTTGGTGTTGTTGTTAGTGTCTATTCATTGATGATGAGAAATCTGAAAACCTACTGTAAACAGGTTGAATGCCTCTGCATCAAAGTGCAGGCCCCGAGCCTTCTGCTTCCGAGAAACGACAACGGTAATGTCGTGTGAAGACTGCTCAAACGGCACCAGGTTAGCCAAACCAGCACCAGGTTCAACCATGTACGAGGAGAAGCTCTTTATTACACCTCCGGCAACGTTGGGTTGAGCCAATGACTGTAAATATTAATAAAAAACGTCTGAACTGCGATAATACATCCATGACATAGATTATATTGCACTTACCGTAGGTGGAAGGGCCCTTTGAATTAGATAAGATGTTCTACCCGTGGCTGAGAATACTCTGACTTATTTATTCCCGTTCCCCGCACGTTGTTTAGGTTAGTCTTATCATACCATGTAATAGGTATATAAAACACAAGCAATCTGAACATTTTACATATATTTTCACTTTATTATCGACATTCGTCCGGAGCGAGGTCGAATAATAATGCTAGGAAACACCAGGAAATAAGAAAAAATTTGAAAAACCTTTGCTTACACCCTTTTTACAAATAATTTTATACGACACCCCTCTCTGTCTTGTTCTTCATTCTCATCCCCTAAATATACTTTCGACAACTTCTCTCCTTTATTTTCTTCTTCATTTTACCATATAGGTCACAGGTCCTATGCAACGCATTTAACCCCTATCGACATCTTTTTCAAAGCTGTGTCCTTGTGTGATCCAGTGTGAGGCATACAGTAGTGTGGTAGAGGGTGCGTTTTACGTTGCTATAGATTAACAAAATATACATGTTCGCCCTCATAGAAATGACTATCCCGCGTAATTGAGGTTGACAGAATTACCATAAGTTCGATAAATATAATTTAATAATTGCAACTTAATTTGGTGGTTGAAACGATTCTTGGAACTGAAGCCGCCGAGAAAATCAAGGAAGTTCCTTTGTCAAATGACACAATGTCTCGCCGAATCGAAGATTTGTCATCCGATTTAAAAGAGCAAATTCGTGAAAATTTCGAAATGGAAGTCGAATCAAAGATGCTGTGGTCTCTTCAAGTCGATGAATCTACTGATATCTGCGGAAAAGCTCAGCTACTAGCGTTCATTCGCTTCATTAAAAATGATAAATTCATAAATGAATTCCCTTTTTGCGATGAACTGAAGAGCACGACGAAAGGAGAAGACATTTTTGATATGGTGAACAAAAGGGGTTTGCTTTTCAACTTGAAGTGGAAGAACTGCGTCAGTGTGTGTACTGATGGATGTCCTTCTATGCGAGGAAATCATAAAGGATTCGTTACGCTCATTCTTCAAGAAAATCCAGACATAATCACGACTCATTGAATGATTCATCTTGAAGCCCTCGCGTCCAAATCATTGCCGAAAACATTTCAGTCGGTTTTGAATCAAGCTATTAAAGTAGTGAACTTCATCCAGTCTCGGCCGCTTGATTCAAGAATTTCGCTCAACTCTATGATGCAATGGATTCCGACTTCAAATCGCTGCTTTACCACACCAAGGCTCGCTGATTGTCAAAAGGAAAAGTTTTGAAGCGTCTCGTTTATCTCAACGTAGAAGTAATTTCATTCTTGGAAGTCGAGGAAACAAATTTTGGATTCGATCTTCGTGACGAGATTTGTTGGCTCAAAGTTCAGTTTCTCTCTGATCTGTTCGACAAACTGAATTCTCTCAACTTGAGTCTTCAAAGACACATATCTCATCGACATGCAAACTGAAATCGTTTGATGAAAACTGACGCTATGGAAAAGCAAAGTTTTGAAGGGTATTTTTGAATGCTTCCCTTCCGTAAACGAATCTCAGTTGAAGAGCAAAGTCGCTGATGACATCCTGTCCACACTGAAAAGTCTTCAATTAGCAATTCACCATTATTTTCCATCACTTTCTATCGACGAATATGACTGGGTGATCAACCCGTTTGGAAGCAACGAGACATCAAATCTTTCGTGTGAATAATAATAATAATTTTTTTAATAATTAATAATAATAATTTTTTTTTAATAATAATTTAATAATAATAATTTTTAATAATTTAATAATTGTTACGCTTTATTAAGGTCACAAAGACCAGAACTTTCAGCATTTTAATGTTTAACAGGAATGGAGGAAATAACAACGAGGTAATGGCGGCCATAGAAGGCCTTGTCCATAACGCGCGAGACAGTTTCCGCCACCCGGCCTCCAGGTTGCTAGATTACAAGCGCACGCCACTACGCTCGGCCGATCGAGTTGAGAAATGACAAATTCTATCGACTGGGATTCGCCGAAAGACGTTCGGACGAATTTTGGCTCTCCCTGAAGCAGTTGTTTCCAGCTCTCAGTTTGAAAGCAGTCAAGATAATTTTGCCGTTCGCGTCTTCATGGTTTTGCGAATTCGGATTTTCGGCTATGACTGAAATCAAATCAAAAAAGAGAGCGCGACTCCTTCGACTTGACGACGAAATGCGTGTTTGTTTGTCAGCATTAGAGCCACGTTTCAACCTTATTTGCTCTCGAAAGCAAGCCCACCCATCGCATTGAAAATATAAACGTTGAACATAAAGTTTAAACAAAATATGTTTTATTACTTAAGGCGTGTCGCGAAACTTTTCAGATATCCCAAGTGTGTCGCAAGTGAAAAAGTTTGAGAAACACTGTATTATGCGCACATCGATGAGTGTGAAAATTAAAAAATACCGTTGAATCATGGTCTCTGGATGGAGATCATTGGCGGACTACTAGAAAAGTTCTTATTTTAAAAATACTATGGAGGATTTCAAAAGTTTCGTCTTGCTAACATGGATGGACGGTATATGAGAAGGCATTAAATCCAAGGGTGGTTGTGTCGCGAGTTGCATCAAACTCAGCTGGTCAAAATCAAACAAAAAGGTTTTCTGCTATGCTGCTAGTGCTATTGAATGTGTTGGGGTTACGTGCCATCCAAAGTCTCTTCAAAACTGTAAGTCGGTGACAGTCTCTTCTACCAGAGCAGACATATCTATGTTCAATGATTCGCTTACACGTTTTATTTCTTCAATTATGGATGATTCTTTTATTTTACTGTGTGGTGATTTTAATTCTGCGCTTATAAGCCTTCTTCTTATACTTGGTCTAAACACCATAGTCAATTTTCCTATTCGCGAAGGGAATCTTCTTGAGCACATATTTGTGTCCGATTCTTCTCAGTATGCATGTCGTAAACGTGCAACTTTAGCCCAGTCGGACCACTGCATCGTTGTTGGTCTACCGAAAATATATGGCAAGGATAAAAAACCATCAACGTTGTCCCAAACCTAAAAATATTCGCATCCGTTCTCACTGACTCCAGAACCAGTGCAATTTAAGAGATGCCGTTGCCACAACCGACTTCAAAGTTTTCGAGGATTCCGACTTCGATAAAGAGATAGACAATATCAATAGTTATCTCCGTTTTTTGTACGATACGCATTTTCCACTCACGGAACTATCTCTCACCCCCCGTGTCATATATTCTCCATTTCTGAAACGACGAAGGCGAACAAAGGAACGACTTTGTCGCCAGGGGTGGTACCGAGAAATTAAACCAATTTCGATCAAGATCACAGCTGAGGTAAATCGCCTTAACAAGATTTTTGTAGATGAGCTTTTCAGAACATCGAAACCCGGTGACCTCTGGAAAAATCTTAACAGATTGACAGGAACTCGCCGCCCATATCGACCAAGTGGTGCCCTATACATTGATGCTCTGAACGATGGCTTTATCTTCAAATCCGCTGACCATTCCGCGGTACCTATCGTTAGATCTCATAATCCCAGTGCTTTGCTGCACCCAGCTTGTCAATCATTCGTTAGGAGAATGTTCCTTTCCTTCGGAATGGAGAGACGTCGCTATAACATCAATTCCCAAACCGGCCAATGGTTCCGCGGGACCTGTGAAGTATAGACCTATCGCCAACTCATCTGTGTGGTTAAAAGTGATTGAGAAGCACCTCCTCTCTGCCGATGACCCGTTGCAGTTGGCTTATAAATCAAATAGAAGCACTCTAGACGCCGTGGCTACGTTATCGCACACCCTCCATTCTTCACTAAATGCCGGAGCTAAAGCCGTCAAGGGAGTTTTCTTGGACTTCTCCTCTGTTTTCAACACTATCTCACGCTCCCGCATCCTTTCTCAATTATGTGAAGAAGTCGTTGAAGGATGGCTGATTAATTGGCTTGAAAACTATTTTTATCATCGACGTCAACATGTTAGAGTCAGAAATGAAGCCTCCACCTCCTTGCCAAATAACTACGGTGTACTACAAGTCGCAGTGCTATCTCCCTTCCTTTTCAACTATTACACGTCTAGCCTTCGGTCCCCTAACGACGTGACACTTATAAAATACGCGGATGACTTGACCTTATGCCATGCATGCAAGACGATTGGTGATTCTCAACATCTCGGGCAGGCAGTCACTAAGGTACTCGAGTAGTCTTCGGAGAATGGTCTTTTGCTGAATGCATCAAAATGCATCTATATTACATTTCCCCTGAAAGCCACTGTAGACACTCCCGAAATCCCTTCACTACATAATTTCGCTTCGAGCTGAAAATCTAAATTTCTCGGCGTTATTTTTTACAGTCGTTTATCATGTGGATTCCGTCTTTGGTAAATGCCGTCGCCTGTGCTTCCTAGTTCGCCGGTTCAGGAGACTTGGCTTAAGCTCTAGCCATATAAAAACTTTGTCCATGCCTGTATAATTCCCCTTATTGTATATTGTTCTCCAGTAATTTCCCCCGGCATTAAATGTTCTGACCTTTTCACCCTTCATAGACTTTTTAAAATAATCTCGTTTTCTAGTGGTCTGCCTATTCTCTCTATTCAAGAAATCATCGTTCAACGCCACTTTAATAATTGTTCACTAATCGCTGCTCGCATTTTAAGTTACCCCTCCCATCTCCTCTATTCCAGTTTATCTGAATTTAGATCTCTTCGACCAATGCGTAGACTATACCGTTCGATACCAACAAGAACGGCGGCATATCGCAATTCGGTCATTCCTTATTTGTTCCGATTTTTAGTTTCACCAGAGCAGGTGAGACAGGAACTAAAAGAAAATTTTCACATCTAACACTTGTTATACTGCCTCTTTTAACTGCTAAAAGTATTGGTCCTCGTCACCTTAATAAAGCCACTACAATTACATTACTAATTACGTATATGAGGCGTTCGTGTAATTGGCTGATGCTTAATAGCCTGCTTCATCAAAGATTTTTTAATCTGAACGGGAAAGTGTCGCTGTTTGGTTGTTCGCATTAATTCCATTTATATCGGTTATATATTTTGCCAATGGCAGTTTATAAAAGCTACAAAGACGGGCCTGTTGGCTATGGAGATCCTGACAACACAACAATAGCAGACACTGAGAGAGGCACACTTTTTTCTAAATTCGTGCAGGAACGCCTGATGTTCGAACTATGCGAGCAAACGTGGTCTAATTGGCGTCGTTGTATCCGAGCACATAAGGATAGTTGGGTTCCTTCTCGTAAATGCAAAATGGAATTCGATCTGGTCAACGACTGTCAAAATACGTGCGTGTTTGTATATTATTTTTAATCCGTTGTATATTATGGACTTGTAATTATTCTGTATTCAATCATAATATTAACCTTTTTTGTTTTTATACGTTTTAACGTTTGAAATCCCCAATTTGTCACTTGAGCACAGCTGATACTACGAATTATTGTGCTTATGTACGTAAACGTTCGCGCTCTCGGTAATACGAAACGACGAATCGGTCGTGGCCATCAAGGAAGATGTAATGTTCTTTGTTTGAAGATACTGTTACAGTCTCGATGTATTTCTTCTGAGGAAGGAGGCTCTGAGGCCGTTCACAGGGGATATTTCAATGGTGATCGCTTAACTTGCGGTGTTTGCTTAAGCGAATAGTTAACTTGCTCTGGTCGCATGTTTGTTTTTATTGCAAGCTTTTAAATATTTCATTCATAATAGATGGAAAAAAGTACCAGTGAAACGTTGCTTTTACCAACGACGACCCAACGATCTCGCCACTCTCTGCAGAACATTATCCCAGTCTATCGATTTACGCCGTCCGATCATAGTCGATATAAAGAGACTCCCTTTTGTAGAACTCTTGGGGACAAGCCACGTACAAGTTTATCGACGCCCTCTGAATATGTCCAGGTCTACATATTTCCGAGGACATATTTTGGACATTTGCCCTTGTTTTTATGCTTTCAAATCAATTTGATCAAAGCGGACACGTGTCTGCTATTTGCACGCCTCTCCAACTGGTTGATCGCCACCGTTGTACTGGTTTAGCATTGCATTTCTATCAGAATCCACTTAAAACCAGGAACACGAACCAAATAATCCCCCTCTCCATCCTGTTCTTCCAGATTCCTTGAGAACGCCGACGAAATTAAGAAATTTGAATCGGAATATCTTGAGAAGCGCGCCGAGTTTCGTCGCACGGGTGTCGGGATGCGCTTCCTCACGAAGGATATGCTCCGCGAATCCGCCTCGTGATTTACCCGACTTGAGCCAGTAGATTGTACAATGCAGAATAATTTTTTTATAAACGTCTCTTCTTCAAGTATGATGCACTGTTCTTGGCGAGGAGGAGTAGTCGTGGCAATTTGCGCTTTGTGTGGTATCAACGACGCACTCCTTTTACGCATCCTTTTAGGCACCCAATTTCTCTTTCCTACTGCTGTTCCCGAAAACAGAGCGTTTTGAGCGAGGTCTCAGTGCCTCGTCAACCCGCTTCAGTCGATGGAGATCGGTGGGTAGCTTCGCACTCCCCCCTCCTAAATATGAGAGCTATGTTGTCTTACCCGATGATAATCATTTGTAAGAAAATAAGCACCTCACATACACGATTGAGGAATATTGATACACATTTACCAGATTTGTGGATACGAGGCATGCTTGGGTAAGTATGGGGGTGTCTACGGGGTTAACATTGAGTGGGGTAGTGGTACAACGGAATACTAGTGAACTTCGAGAGAAAAGCGAGTCTAGATAATAAAACATGGAATGCCAAGGATTTATGTCTGATGTAGCGGTGTTCTTTGCGGCAGGTGAGCTCGGAAGAACGTCGAACTAGTTTTTTCCAGTGTCCGCGTTGCTTTGAACCGATGCACCTTGGTCGGTTGCACTTGTGGGGTTCGTTGAATCGACAACAATTGAAGCGAGTGGCGGATGAATCGTGGAGGAGGAGGTGGAGGCAGCGACCGGCGTTGCCTCGGCTACTGCGGCACTTCTTAAACAGACAAATTTGACAATTGTGATGCGATGGCAGCACAGCCGTGTAGGTTAACACAGAAATAATGCAACAACGGTAAAAATAAGAGGTTTTCGTTTATACCAAAGAGCATTGTTATCGTCTTTTGGAGATTAAATTTGGCACTTCCCGCGATTTATCCTTTGAATGACACCAGACATCCCATTTCATACAGCTCATTTGGGAATTGAGCGTTCTTTCTTACTGTTTTGATCTTCGGACATCTCTTTCATTCAATATAGGCAGATTGGCAATCGAACATTGACCAATAAGTAAGAGCGCCTAATCCCGTCTGACAAGGGCCATGAAAGTTAAAATGCCGCGAATGAAAGAAGAATTGACTACATCGAAATATATACGACATTTATGTGACATCCAGCGACCGAACAATAAACTCACTTTCCACCAAAGATGTACCCTGAAAAGGCGAAGATTAGTAAAGTCAAAATAAAGTCCACTTGTGGTTTAAGCGCTTCAAATTCAAATGAATTCTACTGTTTTATGGGGGTTTAACGAGGAAACCCGCCAAAAGATGACATGCTTGAAAAGTCTGTGAACTCTTTCGTCCTTTTTAGCATGCACACAACGGTCCTCTAAAACGTTGAATTCATTTAATAATCAAGCTACTGAAAGGTTAATTAATATAATAAATAAACAAAGGATCTCCCAAAATGTTAAAAAAACTTACATAAAAGAGCAATTACGAGAATTAGACCCACTGCACCAAGGGCGAGGGTCATCTAAACAAGTAAAATATGACATAAGGTACATGTAAAAAGTTTATATCTTGGAGTAATTTAAATTGTAAGGTGTCAATGATCGACTGAACGCTATTTTGAGGAATAAAACACCCAATTGGAACCCTCTCGTACCTCTGAATTTTGAGTTGTTCCAACCAAAGATTAGTGAAACGAGCGCATAAGTCACAATTTTAGATTAATTAGAAGCGGTTTGTATCTCACCTTCATATTCTTCCACCAGTACTTATTCTTAAGTTTTCCAGCGCTGGCTTCGAATTGAGAAGCGCCGGCTTGAAGAGCATCTGCAGTTTGTACAAAATGAATTAAATGCTATTGTTGTCTTCTAAATCGACATCGCTCGCTAAATCAAGAATGTTTCGAACTTTCTAGTTCAAAGAAAAAATTAGTAATGTTGTACTAGAAATAGCGATAATAATGTTTATAATAATGTTTACGCTTTATTAAGGTCACACAGACCAGAACTTTCAGCATTTTTATGTTTAACAGGAATGGAGGAAATAACAACGAGGTAATGGCGGCCATAGAAGGGTGCCAGTATCTATTAGAGATAAATAACAACACAGATTCGGTTTAAAGGGTTTAGAAAGAGAATCTAAACCAAAAGTATTAGCAACACCAACGATTCTCAAATATCCTGACAATAAATAAAGCAATTACCAGCTCTTTCATCAAGTTGAGCTAGTTTATCATCCCGCTCAAGGACCTTCTCCATATTCACCCGCATGATATCGACAACTTCGTTGACCTGCGCTTGGGTTTGTTGGAATCTTTTATTGCTGGGAGTTGGTCTGTTAACATCTGGTCGAGAGTTTTGGTCGGTATTGGGATCCCTAAAAGCAGAAACTATACGTATACATGTGTACAAAAATGCATTTAAATAGTACATAATTATTCTTATATAAACTCAAAACACGCAAAAAAATCGGCTTTATCGGACAAGCATCGTGGTTAAACCGAAATTGTTTGAGAAAAGCTAATTACATCTGTAAAATATGGCGCCTTCAAATACCACGGGCTATGGCCGGAATTGAAATGGCGCTGACGCCATCGGCTTGATTTGGTACATTTTAGCAGCGTAAGTGAATAAAAAGGGTCTTTATAATTTTTATTGGTATCTGATGCCCATTTATAAACTAAAACTTACAAGTGTAATAAAAAGAAAAAAATAAGTTTAAGGATGGTTGGTTATCGGTTGTTCCTCCCGACATCAGTTTTCGATGTGATCTTGTAATGTTTTGATTGTTATGATTACGATACTTTTACAACAATCTGGTTTCTTTTCGTTTGTTTTACTTTTGCATCATTTATTGATTTGGAAACATCTATGATGCTTCTCAGGACGCGCCCCACATATGCCCAGTAAGGACTCGCTGCAACGGTAGCTAGGCATCGCGTCTTGTCGAGTTTTGGGGTGTAACAAAATTGATCTTGATTGCTGGGTCACAGAACGTATTGGCTGCATAAACTGGTAATCTGTGTATTATGTCGTCATCAAGCCGCTGATAGTAACACGCCAAAGAAGGTTAGCAATATGGATATCAAATTCGATATTTTGTGCAATAGGAAGTCCAGTTGTCGGATTTCTGTTGCTCTGTCGGCGAAAAGGCACTTGAGAAAATTGAAAAGTTTGTTGGTTTTCCCTAACCTCCCAACATAAAACGCGTCTAATATCAGCGATAAACGCACGTTAGAGTCCGGGTTGAAAATAAAAGTGAATTCCGCCATTTATTGGTGAAGCTTTAATTTGCGCTATCCTTCAATGCGCCCAAAGGCAAACCTATAGCGGCGCATTCGTTAATTAAACAATGATTAAAATTAATAATTCCTAGGAACCGACGCAACTATCGCCGCGTCTTTTGAGTGGGGAAATTTGTGACGGGTAGGGGTTGACAACTGCACAGTTGCTACTCAGAAACAAAGAGACTCTGCTTGTTTTCATACTGTGTCTTATTGGTGATCTAGATGACGTCAACGCAGACAGCCATAACCAACTGCTGCAGATTTTTAATGATACCAAGCGCCAGCAATATTTCTCTTCGACCGAATACTCTGGGTGGCCTCGTACTCGTATGACGTGCTGAACATAATTTTTAATGGGTAGTTGGGTTTGCGTGGTCGAACTTAATCGGGGTATCGAGCTAGGATAGAGGGATAATATCAAGGCGCAGTGTTTCGTACAGCCGGTTAGCTTTTGGCAGAGCATTAAAAGGCTTCATGTATGTAAGGATTCGTATACTTGCACAGGTTCGTCAGCGCCAAACTGTGCATGATAGCTGCGAAAGACAGAGTTTTACACGCACTGTATCTATCCGGCGTATAATGTTTTCTAACCAAAGCAGTAGATGACGTTTTAGGTTAGTTAGGCACGAAAGGTCTCACTCGGATTGGCAAAGTTTCCATGTATATGTCTTTTAAAGTAGGAAAGGTAATGCTCGCAACTGAAGGGTTTCAAGTTTATTTAGTAGAATAGGTTTGCGGATAACGGGGACCATCCAAATATCTGCCGGTTATGAATAATAAACGAGTAAGGGATTCCAGTTAAAAAAATCCCTACACAAGTGACGTATCAAACATATAAATGCATAAATTACGTTTTAAATTCTATGTAGCGTTAAATACTTTGTGTTATAAACCACACAACACAACTTTAGACGCACAATCCCCTTTTGAATTCTTCTGAACAATCAAATTGTTTTGAGATTTCGCTATAGCACAGTTCCGGCCAATTATTCCGCAAGGCCTGTTTAGTATAGGTATATTTAAAGCTCCACTGTGTTGTTGAACGTGATTTTACCAGGCTTCAAATGTTCTGACTCATTAACCCTCCGTACGCTTTAAAAAATCTTTTCTACTGGCCTATCGTTGCTATCACCAGTTGTACACTCCTTGCTGCTCCTATATAGGATAGACACTCCCATCTCATCGATTCAAGTTTGCCTTTATGTTAATGCCTTCGACCAAAGTCCAGGCAATAGCGTTGAATACCTACAAAAACGACGGCATATTTATTCATCCCTTATTTGTATCGATTTAAGTTTTACCGGACCAGGTTGTTAAACGTAGCGATTGCTCGCCGTTTATTTATCTATAAAAATATACGATAAGACTTACCGTTGCACGTGTCGGAGGAATGGAGATAAGAGAGCCGGGGTATTCTCAGCCGCGGGTAGAACGTCCTATCTATTCTCTCTCATAGTTCGAAAAATTGTTAGCTTTTTGAGGCTAAATTCCTAGTGTTTTCTTTAATTGATACGCCCCGGACTGGTCCGATCATTGAACCTAAAACAAACAAACGCAGTCCGGTTAACGAATGGCCCGCGAAGTCGTTATTATCATATTTCAAGACATTCATTTCGGAGTTATCGTTCACTACTTCAACACAAGAAGACCAGGAACTAAAAGACAGTTCTTTGATTTATAGAATTGTCATATTATTTTTCATGGTGAATGTTTTTGTCTTAGTGACGCCAATAAAGCACTTAATCCAGCATACTAAGATTCGTGTTTTTTGCATATTTAATGATTTTGAATACCCTAATATATTAAATGCAGTGCGATTCAATGCAACTGTTTCTCAAGATATGATATAGTGTTTATAGTCTTTTTTTCTTTTTATGTGTTCATTCAAGTCACTTGAGGTCAGCTGGTCGTGCATATACACCGGGATTTTTTTGTTTATGATCTGAGTTTCGGCCTTTTATTTGAAACTCTGATAAGCCATGGCGTATCTTTACGCTCTTAGTATATTTCTTTTTATTTTCAATGGCCTTGTATTATCTGCACCGCAATGTCAAATGGGTAAAAATTGTGTTGAATGCATGGGTCGTGGTCCTATGTGCTCCTGGTGTTTTGATGAAAACTATCATGATACTGCCGAAGGTCCAGGATATCGATGTGCTGAGCGTGATGTTCTTATTGAGCGCAAATGTCCTGCTAATATGATTGAATTTCGAAATTCAACCATCATCGATGGTAAGCTTTTTAAAAATTTGTAATCCCGACGTTCAATCTCCGTTTAAACTTGTAATTTTTTTTATCTGTTTAGCTGGAGATCCTGGAGTAGGTGATGCTCAATTGACGCCATTAAGGCAAAAAGTTTCCGTTCGCCCTCATGACAGTCTCGCGACACAATTCGTCTTCCAGTCAATCAAAGATTACCCAGTTGACATTTATTTCCTTGTCGATCAGAGCTACACCATGCGTGACGACTTGGAAACCGTTTCTCGGCTTACTGAGGATATTGCAAAATCATTTACTGCCGTGACTAAAGATCTCCGCATGGGATTCGGCGCATTCGTTGATAAACCAGTGTTTCCGTTCATTGTGCCCACAAAGGAAGCCCAGGCCAACCCATGTCTCTATGGCGTCGGAAACCAAGATCTCCAGTGTGATCCGCCCTTTTTATACAAACACATCCTCTCCTTGACTGATGATTTTGCCAAATTTAAAGCCGAAACCATCCTTTCTCGGGTAAGCTATTTGTCCTTAATTTACATTGCTTCTGGATTACGCTGTTGCACTTAATGACACTTAAAAATAGTTCTTGATTCTGATAATTCGTAATTATGGTGGACATGCTTTTTAACGACGTTCTCTTCGATCTGTGGCTGCCATGTTCGGCTGCCAAGTTCGCCATGACTCCGATTGGGTTTTCGGTTTTTTTCAAGACTAGTTGACTCAACGGTATAGATCGAGGCGGACAGCTTGCATCCTTTATTCGTTTTTGCAAAATCTTTGCTTTATCTGCCGCGGATAGCCCGTGTAGTTATGGACATCATCTGCTATTTATTATGAATCTTAACACAAACGCTTCCTATCTGTGTAACAAAACCGCGGTGGTTTCAAAATTTGTGTTTGCAGAAACAGTTTTATGTAAGGTCGACTTTAGTGGTAATGAAATGTTCAGAAGCTACGAAAGTGTCTGCTTAACCGTGCTATCTCTATCTCTCTGCCTCTTCGTTTAAGCCGTCTGGTAATTTGGACAGTCCCGAGGGCGGTCTGGACGCTCTCCTTCAGGTGGCCCACTGTTCGGCGGAGGTTGGGTGGCGGAAGAACGCCCGCAAAATCGTCCTTTTCGCCACCGACGGCGGATTCCACTTGGCAGGAGATGGCAGACTCGCCGGTCTCATTCGCCCACCTCCCCGCACCTGCCAACTCACCTTCGAGTCAGATCGCTTCAACTCCTCCCTCAAGTATCTCGGTTGGCACAACTCGGTGGAGACGGACTACCCCAGTGTCGGGGAGGTGAGTAAAACCTATTCAATGTATGTCTGGTAGGATTAAGGAAGGCAACGTTTGGAGTTTTGTGGTTGTGTTGGTTTTCATTCGAAGTCATCGCAACAGGAAGTTGAATTACACGGTGACGCGTAATGGCGCCTATCTTAAGGTCGCATCAGTGAAGATTTTGATTGGTTTTCGGCTCCAAGAAAAGGCCATAAATGTTGCCATTAGCCACACAGAATTTCCGCTCAAAACGGATAATTCTTGTCGAGTTTATATCCTCCTTTTATGTGATCGCTCTAGGTGGCAGAGGTTCTGACGGAAACGGACATTAGCGTGATTTTCGCAATTGACGGCAAGGTGTTCCCGTTGTATGAAAAGTTGGCGGCCTTTCTGCCCTCTGCCGCCGTCGGTACCCTCACCGACAGTTCGACAAACATCGTCAATTTGCTGCGAGGAAACTACGACAAAATCGCCAACCGCGCCGAACTTCTCCTCAACTATGACACCGAGTTTCTCGAGGTATGCAGTCTCTCTTGTAAGCAGTTGTGGTGGTGGTGGTGACTGCGCCCTTGTCTAAGCATCCAGCTGACCTTTCGGGGGTCACGCGGCCTAGAAAAAGTAGCTGCTCCCCTTGCAGGGCTTGGCTGGGCCGAGTTGCCGTCGTCGTGGACTGATTGAACCCCCAACAGGGCAGTCGTCGTGATGCGTAAATTCCTGAGGGTTGACACCTGTTTCTGGTTCTGTCTGTTGTTTCAGGTGGACATTCTGACCAAATGCAAGGACGAGACGGAATTCACCAAAAAGACCGTCTGCAAGGAGCATCCCGTCGGGGGCAAGATTGAATATCGCGTATCCGTGAAGCCGACTCGCTGTTTTCCCGGCACCAAAGAGGTCACCCTCAAGATGGTGGCGCTCAAGGAGGAGGTGAGTAACTCTGCTGCTTCAGTGGTGGTCTCTATGTTGCCCATTCGTGCCGTGGATACCTCCAGCATCCAGTACATCGTCGCAAGAGCGAGCACAGCCCCCCAAGTTGCTTTAAGTTGGGATTTTTTCGTGGAATCGTGGATCTTGGTAGTCCCAAAAGGGGTTGGTTGTTAGCACTGCCGGGGATTTCTTGACATCATGTCATCCATGAATAAGCCGGTACACGGAGAATGCCGTCGTCATTCTTGTGTTGATCGCCTTTCCGCACTAGGCCGTCCTAGAGGTCGCCTCGGCCTGTGAATGTCCCAGCTGCGGCCTGACGTCGTCGTCGTCGTTGCTCTCCTACGATCGGCGCTCCGAGCGCTGCCAGAACCACGGCGGCCTCGTCTGCGGGGCCTGTGTCTGCGATGCCCAGTTCTCGGGCGAATTCTGCGAATGCTCTGCCGATTCCTCGCAGCAGGAGGACGTCATGCTGCAGCAGTGTACGAGCCCTGGTGATTCGGTGGTACGTCATCTGTTTGACGGGGGGCTGCTGCACCTCCTCGTCCAATAACTGCTACCCCTTTGCTGCCCCCAGGCCTGTTCGGACAACGGTCGGTGTGTGTGCGGTCGGTGCAAGTGCAATCTGGCGCGCTACACGGGCCCCTACTGCGAGTGCGACCGACACGGCTGCAAGCGCGCCTTCGACGACAATCAGATCTGCGGCGGCCCACAGCGCGGCGAGTGCCTCTGCAACGGCACCTGCAGCTGCAAGCCCGGCTACACCGGCGAACGCTGCGACTGCATGGACAACAACGCCAACTGCTACGACCCCAAGAACCCCGGGGTGGGTTGTTTTATGCCCTCGCCCATAAACTAACAGCAGTGCGTTGTAGGTGTGTGTGTGCGCGCTCGCTCGCTCGCGGATCAGCTGGTGGCGCTGCGGGCTTGATTCACCCGAAATGAACACTCGTCACTGTGGGTGCGCGCGCACACACACACGAACTCGCGCGTTGCACATTTTCATGATCGCCTAGCCACTTAATGTCGGCCCCCAACCACTGCAGGTGGTGTGGATGCTGGAGGCGAATCGGTGATGACCTGGCCGTCTGCTTTTGGAATCCTAATTTGTCTTGTCGGGTCAGATGGTCCGCGTTTTTTATGAGAGAGAGAGAGAGGGCGACCACAGCGCACCACAGTTGTTGTTGTTGTTGTTGTTGTTGGGCAAGGTGGAAGAGGTTTCTTCTGGAGTCGGCTTATCTTTCTCTACTTTCTTTCTAACCTACCGTCGAGATGTACAAACCAACGAACACAGCAAAAGGCACACCCACCTTTACGCACACGCGCCAAAACTCTTCACATCATCTGCGGGTCGGAAACTGCATTGATGTCGCACACAACCAATCCGTAGAATGGTGGTTAGGTGGACGTTGTATGCCGCAGGGGCGTAGTGTTTATACTAAAGTCGAAAGGCCCAGTTGGTGCAGTCGTGGTGGTTGCTGTTGTGGCAGATTTCCAGTTGGTCTCCAGCACGGCGACTTTGGGGGGTCAGTTCGACCCCCTCGTCTGCGGTAGACGAGTGTCTTTTCTGGCCCGGGCATGGAGCGGTCGATTGATGCGCGCCTTTGCACTTTCCGTCGTTACCTTCGCCCCGGATATGGTTCCTTCCTGAGCCTCTCCCGTTGTTGCAACCTGGCATGGGGATGGACGTTGTATTGCAATCTTTCTCTCCACTCACTACCCACCCCCCGTCTCGCAGGGTCCGGCCTGTTCGAACATGGGCTTCTGCGACTGTGGCCAGTGTTTCTGCAACTCGGGTCGCACCGGCCAGCTCTGCAACGAGATCCAGGGCGGCGAATCGGCCCTCTGCACGGATCGCAACGTGGAGCAGTGCGTCCTCTGCCTGCGCCGTGAGATGCTGGGGACCGACGAGGAGGAGATCACAAAGAAGGCGGACAAACGTGTGGAGGGCGACCCCCCCGTCACAGTGACCCCCGAGGTCGTCTCCGCCTGCCAGGCCCTCTGCAACTCCACCGTCATTGACACCGCCGCCGTTGAGATCATCGACGAGGTTGGTGGAGGCGGCGCAAGTGGTGGAGGTGGTGGCAGTGGCGGCGGCGACAAGACTGATGAGAAGGGCGCCAATCTCTGCATCATCTACACGGAGGACTCCTGTCGTGTCATGTTCAACTATCGCTACTCCGATGCCGTCTACATCAACAGAAAGGTGAGTAGCCGGTTTATCCTCAGCAGTAGTGGTGCAATCAGTTGTTGTCTGTGAGTGTTCCTTTGGCTGAGTTGGCTTTAAATCCCCCCAATCTCTCGCGCTCTCTCGCCTCTCTGTCAGGTCGATGTGAAAATAGTGCGCAAGAGCGAGTGCACCAAGACGACGGGCATTCTCTACATCATCCTGGGCGTCATTGCAGGCATCGTCCTCGGCGGCCTCATTCTTCTCCTCATCTACAAGTTGGTCATCACCATCGACGACCGCCGCGAGCTGGCCAAATTCAAGATGCATAACGAGAATGTCCACTGGGAGATGGCCGAGAACCCCATCTTCGAACCGCCCACCACGAAGGTCATGAACCCCGCCTTCAGCGAGGACAATGGCTACGACTAACCCCCATCCATCCCTCCCGTCTCGCACACACACACACACACCGCCCAACGCTTTTTTTGCTTTCATTCTGCCGTTGCGACCGCGCATGAACACGTCGAACACACCCAATCACATTTGCCTGCTATCGTGTAATCCTATCCATATAAATACAAACAATCGACGGAATGCGGATGTGCACGCGTATTGTCTCTCTCGAGTCTGACTGGTGGCATACGGGCAGCAAGATGATTATTGAGTATTCCGAAAACCCGATTATTTTAAAAAGAAAAGGATTTCGAAATCACCCTATTTGGTCGCACCGTTCGTTACTACATTAAAATAAACAACTACTATATCTTTAGAGTAGCACTTCCACTTTGCCTTTTTTATATTTTCAGCTTAATTAAAAAATGAACCGCTGCTCAAGCATTCTTCGCTGTCGGCTGTCGAAAATTCTCGAACTTTCGTTCTATCGCCGCCGGTGTAGCACCGTTGATTCGCCCAATTATCGATTTATCCCCGCTAAACCCGTGTGGCGCTGGCATGATGTAGATCGTTTTTTTGCTGATATTAACTTCTCCATAGGATCAAACCCCGTCTAACGACCCCGCTATATTCTCAATTCCCGCAGAAGAACTTCCACCCAAGGTTGAATTGGATGACCATACACTGTTGCTTCTTGAGCGGCTCAGTTTGGTGAACTTCGACGTGGCGGTACGCGACACCCCTGCGTTTTCTTATGCCTCGTGCCGTCGTTGTACCCTCATCGTTGCCGTTCTTCACCTCCGGGGAAGAGAAAGGCGATTTACGCAGCTCCGCCACCCGGATTTTAATCACGGTGTGTGGGGGGCGGGCTTCTCTGTGGTCGGGTTTCACAACTGTGGCCTAAAACGGTGAGGTTGACGCGAACAGTTGTCGGGAGGCATCCGATTGGTAGAACCAAATCGCCTCATCGTGTCACTACTGGGTAATGACATGGCAGTGGTTCTCCTCGTCTCGTCTGCCCAGAAGCTGCGAGATTGACTTCCTGGCCAAGTGTGTGGTTGCTGACGCGGTTGCAGCGACGGGGTTGGGTTTTCCAATGGCACACAGTGTTAACAGTATCATAATTTGACGAGTGGAATGCGGAGGAATGAAGCACCGACTTATCGTTGCAGAAAACCAAGGAAATAGTGGAAGAGGCAATTACCTTCGCCAACTGCCTGCTGACAGAAACTGCCTTCAGCATCAGCGGAGCGCATCGCGACTCCGTTGACCCGATGTACTCGCTCCTGGAGGACGTCGAACTGCGCGCCAACGCCAGTCTCCGAGCGGACGACGACATCTGCCCCGATGAGGCGGTGCGAATGACCTCCAGCCACATTGTCCACCACGCAGCTGTTGTCTGGGAAAACTACTTCGTCGCGCCTCCAGGCAACCAACCACTGCACCCCGAACTGTCTTGTAGATCAAAATCTAGTCAACCGAAGACTAGTAAATGTGCATAAACATTCCTATCTCATACTCATTTCGGGACGAATCAATTGGCGTGGGCTGTAAATGTGGCCATCGTTTGGGCATAAACCGAATCGATATTAGAAACGATTGCATTTTAAGCACGTTGCTTGGTCGGCAGTGGCGCGTTTCCTCCGCGAATGGCGTGGAAGAGGCGTCACAAGGCACCCGACTTAGGCCATCAACCGGGTTTTAATAATGCAGCCGAGTTCGGGACAACGGTTCTTTCGGAATTTATACAAGATTGAGACAATTTTTGAGCTGGTTCGATCCATTGAACAGGGCAGATGCCATTACGATTGTCGGGAATATTTTAGCAGGTAGCCGCGTCCCACACTGCGACCCTGGGATCCAACCACCACCAATAGAGCGAGGATGCCGACGGCTTCAGGAAGCTCCTTCTCCTCTTCTTTGGAGCGGCTAGCTGCTCCAGCCAGAGGACAACACGCAGTAGCCATGTGCCGTAGGTTAGGGTGGGTCGGCGCGATAGACACGAATCTAAGTCTCCACCGGGCCCCACAGGTTTGTATGCAGCTATTGGAACGCGTTCATGGAGATGTCGACTCATAGTTGGACCTCCTGCTTCGCTTGGCCATTCGGGAGCATTGAAGAAATGGTGTTTGGAGCATGTCGAAGCAATTTTGCCTTCCGAAGTGTTTATCTCCAACCCACCTGTTTTTGCTAGATCGTTTATTCGGTTTAGTACCGTTTGCAGAGCAGTATGGGTGTCTCCCAGGACAGTCAGTGAATTTCTGGTTGCCAGTGGAAAATTACGGAGTCACTTGTACGCCGTTGTAATCGGCAAGGGCTGGTTGCATTGCCCAGTCCACTGCGAAGTTGAATAGCGGGGACAGCCTTGTCGGACGACAGCGTTCAGGGGAAAACTTTCGCTCGGGCGGACGAGTAGTATGACTTCAGAGGGTTCACGAGGTTTCATACATGCCGTCCGCATCAATTACTGCCCACATTGACTCCCTGTTTACCGATTCAAATGCTTTGGTTAGCCGGTGGTACTTGTGGCGATGTTCCAGTATTCTGCGCAGGGTAAAGATCTGGTCCACGAATTCTCGGCCCTGACGGAAGCCTCTTTGGTTGGGTGCGAGCGTCTACCGCCGGTAGAACGTGATCCGCCTTAATGTCCTTCGGATCTCGTCCACCCAGTGGACCGGATTTTCCATCGTTTTTTACCTTCCAGTAGCATGTTTAGTCCGTTTGTTAACGTGGGGCTACCATGAGGCATGAGAGACCCCGCGACCAGATGCTACTCCTGCGCGGAACCCCTTAATTCATCAAGATGATACGGTAGCCATATATGGAAGAACTTGGTCTCCTTTGGAAGGGGAGGCTAATATGAGCGCATGCATCGACAAGGCGTGGTTTTATTGGATGGCGGAAATGCAGGCCTGTGTTGATTAATAGTGACGTAGGTCGATGTGGGGCCTTAGTCTTAAACCATATTCCCGCATGTTTGGTGCTGTATTTACAGATTCATCCTGGCTTCTTTTAAGCATGAAACGTGTACGAAAAGATAGGTATCGTTTGTGATCATTTAGCGGATTGTTGACAAGTCGAGTGGTATAAACAATAACGATTTAACAAAAAACGTAGCAATATCGCAGATAAATATAAGTCTATGTGAGTTGATCTTGGTCCATGTCACGTCGCTGATCCGCGGAAAGAGGATGGGGGGAATTCAAGTGATCACCCCCAGCCGTCCTGCGGGTAACTCTTCTGGGTGTACTGGGTGAAGCCACATAGGATTGCATTTGGGTGTTGCCATCATTTCTCTTCTCCTCGGAATGCTGTTTTTCTCTAAGGAAATTGTCAAAGTCTTTTGCAGCGTGTGCAGGCAAAACCACTCTTGTCAATGGACGATTTTGCATTGCGAACCTGAAAAAATACAGCACAATAAATATAATCCACAACCACAACAGCAAATAAAGGATATAACTACAACACTTATGGCACGTAACTGCAACTCAGCTTTTATCCTGAACTATACAATATACTGACAGCCGAACACACTACCTCAAATAGGGCGCCTTTATATGGGCATTATTTCAAAACCATTTAATGTCATTTTCCTGATAATATTGAAGATATAAAACCAAGGTACAATAAGGATATGTTTTGCTACACAAGGGGATTAAAAAACGACAAACATCGTTATTATTGTACGAAAGTCTTATTACTGTCTTCAAATGGTTTAACCAATAACTTATGTAGGTCACGGTGTGCATATGCTAGTTATATCCTATTGTCGGGTGCTCTTGTTTGATATCGTTTTCCTTCTTAAGTAACTATTTGTAATAATAGTTGTAAGCGCTTTATTAAGCTCACAAGGACCAAAACGTTCTTCACATGATAGGGGTGAAAACAGACTCCCACCCAAATTTTTACCTTGGCGAAAAAGTTAAATTCTGTATTGTCGCAGTGACCCGCCTACCCTCCACTCCCTCTACGACTTTTTATTCATTTTTCTCTTTATCACTGGAGACAGTCGTTTCGGCTTTAAGGATCGTTTTTTATATATATTCTAGAATGCCAGTAAAACGCCGAAAGCCCTTCGAATCTGGCCGTTATGTTGTCTCAATTGCTACGCTTCGTATAAAAAAGTTGGAGGCAATCAAGCAACAACTGCTCGAATTGGATAACCGGCTCAAGATGGAGATGTTTGGTCTCAGGGAATTGGCCGGTGATAACGAGAACCCTTCTGACATGTTGGGCGATAGTGAAATCAACCCTCACTTTGCAGTCGCAGCAACGACGGTAAGTTGTCAATCGTTTTTAATAATATTTTTATCATGATGGAGTTAGAGAAAAATGTATGCAACGTTAATTGAAGAGGCCAGGCATTTGCTATGTTTTAGTAGCTCAGAATTTCAATTAGACGGGGCCTACTGGGTTTCCGTGTTCATGGGGCCTGGCATTCTGCTGCCATTCTTTTATTCCATTGTCCACAGTTTCCATTACAGCATTCAAGAAATCGTATGGAAGTCATCTGCAGCGTTGAATGTTAAATTACTTAGCTCCTTTTTTTTCCTTCAAACATTTTAAACAAGAAGAGTAACTCGAACATTTTGGTAGCACTTCTCCCAGTGCGCTTTCAGACACTCGTAATTGAATGATGATCACATTTACTTTCACGGTTTGCGCTCATCTCATTGTTTACTATTCGGTTGTCTTTTTGTAAAAAAACAACTCCTAATTTGCTGCAACATTGGTGGCCCGATGGTGTAGCAGTTAGTTCGAAATCAGACTCCTCAATTGAGATAAATTTTGCGCCTCCCACGCTCTTTGTCGCTTCGTTGTGGCACTCAGTTATTATTGCGCCTCCCACGTTCATCAGAAAGTCAAGGGTGGTTGACAACCCCAGGCATCTGGGTGTGTGCAATTTTTTACATCAGCAAAATCAACTGAATAACAGTAATTAATTAAATTTTCGAAATTTGGGTTCCAAAATGGACTTCCCAAGTTCAAGAAATTTTGCAAGTGAATCTTGTGTTTCAATTGACCTTGTAGAACGGTCATGAAGAAGATGGGGCGTCGTTGCCGCGCACGTACGTCGGCGTGCAAGACGTGCGGCCGCAACTTCAACTACAACCACATAATCCCTTTTTCTCGGAAAGCGCGGCCACTCCTTCCCCTCCTCCTGTACCCAGGACCAACGTCGACTCGGGGTGCTTCGCGGTGCTTCCAGCCCCCCTCATGCCGCTCGCCTCCTCCTCCTCCGCCGTCACTTCTCCTCCTCCTCTTCCTGGACACCCCCTCCTCCTCGGGAACGACGATTCCTGCCCCTCTATGAAGGACCTCGTGCCTGAGGCCTTTCTCTCCTACGCCCAGGACCTTTTGGGTGCCAGTTGTTGGCAGGGGGGAGGCGCTGGTGACGGACGCGTCGTCGTCGTTGGATCCTGTCGAACTGCGGCGTCAGTCGACTTGGACAGCGGCAGTTGAAATACATTTTTGTTGGACGAATTTTTATATCCATACAATTATACCTCACGAAAACCCCGTGCTGTTCTCTCTCTTGGTCTGATGTGTGGTGTGTTTGTTTTAAATGATACGTCATCACGGCGTCTCTTTTCCTGTATAGTTCCGACTTCTCGGACGCCATCCGGAGGACGACGATGGCGTTTCTGATCGCAGTAACAGCACCAGCCGCCTCTCCAGGTCTTCTAGGTCACCCAACGACGAGGGCGGCGGCGGCGATGCGGTGGGGAAGGAGGCTAGCGATGAGGAGGAGGAGGAGGAGTCCACCGATTTCAGCTACCTACCTGCCCATCTAATCCAGGAACGTATCCGCAGCGGTGGTGGCGGCGATCCCAGTCGAAAACAGCGACGACGGCGACGACGACACCCTCGTTCCGAATTCATCTCGCTCCCTTCCTTTCTTCTCGGCTTCGTGTCTGCATTTTCCATCGCCTTCCTCCTCTATCCCTTTCTTCCCAGAGAGTAGTCCTTCTCCCCACCCCCCCCTCCCTCCGTCCCTCATCGTTTGTTCTATTTATTGTCTACACTACTTTGCTTGACGAGTGACACATTCAACTAGTCGATGAATGCATATCTTAATTGCTAGATTGGTTCTCCTATTATGCGTGTGTGTGTGTGTGTGTGTGTTCTACGGCACAGCTGATCGCAGCATATACTGTTTGTGCTTTAATGTGTCTACTTAAATAATACGAGTACGGTTATTTTCAAGGAGTCCCCATTAACCAGAAGAAGGGCGGCGACGCGAGACGTTACGGTTCCTGACAGCCCATCCACCTTGGTGCCCTTCTCCGGTGATTCCTCAGATTCAGATAACACCCTCCCCAATTCTCGTGTCTCCGAGGATCACCCTAAGGGTGGGAGTGACCAATCACCCATATATCAATATTCTCGAGGCCTTTTATTCGCGGGGTGCCTTGCAGCAATCCTTCTGTGTGCATCTGTCTTCTATCTGGGCTGTAAGTTGGAAGGTCGCATAGTCACTCAAGTAGACCTCTTATCCAAATGAGCGTGCATGTTTAAATCCCTGTCGTTGTGATCATGCATGTTTGATTTTATCTTTGTAGACAATTGTTTTTATACTGTTGATGTGGTTCTTTTGGCCGAATCAGAGCTGTCGGCGCTGCAGCGTGCCTTTCCTAATCAGGACGTCCGTTTGTGGAGTGTTATTCGTGGAGCTCTGTTGCCCCGGTATGTTTTTTTCTCCGTCCGTCCGTACGTCAAAAAAACATCCGTTTCATTGGCCACTTTGAATTTGGTTCATTCATTTTGACTAACTACCCCAAACTATTCGTTTTCAAACGCGTTGGGTGTCAAGGGTCTCGGGCGTGTTAACTCTTGTTCTCTTTTAGAGTGGCAAGTCCTCTCTTCTTCTCCTCCAGGGACACGGCTCCACCGACGGTCATCCTTTTTACTCCTGTTTCATCCGTAAACTACGCCAATTTTGACAAATTCGTGGGTGATTTTGCAAAAAGTCTTGTCAAAATAAAGCAATACCATCCCTGCTCTACCATCGATCCGTTCCTGAGTGCCCCGAATACCTCAGCCGTCGCGGTACGTTTTGAGGCTGGCAGTTGGTGCTGCCATCGATTTCCCGATGGTTTAGTGGTCAGCATCCTTGCTCTTTTCCTGGGTTCGAATCTCAGGTAAACAGGGCGCCAGGTTGGGTGCCACTGGAGCGGACACCGAAACCTGTGAAACTATTCCTTACAAGTATCCATGGGTCGGATTCGTGAGAATATTTTGTCGTCTAGTGGCAGCCAAATAGGTGGGAGTTGGCGCACGTAGCTGTTGAATTTCGACGACGACGACGACTGCGATCGCGCACGCCGTCCAAGTGAAAGGCTTCTGCTCCACTTCTTCTTCTTCTTCTTCTTCCAATGCAATATTTTATTATTTTGGACAGCTCAAAATGGACCTCCACGAGCAACTCATGCAGGAGTACGGTTCGCGGCATAGTCGATGTCTACGTGTTGAGGGTATCGATCGATTTCCTGGCGAGGCCGCTCTCATTCTCCACGGCCACACGGACAGCCACCACTCTCCACTCAAAGATGCCTTTGTTCTCCTCAGCATAGCTGATCCCCCGTCTTCGTTGATACGGTTAGTTAGTTCTCTCTCCTCCATTCCGATGGAAACGAAGACGAAGTGCAGGAATTTACAATAGTTGAGTCGGATTGTGTGTCCAAATCGACCCGTTGTCTGTTGGGTGGTCTCTTGTGAGGGAGATCAGACTTTACCAGGTCACCTCGATTGTTCTGGCCTCGTGGAGGTCACTGTTGACAACCAAACGCTGTTGTTTGCCACAGACACTGACTCCTCCACTCTTTGCAGAGAGAAGTCGCGCGACATCGAGACCCGCTTGAGGGAGCACCTCGCCGCACTGTGGTTGGACTCGTTGGGGCCCGACGAGGTTCCGGCTCTCCTGAGCAGACTCACTTCGCGCGTCGTCGTCTTTCGTGGCTGAATTCGTCGCTCAACCCCTCATTCCCACCCACACCGTTCATCTTAAAAACTCGTGTATATTATTTCCCGTTATATAAAATGTCTACTCAGGTGTGGCAAGTAGTGCTTTAATGTTTTTCAGTGCTAGTGAAGGACGTTGAGGTTCCATCACCTTCTCTTCTTGCCCAAATCCAAGTGACGTCTGGTACGAGATTGTCGACGTTGTCTTCAACTCAATGTTAAAATACTTTGGAAATATTGCGAGTGCGACAAAATATTATTCTTTGTTCGTCGATTAAGCTTGTGGGAATCAAATTTGGAAAACTGAATATTTTCGTTTGCGGTATGAACATTTTATCTCGTCGCCATTTCCTACTTTTTTATTCGACGCGAACTTCGAGAAAGTGATGGCCTGATCAGCTCGTAGACTTCCTCTTGATATTTAATCGATAAACAGATGCAGTATTTTGCCGCATTCCCAGAAACTATTTTATTATTTGCTTGCAGGAACGCGGTCGGGCAATCGGATAGACGGGTTTCTCGTTTCTTAAAAGGAAGACCTTGTGGAGCGTCAAAACGAAACCGCAACATCAATTTCCGAGGTGCCCTATTAGTCACGCCCGGCGTGAATATTAATTAAACTTGGATGGCACCGGGCCGGCCGTTCACCAGGTTCCGCGTGGAAACCAAATGTAATGTACCAGTGGGAATGCGATCTAGGAAAATGGGATTAGTTAATAGCAACCAAACGTCAGTCAACTCCATGAATAAGGCGACTTAAATTGGCGAGTGACCTTTACTTTGTAAGGAAGATTAGTAGAAGGTACACGCATCGTGTAAGTGCACTTACGAAAGAAGATATAATAAGGAAAGCGATAGACGAAGAAGTTGGAACACAATAGGAGCTTTGGGCGAAAATGGGACGGGTCCTTATAACGGGTAACTACCCAACTGGTCCATAGTGCGGGAGAATGGAGGATGTCGCTGTAGGTCCTACAGTGGAGGAGGTTGTGCGGTTGCGGAGGGTTGGGAGAGCGAAAGCCATCCTGTCTGACGGGAGAAAGTGGAATTGCCTCACTTTGAGTGAACCAGAGGGTTGTAAACACCATCAGATCGAACTTCGTTCCATAGAAAGGCAAGATGGCCGCCTCTTATCCTGCCATGTCGTTCGTTACAAACGAAGAATTCAGAGTGAAAACGAATTCAGGGTTGCCAAACGCATAATGGTTGTCATTGGATGGTCTTATCCATTTGATGCTTAGCTGGCTTTCGCTCGAATGGACGATTCTTTCCCATACCACCGAAGCGGTAAAGACAATTAGCCAGTGTCTCACCGATCCGCGCCGTCAAGTTCACTAAACTGTCTCCGGTAACAGATTGTAACAAACTACTCGTTTCGTTTGACGAAATTACACGCAGGGGTTTCCAGGACTGGCTTGATGATGAATTAAACATCATCTGTGTTTTTTTTGTAAATTGGTGAACTTTCTAGGCAGCTGATTGATATACAGTCCAGATTAACCGCATGGGCTCTACGGCGTGGCAACAGCCGCGAAACCAACCCAGGTTAATCACCCCCAAAATAAACGACTTCACCTCCGTGTCCTGACGCGCACACCGATGTGTAGTTGCGTGCGCGCGCGCATGCACGCAGCACGCCGGAATGCGCAGCCCACCCCACATGCCCTTATATGGCTATCCACGCTGATGAGGCAAAACCGCGGCTGTCAGCTGTCATGGCGCTTGAAACCCCATCGAAAAGCAACTACTACTCGCGCGTATAGGAACAGGCGTTGAGGAAATTCGTTTTTGGTCACCCAAAAAAACTTAAATTTTTATCTTTTTCATTGATGTCGTGAATTGGCAAGGTTTGGTTTGGCTATTCCCAAACGCGTCAAGCATCACAGTTGACAAGAAGGCAGACATTTTCAAGTACAGCATCGTGGCATCTCTTTAAGTCTTCGGTTACATTCCTCTTTTCGAGATGCAAAAAAAAAATTCCGCTTGAACTGCAACTAGTAAACCAATGCTACTACTTTCTTATTCACTGAAAAACGAAGAATTTCACCAATCACATTTCATAGGTTTGCGACCACAAATTATCCCGCTCGATCCAGCATCCCTTAATCGAGGCAAGCCAATCAAATTCACAGGGTGCTGGAAGTGTATACAGGTTGGCGCGTTTCTAGTTGGTTCGTATTTTGGCGAGCCCAAAATCGATATTTTCTGCTGCTGCGTGTGCATGACGTGTGTGTTGCTGCCCTAAATACACACTTCTGTCGCTTCTTCGGGTTGAAAGACATTTTCAATTATAATTTGATCATCACTGGGGTGCTTGAGTCAAAAACAGATCAATTAAAAAAACAGTATTACTCATTAATCTATGCGACACACCGCTGGGTTCTCATTGAGATTTTTGAATACCTGTCCGTCTGTAATTTGGAGATTAAATACCAGTTAATCTATAGACCACGGATAGAAATGAGAGTGCAAAATCCGTACAATTTCACCATCCCAAACCGATTAAGACGGCTGATCGTCGGTTTAGTCAACCTGGGTTGCTATTCACTTGATGAAGACCTGTCCCTCACCCCCTGTATGTCTTCTTCACGTGATGATGTGGCAGATTGAGTCGTCAAGGGTGCGCTAAAGGCTCTCCTTTCGACGCGGTTTCACACGACGAACCACCCAGCGGTGACAATCGGGACAACAAGCCCGTTCGACAATAATAAATGTGTGCCCTGCTGAAAGTTTTGGTCCTCGTGACCTCAACAAAGCCACTACAAGTATTAATATACGGATCTAGTATTCCATTCAAAGACGCCATTTGCAACAGTCGACTTGAAACTGAGAAACCTATGAAACCAAATGCATGGGTCACGTAGGTCAATTGGAGCATTTGAACACGCTTGAACCGGTGTCGGTCAGATAAAGTCGCGTCCCCGGAGAGTAGCAACAGCGGCTTATTTGAGGTCTCCCTCACGTGAACCTTGGCCTTCGAGATTAAACGTTAGTTGTTAATTAATTTCACTTGGTTGCAACGAAAGCCAGTCAATTCGCATCCTAGTCTGATTGATGGTCGATTTATTCCAAATATTCACCTGGCCACCCTTAAAAAAACCACTGGAAACCCTAGTATCTTGAAAATACAACTGCTAATTCACACACCCAAACGTGTACTGCGCAATGTCGCACAGTTCTCTCACTCAAGATGACCTCATACGCACGTAGGTTACGTCTCCCACCCCCATCTTATTACTCATCATGTCGGATTGAAGTAGTCATTCTATTCCGGCCACACACTTGCCAGGAGGCACGCGCATCGTCCACCTAGTTGACCAATCACAAATAGAACAGCTGTTTGCTTGCACACGGGCCGTAAATCGATAGAACGGGCGAACCACTTGTCACAACGAATTACGTGCCGTTTAAAACAGATTCCGAAAAATATAGGCTTTTGCTGCGTTTAAGTGTGGGTTCGAGCATTTTTGATTTTACGTCAAACAGGCCCCATTAAACTGTTATCGTATTAAACAAAAAATAGGTGATGCATGCGAGTTTAGAAACAAAAAAATCGTAATTTTAAGGACCAACTCCCCATATTCACCAACGATCAAACCACAAAAACGGGGAATCATCTTCTGGTATTTTTTGCCATTTTTGGTCGTTTTGAGATCCCCCAAAATAACGTCCTGGACTTGATAAAGTAACTTCGTGACAAAAAAACGAGTTGGATGACTAGTGTGCAAATATGTAAACGATCACTAATAAAACCGAAGCGAGCCCACTAGGACAAACAGCGAAACGTAAAAATAGTCCACGATACCAACCACGAAAACGTCCACTTTGTTAGTAAACTCGGCAGATTTGTACTTCGAAAAATTTAAGGGAGCGAGACAGATATTCAATGGGCTGCTGGCAGGCAACTGTCGAAGTGTTCGCGACTGACATCTTCGAGGTCATTTATCTCGATGACGGCCTTGACACCAAGAAGTTTGCGCTTCAGAGCATCGACGGATGATGCGTAGAGCATTTTCGTGCGAACAGCAGCGTTATCGGGTATCCTAATCATGACATTATGCATATTTAATAATTACCATGACACAAAGACCAAGGCGGTCTTGTTGGGCCCCTGCTCATAATCCAGAACTGCAAAACGAGCCTCCGTAGAACACGCTTCAAGTTCGGATCTGAACTCTTCAAATGTTTTGGCTAAAAATAGGTAAGAAATAAGTGTTCCTCACATTTTTCACCGCATTTGTCGATAACTATTTCGCTCTCCCTTTCAATTTTATACAGGATGAAGCGATTATTCTTCTTTAACTTAATTTCATTGTATAATTCGACACACTTGTCGCTGCAAGTTACACCAGATGCCTGTAAACAACATGATAAGAAACCGAAGAAGACGACCAACCATTGTCCTGATAAAATTTGAACTACTTAAAAACAATTAAATTCCTCCAAGAACTATTTAAACAACAGATTTACAATTATTTAAAATGAAAGTAATATTTAAATACCTAATTATATATTCAACTATATTATTTAATAATACCACGTAGAATCGGTGACGTTTGTTATAAGAGTAGATATAGAATCATCGAATACACAAGACTTCCATTTAATAACAGAAGGATGTTAAAGTAATCATATTAATTGTAAGCGCTTTATTGAGGTAACGAGATAACCGACTATTAGAAATAACGCCGACGAATTTCGATTTTGAGCTCGAGTCCAAATTTTGGAGTGAAGTCATCGTCAGCATGTAAACAACCGCTCCCAGGAAAAACGCAATGGAGACGCAATTTAATATGTTCACCTGAAGGACTACTTGAGTGCCTCAGTATGGGTCTGCCCGTTCTGTTGAGAATCCTCATTCGCGTTGCAAGCATGGCATAACGTCAATTCATCCGCGTATTTTATTAGTGTCACGTCGTAAGGGGACCGAAGGCTGGACGTGTGATAACACTGCGCCTTGTTGTACACCGCAGTTATTTGGCAAGGAAGATGAGGCTTCATTTTTTACTATTGCGTGTTGGCGTCGGTCAGATAAATAATATTGAAGCCAATTAATCAGCCATCCTTCAAGCCATCTTCACATCTCTGAAAGCAGAGGTGAAATCCAAGAATAATCCCTTGATGTCTTTCGCTCCAGCATCAAAATAAGAGTGAAGTTTAAGACACCACTGATGATCAACGTACGATTCGGACGGCCTCAATGACCGGATCACCATAATAGTGAGCTTGCCGTAATTGAACTTCAGGGAAGAAGTATTTTCCATCTAAGACCCACGCCGCGGAGAATCCATATGAGATAAAAAAAAACATTGCCCAATAATCTATTAAATCTATTCATATTGCGGCAGTTCACTTAGATCAACTTAACGTCGAAATATCACATTTGTTAGTGAATTACTAGATGCACCTTTGACAATTTTGAAGTTTGATCAGATATAAATATTTTTCCAACTTCTGAATTTGAATGACAGTATATATTGCTAGGACTTCCCAGTTATGTAAAAAATACAACACTAAAGGCAAAGAGTTTCGGATGGGAAGACACCTGACACTTGCGCAGCGATGAGTTTAAAAATTGTGAAATGACGTTTAATTATTGCCCTTTGGATAAGCATACGTTAGTAACTCCAACATAATTTAAATTTTTAAAATCTTACAGATTATTAAAAAGGGTCAGGTTTGAGGCATTTTAATACCACGGGGAGAAAATGACCTATAAGGGCAATAGCTGTAACGCCCCGGTGTTTTACCACAACACCGCGCGGGATATGAAGGACACAATGCCAACTGCGCGCCAATAGGACGCCATCTTGTGTCATCCACTTTTAGACGGGGTGGCCGTTTTCTATGACGGCGAAGACTGCAATCTGGTTCATCTAGAGTGAGACCAAACACTCTCCCCTCCAATACAGGATGCCTCACTGGATTTCACAAGGACACAGCCGCCTTCATCCACAGTCGCCGAGACTCGAGCAACTTCCTCCCTTTCCAAGCCAGCGTCGTAGTTTTCCCGTTATGAAGACCCATCCCATTTTTACCCGAAGTCTGTATTACCTCTCCAACCATATATAACTGTTTGCATCATTATATCTATTCCTTTCATTTCCATGCGTCTCCTCATTATGGCTGCCTGGTATGTGTACCCACGTTCTACGATTACCGTTACAAAACCCCCAGCGAAGGTTTAATATTTCTTAGGTCAGAATCCCACAATTGGAACAGCGTCACATTGGTGTCAGAAGTAACGAACCTTGCGTCACACACGACTGCCTCGACCATTTCCTCAAATGCTTGGTATAACGTCTACGTTTCCTATGGACATCCGGCTCTGTGACCACTTCTTTGATGCAAACGTGCATCCGCTGACGCTTCCATGTCCCAACTCATTTCGGAACTGATCTAACCCTCGCCTATCACCAAGACCATCCTCTCCACTAGCACTGAGGACAGTGCTACACCTAAGAGGGGGGTATGTAACGCCCCGGTGTTTTACCACAACACAGCGCGGGATATGAAGGACACACAATGCCAACTGCGCGCCAATAGGACGCCATCTTGTGTCATCCACTTTTAGACGGGGTGGCCGTTTTCTATGACGGCGAAGACTGCAATCTGGTTCATCTAGAGTGAGACCAAACACTCTCCCCTCCAATACAGGATGCCTCACTGGATTTCACAAGGACACAGCCGCCTTCATCCACAGTCGCCGAGACTCGAGCAACTTCCTCCCTTTCCAAGCCAGCGTCGTAGTTTTCCCGTTATGAAGACCCATCCCATTTTTACCCGAAGTCTGTATTACCTCTCCAACCATATATAACTGTTTGCATCATTATATATATTCCTTTCATTTCCATGCGTCTCCTCATTATGGCTGCCTGGTATGCGTACCCACGTTCTACGATTACCGTTACAAAACCCCCAGCGAAGGTTTAATATTTCTTAGGTCAGAATCCCACAATTGGAACAGCGTCACATAGCAGCCTTGACTTATCCAATAAAGAACAACCAATCAGACTGTTTTAAGCCTTTTTAAATTAGTCTACAGGAATTTCTTTTATGCGTCTTTTGGGATAGTCTATTTAGGAATATATGTTCTATATATATCCCTTCCTTTCAAGGTCTCTTACTGTCATACGAAGTTGTGATTTATCTGTGACCATCTTAATTCGCTGGCCTGATCGCTAAGGTACATAAATTAGCAACAAGATTGGTTTCAGTACTTGAATTTAATGTATAATTACTACCAAAATATTTTATAATGATTTCACATCTAAATTACTGAATACCCAATGCATTATTTTGTTAAGTTAACATGTCAGGAAAATCAAAGAAGTCTCACAGTCGCCGCGATCGTCCACGCCCCAAATCATCTGTTGAAAATCGTCGGTCTCGTCAAACGGAAAACCTCAAGGAAGAGGCCGAGCTTTACGTGCGTCAATATGAATGAGTATTGTTTTTTACTAGGCCGTTTTCATATTTGATATCATATTTTTCAGGATGGAGATGAAGGCGAAGTGTCCCCATTAAAATCTCCTCGAGAGGAGGGCGAGGCGTTTTCCGAAGAGGGAGAGGCATCTAGCGACGATGTTGAAAGCGCGTACCGCCGTCGCCTGGCCAAGCGAAAAGCTCAACGGGAGGCTCAAGCAGCTGCTGAAGCAGTCACGTTGCGTCCACCATCACGATCCAAGTTCGAGTCCCCCTCACCAAGGAGGACCAGTACTTTGTCGGATTCACATACCGTAGACGAATTAATGGAAGACAGTAGCTATCGCCTACACAAATCTGCTAGTTCTAGTAAGTAATTACAATCACCAAACGCGATTTTCTCCGGCTTGGCTCTTTTTACCTATAACAAGGTACGAAAAGACTAACCGTCGCAGTAATGAAGATTAATTAACCAGGGTATTCTCAGCCCTGGTTAGAAAGCCTTCTCTATTCTCTCTCATGTTTAGATATATATTGAGATTGTTTGGCTCAAATTCCTGGTGTTTTCTTCACTTGATTCGCCTCGGGCTGTTCGGATCGTTAAACGTCAAAAAAGCAACACACACGTCGGTTAACAAATAAAGCGACAATCGTGATAAACCTACTTTTAACAAACAACATCCATAGTGGCGTTTTCACTGAATGCTCACTGTATTGCATGAGAGATTATGCAACGTTTTGGATCCCTTGCAGGCGTGCTTCTCGAGCCCCGACAGGAATCCACAAGCGCCTCCAAACGTATCCACAAGACAGGCGAACTATTGGCCGCCGATGCCACCTCACTCCCGCGCCGTCACCATAAACGCTCACGCCACCACCATAAAGCCAATCCGCCCTCCTCCTCCTCTACCGAGCCACTCCAGTCTTCTGTCGCAAACCAATCGCCGTCATCCTCTCCCTCTTCCAGCGCTCGCAATCTTTCCCGCTCTCCGCCCAATCCGCTCTCCACACAGCCGGACTATCAACCAGCTGGGGTTACTTCAAGTGCCAGTTTGCCACCCGGAAGGGCACCAATAATCGACGGTAGCCAGTTCAAATATCTTGAGGAAGATGAGGACGAAGAAGAAGAAGATGATGGTGTTGATGTTAATAATGATGAAAATGGTGCCGATACCAAGTTGGTCGGTGATTCGGAGGCTAACGATTTCGGTGATCATATTGTAAGGAGCGAAGAAGATGTGCAGGCTGGTATAGAAGATATCTTAGCGGCAGAGGATTCCGAAGCTCCAAAAGAAAATGTTATCTCGGAGCCTGCAAAACCCTTCTATTTGCCGTCGGTTCAAGTGAGTTGTTTGTCTCCTCCTTTTGTGATATTTTCTTATCATCAACCCCCCCCCTTTTGGCTTGATTTGCTATTGAGGAATTGAGTCGAAGTGGCATCTCACTTGTCATACTTGACTCGGGTGGTGGTAAATGTAGACTTGTCACGATGAAGCAGCGAAATGATAAAAAAACAAAATTCCCCTGGATATAGAAGATTGTCTTGCCGCTCATGATTGCACCCTGCTCTCTATTCTTCATTGATAACGCCATGTAGCTGCAGGTGGTGAAAGAAGGTGGAGGGCAGGCAAATAGTGAATTGCAATGGGGTGCATAGTAGCCGATATTTCGCCAAACTTGTTCACTCCTCTCCCCCTTGTTCACTCCTCTCCCTGCATCGGCGGCGACAGGGTTGTCGGTCGGTGGACGAATTCGAGTGTCTCAACCGCATTGAGGAGGGCACCTACGGGGTGGTGTATCGGGCGCGGGACAAGAAGACCGACGAGGTGGTCGCCCTGAAGCGCCTCAAGATGGAGAAGGAGCGCGAGGGCTTCCCGATCACCTCGCTGCGTGAGATCAACACCCTCATGAAGGCCCAACACGAGAACATCGTCACGGTGCGCGAGATCGTCGTGGGATTCGACTTGGACAAGATCTATCTCGTCATGGAGTACGTGGAACACGACATGAAATCGCTTATGGAGGTGAGAACATTGTTATAAGGATTTACTCACTTTTCCTGGTAGTAGTAGTGGTGGTGGTGGTGTTTTAATAATTATTTTGTGTGTGTGTCTGTGCAGGTGATGAGCGGCCCGTTCACCGTTGGCCAGGTCAAGTGCCTCCTGATTCAGCTGCTTTGCGCCGTCAGTCACATGCACGATAATTGGATACTACATCGTGACCTCAAGACCTCCAACCTCCTTCTCAGTCACAAGGGCATTCTGAAGGTAGTGGGTGTGGGTGTTGGGTCTCTTTGTTGTGTGTGTGTGTGTGCAGTCGAAGTTTCCCCGATTTTCTCCTTCAGGTGGGGGATTTCGGTTTGGCGCGGGAATACGGTTCCCCCCTACAGCACTACACCGAGGTCGTGGTTACTCTGTGGTACCGCGCCATCGAGCTGCTTCTGGGTGAGTCTGCGCGGCGCCTCTCTCCCGACAAATGCCAACCGAACGCCTTCAAATGTGTTGTTTTTAATCGTCGTTCCAGGCACCAAATCCTACTCGACGCCCATTGACCTGTGGTCGGTGGGGTGCATCTTTGCCGAATTTCTCCTCCAACGTCCGTTATTTCCGGGCAAGGGGGAGGTGGACGAGATCAACATGATTTTCCGCGACCTCGGAACCCCCAATGAACGTATTTGGCCGGGATGTACGCAATTACCCGGCCTTAAGAACGGTGTTTTCACCGAGTACCCCTATAACCAACTGCGACGTCGATTTACGGAAAAACAGATCTCGGACTCGGGCTTCGACCTACTCGGCTGGTAAAACCATTTATATTCTCTTGTCTCGTGGGGGTGGCCACTTCCGCGTCTGGATTTAGGTCTCCGCTTCTTGTTACTTGTTTGCAGCTTCTTGACCTACTGCCCAGATCGCCGTATCACCGCGGAGAAGGCCATCAACCACCGCTACTTCAAGGAGCGCCCACACGCCATCCACCCTTCGATGATGCCAAGCTGGCCGGCCAAGTCGGAGGGCGGCAGTCGGCCCCAGCGTCTTGCTGCCGCCGCCGCCGCTGCTGCCGCCGCTGCCTCTTCGCGCCCCGCCGGTGCAGGCAGCAGCAGCAGCATCCACCAACTCCCCCAGGAGCCACCGGCCCCCCTCGGGGCCTCGCGGTTCTTCAGCAGGGCCGACCAGTCGGGACGATCCCCAGTCACGCGCTCCGGCAGCGGCATGCGACCATCGGGACCCGATCAAGGCTTCATGCTGCGCTTTTAGGCAACCTCTCCGCTGCCGCTCCCCTCTCTCTCTCTGTGTATATTTTCGCTCAATATATATATATCGATGCATGCTTGTTTTTTCTGTTCGAGTTCTTTTGTTTGTTATCAAAACACACATCTACTAGCTAGTTTCTTCCCCCACCACCCTGCCGGGAAAAACTGCAAAAATGGACTGGTCTTTCGGAGCGATTGGCTGACCGCGCGTCTCATTCGAGGCTCGGCGGGTTCGGGGAGAGTAGAGGAGGGAGGGGTGTTGGTGGTGGTGGGTATCCTGCAGACGGTGTCTTGTCCACCGAATTGCCTCTCGTGTCGGTTCCAGAGCGAGCCTCGCCTCACTTGTCTTACCTTAGTTGACGCCTCTGCAGTCAAAGCAGCGACAAGCGTTCCGTGTAGGTGCCTCTCGCTAAATGACTACTGCTACTAACGGCTGTAAGTAGGGCGAGAGCTTCAGGTTAGGATGCCCGCCGCGGTGCCTATCTGGAATGTTGTAAATAGGACGGTACATTCTCATGGTCGGTAATGCCCACGGCGTGTGGACAGTCCCAATGTTTGCCCTCTTGATTTTTTTCTATTTTTAAAGTTCCACTAATCTCACCAAATGTAGTCTTTCAACGATTATTCTGCTAGAGCCGTAGCAACATTAACCGAAGGACCACCAATCACTCTTTGTTGAATGGGCATAAATTTGCAACAGCCTATCAGAACCCACTCATTGGGCAAGGCCTTTATAACTGGTCGCCTAGAGACGTCAGAGTTTACCTCAGCGGCGCTTAGTCAGCAATAGTGGGCGTTAATCCAAACTGCGAGGCGTCATTGGTTCATAGCCCTAGGCGTCGTGAGGTGTAGGTAGGTAGCCTCGTGGTAGCTTCGCAGTTGCCGACGACTTCAGTCATCCTAATCCCGTTTTAGAGTCATCTCAAATAGGTGAACCTCACAGCATGCTGTCGGCAAACAACTCCAGCCGCAGAAGTCGTCTCAGCAACACCGTGGCGCCCCCCGATCTCGAATTCTCCCTCGACGAGATTTCCTCCGAGCTGGACAAACTTGGAGTTCGCGAAACCTCGCCCTCCCGATTGGCTGCCATCAAGGCCGAACTCGATCAGCTGATTGCACGAGACCTCCAGCTATCGCCAACCAGCTGGCGCCGATGCTCCGCGTCTACCTCAGTGAGTGTCACTCCCAGCCTCCCAAGCGGCTACACCACCCGAAGAGAAATCGGTTGTGAAATTGGCCGATGGGTGGGTCATTCGCGTGAAACTCGGATTGATGGGCCTGTCGTTTCCGTCAGAACTCGACTGTCTCCGGTTCGCTGGATTACAATCAATATGAATTAATTATAGTTCCTTTATTACTGTCCTGGAAATTATAGTTTTCAACATCAACGGTTATCGAGGTTAGATGTAGATTGATTTGGACGCCGAATAACAACCCCCCGCCTATATTCCGTATTCCACTTTGATGAGTCATGAAAATTAGTCCGGGTAACTGGTTGCTCAAACATTTCTCTCGACTTCCAAAACGGCAGTTTTGATACCGAATCAGGCCTTCAAAGGTCACTTGTGATCGCTGGTCTTGATCGGATTGCCTGGGTTCATCTTTCGCGTTTTTGCTGCTTCCTTTTCGAAAGTAATGTATCACCGGTGTCGTCAGCCGTGTCTCGCCGACAAAGCATCTTATTTCTCTTTCCCTCGCGCCCCCAGTCCGAAGACACACTCACCGAGACAGCCGACATCAACAACCACAACACAATCGTCTCCGCGAACTCTGGTGACTCTTCAAGGCACCGAGCACACGGTCCCATTCAGCCCTCCGTCATGCCCTCTTCCTCGTCGTCGCCGCCGCCGGAAGAGGAGGGCGACTCCTGGACCTCCGAGGCCTCGGTGCGAGCCCTGCTGGAGTCGTCGAGCAGTGTTTACTGCAGCGATTTAGATGAGGAGGATGAGGTGGACATGAAGCGATACTTTGACGACGACGACTACGACGACGACAAGGCTGAGGACTGCGCTGCCGCCTCAGCAAACGGTGAGGGAGGTCTTGTCGGTTAGGAGAGAGGCTGCAGCCGCCGTACAATGTTACATATGCCTTTCTTTTGCATCTTTTAGCTCCCATAAGAGCCGTCCATCGGAATTTCCAATCCAAGAAGCCACGCGATATCTTGGCGGAAGATGCAAAAATTTACAAGTTCGGAATCGTGAGTGGTGGGGCATACATCGAGCAGCCATTATAACTCCTATTCGAGGTTTACCCGGCTTCATCCAGGTTCTGGGGAATGCTGTGTATTGGCCGCTGCGTCGTAGAGGTGGAGGCGGTAGAAGCGGCAATTCCGAATTCACCCGCCTAGAGGATAAAGCGGTTGTTGATTCGCGGGCGGGATTTGCCATTAAGATGTTGGGGAATATTTTTGCAGCTTCTGTCCTGGCTACCCGATAATCCCTCAAACCAAAAGAGCTGCATCATCATCATCATCATCATCCGACTCATTGGCTTCTGCGGCCACTTTGTATCGGTCTTTCTGACCCCAATCAGGTCACAAGGACCAAAAAAATGACGAATGTCCGCCTCTTACAATGCCGTTCTGACAGGCTACGGAGGCATGTCGCACTGGTTAGCTAAAATCGTCGAATAATTTCAGCGAATTGGGAACGACTTGCTGCTGCCATTTTGCTGCCGCGGCACCCTGACCCCCGACCTTTGTCCTTTATCCAGCTTCCCAGTGTCAAAATCACCACAATGCCGGACGAAAGCGAGGCCAGCCGGATTTCTGAGCCCCACTCGAGCGGGAAGCAGAAACGCCTGAACGTGCCTCCCGCTAATTCATTCCACCGTCGAAGGGGCGGCCGTCGCAAAGCGGCCCAAAAGCCACACAGCGGGTCGGACAACACCACCACCACCACAGCCGCCGCCGCCGCTTCACCCAGTAGATCCTATACGAGTGGCGAAAACACCTCGCAATCGTCGGAGGTATACCCCACGTCTCTCCATAACCCTCCTCCTCCTCCTCCTCCTCCTCCTCCTCCTCCTCTCCTCCTCCTCCTCCTCCTCCTCCTCTCCTCCTCCTCCTCCTCCTCCTCCTCCTCCTCCTCCTCCTCCTCCTCCTCCCCTCCTCCTCCTCCTCCTCCTCCTCCTCCTCCTCCTCCTCCTCCTCCTCCTCCTCCTCCTCCTCCTCCTCCTCCTCCCTCCTCCTCCTCCCTCCTCCTCCTCCTCCTCCTCCTCCTCCTCCTCAACTGACTCCGCGTGCCTTTTTCCTAGTTATCTACCTCAGACTACGAGCCGGAAACAAAGGACCGCTTTGCCAATCTCTTTGTGCCCTGCGCCTCGTCGCGCTCTTCAAGTTCTGACCGTAAGTTCTTGCCGAATTCAGGGCGTAGCACTAACTTGGTTCTCCTCACCCCCAGAGGACAGTTCAGCCACATCGCCGGTGTCTCTCGTCACCCCGAACAGCGAGGCGCTCTCGTCCCTTCACTCCTCGACACCCTCACCCAGCATCCCCTCCTTTACGACCGCCAACGCAGCCAACCGGGCCCCGCCGTCTCCGCCTCCGCTCTGCAATCCGCCCGCGCGCCTCACAATACGCATTCCCAACGTCGACCACAGCAGCAGGAGGAGGTGGAGGAGGATGAGAAGGGGTGAAGGGAGTGGGAAGGCCAAGCAGAAGACCCCTGAGTTGAATGCTGAAGTTGTGGTCACCGACTGTCGGCTCTCGGCCGTCGGACGAAGTCAGCGAAACAGTCGAGGCGCAACCACGGCGGTCCGCCTTCGACACTCCACAGCGGTCCACGCCTCCACACCCGGCGGTTGCCTGTCACACCGCCAGGACCCCGTTACCCTCTGGCGTATGTACAGCCACCAGTGGAGCAAGCAGTCGCGGGTGTTGGACCAGGAGGAGCGTAGCCTGCGATGGTCCGTGAAGGCTGCCATGATGGTCAAGGAGGTGCCCGTGCTGCCGAGTTCGGCGAGATCACTGACTGTCGGCCAGAGCAGAGATGGTTCGGCGATGAGCAGAGATCAGGCCACGTCGGGCCGGAGGCCTGTCAGCTCAAGCTACGTCGGGCGCTACTGAGGTGGGTGGGTGGGTTTGTCTCAGCCGCAACCGTCACTGCTCTTTAAAGCCATCCATCCATCCATCCGTCCCTCTCTTAACTCTCCTGTCTTCATTTGCCCATCTGCAGAAAACAAGAGCAGCAGCCGATGCAAGAAAACAGATCAACAACACAGATCGACAGTCATCACTGTGGGCATTGTGTTTGTTTAACACCAAAAAATGAAACTTGTGCCAGTTTATTGATTTCTCGTGGGGTGGTTTTTCGGTGGATGGCATGGGGGGTGTCAACGGTACATCTCAACCGAGCTTTATTGACGCTCCCAATGGCGATTCTGGAGACTGCGAGAACCGCGCCTCTGTTTTTAAATGCTACAACCTGTGCCAACGAGAACACCATACATGCCACGGATGATATCATTTGCAAATGGCGAGAAATATAAAATACGCAACATGCCGGCGAATCCCATTAAAATGTGCCGATTAGTAAGATGGGTTTTTTCTCAATCAAGGGATTTGGATTCGTTTGGGGAACACCAACACAGCCCACCGGCCGTGTCTCGGGTACTCTAGTGGAACCGTGGACGTCTGCGACGACAGGTCAAGGGCAGTGTCTATCTTAGTGTGCCTTCCGGGTCGAAAAGGTGTCTGGGGAAAGATATTGTTGATGCCAAGGTGTTTCCGTGTCACTGCATATTGGTGGTGTTATTAAATTGAAAAACAACTTCCCTAATTCGCCCGTTTAAGTGACACTGTTGCGTCTGTTACCAGCCTAGAATCCACGGCCACATGGTTAATTCATAAAACAATATTACTTAATTTAAGGGACTGGCATTGCCACTACACGCGTATGTGGCCGAATTGCTACCATTATAGGAAGGATCTACACATAAGCCGCAGCAAATAGCCTGTGGCACACAAATCTTTGCGCAAAAGGCAGCCCCTTTGTCTCAAAAGTGGATGAATGTCGCGATCAGTTGCCGCCCAGGGACGGCGATTTCGTTTTTAGAAAGTGGCCGATCAAACATGGCAGCGTCGTAGAAGGGTTGTCAGCTACTCCGTGTCCTATTTCGTCGTTCGAGACCAGTCCACTTTCCAGATTCGCCATAGACCCCAGCGATCCCATCCTTCTAATCCCACACCAATCTGTCCCAATAGATGCCCGACGTCTGGTTTAAATGACACACACACACATACACCCCACATTAAGTGAAACAGCTTAAGACACTTATTCACTTTACAGCATGGTTTGCATTTGCTGAGGTTACCAATTTCGATGGAATTGTGTTGGTGTCAATCAATACAAGCCGAAGAAGGGGTTAAGTGGGCCAGAGAAACGCCAGTAACGGGCTCTCCTCTCTCGTTTCCCAAAAACCCCCTCGCACACCCAGACAGTAAGGCGATGTCAAATGAAAAATATGTTTATTTTATTGTCGATGTTGCTGTTGTTGTTACACGATGACGGACGACGTGATGGTTAGCATCGTCGTCTTAATACGACGTTGTGGCGAATCTCTCTTTCTCTCTGTGTGTGTAGGGATAGAAGCGTGTGAATATCAAATGAATCAATGCGAGTGGCGGCGGCGGTTGTAGTGGTGTGTAGCAGTCGATGTAATAAAAATGTGGCGCAAAAAATAGACGCGGCGCACCTGGGGGGGGGGGGTTTCGGGGAGTCTGAGATGAGGGGAGTTTGTAAGTTATTTGGTTCGCTGGCGAAGCTGGGTGGCGCTTTCATGCGGAGGTGATGGAGGCGGCAGCGGCGTGGCTCTTCATGTGGGCGTTGCGGCTCTTGATTTTGTCGAAGCGACGACCGCATCGCAGACACGGGAAGCCGCTGTCTCCCCCACCTCCTCCTCCTCCCTCCTCCGTCGCGTTACAACCACCACCAAAGGTTATGACGGGGTCGTGAACTTTGGAAATAGGGTCGTGCTGTGGGCTCTAGGATACAAATAAGACACACCGTCACACGTCTTTGTTCGCCCGGCTACAACCTGCTAAGCCAATTGAAACATCATCAGGCAACGCACAAGCGCCATACGTGGAACTGGGACTGGGCAATTGTTGAGGCGCTAGAATGAGCTTCCAGGCTCCGGGCTGCCAAACTCCAAAAGACTTACAAAACCGGATGACGACATGACGTTGGTGTTGTTCTTTTTTCTCAGGTTGTAATAAGTCGAATGATCGACGGCCGATGAGTCGACTTCAAGGTGGTCATTGTCGAGGTGGTCGCCCTGCGCCGGTCTGTCGCTGCATCGAAGCTGCTGCTGCTGCCTCTCTCGCCGATTGCCGGCAGCGCGATAGCTAAACAGAAACAGAGCGCTGCATTATGCATGCACACACCATGTATCCCCATGTCCAATTTCCCAATTTCTAAATGGCTCGAACTTCTAGCCTTCGGCTGCAAGCCACATTCAATTTGAATTCCACATAAAAAGCATGACCAATAGGGGAAGCTGAATTTGGAATTTCCGGGGAGATGTGTGTACCAATGAGAGTGGAGGCGAAATGGAAATCGGTTTGGCATTACGTGCGTTAACTTGGCTACTTGTGGCAAATAAGTAGAACAGAGGGGGGGGCAGACCGTTTGACTTCCGTGCGGAAGTTCATGCGTCGCCAGACGTAGTAGAACTCGACGCAGGCCTTGGCCGACTTGTGGATGCCCTGCTCCCGAAGGTCGGCAGCCACGAGGAAGAAGTTCTTGTCGCGAGCGAGCAGGCTTTCCTGGAACAAGTTGATCTCCTCGGTTGTCCAGTATTCCGTTTCTGCAATGCACGAGAAGGCCAAGAAAGGCTTCCGATAAATTTCGAGCACACAACCCCGGGCAGAAGGCAGTGGGCTTACCGGAGTAGACGCGCCTGAAGACGCCTGAAGACGACGACTCGTGGCAGAGGAGGGTGCGGAGGGTTTGCTCAAAATCGCCCCGAAACTTCCACAGCAAGTGATACGCGTACTCCATGTTGAGGCCGCAGTTCCGAACAGCCGGTGAACGAGCCAATTTCAACAAATTGTTCACTGCGTTGACGAAGAAGAATAAGAAGAATAAATACTAAGCAAACTGCGGCCTCATCAGCAATCAACCGCAGTCATCGCTGTGGGGCTGTGGGGCTGTGACTGTTTGGTGGATTGGATTCACTGTTACCACACCATTACCAATTCGTCCCTTAAGTGGAATACGAGAAACAACAACAACAACAACAACAACAACACCCCCAAGATTAGGAGTGCCTCGTCATACATGATTCCTCGGTTTTGTGGTGGTCGTCGTCAGTGATACATTCGGGGTTCCAGACAAGCGTCTCGTAGACTTTGGTGTCGTGATGAAGAAGCTGGAGCGGGAGAGTCTCTGTGGGACCGCCTAGGAGAAAGAGAGGGGGAGGGAGGGACAACCACAACTGGGCAGAGAAGAGAGACAAAAGAGACAAAGGAGACAGGCAGGTACCTTGCGGAGTGTCGGGGACAGCCGCCTGGAACGCAGATCCAACATTGATGAGGCTGAAATGTGAAATGACACATAAGTCGCGAGATAGCGCGGTCCTACTTTAGTGCGGTTAGTAGAGCACTACGCGGAAGTCCACTCACGCAACAGAATTACTGGGAATGCCCATATCCTCCTCCTCCTCCTCCTCCTCCTCTTCATCCTCATCGTCATCATACACCTCGATGTCGAAGAGGGGTGCCTTGGCCTCGTCGGTGTCGGGAGTCGGCATGGGGACGTCTTCAGACCCATGACCGGTGAAGAACATGGATGACCTTGAGGTTGCCATGAGTGAGGCACTCCTCGAGTCATCCTCCTCCTCCTCCTCCTCTTCCTCTTCCTCGTCGATGCGGTGGTGTTCGGTGAACATGTCTTCGCCGAAAAAGAAGGCTGTTTTCGATTTGCCGATGTCATCATCATCAGCATCACCAAAGAAGTCGACGTTGGGCGTCTAGGCGACGAATTTAAACAAGGAAAGAGGAAGAAGACGAGGAGAAGCATGACCAGCACAGTTTTGGGATTTACATGCCGATTCGTCGACACTGTGCAGCCTTAGTGACATCCCCACCACCACCATAACACAAATGGTGTTCTGCTTCATTGAGCAGCCACCCTACGAGAAGCAGCAACACACTGAGCCAATGGGTGAAATGGGAGACATGAATGGAGGTAAAATTAATCCAATTATACGCTGCTTGAGCAGATACGCTGTCGAAAGTTGACGCTCAACTCGACATTGCGACGTGAAGCGAACTGGCATAAAACGAGAGACTTCTTACCTTGGTGAAGTAAGAAGTAGTGGGGAGGTTCTTGACGAAGGCCGGGGCCGATTTGGGACCTCCGCAGGGGACTGTCGTCGGGCGCTGGCGATGGAGGCGGAGGGTCTGTCCGAGGCGGAGGAGAGAGGCGGCCGAGGGCAGTCGATGAGGAAGAGGCGGGAGGGAGGAGGAAGAGGCGGCGGCAGGTTGTGGGCGCTGGCGGTGATGGGCTGTTTCAGAAAGAATGAAACGTTCCCCCGACAGGATGCCGATGAGGAGTGGCGGCTCGGACTCGGACGAGGAGGCGCGACTGAGCAGAAGAGACCGGAGCCCTTGCGATTGGGACAGAGCATTGGTGGAGGCGTGTAGGGCGGAAGGTCCTCGAAGGCGAAAGAGACCGGAAGAGGAGCCGTCGCGGTGATACAATGACGGGTCCCTGGGTCCCTGGTCCAGACACGCGGAGACCGCAGGCGGGACGAGTTTGAACGGTAGATTGACTAAAACCGATAAACCCCGTTAAGTGCATTTTCTTTCGGTGCTGGCGGCGTCCGCTGCAGTGTCGGAGGAGGAGGAGGTGGCAGAAGTGATCTGGGAATCGAACCCGGGTCCCTCGCCACCATCAGTTTGTGGCAGCATGTGGCAATTGCAGGTACCTCGAAAGACAGCAAACCCGCTAGGTTGTGGCGAAGGCAAACATAAATGAATACACGAAAGCAGAGGCCCGAGCGCCTTCTAACAGTGGCGACAAAAGGCGCCTGATAGAATCGACCCTCAACGTGGCGCTTCAAGCGTAACAACAAGATCTGGCAAAGAAGCAAGTTTGTTGAAGCAACACAAGCAAACCCTACTGGTGGAATCATGATGGGCGCCGGTTTTTTCCTGGTCACTGTGACTGGCAGCAGTGACTGAGGCGGCTGAAACAACGACGAAGACGACGACGATGGAGACACCTTTGGCGCGATCGACGTCGTCGTCGTGGTGATTGTGGAGGCGGCTGCGGCGGCAGCAGTTGTCGCTGGCACCGAACCATCCAGCGTCATCATCATCATCTTACTGACACTCTCGGAAGGAGGAGGAGGAGGCGGCAGGGTGGGCGTGGTGGGCCTACTATTGTCCATCTCGGCGCCATGACGACGAAAATCCGCGAATTCGACGTCGTCCAACAACAGCGGCGGCTGCGGCGACAGGGGATCCGCTTGGTAGATGGAGGTGTCCAAATCGTCGCCGAAGAAGAACTGGCTTTGACTTGCTAAGATGGGAACTGAGTAGGGCGGCTGGGATGCCGTGTTGGCGATGTAGGAGGACGAGGAGGAGGAGGCGGCGAAGGAGGAATATGTCCGAGGGCTCAGCTGATTCTGATGCTGCTGCTGCTGTGGTTGAGAAAAGCAGTAGACATCGTCGGGTTGCGGTGTCATTGGGTGGCGGCGAAGGACGGGTCGGCTAAAGAGGAGCATTTACACTGACTTGTCAAGGAGGTGGCCAGTTTGTTTGAAACAACACTTAAGGGTGGGACTCAATTACTCGTTGATTAGGAATGGAGCTTGTTGGCAGGATCGCTTGGACCACTCGCTTGTGGTGGAATCCATGTGGTAGGCCTCTCCTCCACAAGTGTCGCCGCCGCTGGTGCTCTGCTGGACGACCTGCAGAACTGGCGGCGAATAGGCCCGGCACTTGACGGCCTCCTCCGAATGCGGAAAGTCGGGCGTCGCAGTGTCGCGCTGCAAGACACCCGTCACCGTCGGTGAAAACGGTGGCGGTGACGACAGGCCCGGTGACTTCACAATGGGCAATTGCATCAGCCTCCATTTGCCTGAAACATTACAATTACAGCAAACACCCGATAAACCGACATGAAGATTCTCGTCCCGACAGTGCCTGGGGATTTTGTCTGAATCCTTTGTATTTCATAATCCAATGCGGCTAATTTACCCATAGCTGTTCACTCAAAAGCCTTTACATGTTATTGACAAGAAGAACCGACGTGAACTCAAGCCAATCATATCAGCTTGGTGATTCTGTGGAATGATTGAGAGGATTGACTTACGCGTTTCCTCGAAGGCAGTCGATGATGATGATGCTGTTGATGATGATGCTGACCGATGATGAGGCGGTGGCGGCGGTGGCGGGCAAAGGAACTGCTGTTCTGAAGAAGAGTGAGGTGGTGGTGGTGGTTGTTGGGTGGGCGAACTGGACGCCAAGAGAGCCTCTGACGGTGGAAACGTGAAGGAGGTGGAGGTAGTGTTCTCGGAGGCTGGTTGATTGGTTGCAGACGACGACGAGGGGGTGAAGCCAGCCGAGGCGGGAGTGATGGGAGAGTAGTGAGGATTGAGACCGTCCTTGCTGATGGCCACTTCTCGGGCGACCTGATGGTGGTGGTGGTGGTTGTGGTACCTTGCCAGGACATCCAGGCGACTGATTTCGTTGTCGTCGTCGTCGCCGTCGTTTGTGGACCCAGCAAAAAACGGCGGGACGAACTTTATACTGTTGGTGTTGTTGTTGTGGTTGTTGATGATGCTACTGCTGGATGAGACTGGATGGTGCAAACGCATTGAGTACACTTCCCCATTTCCGTGATAGTGTCGATCTACGGCAAACATCGAAAACCCTGAAGCAATTAGAACGGCCGCGGCGACAATGAGAAGCGACACACACACACAACTATGATTGCATCGGGAACATAGTCGAGGAGCTTCGGGTGGACCGGACCACCGAGAGTCGGCACTGCACTCCCGTGTCCGAATTGGTTAACACGTAGCCAATCAACAATCATTGGCCCACCAGAAGAGCTTGGGAGCGGCTAGAGGGACACAAAAGGGGTGGTGATTACCCGGTGGTGGTGGTTGTGGTTCAGCGAGTTGGGGTCGTGGATTGAAGAGTGCCTCACGCTGGAAATGATGATGCTGCTGTTGCTGCTGGTGTTGTGGATGGTGGTGTTGGAACCAGGCGGTGTTGGCGGGCAGCTGGTGGCAGCCGGTCGTCGTCGGGAGGGGCTTCTGGAAGCCAAATTGAGGGCGCTTCAGCGGGGCCGATGAGGAGGGGGGGCGGCAGAGTTGGGAACAGGTGAAGGTGGCGCCCGTGAGGCCCGACGGTATTGGCTGAAGGTGGGAAGAGGTGCGTGTGAGTGCCACAACGACAGTAGTCATAAACAATCACTCGAAGACGACACACACACACACACCATGACACGCACCCCGACAACGAGACGCAAACATACCCTCTCAGTCTGCTGTTGCTGCTGCAGCTGTGGGCTCTTGGTGCTCTCGGAGTAGTGCGAGAAGCAGATGGGATTCCTCGGGGGTCCCCGACCGAGAGCCGGATGCCTATTGGTTGAAACAGGCGAGGTCGGCGGCGGCGGTGGTAGACCACCTGCCCATTGGATGACCCGACGTGCCGACGGTCCATCGATTCCAGGCGAGGTCAGACCCAGATTTTGCAGCGAGTGTTGATTTGCGCTGGTTGCAGGGCGTCTGGGTGGATGCGACTGGGTGGACGATGCTGACATGCTGTCCACGGCATCCTTCTCATTGGTGCACGAGCTATTTGCGTCAGAGTGCAGGGACCAATCAAACACGGAGCTGGGGGCTGGAATGGGGAGCTGCAGAATGTCGCGATGCTGTTCGATGGCGGATGATGATGATGACGACGACTGGGAGTGGCCTTCTCCTCCTCCTCCCACCTGCCTCTTCCCTGGCCGATTGGGGACGCCGACGCCGCTCCTACAGGGAGGCGCCGCAACGTCACGCAATGTTGTTGTTGTTCTTGTTGTTGTTGTCTACAAAAAGGTGAGAGAATAGTTATCAGAACGACCCACGGCGGCATTCGCTGTGGAGTCCGTGGTAATCGCCTGCAAATAATGACCGACAACGCGGTTGAATCGTCGTTGATAAAACAAGGAGGAGGAGGAGGAGGAGGAGATAAACGAATAACCTGAAATCCCAGGGGGGAGCTAACCAATTTCCACTGTGCTAGAAGATCACCACGTGTTTTAGATCATTTATCATTTTGTAGCGAATGTAGGATGGAGCGAACTGTTGCCCAAAGGCCCTCCTCCCTGGCAGGAAGATTTTGTCTTCTCACATGACGTCAATCAAGCAATGACCACCCAATTGGTCCACGCATTGATCCCCGCCACCCCCAACAACAACAACAACAACAACACTGACTTACTAATGGGCGCATTGATCCAAGTGACGTGAATAAAAAAACACAAGCAATAACGACTCACCGCGTTCGACCGAAGTCCCAGCAACGGTTCATGGAGGTTCGAGGGGGTGAAACGACTTGTGGCGGCAGCGCTGCCTACCGGTGACTGGTCCGTCTTGATGAGCGAGACGGTGGGCGAATTCGTGTTTCCGCCGCCGCCGCCGCTGACGTCGTTGTTGTTGGTGGTGTTGTTCACCGCATATCCTCCGTGGAGACGCATGTGGCCGTTGAGTGCCGATTGGTTCTTGAATCGCTTCGAGCAACTTGAGCAGGCCACCGAGCGCGGCGGCTCAAGTGGCAGAACCTTCATCAGCTCTCGCAGGGGGTTCAGGGTGGAATCCATTGCTGCTGGACTCGATCGACCACCTCCTCCTCCTCCTCCTCCTCCTCCCAACCAGGACGAGACACCTTCTAAAACACAGATTGGTGGTCGAGTTGTTGGTCAATTCGCCAAATAGACCGTTGCAGTCGGTGCAATTTCCACCTGCTATAGAGGATAATTTGGAATGATGCAGCAGCAGCAGCAGCAGTCCCCAAACGCTACAATAAACGACACACAATTGAGATCGACCAATATAGAGGTAGCTGCAACGGAACCACCAAACAGGTATTCCGGTATTCATACCAAAGGAATTGATGCCTAAGACGAACTGGATTGTCAAGAAGCCAAACAATTAGCTCTGGTGGACAGGTCGCGACATTCGACCCAACCGGAACACATACCGGTCTTCATGGATAAAAAACGCCCCCCCCCTCCACCGAACACACACACCCTCCGTTTCGCCCTGTTTATAGCAAGGCCTGACCGATTCCGTCCTTGCCCGAATGAGACACCCGTCGGTCCTCCTTCGTCACACGACGGTGGGTGCGTGAACTGCATTCAGTGGGATGTGGGCCCCGCGAGATCTCGAAAATCTCCCATAAATTGTGTCACGTTGCAGGTTCGACGAGGACTCGGGCGCAATAACTGCACCGCGGGTGCCTTGAGGGCAACAGGGCAATACTACAAAGGGCACAACGGACATTGTTATTTTTGTTGTTCGCCGACCTTTACTTCTTAGGTGTGGTAATCGAGGAGGAGGAGAAGTAGAAGAAAATTGGGTGCCGCCAGGTGATTGACGTCTGTCCGGAATCGCTCGACCGATAATAATTGAGGCGTTGCAAAATTGGGCGTTGGACGAATTGCACCACGAGCAATAGGCGGCTGCCTTGTTGACGTTCGCAACGGCGGTGGTCGAATGGCGACAGATGCGCGCCCGATCTATCGATTTCCCAGACTGTGGGGTGTGGACGGACTGGACGACAAGGTCATTGGAGCGACATTTGAATGGAAATGTAGCTATTTTGAATGCAACGAGTTGCCATCCAAGAAGAACCCCCTGAAGGTCGCCGGCGAGGTCTAATTGCTGAATCGAAGAAGGAGAAAACCATTCGGCCTGCGATCAGAGCCGTCGATTTCCCGAGACTTCAAATTTAAGCATAGTCATCATCATCACCATCGTCGTACTTCGTTTTTATCCAGTTGCAAGGAATCCGAATCGATAAAAATGCACAAGAACCATTAATTGTAAAATTGATGACATTGAAGCGGCTCCATAACAAAAACCTTAAAAAATGGCACTCAATTGGCTCCTTAAGCGCGGTGAAGTTGACGACTTAAATTTGCTCGAGTTGCACTTCCGCCTAAAGGTGCTGCACACAAAATTCGCGCATACGCTGATCCGCGGTAACTATGGCAGATCGGAGTTTTAGGCTCAGCGGCGGTGGGTGAATTTGAGCTGAACCACTCGGAGGTCTTCGACGCGAAGGTCGGTTGGGACATCGACATCGACAGGCATCGTCCATCCGTAGCAATTGCTGATGCTGACTTCAACATCGTCCGTAGAGGGTCAGTCGACCAGTCCTTTATTCCTTTGTTTCTCCGTTTCGAGATAAAAACCGACAGTTTATTCTTCATTTGGGTGAATCGCGGCATGAGTCGATCGTACAGAGAAGTGGTCGAGTCTAGTCCAGTGACTGTTAATGTCTACGACATGGTGAGTCTCCCCGGCCACAGCTTCTTACTTGTCCATCTACTCCTCGACCACCCCATTCCATAATAAAAGAAGCATCAACAGAATTTCAAGCTGCCGATCACCCCACCCCCCCACCAGCGTCGTTCCGATGTGCTTGGATTTTGAGAGAGAGAGAGAATCCATTCCAAACTGCCTCCCATACGCGTGCATTGGTCAGACAATTGCTGATGCTGACGTCAAGTGTGACCTTGGCCCAATCAGAGTTTTTTGGAAAGAGAAAATCAGCCAGCGCGCGCAGGAAATGCGTATTTGAGTAAAACGGACTTCACATTTTTGCGCCGAGCCATTCCTGCCCAATACAAATTCACCTTCAAATAACCCCCGTCTCAATAAACTGCACTAAACATCGCCCCACATCGGTCATGTCGGATCCACCCTACTCTGGTTAAGCCCCGCCCGACAGCCAGCCACTTCCCAGCCCCGATTGGATGAGGACGACGAAACTATGAACCATGAGCCTTTCCATGTCTTTCTTCCTTTACAGTCATCGGTGAATGAGTACATCGGCGGCCTCGGTCTCGGAGTGTTTCACACCGGCGTGGAAGTTTATGATAGAGGTAAGCCGGGTAAGCCGAGCCATGGCTTTCTGTTCCGCCGCGTCGAGATGAGGTCGAGAGGTCGCGTCGACACGCGACTCCTTGGAGCTACTTGGGATCCTACTCCCACGCACGCACGCCCGAAAGGAGTTTCACGGAAACTCGAAGCCAGCAACGTCCATCAACGTCTTGTGTGGAGGCCGGGGTTGTTAGCAAGGTAGCATACAGTTGTTCTTGGTCCCTCCGAAAGAGGTCAGGTTACTCAAACTATAAAATCGCCCTCTTTTTTCCTGTTGAGCACTCGTTCCTTTTGCTGAATTCAGCCAGTGTGGTCGTGTGTGTCTGTGTGTTAACGGGACACCGCCTTCGCCGTTGTTTACCCCAGCGGTTGATCGAATCGGCGGTCCGTGGGACAGCAGGAAATTGTCTGCAGCGGCGGCGTCATTCAAATCGGACAGTTGGTGTTGTCGGATCAAGCGGATTGAAGTTGTGCAAGAGTTTGAAGTCGTTACTCAAATAACCCAAATTACGCTAAGCCTTTTGGTCCTGGAGGCTGTTGCAGTGTTAGGTATAAAGAATCCTCGACGGTACCCCCCTTCAACAATAGGGGCTGTTTGCTCACGTGGCAGTTTATTGCTCATTCCATTGCTATCTCCTCCTGCTCCATACACAAAGAATTTTGGTCTTGGAGGCTGTTGCAGTGTTAGGCATAAAGAATCCTCAACCGTTGCCCCAATTAGATGAGGAGATGTACCCATGAATGAGCCTGTGTGTCGCGGAGACGAAAGACGCACGCCAAGGACTCTTTAAAGCGCCCGGCCATGAAGTGGCTGGTGACACGCAATCAGGGCTTCCTCTTTTGCGTTATTTTTTTGTTGGTCGCAAATGTGCCGCGTGGTTGGTGAGGGGAAGGGGTGGTTGGTGTCCAAGGGAAGATTCCCCTTTGGATCCCAATAACGACCACAACACATGGGCAGGAATTACGCAGATATCTATCAAAAACACACTCCCAATGAGGACTAAATGTGCACAACAGTGCATTCACTAATTCGGCGGAAGGAAGACGGCCAACAGCCAATCACTGGCCGGCTGAACCCAGCCATATTGACAGGCTCTTTCGCCCGGCGGCGGCGGCACTTTCTACATGTCGTGATCCAATTGGAACACGCGCTCAAGGACAACAAATGTCTGCGATTGGATAAGACAGCGTCGACCACACAAAAGAGGTGCAATTCAGGCAAATAAGTGTCAGAAACATTGGAATAACGCTTAAAAACGAAATTTCGTGGTTCAGGGGGATGTGATCAAACAAACTTGTCGCGAGGCTGATCCCCCACCCCCACAGTTTCTCTCCTCGTCACCTTGAGAAGCATGCAAGGCTGCGCTTAACGAGTGGTTGGGGATATTTTCTGCACACAACACGTGCATTGATTAGGGTGAAAGGAGAAACACGATTGGGGGGTGTTTGATAAACATTTTCTTGGTCGAAGAATGTCTGCCTAACCGGACACCTGCAATTGGTATGACACAAGCCACCATGGCGATTGGACACTTTCTATTGGTGCGTGGCGGAGAGAGAAAATAGAGTCCACTGATTGGATGCAAGCAGCACAGACAGTAATGTCTTATGCCCTTTCCCGATTAGCTTGGTGATCCAAATTGGTGAGGGAATTTCCCAAAAACAAATATAAAACAAACAATCCAGTACTAGGACGTTGTTAAGCATGGGAAATGTCTTTGTCTTTGTCCGATATTGGGGTGAGGGGTGTCGAGAGTTGACCAAACCAGCATCGCTGTTGACGACTTCCCTCGATGGAAATTTGCCCCTTGCTATCTCCTCCTATTGGATGCTTCGTGGGGGTCCTCTGCCAGGTTAGTTTCCATGGAGACGTCCATGTTCCGATTACTAGACGACGACACGCGGACACCGATCGATCCGGCGGTGGTAGAGAAAGCCGCCATGGACGTCGTCCTGGACGCAAAATGCTTCCCTTTCGGTTGAACCGAGACGTCCACCAATTTTCTCCAAGATATTTTCCTCTCCACATCAACATCGACTCCACCGTCACAGTTTTCGCCAATTTCCCAGACTTAATGCCCAGAACATTGCTTAATAACCGCGTTAATTCATGTTGTGACCTCAACACACATTGAACTTTGCCTATCAAAACACAGAACACATCAGAGACGCGCGTTTATTTATTTGAATCACGAATTCGTTTTTTTGTTTAATTGAGAATCTCAATGATTGGTGCGCTGGCCATAACACACGTATTTGAATTGGATCGATGAATGATTGGCCCGTTATTTACACAACTTTCCAAGCCGCTCATAAACTGGCATCGGTGTTTTAATTCCCCACGATTTGATCCACGCGTTGTAGCCGCCGCGACCGATTTCCTTCCGAACACCGATCATTCATTCATATTGCCTTTTTAGCGCACGTCCAACACCCGAGACGACAAGACGGGCAAAGTGCAAAAGTGCTTTGTCTACTACCATTTGTCTATCTTCTTCTGCCTCACAGGAATCAATAAGTCTCTCCCTTCCGGCCGGTCGAACGAAACAGAAGAAACACAGAAACACTGAGCTGCGTGGCTTGGCGCCTGCAGTCGCGCCACCGCTGAAGGAAGGTGGGGTGGCGACGCGTTGCTGTACTTTGTGACCAACGGGCGTCCCGTTGAAACACGTCTCCTTGGGGCGTCCCCAACTGTACTCTCCGAGACAGTGTACGCTGAAAGATGAGGTCGACATGCACCTTGCATTCGCTCTCTGCAGTGCTCACCCACCCCAAGGTGTTGGTGGTGGGAGACGCAGAGCTCAGGGTGGTTGATCTGCTGTGAGACGGACACCCCAAAGCGAGAGTGCTGACGACAACGACGGCCGACGTCCTCTGGGTGGAGGAGGTGACTGACTGGGAAGCCACAGCGCAACAATCAATAGTGTGGACGCACCGGTAGCCACAGCAGCGGCGGCGGCGGCCAATTGGTGGGCTTCGTCGGCGCTGGTGGCGCTTCCATTGGCCGAGGAGACGGCGTTGGTGAGGCGGAGGATGGCGGGGGCCATGGCGGCGGCGGCTGCGAGCCCCCCCACCCCGGCGGAGGTGTCGGCCCCCTCAGCGGCCCGCGACAGGAGGCGCCACGACTCGTACTCGTCCGGGTGGGCGTTTTCGTAGTGCCGACTGAGTGATCGGGCGTCGCAGTAGGACTTGTCGCAGAAACGGCACCCGTGGGGCTTCTTCGATGCATGCGTCGATTTGTGACCGTTACTGAAACAACAACACACACATCCACACGTTAAAGTCCGACACGGAGCAGCTTGCTGGGAGAAGACGCAGCGCGTTCTCCCTTTCTGTTCAGTCATGACATGTCAGTTGGGCGCGGAACCGCCTCTTGCGAGAAGGATCTGCCGCCTCTCAATCACGTTTGCCCCGAGAGCAGATGCCTGTCTGCTTAAAAGAGCCCTTCACGACGACGCCCTATCCTTCCTCACAAAGGTTTTCGCTACTTGCAGTCGACGATGAGTAACAGACCACGAGAGACCCGCGATAAGAGGGGCAACTCCACCCTGACAGCCCATTCGTAGATTCGCATGTTTGAGGCGTTAGGTCCTTACTGCGTGAGGAATCTGCCAAAACAATAATTTATGCTGACGGTTACACACGAAATTGCAGTTTCACCATCGCCGAATTACTAGCACTCACATGGTGGTCCTAACACCTCTTTTATCACACTGAAGACCTCTATGCTGTTTGGTGTTTATTGGTGCCCAATATTTTCAAATAATCACCGACACACCTCGACGATCCCTTCATCACGATTCGGCGGCTCAACTGACCAAAACTAAGATGCGTGTTCAATCGGTGAGCTCGGTGGAATAAATTGATTTGAAAAGGCAGACGGGCTGACAAATCGACCTCTCCTCGACCTCGAAAGGTGCCTCGTACCGGTGCCATTGGCGATCACCGGCGATCGAATTGAACGTCTCAAGAAGCTGGCCCCCCTCATCCTCGAGCAGCCGGCGTCTTCACCACCACCAAATTCCCATTCCTCCTACTACTCCACAACCACCCTCCGTTTCTCCCCTCCACACACTCCACCAACCCCGAAGTCGAAGCCAACGAAAAAGCACACAAACAGATGGAATCAGGGCTGGCATAAAGTCAATTAAACCTGATTGGTCGACTGCAGGCTTTGAAACCCGTCATTTCGGGGTTTTTGTTGTTTTTCAAAAACCACCACCACCAAAAGGCGTGTGGAAATGCGGCTTAGGCGATGCGACAGCGTCCACAACGGACGGACAGACGAGGTGGCGCGAACAAATCAGCAGCGAGGGCACGGCGATATTTGAGTTTATCGTGGACTTAGAGAAATCCGGTTTGTGGCAGGAACCAACGCGCAGGAAACCAAGAGGCGTTCTAAATTTAGCACACGACCTTGAGGAACCATAGCTACCCGGAAAACAGCGTGATGAGAAGAAGGAGGAGGAGGCCCCAAATCTGCGAAAAAAGGTGTCACTGGAGACCAACCAATTTCAAATTGGCCCGACTGTCAATTGCGGTGTCGCGTTTGTCGGTGGGTGGGAATAAAGACAACCAACACCTCCCCTTGCCACAAACAGCCCCTCCAATGGGGCGACCTCTCGGGAAGCCGCGACCTTCGCGGGACGAGTTGTCGTCTTGTCGAAAGGAGCCCCCGAACCCCAAAGAAAGCGCTGCCCCACCCTTCCCAAGCCACCAATCCGCCGTGTTTACTACTCGCCGGATCGGCCCCCGAACGACTGCGCATAAACAGACAGACAGACGACACACAGCCGCCCGCCCACACCAAAAACGGGTTTCGTTGTGGCAGTTGCAATCGCGCAACGACAAAACGCGTCTCCAAAACGGCGGCGCAGACCTGGTGATGAGGAGACAGAGGGGGGAGGCTACTACTTAACGATTGGGGGAGGCGAGGGGGAGGCTGAGGAGGAAGATGAGACGTACAGATGATCCTGGCGCTTGAAACGTTTGTTGCAGTCACGGCAGACGTACTTGCGCTCCTCGCTGTGCGTCAGCTTGTGCTTCGCGATGGCGCTCGAATTGCTGAAGACCTTAAAAAGGAGGAGAAGGAGAGGGAGAGAAACAAAGAAATACGAAAAGGCGACAGCGGTGAATACGTGCCTGCCATCTGATTGGTTGAAAACCGGGGGGGGGTTGAAAGCGGCAACGGGAGGATAGTAATTAATCCATGTATTTACGGCCAACAGGGAAATTTGCATCCACAGACGTCAGACTCTGATTGGTAAGTGGAGCTGATTAATTCAATTGGATATTCCCCGTTTCTACAGATTTCGCCTCAGACTGCAAGTGACAAGACGGGACCGTTTTAAACGGGGTTTCTCCAGACGATGTGACAGCCAATAGACAACCCCCTTGGTCATTTGCTGAATTGCTGCTGTTTTGACGCCACGTTTTGTAAGGTCATCAATGGTGACTCGAAGCGGACCTTGGCACCGAGGTAATTAAATTGAATTCCCAACAATCTTGTGGCAACAGGTTGTGCGCTCGGTGGTTCGGACATTCTGGTGGCTGACTAACTGACTGACTCGTGTCATTGGCCGTTTGAGGTGCCAAGCGCCCAACATTCGTCTTCATCAACCAACGAATTTCCTTTTATGCAGTCGAACACTCCACTCCATTTATGGGAAGACGACGAGGTAGTCGCTACCCCTCGCTACTTCAGCTAATTGAAGATGGAAGAGGAAGCAGCGATGTGGAACACGACTGTCCCGAGTATACGAGAGGATGGCGATCTGCAACGGCCTTAGGTCAAACAATGGGAAATGGGACAAAAGGCCGCAGGTACCCTTTGCATAATAAGTGCCGGGGTCGTTGTTTGGATAACAGATTTGTCAAAAACAGACACGAGGATGAGGTGGGTTCACGAATGCCGTGTAGTGGCAGCTCACAGAGGCATTACTGTCACGAGGACCACCACTAATCAAGTGATAAATTATGAAAACTGAGATTAAAAGAAACCAAACACGCTTGTGATGTCGAGAGAGAGACAGCGAGGGAAGGTGAGGGAGTAGTCATTCTGAAGTTCTTCCTTCTACAGAACACCATGGTTTTGCGACAATTTTCGAAACAAAAATCTTAGATCCCACGACTCTATAAAAGTCGTATTTTATTCAATGGATTTTACGCGTGCTGCACGACTTGCATTGTTGCCTGATTTCAGTTGTTCAGCTTAGGCAGTCACAGAAACACTCGAAACCCGCGAAAGTGCGCGTTAGTTTGTGATTCTGTGGAGAAGGCTCCACACCTCCGCCAATCAGTGGAGTTTGTCGCGGTCGAAATGATAAATGATGAAAACTGAGTCAGTTAAAACACGCAGGCCTGTGCCTTGGACGCAGCCGGCGTGCGCGCGCACGAGGCACCACATGTTGTAGCGCAACCACTACGAGCCATTCGACCTTGAACGACAGCCCCTGTCCGTCTTCACCACAATGCGGGGACTCCATTTTTCCCACCAGGGATTTTGTTGATGCAAATAGCAAAGAGAGGCAAAAGAGAGCACTACGAAACAACGCATTGGAGCGAGCATCCTAGGGGATAACAAATATCGAGACCCGGCAGATCAAACTTCCTTCATATACCTTAGGCATAAAAGGTAAAGAAATATTAAGAACTTACTTCCGTAAACTTCTATCCGTCTCCAATATCATTCCCATTTTTATTTACCTCGTCAATACATTGCTAAATATTATTAAAAGTGTTTTTTGTATGGTTCAGTAACGAGGCACATGATAACGTTGCGTGCTACCATAAATACTGTTTTCCAGAAACATCTTTATTGACCTGTCATTCCCTGTCGCAACACTCATTAACTACACTTTTATCGATATGTTTGCTTGCCTCAGCAATCCGCGCATTAAAAAATGTTTGGAAACTATTTAATCGACCAAACAGGGTAGCACAAATATACGGATTCTGACGAACCTTGGAGCATATCGGACATTTCAAACCATTCTTTGGACGTTTACTCAGCATACTGATCAGCAAAGCGAGGGCGACAGGCCGACAATGAATGTTGACGACGACGACCGCGAAAATGCTTCTTCCAAGAAACGGGAACTCGCCGAAGATTGGTTTATTTACTTGTACTATTTTTCTGATAATTTCAGTGACATAATTTAATCGTACATTCTCCTTAAAATAAAAACAAGAAAGAAAAATTCAAATCACGAGGTCACTTTTGAGGGTATATGTAAATAATGTAGATATTCAATCCACTGTTTTCTAACAAAGCTGAAATGCAAGCGAAATAAAATGTGAAATGGAAACCTTATTTTATGTATGCACTTATATTGAATTTCAGATTAATCTACCTTTATGAATTTATTAAATAAATATAAAACACGCACATGTGCATTCATAATACAATAAATTCATACAAACCATATAATGTGTACACATGCTTACTTTATAAGAATTTCTAATTAAATGGGAACCCGCAAGTAACACGATGTTTAAGAGGCTATCCCCAAAGGAAAGACATTGGAGAGACAAAACGCATACAATCGATCATAACAATTTTCGCATACCAATCGTTCGGTTTGTCAAGGTCATATCACACCTTAAAAAACGTGACTATTTACTTAATTATGTGACGTTTACTTCGAATAGATAATGTATTCACATAGTCTCACATTTTTTAAAATAGCAATGTGCATTCTAACAGACGATTTTAAAAATAAGCTTTAATAATTGTAATAATTAACTGTAAGTGCTTTTTAGAGGTTACGAGGACCAATAATTTCAGCATTAAACCTAGAATAACAATGCTTCCAGAATTCTTTGGACCTTCTGTATACCGCAGCAACTTCTCCCCTTCTATTTGCCTATAATAAGGTACGATAATACTTACGTGTCGAATGGATGCGGATAAATGACGTTGATGGAACGTCTTATCTATTCTGCCTCACTGTCCGTCACATAGATGAAGTTTCGTCGGCCCATTTATGATATTTTCTCAAATTTAATCGCCAAAGACCGGCCTGATTGTTCAGACTCAAACAAACCCACACACTGTCCCGTTAACTAATGCGCCAACATTATTTATCAACGCACTTCAAACAAATAACAACCACACCCACAAATGAGACTTTAATTAAGCAGTTGTAATTCGAAAATTCAACACAAATCCTGCCCGCGGTTTTCAAGGTTTTGTTCCGGATTTCCTGGTTACTTCGTCGGCCTGATTTTCTTGGACTTGCTTCGTTCCGACACTTGTGGGTTACTTCGGCTGTAAATAAAGGAAGGCAGACGTTCGTTTCCCGCCATCTATCCAGGAGTATCGTTGAAAACATCTCAGGTTGCGTTTACACGTTGGAATTATGTGCATGGTTGCCAATGGGGTGCAAATAGAATGGATGTTGTACCGTCGTGTCTTACGATTGACCTCGCGTCAAATGTAAGGATAACCCCGATAAAATGCTGAATAAAATGCAAAATAGGAAACGATTTTTTGGGGTGTCAAATTGTTTCCCAAATAAAGGTTCATTTTCTGATAGGAGAGATAGCACCTGGAAGACATGCAACCATAATGTCACTTTAAATGCCTTTAAAATTATCTAAAGGTATGCTATGAAATATGATCTGTTTCGGCGGCTGCGCACTTGGTCCTACACGACTTCCGACAACTATGCAAGAGGCTCGCATTAAACGTGATGACATTTCATGCTCAGTTGGGGGTTTAAAGCAATCTCTTTTTCTGGGGACCATCTATGCAATCCCATTCGACACAATTCTTCAACGAAATTCGACTGTTTGTATATTTCCTTACCACATTCCCATTCCATAAGCTTTAAGCCCTGCCTCCCTGGGATTAAAGGGAGCTGCTACCCACGAAGCGTTTCGGGGCGAATAAAATTCGATTTCAAGTGTCAGCGACGCACTCCGCAGACACAAAACGGACTGTCGGCCCAAACGCCCAGCACTCCAACTGCTGTTTCAGTGTCTGTCTGTCTGCCCATTGCCAGCAATGTCTGTCCGAGGGCGCCCAACCGGGGGGCATTTGTTGAGCAGCATGCATTAGTGTATCGATTGATGGCAATATCGATCATGCAGTTGAACCGGACCTTTGGTCAAGCGTCACTTCTCGACATCCTGTAAGGCATGGCCGGCGCCTGTGGACGACAAGCGCGATGTCCCGCTTATGTTCTATTTACCTTTATACTACTTATTCCCCAAACTGTGTCGGGGGGTTACGATGATGTCAAACTCAGCGATGATGACCGCCGGCAAATTTTGGAAAATTTAAATACCGTGAGGGCATCCGTCCATGCCACGATGATGTATAAATTGGTAGGCTTTCATATTAGATGTTATCATGCATCATTTTTTCAGGACTACAGCAGAAGCCTGGAGGATATTGCTTATAAAGATTGTCGTGGAAAGGAGCCTTGTCCGCATGGGAATAATATCTGTGGTGTGACAATAGCATCAGATAAATATTTTCACCTTCCAGAAATGATCAACAACGTGTATAAAGAATGCAATAAAAGCTACGATTTTTTAAAAAAAACGGTTACTGGCAAGGAATGCCAATTTATGACTCTGGTAAGACCGACTTGGCGATTTGGAACCAAATAGGGTATAATTGATTTAACCAACCGAGGCAAAATTCACGACAGCTTTAGCACGAGACACGCCTTTATTGTATTCCAAAGAATGCCACCTTCGTAATAAATTGTCCACTTTTTCGTCAGCTCCACTATGGACAAACTTCAGACGTCGGATGCATCGTGCAAAAGTTGGATAAGAAAAAACTGATTCATTGCAAGATTCGCGGGTATGTCAATCAGCGAATTCCGTGGATTATTTGTCGTCAATTCCTCTTTTAGAGTACTTCCGTGTAAACCGGACTTTCCTGTGAGTCGTTACTTCACTCCATACATGAACGGAGTACGCTGCTCTAACTGCAAAATTTATAAACGCATCTGCGAAAAATTTTTGTGCGTTGTGCCCAAGAGTGGAGCTCAAGGCGAGCTTACGTTGCCGGTCATTCTCACCATGCTTGTTGCGATCGCATTTTATTTCATCAACTGAAGTGCTTTCTAAACCAATAAATATATTTTTGTTTAATGCATCTTTTCTCTGGCGAATTCTCCTCAAAAACACGAGCATGAACATCCACCTTAATTAATAATACAACGCACTGCAAAGAGCCAAAGCATTTATTTAAACGCCATAGAAATCGGTCCGTTCAAGGCCACCGGGATGATGTAATGTGGGAACGTTTGCGTGCTCAAGGGAATTACGACATTCACCTTCAGAAACACAGACCAACCTGTTGTTCGACTTCGGTGAGGAAAAAATAAGGATTTTTAACGGCAAACCGATCTTTTTACTACACTTTGCAAACCGTTGTTTTGACTCATCAATTTCATGGATTTACTATTGGTGAAACGAAAAGGCATTGATAATGCGGCTTTAATCAACCGACCACATGAGAACAACGGTGCCTACAACTACTGCACTCTCTAATCGCTGCTCGTATTTTAAGTGACCCCTCTATTCTAGTTTATCTGAATGTAAATATCTTCGACCAATACGCAGACTATACAGTTAAATACCAACAAGAACGGCGGCATATCGCAATTCGGTCATTACTTATTTGTCACCTGCTCTGGTGAAACTGGAACTAAAAGACAATTTTCACATCTGATACTTCCTCTTTTAACTGCTGAAAGTTTTTGTCCTCGTAACCACAATAAAGCCACTACAATTAAAAAACAATTATTAATTATCATCTCGATGCTGAACGTACGCCTTTTCGCCAATCGTATCGCGTCTTTTTTTATTCAACCCAAACTACCATCATCACCATGTTTATCATGGCATCGCATAGCTATTGACGCACAAGCCTTGACAGGTTGCACGACAGGACTTGCCAAGCCGTGGGCCGCCCACAAAGAGAACGCCCCTTAGGAGAGGTGGTGTAATGGGAGCCGCCGAGAAAGTCGAGTCGGCGGCGACCAACAACTGACAGCAGCACGACTTTTGGCCGACTTACACACCGCCGTACATTCTGATTCCCCATGCTGATTGGTTTCCTTACAACCAATAGCATTAACTGTACCGATTAAACCAAACGACGACCACGTTTGGACAAGAGAGGGGGAGTAATAGTCTTTTAATCGAAACAAGAGGACGCGCGAGGGATGGATGGAGGCGGTAGCAGCCTGGAGAACATCAAGTGATGAAAGAAGAAGACAAATAATAATAATATATTGGACACGGGTTGTTGGTTGGTTGGTTCAATGGCAGGGGTGGGACGGCAAACAACATCTCTCACGCGGAGGAGACAGCCAGCTTCTTGAGGTGGTCCATGAAGCCCTGCAGCGACACATCGTCGGTGAGCACGGCCACCTGCGAGTCCTGCAAAGAAGAAGAAGAAGACGATGACTAGCGGCAGCGCCTGCCAAGTAAGCCGCCGTCCAGCTTTTGGAAACCTTCGGCCCCGCTTGCTCCGCACTTATTGGCCAAGGACAAGTGGCCAGCAAATGCCCAGCCCCACGACGTACCTGGCCGCAGTTGAACATGGTGTTGTGGGTCTGCGAGGGGTTGACCTTGGACATGAGGAAGCGGGCCTGACTGGCCTCGTGCTCGGTGTCGATGTAGCGCGGCGTGGGGAAACGGTTGCGTAGCAACTCGGAAGCCTCAGAGCGCGGCTTCTCGATCACCTGCTTCAGGTAGGCGTATTCCGGCATCTCCTGCAAACACATTATTATTACACGTCAAACCCTGAAATTGGTGGGGAAAATTAAATTTACCCACAATAAACACATGCCGTTTAAGCGACCGGGTCAACGCGGCATCTGATTGGCGCGGACCCACCATGCAAACCGATATAAAGACCCTACCACCTGTACAACATCCCCGGAGAGTCAAATCCCTCGGTATCGTACGGACCACTTAATTGTGGAAATTACAGCTACTTAACGTTTGTCAGTAGTAAAGAGACGGGTTTAATGGGGGGGGGTGAAGAAGGATGCCCACCAGGTAGCCGGCCTTGCGCCATTTGGCGATGTTCTCGCCCGCGTAGATGACAATGTGGAAGAAGGAGTCCATGAGGAGCATGACGTCGGGCTGGATGCTGGCCGAGTCTAACAGCACCGCCTCGTCAGTGCCGTCCAGTTTGAAGGCGACCATGGAGGGCTGGATCATGAGGAGGGAATTGGAGCAGTCCTCGCTGTTGAGCACGTGCCTAGACGCGGCGAGAAGAAAGAGAGAAGATGACAGGCTTCAGCAGCAGCAGCAGCAGCACTCTATCCCCCCCCCACCCCCGTATACACACGCACACACGTCGTTCTTATTCATCGTCGACAAACGCCGCCAATCCGTCTTAACGCCTGCACCAATGAGCGAATTCGCGGGTCAGTGAAAAGCAGAAAAGCCGCATTTCTGTATTTAGTGCAGGGCACGAGCCGTGCACTAAAGATGGCGAGAGAGGCATCAGGCCATGAAAGACCGATAGAAGGACTCACCGATAGTATGCGGTCTCGTCGGGGCTGTTGTTGAAGACCTGGATAAAGGCGGATCGGCGGAGGTGGAACATAAACTGCGGGTAGAAGGAGAACTCCTCGGGTAGACGGAACGAGGCCGCGTCTTCTTTGTGATATTCGCCGAATTTCCGACACAACTTGATCAGCTGGCGATCCAGCCACCTGTAGGGTTGGGTAAAGGCCACTAGGAAGACGGTTCACAACGAGGCTGCGTGGGCCGCCTTAGCAATTGTCACATCAAGGAAACAGTAAGCTGACCTGAGGGCGTCACGACCATCCAAACTCTCCGCCTTGAAGATGGACATGCGGGCAATGAGACAGGCGGCCGCCTCCTGGTCGAAGCCGGCCACGAGGTGGGCGTGTTGACTGGCGGCGTCGATCCAGGCACGGCAGGCGGTGGTGACGCGAATGCGCCGCTGACCCGAGGAGTGGAGGTACTGGGTGACGAATTGGACGTAGCCGCGACCGCCGGGTGGCAGAGGGGCCGCGTGCTGATTGGTCACCTCGAAGAAGATGCCAAAGGTGGTGGAGGGGGAGAGAGCGTTGAGGCGCCAGACGGAGGTGTGGCCGATGCCCACCTCGTTTTCACCCGTCGAGGCCGTCTTGATGTTGGCCGAAAAACAGCTCCCGATACAACCGGACACCTTGAGCTCACGCGAGGTCTGTGGGGATCAAGGAGAGCAAGCAAGCTTTAACAGCGCCACGCCCGGGAGATCTTTGACCCCCCCCACTAATCGACGAGATTCATCACACAAAAGCGTTCGAATTTATCTCCTTCCGTCCAATGAAGCGAACTGACCTTGACTTCCAGCTGACCCGCAAAGCCCATCTTGAAGTGTCCCTGTAGATCTTTTTGCAGAAAGACCTGGAAGCTCTGGATGAAGAGGTTAGAGGCGAAACTGTCCGCCATGATCATGCTTCCGCCGGTGTAGTTGGCCAGGTAGCGCATCTCGTGGAGTCCCGTTTGGTCCAAATTGCTGCTCAGCAAATCGACGACGTGGCAGTTTTGAGCGGCTCTATTCGCCAGACTCTCGTAGTGCTGAAACGGTGAAAAAACATTCAAAAGACCCTTGACTTGCAAATATTAAGGACAAGAAGAGAAATGCAAGACAAAAAACCAACAAACCTTGATAGCCTTTCGCATGTACGGACAATTGTCCCTCTCCATGTCGTGATGTGAGCGAATGATGTTCTTGAGATCGTCGTCAACGACCATGCCAGGTCCCTGGGTGCCGGGTCCCCCGAGGAAAGTGAGGATGCGAGCGCCCGTGTTCGGGAAGGCGGATTCGAGGAGGCCGACGGCGATGGAGAGGGCGGCTCCGACGGAACGCAGCGCCCGATGACCCTGCGTCACGGGCCAGGGGTCCGGCGCAAGTTCCGCCAAGATGGAGTTCAACGAGGCCGAGCACGTCTCCATTGGCTGGAGGAACCTGAGACAACACAGAGAGAGAGAGATCTAACACCGTGGACGCAGAAGTGCGCCTCCCTTCCGCCAATCGGCAACAGCACGCCAACATGTCACTTTAATCTGTTTTTGTGGTCTGCCATTCGGGCGTCGTCAGACAGAGGTCCACCCGGTCTAAATGCAACAACGCCAAGACCACCACTCACTTATTCTGCAGAAGTCCACCCGTGGCCGTCGGCGTCGTCGGAGGTCCCGAGGAGGACCGGCCCGGAACAGCTCCCCTGCCCAGTCCCAGCATCGTCTAAAACAAACACACACACACAGTTACGAAACCCAAATTCCCCAAAGGCAATCACGAAATAAACCGTCTCCCATATACAAGTAGATACATCACCAAATAATCAAGAAATGTCAAAATAAGAATGCTGCGTACCGCGATTGAGTTAGAAAGATAAAGAAAAATCCGAAGCACTTACGCAGATCTCCTAGAAAAGGGGGGGTTGAATAAGAAGAAGAAGCGGATAGATGCGAGAAAGGATCACAGAAGGGATCGCGGGTTGAGGCAATTTAACGAACAGGCCCAGAAGAACACTGACCTGGATCTGGGACCCCGTGTAGTCCTTTGTGCCTTTGAAAACCCATGATTTGGCGATCGGACCACTGTTCAGTTCGTGAATGTGGACCATGCGACCGAAGGTTACGAGACCAACCAGGGAACTTGGGGGCAGAGAACTAATGAGCTGTTGGATTGAAATCTACAAGAGAAACCGGGCATTCTCTTCTAGAGAGGGAGCAAGACTGGCTGTTCAAACCATCGCTCAGTGAAACCGGGCATCCCTCCTCACGCAAATGGTCAAAGCAGTTGTACTACACCGTCTTTGAATTCTGATAATGTTTTCGTATTTTAATTAGTCATGGCCTCACGACACGAATCCGCTAGAACAAACAATTTATCAAAACTATATGAAACATCAACTGTAGAGATGTCCATATTTGCAATGTAGAAATAAAAAATAGTTACAAAACATGTCCGTTATTGAATGCGAAATAGTTGATAAGTTCAATTCTTTGATTGATGCACCGATGAGCTAGGTCAGTTTGATTGATAGATGCGTATAGGTAGAGTAGCAAAGCCAACGAGCAAGCCCCTACGATGGAGGAGAAGGACAAACCTTGAGTGCGACGAATTCAGCCTCCTCGAGACACGTATCCATGACAATCAAAAAAACGGGCGGCGATATCGGCGCTTTCTAAAGAAAATAGAAGAGGGGCACATGACACAAACCGTTGTGAATTAAAAACTGGGAAATGGTTCATTTTCTACAATTGAGAAACTCACAGCAATCGTGTACTCCAGCGTAGTAAACTGCGACATCAATTCAGCGGGTAAATTCTGCTCAGTCATTCCGTTGTACTGCGGCGAAAACGTGTTTCTCGACGAACACAGGCAACAGGTCCAGGAAAGTGACCGAAGATCAACCTAAAATAGAAAAAACGACATATTTAGACGTATACCGTGTCATTAAATTGAAATGAGGATTTCCTGAACCAATTAGTCTCCTCAATACGCTTAGTTCGTAATACCTGACAGAATGGATTGAGAATGCCCCGACATCGGGTACACATGACGGGATCGTAGAGTATAGGCGGCAGGTCCTGGCGCTCCTTGATTGGGCTGTAAAGACACGATATGGGGACCACAAGTTGTGCCGCGTCGAGACGCGATGCAACCCACGTGTTCCAGGCAAATCGAAGACCATCATTAGCCTCTGTTTGTTGGATGTATTCGCTCATTGAACTCATCGTCAATGTGATCTTGAAACGCAAAATATCATTGAGAGTAAGGCCCCACTCGAGAGAATAGCGTTCGCATTCGTTAATTGTATGGATATAAACAGAAGACAATGATTTAATTTAGCAGCAATTACACCATTTTAGTTTACGAAATCGAAATGTACCCTAAATTAAAATCAGCTACAGATTTTGACGAATAAATGGGGATTTCGGTAATTCAAGTATGGGCTTGAATACTTTATGCTCCATCTATGACTAGATTATAAGTTGGATTCATGGAGGACTTGGGAATGGGATACAAGTGACGCAAGCTAGAGACACCAGTTTCAGCATTAGAGCGCGTGATAGAGACAGAATAAGAGGATTAATGTCTATAAGAAAAGTCTACCCAACGGAAAAACGTTGTATTTAGACAAATGGGATACTTCATAAGAAATCAATAAAATTAACTTACAAAACGACTTTGCACCTACGTGTACTGAGACGACTCGTTTTACAATATTCGCCACTAAATTAGCTCTTTAAAACAATAATATCGCAATCAATCTACAATACAAATACGGAAACATATATTTGAGATAATCCCATTTAATTTTTGTAAAGAAAATCTGCGTTTGATTAATTATAATACTTTTCACATATATAGTACCAATTAAACGTGTTACGAATAACTGTGTATTAAGAACGAACTTGTTTAAGTATTGCATAAGAAAAATGTCGCGGAAGTTCAGTTTTGCTAATTTAAACGAACAAAACCAGCAACTGCTAGGATTGCTGTAAAACGATTTGCATCTGTTCTTGCGGGAATAAAACTGCAGAGTTTTCGCCTAGATTTAAAAATACCCGAATATGCATCAAATATTTATGCCAGAGAATTTCGTATGCTTCCGTCAGGACAGAGTGCGGGACGCTCAATCTAAAAAGGGTGGTCTCGCGAGTGGCATTAATCTGAGCATCTCAAAGTCGAACAAAAAGGTTTTTTTGCTATGCCGCTTGTGCTATTGAATGTGTTGGGGTTATGTGTCATCCATGGTCTCTTCAAACTGTAAGTGGGTGACAGTCTTTACCTTGTATATAGCCTCGTCGTCTACCTGAACAGATATAGCTAAGTTTTATGATTCAATTATACCTTTTATTTTTACAATTATGGATGATTCTTTATTTTACTGTGTGGCGATTTTAATTCTGATATTGTAAATGCGTTTCTACTAAAATTAAATCAACACACGGAGAAAGCATATCTGTTCTGATTTATTCACCGTCATTGTTTCCTCTTGGCTTTATTGTTGGACGTGGCTTCTATTTTGGCAGTATTATTTTGCTTCCCGTAACCTGAATAAAGCGAGCACCAGTAATATAATTATATAAGGTTTTGAGAATGCCGCTTAGAAACCTTGTAAAATTTCGACAGTCCAGCCGGTCGGTGGCCGATAGTAACACTTTATTATTCAAATGGCCGTTTTCGGAGATTTTAGAGTTTAGATTGATACCGCACATCGTGCTACCGAGTTCTTATATTTTTCCTTTGTCGGCAGAAGAATGACGCTGCTCCTGTTTGAAGCGCGCACAGACATGAGTATTATCGGAGTCGTTCTTTTAGCCCGTTTCCGTTCTCCGGTATGATATGCAGACGTTTTTTGACCCTGTCCCCAAATTCTAAACCTACACCGCGGAGGCCGGCGATGTCGGTTAGCTCACGGTGGTAGAGGCCACATTATCAAGCCACATTATAAGCCCCTTAAATCTTCGTATTTTACAATTTCGCTCAAAAATATTTAAACTGAGAGGATAATCGATGAGAACGGAATACTTGGGAGTCGAATCTATGGTAGCAAAGAGACTTTTGAATTGATGATTCTGTATTTCGTGGGGTTTAAGATCACTTTGATTCCAATGTTGTTTTAAATAATCATTTATAGTCGATCATTAAAGTTAAAGTGGCCGTGGCTGGTTTTCTTGTTCCCAAACGGCGCTAAATGATTAAACGGTGGGTAAAATGCTTTCCCCCCTAATGCATTTGAACTCTGGATTTTTGGTGAAGTTGTAGTGACCTGAAATGCCCCCTTTTGTTTTAACACACACAAACCGATTTCCGGCCTGCGAACGCGCGATCGCCGACTTAACGGTTTTGCCTTTGTATGATTAAATCAAGAGAACAATTACGATCATACTTTGGCGTGCGTTTTCATTCGTAATCCTTTTTGGACGCGTATGTCATAACAAAGGCTTGGTGGTTTTAAGTTATAGTAGAACCTCGAATTACAACAAAGTTATAACGACCATCTTTAACAAGATTATCGTCGCCTTTTCGATTAGTATTTGACGATATTTGTGACGCGCAGCTGCTTGTAAGCGATAAATAAAATATTAGAGTCTCGTGGCTTTCTGTTGTGGACAAATGGGGCAACAGTTTGAAGCGCTCGGTGAACTGCTTTTTTAAAGTCCTGAATGTAGGCCTTTAACCAAGAAACCATTTGAGTAATTTCACGAATTTCCAACCAATCAAATGTTCCGTAACTTTATGCAAATCTTGCTTACACGTATTGACTCACACTACGAGCATTGTTCTGTGCACACACGCCGAGTCATCAACTACATTGGAACAAGCGTGTTGAATCACGCCTTAGTCTGTTCTACTAGTTAATTACACCACCAATAAAGGCAGCCTAACACTGGTTTCGTGCCAGACTCACACTGGTTTCGTGGCAGTGTGAGTCCGCAAGTGTATGACCGTGAATAACACTTCCATCGGGCGCAGATGAGGCGGAACCGTTCGTCCGCTTTCGACGAAAATGACGACCTCTTCTAAGTCGAACAACAGCAGCAGCAGCAGCAGAGTATTTCCTAAAAGGACAACAGCAGATGCCTCGCGTCTTGATGCCAAAACAAAACGCAACAGGAATCACTGACGTCTCACTAGCAATCAACAGCAGATGCCTCGCGTCTTGATGCCAAAACAAAACGCAACAGGAATCACTGACGTCTCACTAGCAATCAACAGCAGATGCCTCGCGTCTTGATGCCAAAACAAAACGCAACAGGAATCACTGACGTCTCACTAGCAATCAACAGCAGATGCCTCGCGTCTTGATGCCAAAACAAAACGCAACAGGAATCACTGACGTCTCACTAGCAATCAACGTTCCCTCGAAAATGCGAGAAACCATCCATAACTCATCGACTGCCTTTGAGACAAATCGGCGACCTCGATGCATCCAATCAGACGAGTGAACTCGGCGACCAGTTTCTCGATTTTCCAACAATACCTTCTTGTTGACATCATCCAGACGCAGATCAGACGAGGAATCTCGTCCGCCCTCGAAGTAGACGCATTCACGAAACTTCCTCGAAGTCAAACTGTTCACGAAGGAAATCTCGGTTGGACAAACTGCGCCACACGAGAGGGTAGAAGGTTTCACACTTCGTGGCTCTGGCAATCTCCAGATGCATTGGTCGCCTCTCCGCTTCGTTCATCCTAAAGAAAGCGATCAACAATCGACAGGAATCTCCTCACCTGGCAAACATGAAATCAATGCATAATTGCTGAAGATCGCCACAGTCCAGCATGAACGCGAATAAGAAAAGTCGTTCGACTGTCCTCTTCGACAATCTGACCTTTTCCGTGTAAGCGTAGTGGAGTACGATTTTAACTAAAATAAATCAAACGAGAAACTTGAAGTCTACCTCCTCGGAAAACGTTTCCAGGACAACCGGAGGTGTCCACCATCGCTGACTGATAGCTTCCCGATTCGCTCATCGAGAAGAGGCAATTGTGTAGCCAGAACTCCGCGATGTGCGTTGACCGTGCGGCCTCCATGGACCTATGGTAGCTAGCTGTTAAAAAACAACATCCCCTGAAAAACAGCTGCAGACAACTTCTCCAAGCTTAAGCCCATTCTTCTTCTAAGTCGAACAGCAGCATGACAACAACAGATGCTGAGCGTCCAGACGCAAGAAAAAACGCCAGGAAGATGGCACTGAAGCATCTTTGTTAGGCAAGTTGTCTTAAGTCTAGCCTCAACGTCGAACAATAGAATAACGAACGGCGTCTTGGGTTTACGAAACGATTATTAAGGTGGAAGTAAAATCCAATTGTTAAAGACTAAAAACCCAATAGCACGCAATGTATAAATTCCATTTTTCTTAAGAGCCTCTGTTTATGGACAAACGACGACTTTTATCTTTTAGACATCAGTTGGTCTGCGTTGGCTGGAATTTAAATGATTTTCCTTCTATAGAGTTTACGGATAGAGTAATTTAAAATAGAAATATAGTGACGGTCAAATAAAATCGTTGAAGGTCAAACCTTCTCTGTTGTTTTCACGCAAAACCGCAATCCACGAAGCCTTGCCAGATCGATAATTGTTTGTAGTTGCGGGTTCAAATTGGAGGGCATTTTGGGCAATCAACGCACACATGTGGTTATCTTTAAACACATTAAATTAAATTAATTGATTCTTTAAAAAAATTAATTAATTTAAATTGTAAACTGCTTCTCGTTTAGTCAAACAATGAGGTGTCTGGCTTAGGATTAGTTGACACTCAAATTGTGGATTGATCAAGCCTTTTTTGTTTGACGCGTTCGTTATCAATTCTAATTCAGTGTTAATGAACTCAAACAACGTTTTCCATGGATTCCTGCAACGCAACTTGAGAATCACACACACAAACATTTCATTTAGAATGAAGTCGAGCATTGCGCATTGGACAATGCGAAGAACACAATGAAAACGAACCGATTCATTTAATATTTTAAGCTTTTCAGTAACGTATACACTTTCGCGAGACTTTATATCATAAATAATACTTAGATTGATCTTGTCAGTGCTCATTTTACCATGTCAAATAAACGTATTAAATCATAAATAATGCGTTTACTTCGACATGCTTATGCGTCTTTTTATTGACGGGTTTGTAAGTATTCCGTTCCGCGTAAATGGAAAGAATTGGGACAATGCTTCTATGCTTGTACTTGTTCTGTTTGCGTGGCAATGTTGCTAAACGAGTCAAACACTGATTGGTCTGTTTAAACTGTTTAACCTGTGCAAACCTGCGTCAACCGATTTAATCATCTTCGGCATTGCAACAGCAAATAACGCAGACATTCGTTTTTCACCTCATTGGTTGCGTAGAAGAGCACGCGCGCACTTGAGCACTGGGCACGCGCCAATAAGGAAGCTACAAAATGCTCATCAACGTCGTGGCACATGTAGCAGCCTTGAATGATCTGAAACTAAACAGCACAAATTGCTACACGACAAGTCCTGGAATCCGGGCAACGTGATCGGGAAGCGTCTGTTTAAATTTTCGACAGCCGGAAGTTTACCCCTGGTGAGGTCTATAATTTAGTAACACTTTTGTGCAAGTATGTGTCCAATAATATTGCGTTATTATTACGGGTGTGAAAAATGGAAGCCTGAAATTGTCGAGAATTTGCTTTAAATATTTGTTTTTTCATTATATTTTTTTGAGTCGATATTGTTTCGAGGAGGTTCTGTTTTTTTCGTTTTAATAACCTTGTGTCGTACTTCCGAGTTTTAAAGCCGAAGAACCGCCCTAAATGTTCACGACATGTTCTATTTCGTGTTCAATTCCAGTATAGCCACTGATGAACTTATCGGCCGCCCGTTGAGACAAATCTGCGACTTCGATGCAGCCAATGAGGCGATTGAAAGCGGCTTCAAGTTTTCCATTCGTCTTCAGTTCCTTCTTGTTGCGCAGATGAGACGGAAAAGTTCGTCCGCCTTCGAATTCGATGCCTCGACGAAACTGAGTTCCTCCTCTTCCAACTCGAACCGTCCGCGAAGGAATTCTTGGTTCCACCGACTTCGTCACAGGTCACCGTAGAAGTCTTTGCTATTTGTAGCTAGCACAGTCTAAAAGAAAATGGGTCAATTCTTTTGATCTTTCATTCTTAACAAAGCGATAAACAAATAAACCAATCACGTTGGGGCAATGAACTGAATACTGCGAACGCGCTGAAGGCCATTAACCGCAACCTTGACCTCGCCCATGTAAGCGTAATCAAGGATGAGGTCAACAATTCTATCGAGATAAAATAATTAGTCGACAGAGAAACTTGAAGTCTACCTCCTGGGGAAGCGCTTCCAGGACAACCGGAGGTGTCCGCCATCCCTGACCGAATGCCGCTCGATTTGTTCACCGAGAAGCGCAAATCGCGTGGCCAAAACGCCGCGATGTGCGTTAATTGTGTGGCCGCCATGGACCAATGGGAGATGAGAGAGATTATTCCATTTCTCACCTGGATAGTTCGGAGATATAATTTATCTGTTTCGTAGACAAGTCAAAATTTACACGCTCAAGCCTGTTATCTTTCATGTACGGTTGTGTATTCAGTTCATGGCCCCTATGGGAGATGAGAGAGATTATACCGTTCACCCATTGGCTCACCTCGATCTTGAGGTCGCAGTGGCGTCCACTCTTTCTCTGTGCGTTGAGGTCGCCGACCAATGAGGTTGCGGCCTGGACAGTTTGTTGTGAGGTTGCCATGTCAAGATGCTTTGTTGAGTGGTTGAATGTTTTGAGCTGCAAAAGTGGACGCATTTAATAGCGTTTTAGGGGTTTGTTAGTCGTGCTTGAGCATTTCTAAAGTGCGCACGTGCACTTCTGCGCAACCAATAAGCTCAGAGATATGATTTATCTGTTTCGTAGAAACACTCAAACTTATTATCTTTCATATACGGTTGCGTATTCAGTTCATGGCCCCAAAGTGAGCGGATTCCTGCCAATTGTTGGTCCGCTTTCTTAAGGATGAATGAACAAGAGAAGCGATCTTTAGATGTCGTTATAAACAGAGAGCGAAAAATTAAACATTGGCCTATGGCGAAGTCTTTCCAACCAAGAATTCCTTCGCGAACCTTCGTGACCTTTGTAAAGGTTTCGACTTTGAGGGCGAACAAACATTTTCGGCTCACCTTCCACTCGGCGAAGCCAGCAAACAGGACTTAAAGGCAAATGCGGAAGTATTGGCCGCTTTCAAGAGTTTTATCGAATGAATGGTCCTCTCCACATTCTCCCGGACAGCCTTCGAAAAGTTTCACGAGCGGCCATTTGGGAAGAAGTTTCTCGCTGTCAGAACAATCACAAAAACACCTCTTTGTCTCCGCTCGGGGGACAACACAACTCCCCTTCTCATTCCGTCGCCGCAATTTCAGCGCGACAGCGGACTCGTTTCCCGTATCGATGGAGGCGCGGCGTCCCCAGTATCCATGGTGAGTCGTCTTTTTTTGCCGGACTCAACAAACGCGCTTTTGTTCCTTTTGACTCGCGAAATAAATTTTAATCGCCGTGCTTTTTGCCTTTCAGGGAAGGTCTTCTTCTTCTTCATTGGTGGACAAACAACCGCACCCTTGGGATGCTTTTAAATGTCTATATCGTGAGAATACAGGATTCGTTGAAAAAAATAGTCTGATATTTAATTATTTTCTCCTGGGTCGTAGTCGTTGAATTCGGGGTCAGTTACAATTACCTGAAGACACCCACTACCTGGAGAAATTGAATGTAATGCCGTATTCGTGAGACGCACTCCTTAACAGGAACACATACATTAAAATTGCAGCGTTGTGCCGACATCACACAATGACTTCGAATAATTTTCCGGTGGAAATAACCCATTACAATTAGCACTGCAGGCTACAGGCCATTTAAGACGAATGTAATAATGTATATTGAGGTGTTTGAAGCTTTGTGATCAATAGCAAACACCGCAGGTTTACACTCAAAAATGAAAAAAAACGAGAGCTGGAAAATGTTTACTTTTAGATGTCGTCACCTGACCCAAAAACAATGGTATTGGCGTTTCTTTAGTTTTCATAACTTGGGTCGCCAAGCTAAATGTCTAGCCACGGGTTTATTTATTAAAAATCAACAATCTAAGGAAAGATTTCTATTCCAATGTATAATGTGAAAATTGCTATTGAATCTCATGGTCAAGTGGCGATGAACGATTATCTCTTGCATCGAGAGCATAGGCAGGCCACAAGAAAGCGAGATTTTTTAAAAAAAACTACGAAGAGTTTAACAGTCGGAAAAATGTTAGGTCAGAGGAAACTACGGGGGAACAATAAGTTGCAATAAGTTTAATTATATTGGCGTGGACATCGGTTACTGTCTTCTTTCAAATCGCTTCTTTTACAATTCCTACGTCTTTCTACCATAACTATTGTCTCGTGTCTGATGAACCGTTTAAGTGGCGTTTTTAAATGAACCGTGGTATGATCGTGTGTTTAACTTACAGGATGTTCGAATTGGTATATCCCAAGACTACTTAAGCAAGTAAATTGATAGCTTCCCGAACTCCTGCAAATGTTCAGTCTTTCTACTTTTACTATTGTACCGTAGATTTGGTGTCTATATATTACTTATAATCTTTAAGAAGGTCAATTGACAGATTCCCGAACTCCTGCCACTGATTATTACAACAGTCCTGGATATATTGCGTGAAGTATTGATCCGTTGGATTTTCGTGTTTTTTGCATAAGGGATGCCAGGATTTTCAAATCTGAAGACTACTTATAGGCTTTACACAAGTTCCTGTCCTTATAAATTGCGTGTTTTATAGATCCGTTGAATTATCGTGTTGTATTCATAAGGTATGCCCGGATTATTACATATGAAGACTACGTTTTGGCAATAAGACCCTCAATTAGAAGCTTCTCGAACGCCTCGAAATGATTCGTAGTTCGACGATAACTTAACCCACTTAACCCTTTTAAGACAAACGCGTCTAAAAGGGATTATATAAGAGAACGCAAACCAAAGTATAGTCAAGATCGTTTTCTTGATTTAATAATACAAAGCCAAGACGTTAAGTCGGCGATGGTGCGTTCGTGGGTCTAATTCGGTTCGTGTTCGTTAAAACAAAAAGGGACGTTTGAGGTCACTACATAACTACTGTCCCGTAAATATAGTGTCCTTATAAATCGAGTGTTTGATGTCTCATTTGTATTTGCTTATTGTAAACACCAGAGATGCAGCAACACCGGGCGAACCAGTTGTTGTTGTTGTTGTTGTTGCAGCGTATCTCGATTTCCAATTTGCTTAGGTTCGTCGAGGCTATGTTCTTTTGGAGATTGTCATCGAGTGTCGTTTCATAGAATAGCTCGCCTACTTGAAAGTCCAACTTTCGGAATCGAATGTCATCCCTACGGCAAATCGCTAAAAATCGACGCAGTAAATCTGTATTGGCCGGGAAACGAGTCTGTTGTAAACGCAAAATTGCTTTAAACAACTGATTGCATTCGTGTTGGTCAAATAAATTGCCCTATCATGCTTCGAAGTACATATCAACAGTGTCCCAGACTATTCAATTCTGGTGATTCTACGATTGTCTATATCGCATTCAACCCCTGTTTTTCACATGAACGCCGACTATTTGAAACCGCGTATCATTCTATTAAGGCAATCTTTAAATGCTGTTGCGTTTTAGAGAGCAAAATGGTTTTCTATTGCGCAATTAATCGCGCTTTCAAAGTATTTCTAATTATATTTGTATTCTTTAAAATCTTGACGTTTCGACCTGATTTCGTATTCTAGTTGCTTATCTTTGCATCGAATTAAACAGATCATCAAGCATCTGTATTTAATAAACTGTTTACTAAATACTGATCGTATCGTTCGAGTTATCATTTGCTTAATTGGTCAGAAACGCGTACAAATATTAAAGATCGCATTATTCAGATTAAATTATTTGAAAAAATAAGGACAGGCCATGTCTGTATTATTTTTCCAGAACGCGTTTGGTATCTATCTGTTATTCTAAATGGACTTTGTATCGATAAGATCATTCGAAATCAGTCATGCGATAGGACACGGTAAAGGCGCTTTGAATTGTTTCTGTATTCGTCAGAAACACGCGTTGAATCTGTTATATCTTGTTGATATTTTTAAGTTTCATCGATTAAATATTTTGAAAAACTACAGGGCCGATTGGTTTGATAACCTGTTTTTAATGTGTTTAAACCTTGTTATATAAAGTCGACATCTTCACACTACAAATTCTTTCAACGTAATGAAGTTCAAGTACACGGTGAGTGTCAGTCGTGTCAAGTTTATTTTATTAAAATGCAAATTGTATTCATTAAATCCACAAAATTCGAATTTTAACGATAGATGCAACCAGTTCCCTCAAATGCTTTACTTTGTTAAATTATTGTTCAAATTGCCGGGGTTCTACGGAACTATAACATGAGAGCTTCCTTTGCAGTCGTAGCACTATTTCTAATTATTTTAAAAAAAATTTAAATTAATCTCGTATTGTAGTGGTCTGCCTATTCTCTCTATTAAAGAAATCATCGTTCAACGCCACTTCAATAATTGTTCGCTAATCGCTGCTCGTATTTTAAGTGACCCCTCCCAACCCCTCTATCCCAGTTTATCTGAATGTAAATCTCTTCGACCAATGCGTATACTATACCGTTCAATACCAACAAGAAAAACGGCATATCGCAATTCGGTCATTCCCTATTTGTCCAGATTTTTATTATCACCAGAGCAGGTGAAACAGGAACTAAAAGACAATTTTTAAATCTAATACTTGACATTTGCCTATTTTCACTGCTGAAAGTTTTGGTCCTTGTGACTTCAATCAAGCCACTGCAATTATTATTTTTATTATTATTATTATTATATAAGACGTCTCTGCTTGTCTCAGATGTTCTTCAGAGGCTACGCAGGTTTGCTTGGAGCGTTCGGCCTAAAGAAACCAGACCCCAGATGTCAGGCTGACAGGTCGACCCACAACTGCAAACGAGCACCCACGTTTTTCTCCGTTGTGATCGAGTCGGTCGTCCTCTCGAACCACCATATGATAGTCCTTTTCTCGTACTTTCTAGTCCGGATAAAACGTTTAAAAATATCCATGAAACGGTTTCAATTCATCGACTCAAGAATGCTTTCGCCGAGGAACCCTTTTTCAATACTGTTCCAATTCGCTATCCGCCCGAACTGACTGGCAAACCGAACGACGCGATTTTCCCAAGAAAATCGATTGTGTCATCTTCTCATGCTTCTGCCCGAATCGGTCCGGAGCCGCCTGACACATTGACGACAACCAATACACGAAGCGGTCGCGTCAGCCGCACACCCCCGCATCTAACAAACTTTGCCCGTTTATTTACCGCCAAATAACCTGCGTCTCCACCAGCAATCCTTATTTTATCTCTTCCCCAAACGACGAAGAGTCTAAGGGGGAAGCCATGTAGTGACCTCAAACGCCTATTTTTGTTTTAACACACACGAAGCGATTTCCGCCCACGAACGCTCGAGCGCCGACTTAAAGTTGTGCCTTTGTATAATTTAATTAAAAAACAATCTTGATTATACTTTGGTAAGCGTTCTCTTTCATTACCCTTTTTAGACGCGTATCTCATA